>JAVIAB010000107.1:36818503-37466516 GCA_032433765.1 Megaustenia siamemsis
TGTGGAACGACTAGACGCACTCGGTCGCACGGTCCAGAACACGTTTCCACGTTATAGACTGGCCAACTCCAGTAAATGATTTAACATTAATTGGCTCCACTCTTCTTTTTCTGCGTTCATGGCTCATTCTGAGTAAGATTCCGCACTTTCTAGTAAGGCAGCTGTCTGTTTAAGTGAATCGTCGGTCAAAAACCACTGGAAATTATATTCGTGCTGTTTTGTCTATATTTGTATCTCCAACGCATTATGCAGTCCTACACTAGTCGGGAGATCTTGTCTTCATTGGAAAAATACATACAAAATGTATTTCCCAAGCTGTGGTCGCAGTTTATGCTATAGTCATGAGAACACCTTAGCGAAAGACATTGTCCACGATGGCTAATTGTTATTAGCTGAGAGCAGTGTTCCCTAGCTTTTTGGCTTTTCTAGGCGCGGCGCTGTCACTGAGAACGGGTTCCAACCACGCTTACCTTATCGTGATCTCCCTCTTCGATGTTATCGTTTGGGCTGCATATCAAATTATCGTCGTCATAGATGATTGTGTCCCTGAACGTCGATGATGTACATGGTTTAGAATCACTCATTCGCACGGGCCAGAACTGGTTTCCACGTTATAGGGAATAATAGAACAAAGAAGTATTTGTTAGCACTCGGAAAAATTGACAGACAAACAACAATAGAAAAAACGAAGAACAATATATGGTCCGAAGTGGGATCGAACCCGTACTCAGTGGCACCGCGCCTTGCCACGAGAAGCCGAACGCTTGGCACACTGCCACGTAGCCAACTAAAAATTTGGCTATTGTAGCAGTGTCTTACACGATGACTTCTCAATGACTATAGCATAGGGTAAACGATCACAGACCGAAATAAATTGTATATTTGTACTTTCCTATTAATGCAAGTATCTCCCAGTAGGGCTGAATACTTGTGTTGTAGACAAACATTTATTGGACGAAACAGCACGAATAGTAGTTCCAGTGGTTATATACTGGGTACAAAATAATAATACATAATATTATTACATGGGGAACTTCCGAGGGGATAATAGAGAATAATAGAACAAAAGAAGTATTTGTTAGCACTCGGAAAAATTGACAGACAAACAACAATAGAAAAAAACGAAGAACAATATATGGTCCGAAGTGTTCCACGTTATAGACTGCCAACTCCAGTAAATCATTTTATATTAATTGTCTCGCGAAAGACATTGTACACGATAGCTAATTTTTAGTTAGCAGAGAGCAGTGTTCCCTAGCGTTTTGCTTTTCGAGACAAGGTGCTGTGCCACTAAGAACGGGTACCTATCGCAACCACGCCTTCCGTGTCGTGTTCTCTCTCTTCGATGTTGTCGTTTCTGCTGCATCTCAATACTTACCGGTGTGTCGCTGAATTTCGATGCTGTGGATCGACTAGACGCACTCGGTCGCACTGTCCAGAACACGTTTCCACGTTATAGACTGGCCAACTACAGTAAATAATTTAATATTAATTGTCTCGCTAAAGACATTTATCCATGATAATTTTTTAGTAGCTAAGAGCATGTTCCGTAGCGTTTGGCTTTTCGAGACAAGGCGCTGTGCCATTAAGAACGGGTACCTAACGCAACCACGCCTTCTGTCGTGTAATCATTTTATATTAATTGTCTCGCGAAAAACATTGTCCACGATTGCTAATTTTTTAGTTAGCTGAGAGTAGTGTTCCCTAGCGTTTTGCTTTTCGAGTCAAGGTGCTGTGCCACGAAGAACGGGTACCTATCGCAACCACGCCTTCCGTGTCGTGTTCTCTCTCTTCGATGTTGTCGTTTCTGCTGCATCTCAATACTTACCGGTGTGTCGCTGAACATCGATGCTGTGGTCGATCGACTAGATTCACTTGCACTCGGTCGCACGGTCCAGAACACGTTTCCACGTTATAGACTGGCCAACTACAGTATATAATTTAATATTAATTGTCTCGCTAAAGACAATGTCCATGATAATTTCTATTTAGCTGAGAGCAGTGTTCCCTAGCGTTTGCCTTTTCGAGACAGCTGTGCCACTGAGAACGAGTACCTAACGCAACCACGTTTTCCGTTTTGTGTTCTCTCTGTTCGATGTTGTCGTTTGTGCTGCATCTCAATACATACCGTTGTGTCGCTGAACATCGATATTGTAGATGGACTAGACTCACGTGCACTCCCTCAATCGCATGGTCCAGAACACGTTTCCACGCTATAGACTGACCTACTCCTGTAAATCATTTAATATTAATTGGCTACACTCTTCTTTTTGTGCGTTTATGGCTCATTCTGAGTAAGATTCCGCACTTTCTAGTGAAGGCAGCTGTCTGTTAAGTGAATCGCGGTCAAAAACCACTGGAAATTACTATTCGTGCTGTTTCGTCCTTTATTTTTATCTCCAACGCATGTATTCAGCCCTACACTATTCGGGAGATCCTTGTCTTCATTGGAAAAATACATACAAAATGTATTTCCAAGCTGTGGTCGCAGTCTTATGCTATAGTCATGAGAACACCTATGCGAAAGACATTGTCCATGATAGTTAATTTTTTAGTTAGCTGAGAGCAGTGTTCCCTAGCATTTGGCTTTTCGAGGCGCGGCGCTGTCACTGAGAACGGGTTTCCAACCACGCTTACCTTATCGTGATCTCCCGTTTCGATGTTATCGTTTCTGCTTCATCTGAATACTTACCGTTGTGTCGCTGAACATCGATGCTGTGGAACGACTAGACGCACTCGGTCGCACGGTCCAGAACACGTTTCCACGTTATAGACTGGCCAACTCCAGTAAATGATTTAACATTAATTGGCTCCACTCTTCTTTTTCTGCGTTCATGGCTCATTCTGAGTAAGATTCCGCACTTTCTAGTAAAGGCAGCTGTCTGTTTAAGTGAATCGCCGGTCAAAACCACTGGAAATTACTATTCGTGCTGTTTTGTCCTATATTTGTATCTCCAAACGCATGTATTCAGTCCTACACTATTCGGGAGATCCTTGTCTTCATTGAAAAATACATACAAAATGTATTTCCAAGCTGTGGTCGCAGTCTTATGCTATAGTCATGAGAACACCTTAGCGAAAGACATTGTCCACGATGGCTAATTGTTTATTTAGCTGAGAGCAGTGTTCCCTAGCTTTTGGCTTTTCTAGGCGCGGCGCTGTCACTGAGAACGGCTTTCCAACACGCTTACCTTATCGTGATCTCCCTCTTCGATGTTATCGTTTGGGCTGCATATCAATACTTATCGTCGTCATAGATGATTTTGTCCCTGAACGTCGATGATGTACATGGTTTAGAATCACTCATTCGCACGGGCCAGAACTGGTTTCCACGTTATAGGGAATAATAGAACAAAGAAGTATTTGTTAGCACTCGGAAAAATTGACAGACAAACAACAATAGAAAAAAACGAAGAACAATATATGGTCCGAAGTGGGATCGAACCCGTACTCAGTGGCACCGCGCCTTGCCACGAGAAGCCGAACGCTTGGCACACTGCCACGTAGCCAACTAAAAATTGGCTATTGTAGCAGTGTCTTACACGATGACGTTCTCAATGACTATAGCATAGGGTAACGATCACAGACCGGAAATAAATTGTATATTTGTACTTCTATTAATGCAAGTATCTCCCAGTAGGGCTGAATACTTGTGTTGTAGACAAACATTTATTGGACGAAACAGCACGAATAGTAGTTTCCAGTGGTTATATACTGGGTACAAAATAATAATACATAAATATTATTACATGGGAACTTCCGAGGGGATAATAGAGAATAATAGAACAAAGAAGTATTTGTTAGCACTCGGAAAAATGACAGACAAACAACAATAGAAAAAAACGAAGAACAAATATGGTCCGAAGTGTTCCACGTTATAGACTGGCCAACTCCAGTAAAAATCATTTTATATTAATTGTCTCGCGAAAGACATTGTACACGATAGCTAATTTTTTAGTTAGCAGAGAGCAGTGTTCCCTAGCGTTTTGCTTTTCGAGACAAGGTGCTGTGCCACTAAGAACGGGTACCTATCGCAACCACGCCTTCCGTGTCGTGTTCTCTCTCTTCGATGTTGTCGTTTCTGCTGCATCTCAATACTTACCGGTGTGTCGCTGAATTTCGATGCTGTGGATCGACTAGACGCACTCGGTCGCACTGTCCAGAACACGTTTTCACGTTATAGACTGGCCAACTACAGTAAATAATTTAATATTAATTGTCTCGCTAAAGACATTTATCCATGATAATTTTTTAGTTAGCTAAGAGCATGTTCCGTAGCGTTTGGCTTTTCGAGACAAGGCGCTGTGCCATTAAGAACGGGTACCTAACGCAACCACGCCTTCTGTGTCGTGTAATCATTTTATATTAATTGTCTCGCGAAAAACATTGTCCACGATTGCTAAATTTTTTAGTTAGCTGAGAGTAGTGTTCCCTAGCGTTTTGCTTTTCGAGTCAAGGTGCTGTGCCACGAAGAACGGGTACCTATCGCAACCACGCCTTCCGTGTCGTGTTCTCTCTCTTCGATGTTGTCGTTTCTGCTGCATCTCAATACTTACCGGTGTGTCGCTGAACATCGATGCTGTGGATCGACTAGATTCACTTGCACTCGGTCGCACGGTCTAGAACACGTTTCCACGTTATAGACTGGCCAACTACAGTATATAATTTAATATTAATTGTCTCGCTAAAGACAATGTCCATGATAATTTTCTATTTAGCTGAGAGCAGTGTTCCCTAGCGTTTGCCTTTTCGAGACAGCTGTGCCACTGAGAACGAGTACCTAACGCAACCACGTTTTCCGTTTGTGTTCTCTCTGTTCGATGTTGTCGTTTGTGCTGCATCTCAATACATACCGTTGTGTCGCTGAACATCGATATTGTAGATGGACTAGACTCACGTGCACTCCCTCAATCGCATGGTCCAGAACACGTTTCCACGCTATAGACTGACCTACTCCTGTAAATCATTTAATATTAATTGGCTACACTCTTCTTTTTGTGCGTTTATGGCTCATTCTGAGTAAGATTCCGCACTTTCTAGTGAAGGCAGCTGTCTGTTAAGTGAATCGCCGGTCAAAAACCACTGGAAATTACTATTCGTGCTGTTTCGTCCTTTATTTTTATCTCCAACGCATGTATTCAGCCCTACACTATTCGGGAGATCCTTGTCTTCATTGGAAAAATACATACAAAATGTATTTCCAAGCTGTGGTCGCAGTCTTATGCTATAGTCATGAGAACACCTATGCGAAAGACATTGTCCATGATAGTTAATTTTTTAGTTAGCTGAGAGCAGGGTTCCCTAGCATTTGGCTTTCGAGGCGCGGCGCTGTCACTGAGAACGGGTTTCCAACCACGCTACCTTATCGTGATCTCCCGTTTCGATGTTATCGTTTCTGCTTCATCTGAATACTTACCGTTGTGTCGCTGAACATCGATGCTGTGGAACGACTAGACGCACTCGGTCGCACGGTCCAGAACACGTTTCCACGTTATAGACTGGCCAACTCCAGTAAATGATTTAACATTAATTGGCTCCACTCTTCTTTTTCTGCGTTCAGGCTCATTCTGAGTAAGATTCCGCACTTTCTAGTAAAGGCAGCTGTCTGTTTAAGTGAATCGCCGGTCAAAAACCACTGGAAATTACTATTCGTGCTGTTTTGTCCTATATTTGTATCTCCAACGCATGTATTCAGTCCTACACTATTCGGGAGATCCTTGTCTTCATTGGAAAAATACATACAAAATGTATTTCCAAGCTGTGGTCGCAGTCTTATGCTATAGTCATGAGAACACCTTAGCGAAAGACATTGTCCACGATGCTATTGTTTATTTAGCTGAGAGCAGTGTTCCCTAGCTTTGGCTTTTCTAGGCGCGGCGCTGTCACTGAGAACGGGTTTCCAACCGCTTACCTTATCGTGATCTCCCTCTTCGATGTTATCGTTTGGGCTGCATATCAATACTTATCGTCGTCATAGATGATTTTGTCCCTGAACGTCGATGATGTACATGGTTTAGAATCACTCATTCGCACGGGCCAGAACTGGTTTCCACGTTATAGGGAATAATAGAACAAAGAAGTATTTGTTAGCACTCGGAAAAATTGACAGACAAACAACAATAGAAAAAAACGAAGAACAATATATGGTCCGAAGTGGGATCGAACCCGTACTCAGTGGCACCGCGCCTTGCCACGAGAAGCCGAACGCTTGGCACACTGCCACGTAGCCAACTAAAAATTTGGCTATTGTAGCAGTGTCTTACACGATGACGTTCTCAATGACTATAGCATAGGGTAACGATCACAGACCGGAAATAAATTGTATATTTGTACTTTCCTATTAATGCAAGTATCTCCCAGTAGGGCTGAATACTTGTGTTGTAGACAAACATTTATGGACGAAACAGCACGAATAGTAGTTTCCAGTGGTTATATACTGGGTACAAATAATAATACATAAATATTATTACATGGGGAACTTCCGAGGGGATAATAGAGAATAATAGAACAAAGAAGTATTTGTTAGCACTCGGAAAAATTGACAGACAAACAACAATAGAAAAAAACGAAGAACAATATATGGTCCGAAGTGTTCCACGTTATAGACTGGCCAACTCCAGTAAATCATTTTATATTAATTGTCTCGCGAAAGACATTGTACACGATAGCTAATTTTTAGTTAGCAGAGAGCAGTGTTCCCTAGCGTTTTGCTTTTCGAGACAAGGTGCTGTGCCACTAAGAACGGGTACCTATCGCAACCACGCCTTCCGTGTCGTGTTCTCTCTCTTCGATGTTGTCGTTTCTGCTGCATCTCAATACTTACCGGTGTGTCGCTGAATTTCGATGCTGTGGATCGACTAGACGCACTCGGTCGCACTGTCCAGAACACGTTTTCACGTTATAGACTGGCCAACTACAGTAAATAATTTAATATTAATTGTCTCGCTAAAGACATTTATCCATGATAATTTTTTAGTTAGCTAAGAGCATGTTCCGTAGCGTTTGGCTTTTCGAGACAAGGCGCTGTGCCATTAAGAACGGGTACCTAACGCAACCACGCCTTCTGTGTCGTGTAATCATTTTATATTAATTGTCTCGCGAAAAACATTGTCCACGATTGCTAATTTTTTAGTTAGCTGAGAGTAGTGTTCCCTAGCGTTTTGCTTTTCGAGTCAAGGTGCTGTGCCACGAAGAACGGGTACCTATCGCAAACACGCCTTCCGTGTCGTGTTCTCTCTCTTCGATGTTGTCGTTTCTGCTGCATCTCAATACTTACCGGTGTGTCGCTGAACATCGATGCTGTGGATCGACTAGATTCACTTGCACTCGGTCGCACGGTCCAGAACACGTTTCCACGTATAGACTGGCCAACTACAGTATATAATTTAATATTAATTGTCTCGCTAAAGACAATGTCCATGATAATTTTTCTATTTAGCTGAGAGCAGTGTTCCCTAGCGTTTGCCTTTTCGAGACAGCTGTGCCACTGAGAACGAGTACCTAACGCAACCACGTTTTCCGTTTGTGTTCTCTCTGTTCGATGTTGTCGTTTGTGCTGCATCTCAATACATACCGTTGTGTCGCTGAACATCGATATTGTAGATGGACTAGACTCACGTGCACTCCCTCAATCGCATGGTCCAGAACACGTTTCCACGCTATAGACTGACCTACTCCTGTAAATCATTTATATTAATTGGCTACACTCTTCTTTTTGTGCGTTTATGGCTCATTCTGAGTAAGATTCCGCACTTTCTAGTGAAGGCAGCTGTCTGTTAAGTGAATCGCCGGTCAAAAACCACTGGAAATTACTATTCGTGCTGTTTCGTCCTTTATTTTTATCTCCAACGCATGTATTCAGCCCTACACTATTCGGGAGATCCTTGTCTTCATTGGAAAAATACATACAAAATGTATTTCCAAGCTGTGGTCGCAGTCTTATGCTATAGTCATGAGAACACCTATGCGAAAGACATTGTCCATGATAGTTAATTTTTTAGTTAGCTGAGAGCAGTGTTCCCTAGCATTGGCTTTTCGAGGCGCGGCGCTGTCACTGAGAACGGGTTTCCAACCACGCTTACCTTATCGTGATCTCCCGTTTCGATGTTATCGTTTCTGCTTCATCTGAATACTTACCGTTGTGTCGCTGAACATCGATGCTGTGGAACGACTAGACGCACTCGGTCGCACGGTCCAGAACACGTTTCCACGTTATAGACTGGCCAACTCCAGTAAATGATTTAACATTAATTGGCTCCACTCTTCTTTTTCTGCGTTCATGGCTCATTCTGAGTAAGATTCCGCACTTTCTAGTAAAGGCAGCTGTCTGTTTAAGTGAATCGCCGGTCAAAAACCACTGGAAATTACTATTCGTGCTGTTTTGTCCTATATTTGTATCTCCAACGCATGTATTCAGTCCTACACTATTCGGGAGATCCTTGTCTTCATTGGAAAAATACATACAAAATGTATTTCCAAGCTGTGGTCGCAGTCTTATGCTATAGTCATGAGAACACCTTAGCGAAAGACATTGTCCACGATGGCTAATTGTTTATTTAGCTGAGAGCAGTGTTCCCTAGCTTTTGGCTTTTCTAGGCGCGGCGCTGTCACTGAGAACGGTTTCCAACCACGCTTACCTTATCGTGATCTCCCTCTTCGATGTTATCGTTTGGGCTGCATATCAATACTTATCGTCGTCATAGATGATTTTGTCCCTGAACGTCGATGATGTACATGGTTTAGAATCACTCATTCGCACGGGCCAGAACTGGTTTCCACGTTATAGGGAATAATAGAACAAAGAAGTATTTGTTAGCACTCGGAAAAATTGACAGACAAACAACAATAGAAAAAAACGAAGAACAATATATGGTCCGAAGTGGGATCGAACCCGTACTCAGTGGCACCGCGCCTTGCCACGAGAAGCCGAACGCTTGGCACACTGCCACGTAGCCAACTAAAAATTTGGCTATTGTAGCAGTGTCTTACACGATGACGTTCTCAATGACTATAGCATAGGGTAACGATCACAGACCGGAAATAAATTGTATATTTGTACTTTCCTATTAATGCAAGTATCTCCCAGTAGGGCTGAATACTTGTGTTGTAGACAAACATTTATTGGACGAAACAGCACGAATAGTAGTTTCAGTGGTTATATACTGGGTACAAATATAATACATAAATATTATTACATGGGGAACTTCCGAGGGATAATAGAGAATAATAGAACAAAGAAGTATTTGTTAGCACTCGGAAAAATTGACAGACAAACAACAATAGAAAAAAACGAAGAACAATATATGGTCCGAAGTGTTCCACGTTATAGACTGGCCAACTCCAGTAAATCATTTTATATTAATTGTCTCGCGAAAGACATTGTACACGATAGCTAATTTTTTAGTTAGCAGAGAGCAGTGTTCCCTAGCGTTTTGCTTTTCGAGACAAGGTGCTGTGCCACTAAGAACGGGTACCTATCGCAACCACGCCTTCCGTGTCGTGTTCTCTCTCTTCGATGTTGTCGTTTCTGCTGCATCTCAATACTTACCGGTGTGTCGCTGAATTTCGATGCTGTGGATCGACTAGACGCACTCGGTCGCACTGTCCAGAACACGTTTTCACGTTATAGACTGGCCAACTACAGTAAATAATTTAATATTAATTGTCTCGCTAAAGACATTTATCCATGATAATTTTTTAGTTAGCTAAGAGCATGTTCCGTAGCGTTTGGCTTTTCGAGACAAGGCGCTGTGCCATTAAGAACGGGTACCTAACGCAACCACGCCTTCTGTGTCGTGTAATCATTTTATATTAATTGTCTCGCGAAAAACATTGTCCACGATTGCTAATTTTTTAGTTACCTGAGAGTAGTGTTCCCTAGCGTTTTGCTTTTCGAGTCAAGGTGCTGTGCCACGAAGAACGGGTACCTATCGCAACCACGCCTTCCGTGTCGTGTTCTCTCTCTTCGATGTTGTCGTTTCTGCTGCATCTCAATACTTACCGGTGTGTCGCTGAACATCGATGCTGTGGATCGACTAGATTCACTTGCACTCGGTCGCACGGTCTAGAACACGTTTCCACGTTATAGACTGGCCAACTACAGTATATAATTTAATATTAATTGTCTCGCTAAAGACAATGTCCATGATAATTTTCTATTTAGCTGAGAGCAGTGTTCCCTAGCGTTTGCCTTTTCGAGACAGCTGTGCCACTGAGAACGAGTACCTAACGCAACCACGTTTTCCGTTTTGTGTTCTCTCTGTTCGATGTTGTCGTTTGTGCTGCATCTCAATACATACCGTTGTGTCGCTGAACATCGATATTGTAGATGGACTAGACTCACGTGCACTCCCTCAATCGCATGGTCCAGAACACGTTTCCACGCTATAGACTGACCTACTCCTGTAAAAGTAAAGAATAAGTAAAGTACCCCCCGTCACGCCAAGTGGCGTATAGGGAAATATGGTGTTAGTGACCCTATATTTTACAGACCTTCAGCACATGATTTTTGGGGTAATGTGGTCGGTATTACGCCCGTGCAGTTTTACTTTCCCAGAAAAAATCCGGTACCCATTTAAGGCTGGGTGAACCCGGAGCCGTCGGTTGGGATCGAACCCTACCCCTTGTCCGTAGTAGTCCAGTTCACTAACCACTGAGCTATCGCGGCTCCTACTAATTTTTAGGGAATTAGTAAAACCCAGGTGTCCTCGCCAGGGTACGAACCCCGGCTGTTGCCGTGGTAAGCCAACCGCCTATCGATTGCGCTAACCGGACACCCTGACCTACTCCTGTAAATCATTTTATATTAATTGGCTACACTCTTCTTTTTGTGCGTTTATGGCTCATTCTGAGTAAGATTCCGCACTTTCTAGTGAAGGCAGCTGTCTGTTAAGTGAATCGCCGGTCAAAAACCACTGGAAATTACTATTCGTGCTGTTTCGTCCTTTATTTTTATCTCCAACGCATGTATTCAGCCCTACACTATTCGGGAGATCCTTGTCTTCATTGGAAAAATACATACAAAATGTATTTCCAAGCTGTGGTCGCAGTCTTATGCTATAGTCATGAGAACACCTATGCGAAAGACATTGTCCATGATAGTTAATTTTTAGTTAGCTGAGAGCAGTGTTCCCTAGCATTTGGCTTTTCGAGGCGCGGCGCTGTCACTGAGAACGGGTTTCCAACCACGCTTACCTTATCGTGATCTCCCTCTTCGATGTTATCGTTTGGGCTGCATATCAATACTTATCGTCGTCATAGATGATTTTGTCCCTGAACGTCGATGATGTACATGGTTTAGAATCACTCATTAGCACGGGCCAGAACTGGTTTCCACGTTATAGGGAATAATAGAACAAAGAAGTATTTGTTAGCACTCGGAAAAATTGACAGACAAACAACAATAGAAAAAAACGAAGAACAATATATGGTCCGAAGTGTTCCACGTTATAGACTGGCCAACTCCAGTAAATCATTTTATATTAATTGTCTCGCGAAAGACATTGTACACGATAGCTAATTTTTTAGTTAGCAGAGAGCAGTGTTCCCTAGCGTTTTGCTTTTCGAGACAAGGTGCTGTGCCACTAAGAACGGGTACCTATCGCAACCACGCCTTCCGTGTCGTGTTCTCTCTCTTCGATGTTGTCGTTTCTGCTGCATCTCAATACTTACCGGTGTGTCGCTGAATTTCGATGCTGTGGATCGACTAGACGCACTCGGTCGCACTGTCCAGAACACGTTTCCACGTTATAGACTGGCCAACTACAGTAAATAATTTAATATTAATTGTCTCGCTAAAGACATTTATCCATGATAATTTTTTAGTTAGCTAAGAGCATGTTCCGTAGCGTTTGGCTTTTCGAGACAAGGCGCTGTGCCACTAAGAACGGGTACCTAACGCAACCACGCCTTCCGTGTCGTGTTCTCTCTCTTCGATGTTGTCGTTTCTGCTGCATCTCAATACTTACCGGTGTGTCGCTGAACATCGATGCTGTTGATCGACTAGATTCACTTGCACTCGTTCGCACGGTCCAGAACACGTTTCCACGTTATAGACTGGCCAACTACAGTATATAATTTAATATTAATTGTCTCGCTAAAGACAATGTCCATGATAATTTTCTATTTAGCTGAGAGCAGTGTTCCCTAGCGTTTGCCTTTTCGAGACAGCTGTGCCACTGAGAACGAGTACCTAACGCAACCACGTTTTCCGTTTTGTGTTCTCTCTCTTCGATGTTGTTGTTTGTACTGCATCTCAATACATACCGTTGTGTCGCTGAACATCGATATTGTAAATGGACTAGACTCACGTGCACTCCCTCAATCGCATGGTCCAGAACACGTTTCCACGCTATAGACTGACCTACTCCTGTAAATCATTTAATATTAATTGGCTACACTCTTCTTTTTGTGCGTTTATGGCTCATTCTGAGTAAGATTCCGCACTTTCTAGTGAAGGCAGCTGTCTGTTAAGTGAATCGCCGGTCAAAAACCACTGGAAATTACTATTCGTGCTGTTTCGTCCTTTATTTTTATCTCCAACGCATGTATTCAGCCCTACACTATTCGGGAGATCCTTGTCTTCATTGGAAAAATACATACAAAATGTATTTCCAAGCTGTGGTCGCAGTCTTATGCTATAGTCATGAGAACACCTATGCGAAAGACATTGTCCATGATAGTTAATTTTTTAGTTAGCTGAGAGCAGTGTTCCCTAGCATTTGGCTTTTCGAGGCGCGGCGCTGTCACTGAGAACGGGTTTCCAACCACGCTTACCTTATCGTGATCTCCCTCTTCGATGTTATCGTTTGGGCTGCATATCAATACTTATCGTCGTCATAGATGATTTTGTCCCTGAACGTCGATGATGTACATGGTTTAGAATCACTCATTAGCACGGGCCAGAACTGGTTTCCACGTTATAGGGAATAATAGAACAAAGAAGTATTTGTTAGCACTCGGAAAAATTGACAGACAAACAACAATAGAAAAAAACGAAGAACAATATATGGTCCGAAGTGTTCCACGTTATAGACTGGCCAACTCCAGTAAATCATTTTATATTAATTGTCTCGCGAAAGACATTGTACACGATAGCTAATTTTTTAGTTAGCAGAGAGCAGTGTTCCCTAGCGTTTTGCTTTTCGAGACAAGGTGCTGTGCCACTAAGAACGGGTACCTATCGCAACCACGCCTTCCGTGTCGTGTTCTCTCTCTTCGATGTTGTCGTTTCTGCTGCATCTCAATACTTACCGGTGTGTCGCTGAATTTCGATGCTGTGGATCGACTAGACGCACTCGGTCGCACTGTCCAGAACACGTTTCCACGTTATAGACTGGCCAACTACAGTAAATAATTTAATATTAATTGTCTCGCTAAAGACATTTATCCATGATAATTTTTTAGTTAGCTAAGAGCATGTTCCGTAGCGTTTGGCTTTTCGAGACAAGGCGCTGTGCCACTAAGAACGGGTACCTAACGCAACCACGCCTTCCGTGTCGTGTTCTCTCTCTTCGATGTTGTCGTTTCTGCTGCATCTCAATACTTACCGGTGTGTCGCTGAACATCGATGCTGTTGATCGACTAGATTCACTTGCACTCGTTCGCACGGTCCAGAACACGTTTCCACGTTATAGACTGGCCAACTACAGTATATAATTTAATATTAATTGTCTCGCTAAAGACAATGTCCATGATAATTTTCTATTTAGCTGAGAGCAGTGTTCCCTAGCGTTTGCCTTTTCGAGACAGCTGTGCCACTGAGAACGAGTACCTAACGCAACCACGTTTTCCGTTTTGTGTTCTCTCTCTTCGATGTTGTTGTTTGTACTGCATCTCAATACATACCGTTGTGTCGCTGAACATCGATATTGTAATGGACTAGACTCACGTGCACTCCCTCAATCGCATGGTCCAGAACACGTTTCCACGCTATAGACTGACCTACTCCTGTAAATCATTTAATATTAATTGGCTACACTCTTCTTTTTGTGCGTTTATGGCTCATTCTGAGTAAGATTCCGCACTTTCTAGTGAAGGCAGCTGTCTGTTAAGTGAATCGCCGGTCAAAAACCACTGGAAATTACTATTCGTGCTGTTTCGTCCTTTATTTTTATCTCCAACGCATGTATTCAGCCCTACACTATTCGGGAGATCCTTGTCTTCATTGGAAAAATACATACAAAATGTATTTCCAAGCTGTGGTCGCAGTCTTATGCTATAGTCATGAGAACACCTATGCGAAAGACATTGTCCATGATAGTTAATTTTTTAGTTAGCTGAGAGCAGTGTTCCCTAGCATTTGGCTTTTCGAGGCGCGGCGCTGTCACTGAGAACGGGTTTCCAACCACGCTTACCTTATCGTGATCTCCCGTTTCGATGTTATCGTTTCTGCTTCATCTGAATACTTACCGTTGTGTCGCTGAACATCGATGCTGTGGAACGACTAGACGCACTCGGTCGCACGGTCCAGAACACGTTTCCACGTTATAGACTGGCCAACTCCAGTAAATGATTTAACATTAATTGGCTCCACTCTTCTTTTTCTGCGTTCATGGCTCATTCTGAGTAAGATTCCGCACTTTCTAGTAAAGGCAGCTGTCTGTTTAAGTGAATCGCCGGTCAAAAACCACTGGAAATTACTATTCGTGCTGTTTTGTCCTATATTTGTATCTCCAACGCATGTATTCAGTCCTACACTATTCGGGAGATCCTTGTCTTCATTGGAAAAATACATACAAAATGTATTTCCAAGCTGTGGTCGCAGTCTTATGCTATAGTCATGAGAACACCTTAGCGAAAGACATTGTCCACGATGGCTAATTGTTTATTTAGCTGAGAGCAGTGTTCCCTAGCTTTTGGCTTTTCTAGGCGCGGCGCTGTCACTGAGAACGGGTTTCCAACCACGCTTACCTTATCGTGATCTCCCTCTTCGATGTTATCGTTTGGGCTGCATATCAATACTTATCGTCGTCATATATGATTTTGTCCCTGAACGTCGATGATGTACATGGTTTAGAATCACTCATTCGCACGGGCCAGAACTGGTTTCCACGTTATAGGGAATAATAGAACAAAGAAGTATTTGTTAGCACTCGGAAAAATTGACAGACAAACAACAATAGAAAAAAACGAAGAACAATATATGGTCCGAAGTGGGATCGAACCCGTACTCAGTGGCACCGCGCCTTGCCACGAGAAGCCGAACGCTTGGCACACTGCCACGTAGCCAACTAAAAATTTGGCTATTGTAGCAGTGTCTTACACGATGACGTTCTCAATGACTATAGCATAGGGTAACGATCACAGACCGGAAATAAATTGTATATTTGTACTTTCCTATTAATGCAAGTATTCCCAGTAGGGCTGAATACTTGTGTTGTAGACAAACATTTATTGGACGAAACAGCACGAATAGTAGTTTCCAGTGGTTATATACTGGGTACAAATAATAATACATAAATATTATTACATGGGGAACTTCCGAGGGGATAATAGAGAATAATAGAACAAAGAAGTATTTGTTAGCACTCGGAAAAATTGACAGACAAACAACAATAGAAAAAAACGAAGAACAATATATGGTCCGAAGTGTTCCACGTTATAGACTGGCCAACTCCAGTAAATCATTTTATATTAATTGTCTCGCGAAAGACATTGTACACGATAGCTAATTTTTTAGTTAGCAGAGAGCAGTGTTCCCTAGCGTTTTGCTTTTCGAGACAAGGTGCTGTGCCACTAAGAACGGGTACCTATCGCAACCACGCCTTCCGTGTCGTGTTCTCTCTCTTCGATGTTGTCGTTTCTGCTGCATCTCAATACTTACCGGTGTGTCGCTGAATTTCGATGCTGTGGATCGACTAGACGCACTCGGTCGCACTGTCCAGAACACGTTTCCACGTTATAGACTGGCCAACTACAGTAAATAATT
This sequence comes from Megaustenia siamemsis, assembly GCA_032433765.1. Lineage (NCBI taxonomy): Eukaryota > Metazoa > Mollusca > Gastropoda > Stylommatophora > Ariophantidae > Megaustenia > Megaustenia siamemsis. The sequence continues at coordinate 36,834,432 of JAVIAB010000107.1, forward strand.
TAATATTAATTGTCTCGCTAAAGACATTTATCCATGATAATTTTTTAGTTAGCTAAGAGCATGTTCCGTAGCGTTTGGCTTTTCGAGACAAGGCGCTGTGCCATTAAGAACGGGTACCTAACGCAACCACGCCTTCTGTGTCGTGTAATCATTTTATATTAATTGTCTCGCGAAAAACATTGTCCACGATTGCTAATTTTTTAGTTAGCTGAGAGTAGTGTTCCCTAGCGTTTTTGCTTTTCGAGTCAAGGTGCTGTGCCACGAAGAACGGGTACCTATCGCAACCACGCCTTCCGTGTCGTGTTCTCTCTCTTCGATGTTGTCGTTTCTGCTGCATCTCAATACTTACCGGTGTGTCGCTGAACATCGATGCTGTGGATCGACTAGATTCACTTGCACTCGGTCGCACGGTCCAGAACACGTTTCCACGTTATAGACTGGCCAACTACAGTATATAATTTAATATTAATTGTCTCGCTAAAGACAATGTCCATGATAATTTTCTATTTAGCTGAGAGCAGTGTTCCCTAGCGTTTGCCTTTTCGAGACAGCTGTGCCACTGAGAACGAGTACCTAACGCAACCACGTTTTCCGTTTTGTGTTCTCTCTCTTCGATGTTGTCGTTTGTGCTGCATCTCAATACATACCGTTGTGTCGCTGAACATCGATATTGTAGATGGACTAGACTCACGTGCACTCCCTCAATCGCATGGTCCAGAACACGTTTCCACGCTATAGACTGACCTACTCCTGTAAAAGTAAAGAATAAGTAAAGTACCCCCCGTCACGCCAAGTGGCGTATAGGGAAATATGGTGTTAGTGACCCTATATTTTACAGACCTTCAGCACATGATTTTTGGGGTAATGTGGTCGGTATTACGCCCGTGCAGTTTTACTTTCCCAGAAAAAATCCGGTACCCATTTAAGGCTGGGTGAACCCGGAGCCGTCGGTTGGGATCGAACCCTACCCCTTGTCCGTAGCAGTCCAGTTCACTAACCACTGAGCTATCGCGGCTCCTACTAATTTTTAGGGAATTAGTAAAACCCAGGTGTCCTCGCCAGGGTACGAACCCCGGCTGTTGCCGTGGTAAGCCAACCGCCTATCGATTGCGCTAACCGGACACCCTGACCTACTCCTGTAAATCATTTAACATTAATTGGCTACACTCTTCTTTTTGTGCGTTTATGGCTCATTCTGAGTAAGATTCCGCACTTTCTAGTGAAGGCAGCTGTCTGTTAAGTGAATCGCCGGTCAAAAACCACTGGAAATTACTATTCGTGCTGTTTCGTCCTTTATTTTTATCTCCAACGCATGTATTCAGCCCTACACTATTCGGGAGATCCTTGTCTTCATTGGAAAAATACATACAAAATGTATTTCCAAGCTGTGGTCGCAGTCTTATGCTATAGTCATGAGAACACCTATGCGAAAGACATTGTCCATGATAGTTAATTTTTTAGTTAGCTGAGAGCAGTGTTCCCTAGCATTTGGCTTTTCGAGGCGCGGCGCTGTCACTGAGAACGGGTTTCCAACCACGCTTACCTTATCGTGATCTCCCTCTTCGATGTTATCGTTTGGGCTGCATATCAATACTTATCGTCGTCATAGATGATTTTGTCCCTGAACGTCGATGATGTACATGGTTTAGAATCACTCATTAGCACGGGCCAGAACTGGTTTCCACGTTATAGGGAATAATAGAACAAAGAAGTATTTGTTAGCACTCGGAAAAATTGACAGACAAACAACAATAGAAAAAAACGAAGAACAATATATGGTCCGACGTGGGATCGAACCCGTACTCAGTGGCACCGCGCCTTGCCACGAGAAGCCGAACGCTTGGCACACTGCCACGTAGCCAACTAAAAATTTGGCTTTTGTAGCAGTGTCTTACACGATGACGTTCTCAATGACTATAGCATAGGGTAACGATCACAGACCGGAAATAAATTGTATATTTGTACTTTCCTATTAATGCAAGTATCTCCCAGTAGGGCTGAATACTTGTGTTGTAGACAAACATTTATTGGACGAAACAGCACGAATAGTAGTTTCCAGTGGTTATATACTGGGTACAAATAATAATACATAAATATTATTATATGGGGAACTTCCGAGGGGATAATAGAGAATAATAGAACAAAGAAGTATTTGTTAGCACTCGGAAAAATTGACAGACAAACAACAATAGAAATAAACGAAGAACAATATATGGTCCGAAGTGTTCCACGTTATAGACTGGCCAACTCCAGTAAATCATTTTATATTAATTGTCTCGCGAAAGACATTGTACACGATAGCTAATTTTTTAGTTAGCAGAGAGCAGTGTTCCCTAGCGTTTTGCTTTTCGAGACAAGGTGCTGTGCCACTAAGAACGGGTACCTATCGCAACCACGCCTTCCGTGTCGTGTTCTCTCTCTTCGATGTTGTCGTTTCTGCTGCATCTCAATACTTACCGGTGTGTCGCTGAATTTCGATGCTGTGGATCGACTAGACGCACTCGGTCGCACTGTCCAGAACACGTTTCCACGTTATAGACTGGCCAACTACAGTAAATAATTTAATATTAATTGTCTCGCTAAAGACATTTATCCATGATAATTTTTTAGTTAGCTAAGAGCATGTTCCGTAGCGTTTGGCTTTTCGAGACAAGGCGCTGTGCCATTAAGAACGGGTACCTAACGCAACCACGCCTTCTGTGTCGTGTAATCATTTTATATTAATTGTCTCGCGAAAAACATTGTCCACGATTGCTAATTTTTTAGTTAGCTGAGAGTAGTGTTCCCTAGCGTTTTGCTTTTCGAGTCAAGGTGCTGTGCCACGAAGAACGGGTACCTATCGCAACCACGCCTTCCGTGTCGTGTTCTCTCTCTTCGATGTTGTCGTTTCTGCTGCATCTCAATACTTACCGGTGTGTCGCTGAACATCGATGCTGTGGATCGACTAGATTCACTTGCACTCGTTCGCACGGTCCAGAACACGTTTCCACGTTATAGACTGGCCAACTACAGTATATAATTTAATATTAATTGTCTCGCTAAAGACAATGTCCATGATAATTTTCTATTTAGCTGAGAGCAGTGTTCCCTAGCGTTTGCCTTTTCGAGACAGCTGTGCCACTGAGAACGAGTACCTAACGCAACCACGTTTTCCGTTTTGTGTTCTCTCTGTTCGATGTTGTCGTTTGTGCTGCATCTCAATACATACCGTTGTGTCGCTGAACATCGATATTGTAGATGGACTAGACTCACGTGCACTCCCTCAATCGCATGGTCCAGAACACGTTTCCACGTTATAGACTGGCCAACTCCAGTAAATCATTTTATATTAATTGTCTCGCGAAAGACATTGTACACGATAGCTAATTTTTTAGTTAGCAGAGAGCAGTGTTCCCTAGCGTTTTGCTTTTCGAGACAAGGTGCTGTGCCACTAAGAACGGGTACCTATCGCAACCACGCCTTCCGTGTCGTGTTCTCTCTCTTCGATGTTGTCGTTTCTGCTGCATCTCAATACTTACCGGTGTGTCGCTGAATTTCGATGCTGTGGATCGACTAGACGCACTCGGTCGCACTGTCCAGAACACGTTTCCACGTTATAGACTGGCCAACTACAGTAAATAATTTAATATTAATTGTCTCGCTAAAGACATTTATCCATGATAATTTTTTAGTTAGCTAAGAGCATGTTCCGTAGCGTTTGGCTTTTCGAGACAAGGCGCTGTGCCATTAAGAACGGGTACCTAACGCAACCACGCCTTCTGTGTCGTGTAATCATTTTATATTAATTGTCTCGCGAAAAACATTGTCCACGATTGCTAATTTTTTAGTTAGCTGAGAGTAGTGTTCCCTAGCGTTTTGCTTTTCGAGTCAAGGTGCTGTGCCACGAAGAACGGGTACCTATCGCAACCACGCCTTCCGTGTCGTGTTCTCTCTCTTCGATGTTGTCGTTTCTGCTGCATCTCAATACTTACCGGTGTGTCGCTGAACATCGATGCTGTGGATCGACTAGATTCACTTGCACTCGGTCGCACGGTCCAGAACACGTTTCCACGTTATAGACTGGCCAACTACAGTATATAATTTAATATTAATTGTCTCGCTAAAGACAATGTCCATGATAATTTTCTATTTAGCTGAGAGCAGTGTTCCCTAGCGTTTGCCTTTTCGAGACAGCTGTGCCACTGAGAACGAGTACCTAACGCAACCACGTTTTCCGTTTTGTGTTCTCTCTGTTCGATGTTGTCGTTTGTGCTGCATCTCAATACATACCGTTGTGTCGCTGAACATCGATATTGTAGATGGACTAGACTCACGTGCACTCCCTCAATCGCATGGTCCAGAACACGTTTCCACGCTATAGACTGACCTACTCCTGTAAAAGTAAAGAATAAGTAAAGTACCCCCCGTCACGCCAAGTGGCGTATAGGGAAATATGGTGTTAGTGACCCTATATTTTACAGACCTTCAGCACATGATTTTTGGGGTAATGTGGTCGGTATTACGCCCGTGCAGTTTTACTTTCCCAGAAAAAATCCGGTACCCATTTAAGGCTGGGTGAACCCGGAGCCGTCGGTTGGGATCGAACCCTACCCCTTGTCCGTAGCAGTCCAGTTCACTAACCACTGAGCTATCGCGGCTCCTACTAATTTTTAGGGAATTAGTAAAACCCAGGTGTCCTCGCCAGGGTACGAACCCCGGCTGTTGCCGTGGTAAGCCAACCGCCTATCGATTGCGCTAACCGGACACCCTGACCTACTCCTGTAAATCATTTAACATTAATTGGCTACACTCTTCTTTTTGTGCGTTTATGGCTCATTCTGAGTAAGATTCCGCACTTTCTAGTGAAGGCAGCTGTCTGTTAAGTGAATCGCCGGTCAAAAACCACTGGAAATTACTATTCGTGCTGTTTCGTCCTTTATTTTTATCTCCAACGCATGTATTCAGCCCTACACTATTCGGGAGATCCTTGTCTTCATTGGAAAAATACATACAAAATGTATTTCCAAGCTGTGGTCGCAGTCTTATGCTATAGTCATGAGAACACCTATGCGAAAGACATTGTCCATGATAGTTAATTTTTTAGTTAGCTGAGAGCAGTGTTCCCTAGCATTTGGCTTTTCGAGGCGCGGCGCTGTCACTGAGAACGGGTTTCCAACCACGCTTACCTTATCGTGATCTCCCTCTTCGATGTTATCGTTTGGGCTGCATATCAATACTTATCGTCGTCATAGATGATTTTGTCCCTGAACGTCGATGATGTACATGGTTTAGAATCACTCATTAGCACGGGCCAGAACTGGTTTCCACGTTATAGGGAATAATAGAACAAAGAAGTATTTGTTAGCACTCGGAAAAATTGACAGACAAACAACAATAGAAAAAAACGAAGAACAATATATGGTCCGACGTGGGATCGAACCCGTACTCAGTGGCACCGCGCCTTGCCACGAGAAGCCGAACGCTTGGCACACTGCCACGTAGCCAACTAAAAATTTGGCTTTTGTAGCAGTGTCTTACACGATGACGTTCTCAATGACTATAGCATAGGGTAACGATCACAGACCGGAAATAAATTGTATATTTGTACTTTCCTATTAATGCAAGTATCTCCCAGTAGGGCTGAATACTTGTGTTGTAGACAAACATTTATTGGACGAAACAGCACGAATAGTAGTTTCCAGTGGTTATATACTGGGTACAAATAATAATACATAAATATTATTATATGGGGAACTTCCGAGGGGATAATAGAGAATAATAGAACAAAGAAGTATTTGTTAGCACTCGGAAAAATTGACAGACAAACAACAATAGAAATAAACGAAGAACAATATATGGTCCGAAGTGTTCCACGTTATAGACTGGCCAACTCCAGTAAATCATTTTATATTAATTGTCTCGCGAAAGACATTGTACACGATAGCTAATTTTTTAGTTAGCAGAGAGCAGTGTTCCCTAGCGTTTTGCTTTTCGAGACAAGGTGCTGTGCCACTAAGAACGGGTACCTATCGCAACCACGCCTTCCGTGTCGTGTTCTCTCTCTTCGATGTTGTCGTTTCTGCTGCATCTCAATACTTACCGGTGTGTCGCTGAATTTCGATGCTGTGGATCGACTAGACGCACTCGGTCGCACTGTCCAGAACACGTTTCCACGTTATAGACTGGCCAACTACAGTAAATAATTTAATATTAATTGTCTCGCTAAAGACATTTATCCATGATAATTTTTTAGTTAGCTAAGAGCATGTTCCGTAGCGTTTGGCTTTTCGAGACAAGGCGCTGTGCCATTAAGAACGGGTACCTAACGCAACCACGCCTTCTGTGTCGTGTAATCATTTTATATTAATTGTCTCGCGAAAAACATTGTCCACGATTGCTAATTTTTTAGTTAGCTGAGAGTAGTGTTCCCTAGCGTTTTGCTTTTCGAGTCAAGGTGCTGTGCCACGAAGAACGGGTACCTATCGCAACCACGCCTTCCGTGTCGTGTTCTCTCTCTTCGATGTTGTCGTTTCTGCTGCATCTCAATACTTACCGGTGTGTCGCTGAACATCGATGCTGTGGATCGACTAGATTCACTTGCACTCGGTCGCACGGTCCAGAACACGTTTCCACGTTATAGACTGGCCAACTACAGTATATAATTTAATATTAATTGTCTCGCTAAAGACAATGTCCATGATAATTTTCTATTTAGCTGAGAGCAGTGTTCCCTAGCGTTTGCCTTTTCGAGACAGCTGTGCCACTGAGAACGAGTACCTAACGCAACCACGTTTTCCGTTTTGTGTTCTCTCTGTTCGATGTTGTCGTTTGTGCTGCATCTCAATACATACCGTTGTGTCGCTGAACATCGATATTGTAGATGGACTAGACTCACGTGCACTCCCTCAATCGCATGGTCCAGAACACGTTTCCACGCTATAGACTGACCTACTCCTGTAAAAGTAAAGAATAAGTAAAGTACCCCCCGTCACGCCAAGTGGCGTATAGGGAAATATGGTGTTAGTGACCCTATATTTTACAGACCTTCAGCACATGATTTTTGGGGTAATGTGGTCGGTATTACGCCCGTGCAGTTTTACTTTCCCAGAAAAAATCCGGTACCCATTTAAGGCTGGGTGAACCCGGAGCCGTCGGTTGGGATCGAACCCTACCCCTTGTCCGTAGCAGTCCAGTTCACTAACCACTGAGCTATCGCGGCTCCTACTAATTTTTAGGGAATTAGTAAAACCCAGGTGTCCTCGCCAGGGTACGAACCCCGGCTGTTGCCGTGGTAAGCCAACCGCCTATCGATTGCGCTAACCGGACACCCTGACCTACTCCTGTAAATCATTTAACATTAATTGGCTACACTCTTCTTTTTGTGCGTTTATGGCTCATTCTGAGTAAGATTCCGCACTTTCTAGTGAAGGCAGCTGTCTGTTAAGTGAATCGCCGGTCAAAAACCACTGGAAATTACTATTCGTGCTGTTTCGTCCTTTATTTTTATCTCCAACGCATGTATTCAGCCCTACACTATTCGGGAGATCCTTGTCTTCATTGGAAAAATACATACAAAATGTATTTCCAAGCTGTGGTCGCAGTCTTATGCTATAGTCATGAGAACACCTATGCGAAAGACATTGTCCATGATAGTTAATTTTTTAGTTAGCTGAGAGCAGTGTTCCCTAGCATTTGGCTTTTCGAGGCGCGGCGCTGTCACTGAGAACGGGTTTCCAACCACGCTTACCTTATCGTGATCTCCCTCTTCGATGTTATCGTTTGGGCTGCATATCAATACTTATCGTCGTCATAGATGATTTTGTCCCTGAACGTCGATGATGTACATGGTTTAGAATCACTCATTAGCACGGGCCAGAACTGGTTTCCACGTTATAGGGAATAATAGAACAAAGAAGTATTTGTTAGCACTCGGAAAAATTGACAGACAAACAACAATAGAAAAAAACGAAGAACAATATATGGTCCGACGTGGGATCGAACCCGTACTCAGTGGCACCGCGCCTTGCCACGAGAAGCCGAACGCTTGGCACACTGCCACGTAGCCAACTAAAAATTTGGCTTTTGTAGCAGTGTCTTACACGATGACGTTCTCAATGACTATAGCATAGGGTAACGATCACAGACCGGAAATAAATTGTATATTTGTACTTTCCTATTAATGCAAGTATCTCCCAGTAGGGCTGAATACTTGTGTTGTAGACAAACATTTATTGGACGAAACAGCACGAATAGTAGTTTCCAGTGGTTATATACTGGGTACAAATAATAATACATAAATATTATTATATGGGGAACTTCCGAGGGGATAATAGAGAATAATAGAACAAAGAAGTATTTGTTAGCACTCGGAAAAATTGACAGACAAACAACAATAGAAATAAACGAAGAACAATATATGGTCCGAAGTGTTCCACGTTATAGACTGGCCAACTCCAGTAAATCATTTTATATTAATTGTCTCGCGAAAGACATTGTACACGATAGCTAATTTTTTAGTTAGCAGAGAGCAGTGTTCCCTAGCGTTTTGCTTTTCGAGACAAGGTGCTGTGCCACTAAGAACGGGTACCTATCGCAACCACGCCTTCCGTGTCGTGTTCTCTCTCTTCGATGTTGTCGTTTCTGCTGCATCTCAATACTTACCGGTGTGTCGCTGAATTTCGATGCTGTGGATCGACTAGACGCACTCGGTCGCACTGTCCAGAACACGTTTCCACGTTATAGACTGGCCAACTACAGTAAATAATTTAATATTAATTGTCTCGCTAAAGACATTTATCCATGATAATTTTTTAGTTAGCTAAGAGCATGTTCCGTAGCGTTTGGCTTTTCGAGACAAGGCGCTGTGCCATTAAGAACGGGTACCTAACGCAACCACGCCTTCTGTGTCGTGTAATCATTTTATATTAATTGTCTCGCGAAAAACATTGTCCACGATTGCTAATTTTTTAGTTAGCTGAGAGTAGTGTTCCCTAGCGTTTTGCTTTTCGAGTCAAGGTGCTGTGCCACGAAGAACGGGTACCTATCGCAACCACGCCTTCCGTGTCGTGTTCTCTCTCTTCGATGTTGTCGTTTCTGCTGCATCTCAATACTTACCGGTGTGTCGCTGAACATCGATGCTGTGGATCGACTAGATTCACTTGCACTCGGTCGCACGGTCCAGAACACGTTTCCACGTTATAGACTGGCCAACTACAGTATATAATTTAATATTAATTGTCTCGCTAAAGACAATGTCCATGATAATTTTCTATTTAGCTGAGAGCAGTGTTCCCTAGCGTTTGCCTTTTCGAGACAGCTGTGCCACTGAGAACGAGTACCTAACGCAACCACGTTTTCCGTTTTGTGTTCTCTCTGTTCGATGTTGTCGTTTGTGCTGCATCTCAATACATACCGTTGTGTCGCTGAACATCGATATTGTAGATGGACTAGACTCACGTGCACTCCCTCAATCGCATGGTCCAGAACACGTTTCCACGCTATAGACTGACCTACTCCTGTAAAAGTAAAGAATAAGTAAAGTACCCCCCGTCACGCCAAGTGGCGTATAGGGAAATATGGTGTTAGTGACCCTATATTTTACAGACCTTCAGCACATGATTTTTGGGGTAATGTGGTCGGTATTACGCCCGTGCAGTTTTACTTTCCCAGAAAAAATCCGGTACCCATTTAAGGCTGGTGAACCCGGAGCCGTCGGTTGGGATCGAACCCTACCCCTTGTCCGTAGTAGTCCAGTTCACTAACCACTGAGCTATCGCGGCTCCTACTAATTTTTAGGGAATTAGTAAAACCCAGGTGTCCTCGCCAGGGTACGAACCCCGGCTGTTGCCGTGGTAAGCCAACCGCCTATCGATTGCGCTAACCGGACACCCTGACCTACTCCTGTAAATCATTTAATATTAATTGGCTACACTCTTCTTTTTGTGCGTTTATGGCTCATTCTGAGTAAGATTCCGCACTTTCTAGTGAAGGCAGCTGTCTGTTAAGTGAATCGCCGGTCAAAAACCACTGGAAATTACTATTCGTGCTGTTTTGTCCTTATTTTTATCTCCAACGCATGTATTCAGCCCTACACTATTCGGGAGATCCTTGTCTTCATTGGAAAAATACATACAAAATGTATTTCCAAGCTGTGGTCGCAGTCTTATGCTATAGTCATGAGAACACCTATGCGAAAGACATTGTCCATGATAGTTAATTTTTTAGTTAGCTGAGAGCAGTGTTCCCTAGCATTTGGCTTTTCGAGGCGCGGCGCTGTCACTGAGAACGGGTTTCCAACCACGCTTACCTTATCGTGATCTCCCTCTTCGATGTTATCGTTTGGGCTGCATATCAATACTTATCGTCGTCATAGATGATTTTGTCCCTGAACGTCGATGATGTACATGGTTTAGAATCACTCATTAGCACGGGCCAGAACTGGTTTCCACGTTATAGGGAATAATAGAACAAAGAAGTATTTGTTAGCACTCGGAAAAATTGACAGACAAACAACAATAGAAAAAAACGAAGAACAATATATGGTCCGACGTGGGATCGAACCCGTACTCAGTGGCACCGCGCCTTGCCACGAGAAGCCGAACGCTTGGCACACTGCCACGTAGCCAACTAAAAATTTGGCTTTTGTAGCAGTGTCTTACACGATGACGTTCTCAATGACTATAGCATAGGGTAACGATCACAGACCGGAAATAAATTGTATATTTGTACTTTCCTATTAATGCAAGTATCTCCCAGTAGGGCTGAATACTTGTGTTGTAGACAAACATTTATTGGACGAAACAGCACGAATAGTAGTTTCCAGTGGTTATATACTGGGTACAAATAATAATACATAAATATTATTATATGGGGAACTTCCGAGGGGATAATAGAGAATAATAGAACAAAGAAGTATTTGTTAGCACTCGGAAAAATTGACAGACAAACAACAATAGAAATAAACGAAGAACAATATATGGTCCGAAGTGTTCCACGTTATAGACTGGCCAACTCCAGTAAATCATTTTATATTAATTGTCTCGCGAAAGACATTGTACACGATAGCTAATTTTTTAGTTAGCAGAGAGCAGTGTTCCCTAGCGTTTTGCTTTTCGAGACAAGGTGCTGTGCCACTAAGAACGGGTACCTATCGCAACCACGCCTTCCGTGTCGTGTTCTCTCTCTTCGATGTTGTCGTTTCTGCTGCATCTCAATACTTACCGGTGTGTCGCTGAATTTCGATGCTGTGGATCGACTAGACGCACTCGGTCGCACTGTCCAGAACACGTTTCCACGTTATAGACTGGCCAACTACAGTAAATAATTTAATATTAATTGTCTCGCTAAAGACATTTATCCATGATAATTTTTTAGTTAGCTAAGAGCATGTTCCGTAGCGTTTGGCTTTTCGAGACAAGGCGCTGTGCCACTAAGAACGGGTACCTAACGCAACCACGCCTTCCGTGTCGTGTTCTCTCTCTTCGATGTTGTCGTTTCTGCTGCATCTCAATACTTACCGGTGTGTCGCTGAACATCGATGCTGTTGATCGACTAGATTCACTTGCACTCGTTCGCACGGTCCAGAACACGTTTCCACGTTATAGACTGGCCAACTACAGTATATAATTTAATATTAATTGTCTCGCTAAAGACAATGTCCATGATAATTTTCTATTTAGCTGAGAGCAGTGTTCCCTAGCGTTTGCCTTTTCGAGACAGCTGTGCCACTGAGAACGAGTACCTAACGCAACCACGTTTTCCGTTTTGTGTTCTCTCTCTTCGATGTTGTCGTTTGTACTGCATCTCAATACATACCGTTGTGTCGCTGAACATCGATATTGTAGATGGACTAGACTCACGTGCACTCCCTCAATCGCATGGTCCAGAACACGTTTCCACGCTATAGACTGACCTACTCCTGTAAATCATTTAATATTAATTGGCTACACTCTTCTTTTTGTGCGTTTATGGCTCATTCTGAGTAAGATTCCGCACTTTCTAGTGAAGGCAGCTGTCTGTTAAGTGAATCGCCGGTCAAAAACCACTGGAAATTACTATTCGTGCTGTTTCGTCCTTTATTTTTATCTCCAACGCATGTATTCAGCCCTACACTATTCGGGAGATCCTTGTCTTCATTGGAAAAATACATACAAAATGTATTTCCAAGCTGTGGTCGCAGTCTTATGCTATAGTCATGAGAACACCTATGCGAAAGACATTGTCCATGATAGTTAATTTTTTAGTTAGCTGAGAGCAGTGTTCCCTAGCATTTGGCTTTTCGAGGCGCGGCGCTGTCACTGAGAACGGGTTTCCAACCACGCTTACCTTATCGTGATCTCCCTTTTCGATGTTATCGTTTCTGCTTCATCTGAATACTTACCGTTGTGTCGCTGAACATCGATGCTGTGGAACGACTAGACGCACTCGGTCGCACGGTCCAGAACACGTTTCCACGTTATAGACTGGCCAACTCCAGTAAATGATTTAACATTAATTGGCTCCACTCTTCTTTTTCTGCGTTCATGGCTCATTCTGAGTAAGATTCCGCACTTTCTAGTAAAGGCAGCTGTCTGTTTAAGTGAATCGCCGGTCAAAAACCACTGGAAATTACTATTCGTGCTGTTTTGTCCTATATTTGTATCTCCAACGCATGTATTCAGTCCTACACTATTCGGGAGATCCTTGTCTTCATTGGAAAAATACATACAAAATGTATTTCCAAGCTGTGGTCGCAGTCTTATGCTATAGTCATGAGAACACCTTAGCGAAAGACATTGTCCACGATGGCTAATTGTTTATTTAGCTGAGAGCAGTGTTCCCTAGCTTTTGGCTTTTCTAGGCGCGGCGCTGTCACTGAGAACGGGTTTCCAACCACGCTTTCCTTATCGTGATCTCCCTCTTCGATGTTATCGTTTGGGCTGCATATCAATGCTTATCGTCGTCATAGATGATTTTGTCCCTGAACGTCGATGATGTACATGGTTTAGAATCACTCATTCGCACGGGCCAGAACTGGTTTCCACGTTATAGGGAATAATAGAACAAAGAAGTATTTGTTAGCACTCGGAAAAATTGACAGACAAACAACAATAGAAAAAAACGAAGAACAATATATGGTCCGAATTGGGATCGAACCCGTACTCAGTGGCACCGCGCCTTGCCACGAGAAGCCGAACGCTTGGCACACTGCCACGTAGCCAACTAAAAATTTGGCTATTGTAGCAGTGTCTTACACGATGACGTTCTCAATGACTATAGCATTGGTTAACGATCACAGACCGGAAATAAATTGTATATTTGTACTTTCCTATTAATGCAAGTATCTCCCAGTAGGGCTGAATACTTGTGTTGTAGACAAACATTTATTGGACGAAACAGCACGAATAGTAGTTTCCAGTGGTTATATACTGGGTACAAATAATAATACATAAATATTATTATATGGGGAACTTCCGAGGGGATAATAGAGAATAATAGAACAAAGAAGTATTTGTTAGCACTCGGAAAAATTGACAGACAAACAACAATAGAAAAAAACGAAGAACAATATATGGTCCGAAGTGTTCCACGTTATAGACTGGCCAACTCCAGTAAATCATTTTATATTAATTGTCTCGCGAAAGACATTGTACACGATAGCTAATTTTTTAGTTAGCAGAGAGCAGTGTTCCCTAGCGTTTTGCTTTTCGAGACAAGGTGCTGTGCCACTAAGAACGGGTACCTATCGCAACCACGCCTTCCGTGTCGTGTTCTCTCTCTTCGATGTTGTCGTTTCTGCTGCATCTCAATACTTACCGGTGTGTCGCTGAATTTCGATGCTGTGGATCGACTAGACGCACTCGGTCGCACTGTCCAGAACACGTTTCCACGTTATAGACTGGCCAACTACAGTAAATAATTTAATATTAATTGTCTCGCTAAAGACATTTATCCATGATAATTTTTTAGTTAGCTAAGAGCATGTTCCGTAGCGTTTGGCTTTTCGAGACAAGGCGCTGTGCCACTAAGAACGGGTACCTAACGCAACCACGCCTTCCGTGTCGTGTTCTCTCTCTTCGATGTTGTCGTTTCTGCTGCATCTCAATACTTACCGGTGTGTCGCTGAACATCGATGCTGTTGATCGACTAGATTCACTTGCACTCGTTCGCACGGTCCAGAACACGTTTCCACGTTATAGACTGGCCAACTACAGTATATAATTTAATATTAATTGTCTCGCTAAAGACAATGTCCATGATAATTTTCTATTTAGCTGAGAGCAGTGTTCCCTAGCGTTTGCCTTTTCGAGACAGCTGTGCCACTGAGAACGAGTACCTAACGCAACCACGTTTTCCGTTTTGTGTTCTCTCTCTTCGATGTTGTCGTTTGTACTGCATCTCAATACATACCGTTGTGTCGCTGAACATCGATATTGTAGATGGACTAGACTCACGTGCACTCCCTCAATCGCATGGTCCAGAACACGTTTCCACGCTATAGACTGACCTACTCCTGTAAATCATTTAATATTAATTGGCTACACTCTTCTTTTTGTGCGTTTATGGCTCATTCTGAGTAAGATTCCGCACTTTCTAGTGAAGGCAGCTGTCTGTTAAGTGAATCGCCGGTCAAAAACCACTGGAAATTACTATTCGTGCTGTTTCGTCCTTTATTTTTATCTCCAACGCATGTATTCAGCCCTACACTATTCGGGAGATCCTTGTCTTCATTGGAAAAATACATACAAAATGTATTTCCAAGCTGTGGTCGCAGTCTTATGCTATAGTCATGAGAACACCTATGCGAAAGACATTGTCCATGATAGTTAATTTTTTAGTTAGCTGAGAGCAGTGTTCCCTAGCATTTGGCTTTTCGAGGCGCGGCGCTGTCACTGAGAACGGGTTTCCAACCACGCTTACCTTATCGTGATCTCCCTTTTCGATGTTATCGTTTCTGCTTCATCTGAATACTTACCGTTGTGTCGCTGAACATCGATGCTGTGGAACGACTAGACGCACTCGGTCGCACGGTCCAGAACACGTTTCCACGTTATAGACTGGCCAACTCCAGTAAATGATTTAACATTAATTGGCTCCACTCTTCTTTTTTCTGCGTTCATGGCTCATTTTGAGTAAGATTCCGCACTTTCTAGTAAAGGCAGCTGTCTGTTTAAGTGAATCGCCGGTCAAAAACCACTGGAAATTACTATTCGTGCTGTTTTGTCCTATATTTGTATCTCCAACGCATGTATTCAGTCCTACACTATTCGGGAGATCCTGTCTTCATTGGAAAAATACATACAAAATGTATTTCCAAGCTGTGGTCGCAGTCTTATGCTATAGTCATGAGAACACCTTAGCGAAAGACATTGTCCACGATGGCTAATTGTTTATTTAGCTGAGAGCAGTGTTCCCTAGCTTTTGGCTTTTCTAGGCGCGGCGCTGTCACTGAGAACGGGTTTCCAACCACGCTTACCTTATCGTGATCTCCCTCTTCGATGTTATCGTTTGGGCTGCATATCAATACTTATCGTCGTCATAGATGATTTTGTCCCTGAACGTCGATGATGTACATGGTTTAGAATCACTCATTCGCACGGGCCAGAACTGGTTTCCACGTTATAGGGAATAATAGAACAAAGAAGTATTTGTTAGCACTCGGAAAAATTGACAGACAAACAACAATAGAAAAAAACGAAGAACAATATATGGTCCGAAGTGGGATCGAACCCGTACTCAGTGGCACCGCGCCTTGCCACGAGAAGCCGAACGCTTGGCACACTGCCACGTAGCCAACTGAAAATTTGGCTTTTGTAGCAGTGTCTTACACGATGACGTTCTCAATGACTATAGCATAGGGTAACGATCACAGACCGGAAATAAATTGTATATTTGTACTTTCCTATTAATGCAAGTATCTCCCAGTAGGGCTGAATACTTGTGTTGTAGACAAACATTTATTGGACGAAACAGCACGAATAGTAGTTTCCAGTGGTTATATACTGGGTACAAATAATAATACATAAATATTATTATATGGGGAACTTCCGAGGCGATAATAGGGAATAATAGAACAAAGAAGTATTTGTTAGCACTCGGAAAAATTGACAGACAAACAACAATAGAAAAAAACGAAGAACAATATATGGTCCGAAGTGTTCCACGTTATAGACTGGCCAACTCCAGTAAATCATTTTATATTAATTGTCTCGCGAAAGACATTGTACACGATAGCTAATTTTTTAGTTAGCAGAGAGCAGTGTTCCCTAGCGTTTTGCTTTTCGAGACAAGGTGCTGTGCCACTAAGAACGGGTACCTATCGCAACCACGCCTTCCGTGTCGTGTTCTCTCTCTTCGATGTTGTCGTTTCTGCTGCATCTCAATACTTACCGGTGTGTCGCTGAATTTCGATGCTGTGGATCGACTAGACGCACTCGGTCGCACTGTCCAGAACACGTTTCCACGTTATAGACTGGCCAACTACAGTAAATAATTTAATATTAATTGTCTCGCTAAAGACATTTATCCATGATAATTTTTTAGTTAGCTAAGAGCATGTTCCGTAGCGTTTGGCTTTTCGAGACAAGGCGCTGTGCCACTAAGAACGGGTACCTAACGCAACCACGCCTTCCGTGTCGTGTTCTCTCTCTTCGATGTTGTCGTTTCTGCTGCATCTCAATACTTACCGGTGTGTCGCTGAATTTCGATGCTGTGGATCGACTAGACGCACTCGGTCGCACTGTCCAGAACACGTTTCCACGTTATAGACTGGCCAACTACAGTATATAATTTAATATTAATTGTCTCGCTAAAGACAATGTCCATGATAATTTTCTATTTAGCTGAGAGCAGTGTTCCCTAGCGTTTGCCTTTTCGAGACAGCTGTGCCACTGAGAACGAGTACCTAACGCAACCACGTTTTCCGTTTTGTGTTCTCTCTCTTCGATGTTGTCGTTTGTGCTGCATCTCAATACATACCGTTGTGTCGCTGAACATCGATATTGTAGATGGACTAGACTCACGTGCACTCCCTCAATCGCATGGTCCAGAACACGTTTCCACGCTATAGACTGACCTACTCCTGTAAATCATTTAATATTAATTGGCTACACTCTTCTTTTTGTGCGTTTATGGCTCATTCTGAGTAAGATTCCGCACTTTCTAGTGAAGGCAGCTGTCTGTTAAGTGAATCGCCGGTCAAAAACCACTGGAAATTACTATTCGTGCTGTTTCGTCCTTTATTTTTATCTCCAACGCATGTATTCAGCCCTACACTATTCGGGAGATCCTTGTCTTCATTGGAAAAATACATACAAAATGTATTTCCAAGCTGTGGTCGCAGTCTTATGCTATAGTCATGAGAACACCTATGCGAAAGACATTGTCCATGATAGTTAATTTTTTAGTTAGCTGAGAGCAGTGTTCCCTAGCATTTGGCTTTTCGAGGCGCGGCGCTGTCACTGAGAACGGGTTTCCAACCACGCTTACCTTATCGTGATCTCCCTTTTCGATGTTATCGTTTCTGCTTCATCTGAATACTTACCGTTGTGTCGCTGAACATCGATGCTGTGGAACGACTAGACGCACTCGGTCGCACGGTCCAGAACACGTTTCCACGTTATAGACTGGCCAACTCCAGTAAATGATTTAACATTAATTGGCTCCACTCTTCTTTTTCTGCGTTCATGGCTCATTCTGAGTAAGATTCCGCACTTTCTAGTAAAGGCAGCTGTCTGTTTAAGTGAATCGCCGGTCAAAAACCACTGGAAATTACTATTCGTGCTGTTTTGTCCTATATTTGTATCTCCAACGCATGTATTCAGTCCTACACTATTCGGGAGATCCTTGTCTTCATTGGAAAAATACATACAAAATGTATTTCCAAGCTGTGGTCGCAGTCTTATGCTATAGTCATGAGAACACCTTAGCGAAAGACATTGTCCACGATGGCTAATTGTTTATTTAGCTGAGAGCAGTGTTCCCTAGCTTTTGGCTTTTCTAGGCGCGGCGCTGTCACTGAGAACGGGTTTCCAACCACGCTTACCTTATCGTGATCTCCCTCTTCGATGTTATCGTTTGGGCTGCATATCAATACTTATCGTCGTCATAGATGATTTTGTCCCTGAACGTCGATGATGTACATGGTTTAGAATCACTCATTCGCACGGGCCAGAACTGGTTTCCACGTTATAGGGAATAATAGAACAAAGAAGTATTTGTTAGCACTCGGAAAAATTGACAGACAAACAACAATAGAAAAAAACGAAGAACAATATATGGTCCGAAGTGGGATCGAACCCGTACTCAGTGGCACCGCGCCTTGCCACGAGAAGCCGAACGCTTGGCACACTGCCACGTAGCCAACTAAAAATTTGGCTTTTGTAGCAGTGTCTTACACGATGACGTTCTCAATGACTATAGCATTGGGTAACGATCACAGACCGGAAATAAATTGTATATTTGTACTTTCCTATTAATGCAAGTATCTCCCAGTAGGGCTGAATACTTGTGTTGTAGACAAACATTTATTGGACGAAACAGCACGAATAGTAGTTTCCAGTGGTTATATACTGGGTACAAATAATAATACATAAATATTATTATATGGGGAACTTCCGAGGGGATAATAGAGAATAATAGAACAAAGAAGTATTTGTTAGCACTCGGAAAAATTGACAGACAAACAACAATAGAAAAAAACGAAGAACAATATATGGTCCGAAGTGTTCCACGTTATAGACTGGCCAACTCCAGTAAATCATTTTATATTAATTGTCTCGCGAAAGACATTGTACACGATAGCTAATTTTTTAGTTAGCAGAGAGCAGTGTTCCCTAGCGTTTTGCTTTTCGAGACAAGGTGCTGTGCCACTAAGAACGGGTACCTATCGCAACCACGCCTTCCGTGTCGTGTTCTCTCTCTTCGATGTTGTCGTTTCTGCTGCATCTCAATACTTACCGGTGTGTCGCTGAATTTCGATGCTGTGGATCGACTAGACGCACTCGGTCGCACTGTCCAGAACACGTTTCCACGTTATAGACTGGCCAACTACAGTAAATAATTTAATATTAATTGTCTCGCTAAAGACATTTATCCATGATAATTTTTTAGTTAGCTAAGAGCATGTTCCGTAGCGTTTGGCTTTTCGAGACAAGGCGCTGTGCCACTAAGAACGGGTACCTAACGCAACCACGCCTTCTGTGTCGTGTAATCATTTTATATTAATTGTCTCGCGAAAAACATTGTCCACGATTGCTAATTTTTTAGTTAGCTGAGAGTAGTGTTCCCTAGCGTTTTGCTTTTCGAGTCAAGGTGCTGTGCCACGAAGAACGGGTACCTATCGCAACCACGCCTTCCGTGTCGTGTTCTATCTCTTCGATGTTGTCGTTTCTGCTGCATCTCAATACTTACCGGTGTGTCGCTGAACATCGATGCTGTGGATCGACTAGATTCACTTGCACTCGGTCGCACGGTCCAGAACACGTTTCCACGTTATAGACTGGCCAACTACAGTATATAATTTAATATTAATTGTCTCGCTAAAGACAATGTCCATGATAATTTTCTATTTAGCTGAGAGCAGTGTTCCCTAGCGTTTGCCTTTTCGAGACAGCTGTGCCACTGAGAACGAGTACCTAACGCAACCACGTTTTCCGTTTTGTGTTCTCTCTCTTCGATGTTGTCGTTTGTGCTGCATCTCAATACATACCGTTGTGTCGCTGAACATCAATATTGTAGATGGACTAGACTCACGTGCACTCCCTCAATCGCATTGTCCAGAACACGTTTCCATGCTATAGACTGACCTACTCCTGTAAATCATTTAATATTAATTGGCTACACTCTTCTTTTTGTGCGTTTATGGCTCATTCTGAGTAAGATTCCGCACTTTCTAGTGAAGGCAGCTGTCTGTTAAGTGAATCGCCGGTCAAAAACCACTGGAAATTACTATTCGTGCTGTTTCGTCCTTTATTTTTATCTCCAACGCATGTATTCAGCCCTACACTATTCGGGAGATCCTTGTCTTCATTGGAAAAATACATACAAAATGTATTTCCAAGCTGTGGTCGCAGTCTTATGCTATAGTCATGAGAACACCTTAGCGAAAGACATTGTCCATGATAGTTAATTTTTTAGTTAGCTGAGAGCAGTGTTCCCTAGCATTTGGCTTTTCGAGGCGCGGCGCTGTCACTGAGAACGGGTTTCCAACCACGCTTACCTTATCGTGATCTCCCTCTTCGATGTTATCGTTTGGGCTGCATATCAATGCTTATCGTCGTCATAGATGATTTTGTCCCTGAACGTCGATGATGTACATGGTTTAGAATCACTCATTCGCACGGGCCAGAACTGGTTTCCACGTTATAGGGAATAATAGAACAAAGAAGTATTTGTTAGCACTCGGAAAAATTGACAGACAAACAACAATAGAAAAAAACGAAGAACAATATATGGTCCGAATTGGGATCGAACCCGTACTCAGTGGCACCGCGCCTTGCCACGAGAAGCCGAACGCTTGGCACACTGCCACGTAGCCAACTAAAAATTTGGCTATTGTAGCAGTGTCTTACACGATGACGTTCTCAATGACTATAGCATTGTGTAACGATCACAGACCGGAAATAAATTGTATATTTGTACTTTCCTATTAATGCAAGTATCTCCCAGTAGGGCTGAATACTTGTGTTGTAGACAAACATTTATTGGACGAAACAGCACGAATAGTAGTTTCCAGTGGTTATATACTGGGTACAAATAATAATACATAAATATTATTATATGGGGAACTTCCGAGGGGATAATAGAGAATAATAGAACAAAGAAGTATTTGTTAGCACTCGGAAAAATTGACAAACAACAATAGAAAAAAACGAAGAACAATATATGGTCCGAAGTGTTCCACGTTATAGACTGGCCAACTCCAGTAAATCATTTTATATTAATTGTCTCGCGAAAGACATTGTACACGATAGCTAATTTTTTAGTTAGCAGAGAGCAGTGTTCCCTAGCGTTTTGCTTTTCGAGACAAGGTGCTGTGCCACTAAGAACGGGTACCTATCGCAACCACGCCTTCCGTGTCGTGTTCTCTCTCTTCGATGTTGTCGTTTCTGCTGCATCTCAATACTTACCGGTGTGTCGCTGAATTTCGATGCTGTGGATCGACTAGACGCACTCGGTCGCACTGTCCAGAACACGTTTCCACGTTATAGACTGGCCAACTACAGTAAATAATTTAATATTAATTGTCTCGCTAAAGACATTTATCCATGATAATTTTTTAGTTAGCTAAGAGCATGTTCCGTAGCGTTTGGCTTTTCGAGACAAGGCGCTGTGCCACTAAGAACGGGTACCTAACGCAACCACGCCTTCTGTGTCGTGTAATCATTTTATATTAATTGTCTCGCGAAAAACATTGTCCACGATTGCTAATTTTTTAGTTAGCTGAGAGTAGTGTTCCCTAGCGTTTTGCTTTTCGAGTCAAGGTGCTGTGCCACGAAGAACGGGTACCTATCGCAACCACGCCTTCCGTGTCGTGTTCTCTCTCTTCGATGTTGTCGTTTCTGCTGCATCTCAATACTTACCGGTGTGTCGCTGAACATCGATGCTGTGGATCGACTAGATTCACTTGCACTCGGTCGCACGGTCCAGAACACGTTTCCACGTTATAGACTGGCCAACTACAGTATATAATTTAATATTAATTGTCTCGCTAAAGACAATGTCCATGATAATTTTCTATTTAGCTGAGAGCAGTGTTCCCTAGCGTTTGCCTTTTCGAGACAGCTGTGCCACTGAGAACGAGTACCTAACGCAACCACATTTTCCGTTTTGTGTTCTCTCTCTTCGATGTTGTCGTTTGTGCTGCATCTCAATACATACCGTTGTGTCGCTGAACATCAATATTGTAGATGGACTAGACTCACGTGCACTCCCTCAATCGCATTGTCCAGAACACGTTTCCATGCTATAGACTGACCTACTCCTGTAAATCATTTAATATTAATTGGCTACACTCTTCTTTTTGTGCGTTTATGGCTCATTCTGAGTAAGATTCCGCACTTTCTAGTGAAGGCAGCTGTCTGTTAAGTGAATCGCCGGTCAAAAACCACTGGAAATTACTATTCGTGCTGTTTCGTCCTTTATTTTTATCTCCAACGCATGTATTCAGCCCTACACTATTCGGGAGATCCTTGTCTTCATTGGAAAAATACATACAAAATGTATTTCCAAGCTGTGGTCGCAGTCTTATGCTATAGTCATGAGAACACCTATGCGAAAGACATTGTCCATGATAGTTAATTTTTTAGTTAGCTGAGAGCAGTGTTCCCTAGCATTTGGCTTTTCGAGGCGCGGCGCTGTCACTGAGAACGGGTTTCCAACCACGCTTACCTTATCGTGATCTCCCTTTTCGATGTTATCGTTTCTGCTTCATCTGAATACTTACCGTTGTGTCGCTGAACATCGATGCTGTGGAACGACTAGACGCACTCGGTCGCACGGTCCAGAACACGTTTCCACGTTATAGACTGGCCAACTCCAGTAAATGATTTAACATTAATTGGCTCCACTCTTCTTTTTTCTGCGTTCATGGCTCATTCTGAGTAAGATTCCGCACTTTCTAGTGAAGGCAGCTGTCTGTTAAGTGAATCGCCGGTCAAAAACCACTGGAAATTACTATTCGTGCTGTTTTGTCCTATATTTGTATCTCCAACGCATGTATTCAGTCCTACACTATTCGGGAGATCCTGTCTTCATTGGAAAAATACATACAAAATGTATTTCCAAGCTGTGGTCGCAGTCTTATGCTATAGTCATGAGAACACCTTAGCGAAAGACATTGTCCACGATGGCTAATTGTTTATTTAGCTGAGAGCAGTGTTCCCTAGCTTTTGGCTTTTCTAGGCGCGGCGCTGTCACTGAGAACGGGTTTCCAACCACGCTTACCTTATCGTGATCTCCCTCTTCGATGTTATCGTTTGGGCTGCATATCAATACTTATCGTCGTCATAGATGATTTTGTCCCTGAACGTCGATGATGTACATGGTTTAGAATCACTCATTCGCACGGGCCAGAACTGGTTTCCACGTTATAGGGAATAATAGAACAAAGAAGTATTTGTTAGCACTCGGAAAAATTGACAGACAAACAACAATAGAAAAAAACGAAGAACAATATATGGTCCGAAGTGGGATCGAACCCGTACTCAGTGGCACCGCGCCTTGCCACGAGAAGCCGAACGCTTGGCACACTGCCACGTAGCCAACTGAAAATTTGGCTTTTGTAGCAGTGTCTTACACGATGACGTTCTCAATGACTATAGCATAGGGTAACGATCACAGACCGGAAATAAATTGTATATTTGTACTTTCCTATTAATGCAAGTATCTCCCAGTAGGGCTGAATACTTGTGTTGTAGACAAACATTTATTGGACGAAACAGCACGAATAGTAGTTTCCAGTGGTTATATACTGGGTACAAATAATAATACATAAATATTATTATATGGGGAACTTCCAAGGCGATAATAGGGAATAATAGAACAAAGAAGTATTTGTTAGCACTCGGAAAAATTGACAGACAAACAACAATAGAAAAAAACGAAGAACAATATATGGTCCGAAGTGTTCCACGTTATAGACTGGCCAACTCCAGTAAATCATTTTATATTAATTGTCTCGCGAAAGACATTGTACACGATAGCTAATTTTTTAGTTAGCAGAGAGCAGTGTTCCCTAGCGTTTTGCTTTTCGAGACAAGGTGCTGTGCCACTAAGAACGGGTACCTATCGCAACCACGCCTTCCGTGTCGTGTTCTCTCTCTTCGATGTTGTCGTTTCTGCTGCATCTCAATACTTACCGGTGTCTCACTGAATTTCGATGCTGTGGATCGACTAGACGCACTCGGTCGCACGGTCCAGAACAGGTTTCCACGTTATAGACTGGCCAACTACAGTATATAATTTAATATTAATTGTCTCGCTAAAGACAATGTCCATGATAATTTTCTATTTAGCTGAGAGCAGTGTTCCCTAGCGTTTGCCTTTTCGAGACAGCTGTGCCACTGAGAACGAGTACCTAACGCAACCACGTTTTCCGTTTTGTGTTCTCTCTCTTCGATGTTGTCGTTTGTACTGCATCTCAATACATACCGTTGTGTCGCTGAACATCGATATTGTAGATGGACTAGACTCACGTGCACTCCCTCAATCGCATGGTCCAGAACACGTTTCCACGCTATAGACTGACCTACTCCTGTAAATCATTTAATATTAATTGGCTCCACTCTTCTTTTTGTGCGTTTATGGCTCATTCTGAGTAAGATTCCGCACTTTCTAGTGAAGGCAGCTGTCTGTTAAGTGAATCGCCGGTCAAAAACCACTGGAAATTACCATTCGTGCTGTTTCGTCCTTTATTTTTATCTCCAACGCATGTATTCAGCCCTACACTATTCGGGAGATCCTTGTCTTCATTGGAAAAATACATACAAAATGTATTTCCAAGCTGTGGTCGCAGTCTTATGCTATAGTCATGAGAACACCTATGCGAAAGACATTGTCCATGATAGTTAATTTTTTAGTTAGCTGAGAGCAGTGTTCCCTAGCATTTGGCTTTTCGAGGCGCGGCGCTGTCACTGAGAACGGGTTTCCAACCACGCTTACCTTATCGTGATCTCCCTTTTCGATGTTATCGTTTCTGCTTCATCTGAATACTTACCGTTGTGTCGCTGAACATCGATGCTGTGGAACGACTAGACGCACTCGGTCGCACGGTCCAGAACACGTTTCCACGTTATAGACTGGCCAACTCCAGTAAATGATTTAACATTAATTGGCTCCACTCTTCTTTTTCTGCGTTCATGGCTCATTCTGAGTAAGATTCCGCACTTTCTAGTAAAGGCAGCTGTCTGTTTAAGTGAATCGCCGGTCAAAAACCACTGGAAATTACTATTCGTGCTGTTTTGTCCTATATTTGTATCTCCAACGCATGTATTCAGTCCTACACTATTCGGGAGATCCTTGTCTTCATTGGAAAAATACATACAAAATGTATTTCCAAGCTGTGGTCGCAGTCTTATGCTATAGTCATGAGAACACCTTAGCGAAAGACATTGTCCACGATGGCTAATTGTTTATTTAGCTGAGAGCAGTGTTCCCTAGCTTTTGGCTTTTCTAGGCGCGGCGCTGTCACTGAGAACGGGTTTCCAACCACGCTTACCTTATCGTGATCTCCCTCTTCGATGTTATCGTTTGGGCTGCATATCAATGCTTATCGTCGTCATAGATGATTTTGTCCCTGAACGTCGATGATGTACATGGTTTAGAATCACTCATTCGCACGGGCCAGAACTGGTTTCCACGTTATAGGGAATAATAGAACAAAGAAGTATTTGTTAGCACTCGGAAAAATTGACAGACAAACAACAATAGAAAAAAACGAAGAACAATATATGGTCCGAAGTGGGATCGAACCCGTACTCAGTGGCACCGCGCCTTGCCACGAGAAGCCGAACGCTTGGCACACTGCCACGTAGCCAACTAAAAATTTGGCTATTGTAGCAGTGTCTTACACGATGACGTTCTCAATGACTATAGCATTGGGTAACGATCACAGACCGGAAATAAATTGTATATTTGTACTTTCCTATTAATGCAAGTATCTCCCAGTAGGGCTGAATACTTGTGTTGTAGACAAACATTTATTGGACGAAACAGCACGAATAGTAGTTTCCAGTGGTTATATACTGGGTACAAATAATAATACATAAATATTATTATATGGGGAACTTCCGAGGGGATAATAGAGAATAATAGAACAAAGAAGTATTTGTTAGCACTCGGAAAAATTGACAGACAAACAACAATAGAAAAAAACGAAGAACAATATATGGTCCGAAGTGTTCCACGTTATAGACTGGCCAACTCCAGTAAATCATTTTATATTAATTGTCTCGCGAAAGACATTGTACACGATAGCTAATTTTTTAGTTAGCAGAGAGCAGTGTTCCCTAGCGTTTTGCTTTTCGAGACAAGGTGCTGTGCCACTAAGAACGGGTACCTATCGCAACCACGCCTTCCGTGTCGTGTTCTCTCTCTTCGATGTTGTCGTTTCTGCTGCATCTCAATACTTACCGGTGTGTCGCTGAATTTCGATGCTGTGGATCGACTAGACGCACTCGGTCGCACTGTCCAGAACACGTTTCCACGTTATAGACTGGCCAACTACAGTAAATAATTTAATATTAATTGTCTCGCTAAAGACATTTATCCATGATAATTTTTTAGTTAGCTAAGAGCATGTTCCGTAGCGTTTGGCTTTTCGAGACAAGGCGCTGTGCCACTAAGAACGGGTACCTAACGCAACCACGCCTTCTGTGTCGTGTAATCATTTTATATTAATTGTCTCGCGAAAAACATTGTCCACGATTGCTAATTTTTTAGTTAGCTGAGAGTAGTGTTCCCTAGCGTTTTGCTTTTCGAGTCAAGGTGCTGTGCCACGAAGAACGGGTACCTATCGCAACCACGCCTTCCGTGTCGTGTTCTCTCTCTTCGATGTTGTCGTTTCTGCTGCATCTCAATACTTACCGGTGTGTCGCTGAACATCGATGCTGTGGATCGACTAGATTCACTTGCACTCGGTCGCACGGTCCAGAACACGTTTCCACGTTATAGACTGGCCAACTACAGTATATAATTTAATATTAATTGTCTCGCTAAAGACAATGTCCATGATAATTTTCTATTTAGCTGAGAGCAGTGTTCCCTAGCGTTTGCCTTTTCGAGACAGCTGTGCCACTGAGAACGAGTACCTAACGCAACCACATTTTCCGTTTTGTGTTCTCTCTCTTCGATGTTGTCGTTTGTGCTGCATCTCAATACATACCATTGTGTCGCTGAACATCAATATTGTAGATGGACTAGACTCACGTGCACTCCCTCAATCGCATTGTCCAGAACACGTTTCCATGCTATAGACTGACCTACTCCTGTAAATCATTTAATATTAATTGGCTACACTCTTCTTTTTGTGCGTTTATGGCTCATTCTGAGTAAGATTCCGCACTTTCTAGTGAAGGCAGCTGTCTGTTAAGTGAATCGCCGGTCAAAAACCACTGGAAATTACTATTCGTGCTGTTTCGTCCTTTATTTTTATCTCCAACGCATGTATTCAGCCCTACACTATTCGGGAGATCCTTGTCTTCATTGGAAAAATACATACAAAATGTATTTCCAAGCTGTGGTCGCAGTCTTATGCTATAGTCATGAGAACACCTATGCGAAAGACATTGTCCATGATAGTTAATTTTTTAGTTAGCTGAGAGCAGTGTTCCCTAGCATTTGGCTTTTCGAGGCGCGGCGCTGTCACTGAGAACGGGTTTCCAACCACGCTTACCTTATCGTGATCTCCCTTTTCGATGTTATCGTTTCTGCTTCATCTGAATACTTACCGTTGTGTCGCTGAACATCGATGCTGTGGAACGACTAGACGCACTCGGTCGCACGGTCCAGAACACGTTTCCACGTTATAGACTGGCCAACTCCAGTAAATGATTTAACATTAATTGGCTCCACTCTTCTTTTTTCTGCGTTCATGGCTCATTCTGAGTAAGATTCCGCACTTTCTAGTGAAGGCAGCTGTCTGTTAAGTGAATCGCCGGTCAAAAACCACTGGAAATTACTATTCGTGCTGTTTTGTCCTATATTTGTATCTCCAACGCATGTATTCAGTCCTACACTATTCGGGAGATCCTGTCTTCATTGGAAAAATACATACAAAATGTATTTCCAAGCTGTGGTCGCAGTCTTATGCTATAGTCATGAGAACACCTTAGCGAAAGACATTGTCCACGATGGCTAATTGTTTATTTAGCTGAGAGCAGTGTTCCCTAGCTTTTGGCTTTTCTAGGCGCGGCGCTGTCACTGAGAACGGGTTTCCAACCACGCTTACCTTATCGTGATCTCCCTCTTCGATGTTATCGTTTGGGCTGCATATCAATACTTATCGTCGTCATAGATGATTTTGTCCCTGAACGTCGATGATGTACATGGTTTAGAATCACTCATTCGCACGGGCCAGAACTGGTTTCCACGTTATAGGGAATAATAGAACAAAGAAGTATTTGTTAGCACTCGGAAAAATTGACAGACAAACAACAATAGAAAAAAACGAAGAACAATATATGGTCCGAAGTGGGATCGAACCCGTACTCAGTGGCACCGCGCCTTGCCACGAGAAGCCGAACGCTTGGCACACTGCCACGTAGCCAACTGAAAATTTGGCTTTTGTAGCAGTGTCTTACACGATGACGTTCTCAATGACTATAGCATAGGGTAACGATCACAGACCGGAAATAAATTGTATATTTGTACTTTCCTATTAATGCAAGTATCTCCCAGTAGGGCTGAATACTTGTGTTGTAGACAAACATTTATTGGACGAAACAGCACGAATAGTAGTTTCCAGTGGTTATATACTGGGTACAAATAATAATACATAAATATTATTATATGGGGAACTTCCAAGGCGATAATAGGGAATAATAGAACAAAGAAGTATTTGTTAGCACTCGGAAAAATTGACAGACAAACAACAATAGAAAAAAACGAAGAACAATATATGGTCCGAAGTGTTCCACGTTATAGACTGGCCAACTCCAGTAAATCATTTTATATTAATTGTCTCGCGAAAGACATTGTACACGATAGCTAATTTTTTAGTTAGCAGAGAGCAGTGTTCCCTAGCGTTTTGCTTTTCGAGACAAGGTGCTGTGCCACTAAGAACGGGTACCTATCGCAACCACGCCTTCCGTGTCGTGTTCTCTCTCTTCGATGTTGTCGTTTCTGCTGCATCTCAATACTTACCGGTGTGTCGCTGAATTTCGATGCTGTGGATCGACTAGACGCACTCGGTCGCACTGTCCAGAACACGTTTCCACGTTATAGACTGGCCAACTACAGTAAATAATTTAATATTAATTGTCTCGCTAAAGACATTTATCCATGATAATTTTTTAGTTAGCTAAGAGCATGTTCCGTAGCGTTTGGCTTTTCGAGACAAGGCGCTGTGCCACTAAGAACGGGTACCTAACGCAACCACGCCTTCTGTGTCGTGTTCTCTCTCTTCGATGTTGTCGTTTCTGCTGCATCTCAATACTTACCGGTGTGTCGCTGAACATCGATGCTGTGGATCGACTAGATTCACTTGCACTCGGTCGCACGGTCCAGAACACGTTTCCACGTTATAGACTGGCCAACTACAGTATATAATTTAATATTAATTGTCTCGCTAAAGACAATGTCCATGATAATTTTCTATTTAGCTGAGAGCAGTGTTCCCTAGCGTTTGCCTTTTCGAGACAGCTGTGCCACTGAGAACGAGTACCTAACGCAACCACGTTTTCCGTTTTGTGTTCTCTCTCTTCGATGTTGTCGTTTGTGCTGCATCTCAATACATACCATTGTGTCGCTGAACATCAATATTGTAGATGGACTAGACTCACGTGCACTCCCTCAATCGCATGGTCCAGAACACGTTTCCATGCTATAGACTGACCTACTCCTGTAAATCATTTAATATTAATTGGCTACACTCTTCTTTTTGTGCGTTTATGGCTCATTCTGAGTAAGATTCCGCACTTTCTAGTGAAGGCAGCTGTCTGTTAAGTGAATCGCCGGTCAAAAACCACTGGAAATTACTATTCGTGCTGTTTCGTCCTTTATTTTTATCTCCAACGCATGTATTCAGCCCTACACTATTCGGGAGATCCTTGTCTTCATTGGAAAAATACATACAAAATGTATTTCCAAGCTGTGGTCGCAGTCTTATGCTATAGTCATGAGAACACCTATGCGAAAGACATTGTCCATGATAGTTAATTTTTTAGTTAGCTGAGAGCAGTGTTCCCTAGCATTTGGCTTTTCGAGGCGCGGCGCTGTCACTGAGAACGGGTTTCCAACCACGCTTACCTTATCGTGATCTCCCTTTTCGATGTTATCGTTTCTGCTTCATCTGAATACTTACCGTTGTGTCGCTGAACATCGATGCTGTGGAACGACTAGACGCACTCGGTCGCACGGTCCAGAACACGTTTCCACGTTATAGACTGGCCAACTCCAGTAAATGATTTAACATTAATTGGCTCCACTCTTCTTTTTTCTGCGTTCATGGCTCATTCTGAGTAAGATTCCGCACTTTCTAGTAAAGGCAGCTGTCTGTTTAAGTGAATCGCCGGTCAAAAACCACTGGAAATTACTATTCGTGCTGTTTTGTCCTATATTTGTATCTCCAACGCATGTATTCAGTCCTACACTATTCGGGAGATCCTGTCTTCATTGGAAAAATACATACAAAATGTATTTCCAAGCTGTGGTCGCAGTCTTATGCTATAGTCATGAGAACACCTTAGCGAAAGACATTGTCCACGATGGCTAATTGTTTATTTAGCTGAGAGCAGTGTTCCCTAGCTTTTGGCTTTTCTAGGCGCGGCGCTGTCACTGAGAACGGGTTTCCAACCACGCTTACCTTATCGTGATCTCCCTCTTCGATGTTATCGTTTGGGCTGCATATCAATACTTATCGTCGTCATAGATGATTTTGTCCCTGAACGTCGATGATGTACATGGTTTAGAATCACTCATTCGCACGGGCCAGAACTGGTTTCCACGTTATAGGGAATAATAGAACAAAGAAGTATTTGTTAGCACTCGGAAAAATTGACAGACAAACAACAATAGAAAAAAACGAAGAACAATATATGGTCCGAAGTGGGATCGAACCCGTACTCAGTGGCACCGCGCCTTGCCACGAGAAGCCGAACGCTTGGCACACTGCCACGTAGCCAACTGAAAATTTGGCTTTTGTAGCAGTGTCTTACACGATGACGTTCTCAATGACTATAGCATAGGGTAACGATCACAGACCGGAAATAAATTGTATATTTGTACTTTCCTATTAATGCAAGTATCTCCCAGTAGGGCTGAATACTTGTGTTGTAGACAAACATTTATTGGACGAAACAGCACGAATAGTAGTTTCCAGTGGTTATATACTGGGTACAAATAATAATACATAAATATTATTATATGGGGAACTTCCAAGGCGATAATAGAGAATAATAGAACAAAGAAGTATTTGTTAGCACTCGGAAAAATTGACAGACAAACAACAATAGAAAAAAACGAAGAACAATATATGGTCCGAAGTGTTCCACGTTATAGACTGGCCAACTCCAGTAAATCATTTTATATTAATTGTCTCGCGAAAGACATTGTACACGATAGCTAATTTTTTAGTTAGCAGAGAGCAGTGTTCCCTAGCGTTTTGCTTTTCGAGACAAGGTGCTGTGCCACTAAGAACGGGTACCTATCGCAACCACGCCTTCCGTGTCGTGTTCTCTCTCTTCGATGTTGTCGTTTCTGCTGCATCTCAATACTTACCGGTGTCTCACTGAATTTCGATGCTGTGGATCGACTAGACGCACTCGGTCGCACGGTCCAGAACAGGTTTCCACGTTATAGACTGGCCAACTACAGTATATAATTTAATATTAATTGTCTCGCTAAAGACAATGTCCATGATAATTTTCTATTTAGCTGAGAGCAGTGTTCCCTAGCGTTTGCCTTTTCGAGACAGCTGTGCCACTGAGAACGAGTACCTAACGCAACCACGTTTTCCGTTTTGTGTTCTCTCTCTTCGATGTTGTCGTTTGTACTGCATCTCAATACATACCGTTGTGTCGCTGAACATCGATATTGTAGATGGACTAGACTCACGTGCACTCCCTCAATCGCATGGTCCAGAACACGTTTCCACGCTATAGACTGACCTACTCCTGTAAATCATTTAATATTAATTGGCTCCACTCTTCTTTTTGTGCGTTTATGGCTCATTCTGAGTAAGATTCCGCACTTTCTAGTGAAGGCAGCTGTCTGTTAAGTGAATCGCCGGTCAAAAACCACTGGAAATTACCATTCGTGCTGTTTCGTCCTTTATTTTTATCTCCAACGCATGTATTCAGCCCTACACTATTCGGGAGATCCTTGTCTTCATTGGAAAAATACATACAAAATGTATTTCCAAGCTGTGGTCGCAGTCTTATGCTATAGTCATGAGAACACCTATGCGAAAGACATTGTCCATGATAGTTAATTTTTTAGTTAGCTGAGAGCAGTGTTCCCTAGCATTTGGCTTTTCGAGGCGCGGCGCTGTCACTGAGAACGGGTTTCCAACCACGCTTACCTTATCGTGATCTCCCTTTTCGATGTTATCGTTTCTGCTTCATCTGAATACTTACCGTTGTGTCGCTGAACATCGATGCTGTGGAACGACTAGACGCACTCGGTCGCACGGTCCAGAACACGTTTCCACGTTATAGACTGGCCAACTCCAGTAAATGATTTAACATTAATTGGCTCCACTCTTCTTTTTCTGCGTTCATGGCTCATTCTGAGTAAGATTCCGCACTTTCTAGTAAAGGCAGCTGTCTGTTTAAGTGAATCGCCGGTCAAAAACCACTGGAAATTACTATTCGTGCTGTTTTGTCCTATATTTGTATCTCCAACGCATGTATTCAGTCCTACACTATTCGGGAGATCCTTGTCTTCATTGGAAAAATACATACAAAATGTATTTCCAAGCTGTGGTCGCAGTCTTATGCTATAGTCATGAGAACACCTTAGCGAAAGACATTGTCCACGATGGCTAATTGTTTATTTAGCTGAGAGCAGTGTTCCCTAGCTTTTGGCTTTTCTAGGCGCGGCGCTGTCACTGAGAACGGGTTTCCAACCACGCTTACCTTATCGTGATCTCCCTCTTCGATGTTATCGTTTGGGCTGCATATCAATGCTTATCGTCGTCATAGATGATTTTGTCCCTGAACGTCGATGATGTACATGGTTTAGAATCACTCATTCGCACGGGCCAGAACTGGTTTCCACGTTATAGGGAATAATAGAACAAAGAAGTATTTGTTAGCACTCGGAAAAATTGACAGACAAACAACAATAGAAAAAAACGAAGAACAATATATGGTCCGAATTGGGATCGAACCCGTACTCAGTGGCACCGCGCCTTGCCACGAGAAGCCGAACGCTTGGCACACTGCCACGTAGCCAACTAAAAATTTGGCTATTGTAGCAGTGTCTTACACGATGACGTTCTCAATGACTATAGCATTGGGTAACGATCACAGACCGGAAATAAATTGTATATTTGTACTTTCCTATTAATGCAAGTATCTCCCAGTAGGGCTGAATACTTGTGTTGTAGACAAACATTTATTGGACGAAACAGCACGAATAGTAGTTTCCAGTGGTTATATACTGGGTACAAATAATAATACATAAATATTATTATATGGGGAACTTCCGAGGGGATAATAGAGAATAATAGAACAAAGAAGTATTTGTTAGCACTCGGAAAAATTGACAGACAAACAACAATAGAAAAAAACGAAGAACAATATATGGTCCGAAGTGTTCCACGTTATAGACTGGCCAACTCCAGTAAATCATTTTATATTAATTGTCTCGCGAAAGACATTGTACACGATAGCTAATTTTTTAGTTAGCAGAGAGCAGTGTTCCCTAGCGTTTTGCTTTTCGAGACAAGGTGCTGTGCCACTAAGAACGGGTACCTATCGCAACCACGCCTTCCGTGTCGTGTTCTCTCTCTTCGATGTTGTCGTTTCTGCTGCATCTCAATACTTACCGGTGTGTCGCTGAATTTCGATGCTGTGGATCGACTAGACGCACTCGGTCGCACTGTCCAGAACACGTTTCCACGTTATAGACTGGCCAACTACAGTAAATAATTTAATATTAATTGTCTCGCTAAAGACATTTATCCATGATAATTTTTTAGTTAGCTAAGAGCATGTTCCGTAGCGTTTGGCTTTTCGAGACAAGGCGCTGTGCCACTAAGAACGGGTACCTAACGCAACCACGCCTTCTGTGTCGTGTAATCATTTTATATTAATTGTCTCGCGAAAAACATTGTCCACGATTGCTAATTTTTTAGTTAGCTGAGAGTAGTGTTCCCTAGCGTTTTGCTTTTCGAGTCAAGGTGCTGTGCCACGAAGAACGGGTACCTATCGCAACCACGCCTTCCGTGTCGTGTTCTCTCTCTTCGATGTTGTCGTTTCTGCTGCATCTCAATACTTACCGGTGTGTCGCTGAACATCGATGCTGTGGATCGACTAGATTCACTTGCACTCGGTCGCACGGTCCAGAACACGTTTCCACGTTATAGACTGGCCAACTACAGTATATAATTTAATATTAATTGTCTCGCTAAAGACAATGTCCATGATAATTTTCTATTTAGCTGAGAGCAGTGTTCCCTAGCGTTTGCCTTTTCGAGACAGCTGTGCCACTGAGAACGAGTACCTAACGCAACCACATTTTCCGTTTTGTGTTCTCTCTCTTCGATGTTGTCGTTTGTGCTGCATCTCAATACATACCATTGTGTCGCTGAACATCAATATTGTAGATGGACTAGACTCACGTGCACTCCCTCAATCGCATTGTCCAGAACACGTTTCCATGCTATAGACTGACCTACTCCTGTAAATCATTTAATATTAATTGGCTACACTCTTCTTTTTGTGCGTTTATGGCTCATTCTGAGTAAGATTCCGCACTTTCTAGTGAAGGCAGCTGTCTGTTAAGTGAATCGCCGGTCAAAAACCACTGGAAATTACTATTCGTGCTGTTTCGTCCTTTATTTTTATCTCCAACGCATGTATTCAGCCCTACACTATTCGGGAGATCCTTGTCTTCATTGGAAAAATACATACAAAATGTATTTCCAAGCTGTGGTCGCAGTCTTATGCTATAGTCATGAGAACACCTATGCGAAAGACATTGTCCATGATAGTTAATTTTTTAGTTAGCTGAGAGCAGTGTTCCCTAGCATTTGGCTTTTCGAGGCGCGGCGCTGTCACTGAGAACGGGTTTCCAACCACGCTTACCTTATCGTGATCTCCCTTTTCGATGTTATCGTTTCTGCTTCATCTGAATACTTACCGTTGTGTCGCTGAACATCGATGCTGTGGAACGACTAGACGCACTCGGTCGCACGGTCCAGAACACGTTTCCACGTTATAGACTGGCCAACTCCAGTAAATGATTTAACATTAATTGGCTCCACTCTTCTTTTTTCTGCGTTCATGGCTCATTCTGAGTAAGATTCCGCACTTTCTAGTGAAGGCAGCTGTCTGTTAAGTGAATCGCCGGTCAAAAACCACTGGAAATTACTATTCGTGCTGTTTTGTCCTATATTTGTATCTCCAACGCATGTATTCAGTCCTACACTATTCGGGAGATCCTGTCTTCATTGGAAAAATACATACAAAATGTATTTCCAAGCTGTGGTCGCAGTCTTATGCTATAGTCATGAGAACACCTTAGCGAAAGACATTGTCCACGATGGCTAATTGTTTATTTAGCTGAGAGCAGTGTTCCCTAGCTTTTGGCTTTTCTAGGCGCGGCGCTGTCACTGAGAACGGGTTTCCAACCACGCTTACCTTATCGTGATCTCCCTCTTCGATGTTATCGTTTGGGCTGCATATCAATACTTATCGTCGTCATAGATGATTTTGTCCCTGAACGTCGATGATGTACATGGTTTAGAATCACTCATTCGCACGGGCCAGAACTGGTTTCCACGTTATAGGGAATAATAGAACAAAGAAGTATTTGTTAGCACTCGGAAAAATTGACAGACAAACAACAATAGAAAAAAACGAAGAACAATATATGGTCCGAAGTGGGATCGAACCCGTACTCAGTGGCACCGCGCCTTGCCACGAGAAGCCGAACGCTTGGCACACTGCCACGTAGCCAACTGAAAATTTGGCTTTTGTAGCAGTGTCTTACACGATGACGTTCTCAATGACTATAGCATAGGGTAACGATCACAGACCGGAAATAAATTGTATATTTGTACTTTCCTATTAATGCAAGTATCTCCCAGTAGGGCTGAATACTTGTGTTGTAGACAAACATTTATTGGACGAAACAGCACGAATAGTAGTTTCCAGTGGTTATATACTGGGTACAAATAATAATACATAAATATTATTATATGGGGAACTTCCAAGGCGATAATAGAGAATAATAGAACAAAGAAGTATTTGTTAGCACTCGGAAAAATTGACAGACAAACAACAATAGAAAAAAACGAAGAACAATATATGGTCCGAAGTGTTCCACGTTATAGACTGGCCAACTCCAGTAAATCATTTTATATTAATTGTCTCGCGAAAGACATTGTACACGATAGCTAATTTTTTAGTTAGCAGAGAGCAGTGTTCCCTAGCGTTTTGCTTTTCGAGACAAGGTGCTGTGCCACTAAGAACGGGTACCTATCGCAACCACGCCTTCCGTGTCGTGTTCTCTCTCTTCGATGTTGTCGTTTCTGCTGCATCTCAATACTTACCGGTGTGTCGCTGAATTTCGATGCTGTGGATCGACTAGACGCACTCGGTCGCACTGTCCAGAACACGTTTCCACGTTATAGACTGGCCAACTACAGTAAATAATTTAATATTAATTGTCTCGCTAAAGACATTTATCCATGATAATTTTTTAGTTAGCTAAGAGCATGTTCCGTAGCGTTTGGCTTTTCGAGACAAGGCGCTGTGCCACTAAGAACGGGTACCTAACGCAACCACGCCTTCTGTGTCGTGTTCTCTCTCTTCGATGTTGTCGTTTCTGCTGCATCTCAATACTTACCGGTGTGTCGCTGAACATCGATGCTGTGGATCGACTAGATTCACTTGCACTCGGTCGCACGGTCCAGAACACGTTTCCACGTTATAGACTGGCCAACTACAGTATATAATTTAATATTAATTGTCTCGCTAAAGACAATGTCCATGATAATTTTCTATTTAGCTGAGAGCAGTGTTCCCTAGCGTTTGCCTTTTCGAGACAGCTGTGCCACTGAGAACGAGTACCTAACGCAACCACGTTTTCCGTTTTGTGTTCTCTCTCTTCGATGTTGTCGTTTGTGCTGCATCTCAATACATACCATTGTGTCGCTGAACATCAATATTGTAGATGGACTAGACTCACGTGCACTCCCTCAATCGCATTGTCCAGAACACGTTTCCATGCTATAGACTGACCTACTCCTGTAAATCATTTAATATTAATTGGCTACACTCTTCTTTTTGTGCGTTTATGGCTCATTCTGAGTAAGATTCCGCACTTTCTAGTGAAGGCAGCTGTCTGTTAAGTGAATCGCCGGTCAAAAACCACTGGAAATTACTATTCGTGCTGTTTCGTCCTTTATTTTTATCTCCAACGCATGTATTCAGCCCTACACTATTCGGGAGATCCTTGTCTTCATTGGAAAAATACATACAAAATGTATTTCCAAGCTGTGGTCGCAGTCTTATGCTATAGTCATGAGAACACCTATGCGAAAGACATTGTCCATGATAGTTAATTTTTTAGTTAGCTGAGAGCAGTGTTCCCTAGCATTTGGCTTTTCGAGGCGCGGCGCTGTCACTGAGAACGGGTTTCCAACCACGCTTACCTTATCGTGATCTCCCTTTTCGATGTTATCGTTTCTGCTTCATCTGAATACTTACCGTTGTGTCGCTGAACATCGATGCTGTGGAACGACTAGACGCACTCGGTCGCACGGTCCAGAACACGTTTCCACGTTATAGACTGGCCAACTCCAGTAAATGATTTAACATTAATTGGCTCCACTCTTCTTTTTTCTGCGTTCATGGCTCATTCTGAGTAAGATTCCGCACTTTCTAGTAAAGGCAGCTGTCTGTTTAAGTGAATCGCCGGTCAAAAACCACTGGAAATTACTATTCGTGCTGTTTTGTCCTATATTTGTATCTCCAACGCATGTATTCAGTCCTACACTATTCGGGAGATCCTGTCTTCATTGGAAAAATACATACAAAATGTATTTCCAAGCTGTGGTCGCAGTCTTATGCTATAGTCATGAGAACACCTTAGCGAAAGACATTGTCCACGATGGCTAATTGTTTATTTAGCTGAGAGCAGTGTTCCCTAGCTTTTGGCTTTTCTAGGCGCGGCGCTGTCACTGAGAACGGGTTTCCAACCACGCTTACCTTATCGTGATCTCCCTCTTCGATGTTATCGTTTGGGCTGCATATCAATACTTATCGTCGTCATAGATGATTTTGTCCCTGAACGTCGATGATGTACATGGTTTAGA
The DNA here is from genome assembly GCA_032433765.1 of Megaustenia siamemsis. Lineage (NCBI taxonomy): Eukaryota > Metazoa > Mollusca > Gastropoda > Stylommatophora > Ariophantidae > Megaustenia > Megaustenia siamemsis. The sequence goes on from JAVIAB010000107.1 coordinate 36,872,593, forward strand.
ATCACTCATTCGCACGGGCCAGAACTGGTTTCCACGTTATAGGGAATAATAGAACAAAGAAGTATTTGTTAGCACTCGGAAAAATTGACAGACAAACAACAATAGAAAAAAACGAAGAACAATATATGGTCCGAAGTGGGATCGAACCCGTACTCAGTGGCACCGCGCCTTGCCACGAGAAGCCGAACGCTTGGCACACTGCCAGTAGCCAACTGAAAATTTGGCTTTTGTAGCAGTGTCTTACACGATGACGTTCTCAATGACTATAGCATAGGGTAACGATCACAGACCGGAAATAAATTGTATATTTGTACTTTCCTATTAATGCAAGTATCTCCCAGTAGGGCTGAATACTTGTGTTGTAGACAAACATTTATTGGACGAAACAGCACGAATAGTAGTTTCCAGTGGTTATATACTGGGTACAAATAATAATACATAAATATTATTATATGGGGAACTTCCGAGGGGATAATAGAGAATAATAGAACAAAGAAGTATTTGTTAGCACTCGGAAAAATTGACAGACAAACAACAATAGAAAAAAACGAAGAACAATATATGGTCCGAAGTGTTCCACGTTATAGACTGGCCAACTCCAGTAAATCATTTTATATTAATTGTCTCGCGAAAGACATTGTACACGATAGCTAATTTTTTAGTTAGCAGAGAGCAGTGTTCCCTAGCGTTTTGCTTTTCGAGACAAGGTGCTGTGCCACTAAGAACGGGTACCTATCGCAACCACGCCTTCCGTGTCGTGTTCTCTCTCTTCGATGTTGTCGTTTCTGCTGCATCTCAATACTTACCGGTGTGTCGCTGAATTTCGATGCTGTGGATCGACTAGACGCACTCGGTCGCACTGTCCAGAACAGGTTTCCACGTTATAGACTGGCCAACTACAGTATATAATTTAATATTAATTGTCTCGCTAAAGACAATGTCCATGATAATTTTCTATTTAGCTGAGAGCAGTGTTCCCTAGCGTTTGCCTTTTCGAGACAGCTGTGCCACTGAGAACGAGTACCTAACGCAACCACATTTTCCGTTTTGTGTTCTCTCTCTTCGATGTTGTCGTTTGTGCTGCATCTCAATACATACCATTGTGTCGCTGAACATCAATATTGTAGATGGACTAGACTCACGTGCACTCCCTCAATCGCATTGTCCAGAACACGTTTCCATGCTATAGACTGACCTACTCCTGTAAATCATTTAATATTAATTGGCTACACTCTTCTTTTTGTGCGTTTATGGCTCATTCTGAGTAAGATTCCGCACTTTCTAGTGAAGGCAGCTGTCTGTTAAGTGAATCGCCGGTCAAAAACCACTGGAAATTACTATTCGTGCTGTTTCGTCCTTTATTTTTATCTCCAACGCATGTATTCAGCCCTACACTATTCGGGAGATCCTTGTCTTCATTGGAAAAATACATACAAAATGTATTTCCAAGCTGTGGTCGCAGTCTTATGCTATAGTCATGAGAACACCTATGCGAAAGACATTGTCCATGATAGTTAATTTTTTAGTTAGCTGAGAGCAGTGTTCCCTAGCATTTGGCTTTTCGAGGCGCGGCGCTGTCACTGAGAACGGGTTTCCAACCACGCTTACCTTATCGTGATCTCCCTTTTCGATGTTATCGTTTCTGCTTCATCTGAATACTTACCGTTGTGTCGCTGAACATCGATGCTGTGGAACGACTAGACGCACTCGGTCGCACGGTCCAGAACACGTTTCCACGTTATAGACTGGCCAACTCCAGTAAATGATTTAACATTAATTGGCTCCACTCTTCTTTTTTCTGCGTTCATGGCTCATTCTGAGTAAGATTCCGCACTTTCTAGTGAAGGCAGCTGTCTGTTAAGTGAATCGCCGGTCAAAAACCACTGGAAATTACTATTCGTGCTGTTTTGTCCTATATTTGTATCTCCAACGCATGTATTCAGTCCTACACTATTCGGGAGATCCTGTCTTCATTGGAAAAATACATACAAAATGTATTTCCAAGCTGTGGTCGCAGTCTTATGCTATAGTCATGAGAACACCTTAGCGAAAGACATTGTCCACGATGGCTAATTGTTTATTTAGCTGAGAGCAGTGTTCCCTAGCTTTTGGCTTTTCTAGGCGCGGCGCTGTCACTGAGAACGGGTTTCCAACCACGCTTACCTTATCGTGATCTCCCTCTTCGATGTTATCGTTTGGGCTGCATATCAATACTTATCGTCGTCATAGATGATTTTGTCCCTGAACGTCGATGATGTACATGGTTTAGAATCACTCATTCGCACGGGCCAGAACTGGTTTCCACGTTATAGGGAATAATAGAACAAAGAAGTATTTGTTAGCACTCGGAAAAATTGACAGACAAACAACAATAGAAAAAAACGAAGAACAATATATGGTCCGAAGTGGGATCGAACCCGTACTCAGTGGCACCGCGCCTTGCCACGAGAAGCCGAACGCTTGGCACACTGCCACGTAGCCAACTGAAAATTTGGCTTTTGTAGCAGTGTCTTACACGATGACGTTCTCAATGACTATAGCATAGGGTAACGATCACAGACCGGAAATAAATTGTATATTTGTACTTTCCTATTAATGCAAGTATCTCCCAGTAGGGCTGAATACTTGTGTTGTAGACAAACATTTATTGGACGAAACAGCACGAATAGTAGTTTCCAGTGGTTATATACTGGGTACAAATAATAATACATAAATATTATTATATGGGGAACTTCCAAGGCGATAATAGGGAATAATAGAACAAAGAAGTATTTGTTAGCACTCGGAAAAATTGACAGACAAACAACAATAGAAAAAAACGAAGAACAATATATGGTCCGAAGTGTTCCACGTTATAGACTGGCCAACTCCAGTAAATCATTTTATATTAATTGTCTCGCGAAAGACATTGTACACGATAGCTAATTTTTTAGTTAGCAGAGAGCAGTGTTCCCTAGCGTTTTGCTTTTCGAGACAAGGTGCTGTGCCACTAAGAACGGGTACCTATCGCAACCACGCCTTCCGTGTCGTGTTCTCTCTCTTCGATGTTGTCGTTTCTGCTGCATCTCAATACTTACCGGTGTCTCACTGAATTTCGATGCTGTGGATCGACTAGACGCACTCGGTCGCACGGTCCAGAACAGGTTTCCACGTTATAGACTGGCCAACTACAGTATATAATTTAATATTAATTGTCTCGCTAAAGACAATGTCCATGATAATTTTCTATTTAGCTGAGAGCAGTGTTCCCTAGCGTTTGCCTTTTCGAGACAGCTGTGCCACTGAGAACGAGTACCTAACGCAACCACGTTTTCCGTTTTGTGTTCTCTCTCTTCGATGTTGTCGTTTGTACTGCATCTCAATACATACCGTTGTGTCGCTGAACATCGATATTGTAGATGGACTAGACTCACGTGCACTCCCTCAATCGCATGGTCCAGAACACGTTTCCACGCTATAGACTGACCTACTCCTGTAAATCATTTAATATTAATTGGCTCCACTCTTCTTTTTGTGCGTTTATGGCTCATTCTGAGTAAGATTCCGCACTTTCTAGTGAAGGCAGCTGTCTGTTAAGTGAATCGCCGGTCAAAAACCACTGGAAATTACCATTCGTGCTGTTTCGTCCTTTATTTTTATCTCCAACGCATGTATTCAGCCCTACACTATTCGGGAGATCCTTGTCTTCATTGGAAAAATACATACAAAATGTATTTCCAAGCTGTGGTCGCAGTCTTATGCTATAGTCATGAGAACACCTATGCGAAAGACATTGTCCATGATAGTTAATTTTTTAGTTAGCTGAGAGCAGTGTTCCCTAGCATTTGGCTTTTCGAGGCGCGGCGCTGTCACTGAGAACGGGTTTCCAACCACGCTTACCTTATCGTGATCTCCCTTTTCGATGTTATCGTTTCTGCTTCATCTGAATACTTACCGTTGTGTCGCTGAACATCGATGCTGTGGAACGACTAGACGCACTCGGTCGCACGGTCCAGAACACGTTTCCACGTTATAGACTGGCCAACTCCAGTAAATGATTTAACATTAATTGGCTCCACTCTTCTTTTTCTGCGTTCATGGCTCATTCTGAGTAAGATTCCGCACTTTCTAGTAAAGGCAGCTGTCTGTTTAAGTGAATCGCCGGTCAAAAACCACTGGAAATTACTATTCGTGCTGTTTTGTCCTATATTTGTATCTCCAACGCATGTATTCAGTCCTACACTATTCGGGAGATCCTTGTCTTCATTGGAAAAATACATACAAAATGTATTTCCAAGCTGTGGTCGCAGTCTTATGCTATAGTCATGAGAACACCTTAGCGAAAGACATTGTCCACGATGGCTAATTGTTTATTTAGCTGAGAGCAGTGTTCCCTAGCTTTTGGCTTTTCTAGGCGCGGCGCTGTCACTGAGAACGGGTTTCCAACCACGCTTACCTTATCGTGATCTCCCTCTTCGATGTTATCGTTTGGGCTGCATATCAATGCTTATCGTCGTCATAGATGATTTTGTCCCTGAACGTCGATGATGTACATGGTTTAGAATCACTCATTCGCACGGGCCAGAACTGGTTTCCACGTTATAGGGAATAATAGAACAAAGAAGTATTTGTTAGCACTCGGAAAAATTGACAGACAAACAACAATAGAAAAAAACGAAGAACAATATATGGTCCGAATTGGGATCGAACCCGTACTCAGTGGCACCGCGCCTTGCCACGAGAAGCCGAACGCTTGGCACACTGCCACGTAGCCAACTAAAAATTTGGCTATTGTAGCAGTGTCTTACACGATGACGTTCTCAATGACTATAGCATTGGGTAACGATCACAGACCGGAAATAAATTGTATATTTGTACTTTCCTATTAATGCAAGTATCTCCCAGTAGGGCTGAATACTTGTGTTGTAGACAAACATTTATTGGACGAAACAGCACGAATAGTAGTTTCCAGTGGTTATATACTGGGTACAAATAATAATACATAAATATTATTATATGGGGAACTTCCGAGGGGATAATAGAGAATAATAGAACAAAGAAGTATTTGTTAGCACTCGGAAAAATTGACAGACAAACAACAATAGAAAAAAACGAAGAACAATATATGGTCCGAAGTGTTCCACGTTATAGACTGGCCAACTCCAGTAAATCATTTTATATTAATTGTCTCGCGAAAGACATTGTACACGATAGCTAATTTTTTAGTTAGCAGAGAGCAGTGTTCCCTAGCGTTTTGCTTTTCGAGACAAGGTGCTGTGCCACTAAGAACGGGTACCTATCGCAACCACGCCTTCCGTGTCGTGTTCTCTCTCTTCGATGTTGTCGTTTCTGCTGCATCTCAATACTTACCGGTGTGTCGCTGAATTTCGATGCTGTGGATCGACTAGACGCACTCGGTCGCACTGTCCAGAACACGTTTCCACGTTATAGACTGGCCAACTACAGTAAATAATTTAATATTAATTGTCTCGCTAAAGACATTTATCCATGATAATTTTTTAGTTAGCTAAGAGCATGTTCCGTAGCGTTTGGCTTTTCGAGACAAGGCGCTGTGCCACTAAGAACGGGTACCTAACGCAACCACGCCTTCTGTGTCGTGTAATCATTTTATATTAATTGTCTCGCGAAAAACATTGTCCACGATTGCTAATTTTTTAGTTAGCTGAGAGTAGTGTTCCCTAGCGTTTTGCTTTTCGAGTCAAGGTGCTGTGCCACGAAGAACGGGTACCTATCGCAACCACGCCTTCCGTGTCGTGTTCTCTCTCTTCGATGTTGTCGTTTCTGCTGCATCTCAATACTTACCGGTGTGTCGCTGAACATCGATGCTGTGGATCGACTAGATTCACTTGCACTCGGTCGCACGGTCCAGAACACGTTTCCACGTTATAGACTGGCCAACTACAGTATATAATTTAATATTAATTGTCTCGCTAAAGACAATGTCCATGATAATTTTCTATTTAGCTGAGAGCAGTGTTCCCTAGCGTTTGCCTTTTCGAGACAGCTGTGCCACTGAGAACGAGTACCTAACGCAACCACATTTTCCGTTTTGTGTTCTCTCTCTTCGATGTTGTCGTTTGTGCTGCATCTCAATACATACCATTGTGTCGCTGAACATCAATATTGTAGATGGACTAGACTCACGTGCACTCCCTCAATCGCATTGTCCAGAACACGTTTCCATGCTATAGACTGACCTACTCCTGTAAATCATTTAATATTAATTGGCTACACTCTTCTTTTTGTGCGTTTATGGCTCATTCTGAGTAAGATTCCGCACTTTCTAGTGAAGGCAGCTGTCTGTTAAGTGAATCGCCGGTCAAAAACCACTGGAAATTACTATTCGTGCTGTTTCGTCCTTTATTTTTATCTCCAACGCATGTATTCAGCCCTACACTATTCGGGAGATCCTTGTCTTCATTGGAAAAATACATACAAAATGTATTTCCAAGCTGTGGTCGCAGTCTTATGCTATAGTCATGAGAACACCTATGCGAAAGACATTGTCCATGATAGTTAATTTTTTAGTTAGCTGAGAGCAGTGTTCCCTAGCATTTGGCTTTTCGAGGCGCGGCGCTGTCACTGAGAACGGGTTTCCAACCACGCTTACCTTATCGTGATCTCCCTTTTCGATGTTATCGTTTCTGCTTCATCTGAATACTTACCGTTGTGTCGCTGAACATCGATGCTGTGGAACGACTAGACGCACTCGGTCGCACGGTCCAGAACACGTTTCCACGTTATAGACTGGCCAACTCCAGTAAATGATTTAACATTAATTGGCTCCACTCTTCTTTTTTCTGCGTTCATGGCTCATTCTGAGTAAGATTCCGCACTTTCTAGTGAAGGCAGCTGTCTGTTAAGTGAATCGCCGGTCAAAAACCACTGGAAATTACTATTCGTGCTGTTTTGTCCTATATTTGTATCTCCAACGCATGTATTCAGTCCTACACTATTCGGGAGATCCTGTCTTCATTGGAAAAATACATACAAAATGTATTTCCAAGCTGTGGTCGCAGTCTTATGCTATAGTCATGAGAACACCTTAGCGAAAGACATTGTCCACGATGGCTAATTGTTTATTTAGCTGAGAGCAGTGTTCCCTAGCTTTTGGCTTTTCTAGGCGCGGCGCTGTCACTGAGAACGGGTTTCCAACCACGCTTACCTTATCGTGATCTCCCTCTTCGATGTTATCGTTTGGGCTGCATATCAATACTTATCGTCGTCATAGATGATTTTGTCCCTGAACGTCGATGATGTACATGGTTTAGAATCACTCATTCGCACGGGCCAGAACTGGTTTCCACGTTATAGGGAATAATAGAACAAAGAAGTATTTGTTAGCACTCGGAAAAATTGACAGACAAACAACAATAGAAAAAAACGAAGAACAATATATGGTCCGAAGTGGGATCGAACCCGTACTCAGTGGCACCGCGCCTTGCCACGAGAAGCCGAACGCTTGGCACACTGCCACGTAGCCAACTGAAAATTTGGCTTTTGTAGCAGTGTCTTACACGATGACGTTCTCAATGACTATAGCATAGGGTAACGATCACAGACCGGAAATAAATTGTATATTTGTACTTTCCTATTAATGCAAGTATCTCCCAGTAGGGCTGAATACTTGTGTTGTAGACAAACATTTATTGGACGAAACAGCACGAATAGTAGTTTCCAGTGGTTATATACTGGGTACAAATAATAATACATAAATATTATTATATGGGGAACTTCCAAGGCGATAATAGGAATAATAGAACAAAGAAGTATTTGTTAGCACTCGGAAAAATTGACAGACAAACAACAATAGAAAAAAACGAAGAACAATATATGGTCCGAAGTGTTCCACGTTATAGACTGGCCAACTCCAGTAAATCATTTTATATTAATTGTCTCGCGAAAGACATTGTACACGATAGCTAATTTTTTAGTTAGCAGAGAGCAGTGTTCCCTAGCGTTTTGCTTTTCGAGACAAGGTGCTGTGCCACTAAGAACGGGTACCTATCGCAACCACGCCTTCCGTGTCGTGTTCTCTCTCTTCGATGTTGTCGTTTCTGCTGCATCTCAATACTTACCGGTGTGTCGCTGAATTTCGATGCTGTGGATCGACTAGACGCACTCGGTCGCACTGTCCAGAACACGTTTCCACGTTATAGACTGGCCAACTACAGTAAATAATTTAATATTAATTGTCTCGCTAAAGACATTTATCCATGATAATTTTTTAGTTAGCTAAGAGCATGTTCCGTAGCGTTTGGCTTTTCGAGACAAGGCGCTGTGCCACTAAGAACGGGTACCTAACGCAACCACGCCTTCTGTGTCGTGTAATCATTTTATATTAATTGTCTCGCGAAAAACATTGTCCACGATTGCTAATTTTTTAGTTAGCTGAGAGTAGTGTTCCCTAGCGTTTTGCTTTTCGAGTCAAGGTGCTGTGCCACGAAGAACGGGTACCTATCGCAACCACGCCTTCCGTGTCGTGTTCTCTCTCTTCGATGTTGTCGTTTCTGCTGCATCTCAATACTTACCGGTGTGTCGCTGAACATCGATGCTGTGGATCGACTAGATTCACTTGCACTCGGTCGCACGGTCCAGAACACGTTTCCACGTTATAGACTGGCCAACTACAGTATATAATTTAATATTAATTGTCTCGCTAAAGACAATGTCCATGATAATTTTCTATTTAGCTGAGAGCAGTGTTCCCTAGCGTTTGCCTTTTCGAGACAGCTGTGCCACTGAGAACGAGTACCTAACGCAACCACATTTTCCGTTTTGTGTTCTCTCTCTTCGATGTTGTCGTTTGTGCTGCATCTCAATACATACCATTGTGTCGCTGAACATCAATATTGTAGATGGACTAGACTCACGTGCACTCCCTCAATCGCATTGTCCAGAACACGTTTCCATGCTATAGACTGACCTACTCCTGTAAATCATTTAATATTAATTGGCTACACTCTTCTTTTTGTGCGTTTATGGCTCATTCTGAGTAAGATTCCGCACTTTCTAGTGAAGGCAGCTGTCTGTTAAGTGAATCGCCGGTCAAAAACCACTGGAAATTACTATTCGTGCTGTTTCGTCCTTTATTTTTATCTCCAACGCATGTATTCAGCCCTACACTATTCGGGAGATCCTTGTCTTCATTGGAAAAATACATACAAAATGTATTTCCAAGCTGTGGTCGCAGTCTTATGCTATAGTCATGAGAACACCTATGCGAAAGACATTGTCCATGATAGTTAATTTTTTAGTTAGCTGAGAGCAGTGTTCCCTAGCATTTGGCTTTTCGAGGCGCGGCGCTGTCACTGAGAACGGGTTTCCAACCACGCTTACCTTATCGTGATCTCCCTTTTCGATGTTATCGTTTCTGCTTCATCTGAATACTTACCGTTGTGTCGCTGAACATCGATGCTGTGGAACGACTAGACGCACTCGGTCGCACGGTCCAGAACACGTTTCCACGTTATAGACTGGCCAACTCCAGTAAATGATTTAACATTAATTGGCTCCACTCTTCTTTTTTCTGCGTTCATGGCTCATTCTGAGTAAGATTCCGCACTTTCTAGTGAAGGCAGCTGTCTGTTAAGTGAATCGCCGGTCAAAAACCACTGGAAATTACTATTCGTGCTGTTTTGTCCTATATTTGTATCTCCAACGCATGTATTCAGTCCTACACTATTCGGGAGATCCTGTCTTCATTGGAAAAATACATACAAAATGTATTTCCAAGCTGTGGTCGCAGTCTTATGCTATAGTCATGAGAACACCTTAGCGAAAGACATTGTCCACGATGGCTAATTGTTTATTTAGCTGAGAGCAGTGTTCCCTAGCTTTTGGCTTTTCTAGGCGCGGCGCTGTCACTGAGAACGGGTTTCCAACCACGCTTACCTTATCGTGATCTCCCTCTTCGATGTTATCGTTTGGGCTGCATATCAATACTTATCGTCGTCATAGATGATTTTGTCCCTGAACGTCGATGATGTACATGGTTTAGAATCACTCATTCGCACGGGCCAGAACTGGTTTCCACGTTATAGGGAATAATAGAACAAAGAAGTATTTGTTAGCACTCGGAAAAATTGACAGACAAACAACAATAGAAAAAAACGAAGAACAATATATGGTCCGAAGTGTTCCACGTTATAGACTGGCCAACTCCAGTAAATCATTTTATATTAATTGTCTCGCGAAAGACATTGTACACGATAGCTAATTTTTTAGTTAGCAGAGAGCAGTGTTCCCTAGCGTTTTGCTTTTCGAGACAAGGTGCTGTGCCACTAAGAACGGGTACCTATCGCAACCACGCCTTCCGTGTCGTGTTCTCTCTCTTCGATGTTGTCGTTTCTGCTGCATCTCAATACTTACCGGTGTCTCACTGAATTTCGATGCTGTGGATCGACTAGACGCACTCGGTCGCACGGTCCAGAACAGGTTTCCACGTTATAGACTGGCCAACTACAGTATATAATTTAATATTAATTGTCTCGCTAAAGACAATGTCCATGATAATTTTCTATTTAGCTGAGAGCAGTGTTCCCTAGCGTTTGCCTTTTCGAGACAGCTGTGCCACTGAGAACGAGTACCTAACGCAACCACGTTTTCCGTTTTGTGTTCTCTCTCTTCGATGTTGTCGTTTGTACTGCATCTCAATACATACCGTTGTGTCGCTGAACATCGATATTGTAGATGGACTAGACTCACGTGCACTCCCTCAATCGCATGGTCCAGAACACGTTTCCACGCTATAGACTGACCTACTCCTGTAAATCATTTAATATTAATTGGCTCCACTCTTCTTTTTGTGCGTTTATGGCTCATTCTGAGTAAGATTCCGCACTTTCTAGTGAAGGCAGCTGTCTGTTAAGTGAATCGCCGGTCAAAAACCACTGGAAATTACCATTCGTGCTGTTTCGTCCTTTATTTTTATCTCCAACGCATGTATTCAGCCCTACACTATTCGGGAGATCCTTGTCTTCATTGGAAAAATACATACAAAATGTATTTCCAAGCTGTGGTCGCAGTCTTATGCTATAGTCATGAGAACACCTATGCGAAAGACATTGTCCATGATAGTTAATTTTTTAGTTAGCTGAGAGCAGTGTTCCCTAGCATTTGGCTTTTCGAGGCGCGGCGCTGTCACTGAGAACGGGTTTCCAACCACGCTTACCTTATCGTGATCTCCCTTTTCGATGTTATCGTTTCTGCTTCATCTGAATACTTACCGTTGTGTCGCTGAACATCGATGCTGTGGAACGACTAGACGCACTCGGTCGCACGGTCCAGAACACGTTTCCACGTTATAGACTGGCCAACTCCAGTAAATGATTTAACATTAATTGGCTCCACTCTTCTTTTTCTGCGTTCATGGCTCATTCTGAGTAAGATTCCGCACTTTCTAGTAAAGGCAGCTGTCTGTTTAAGTGAATCGCCGGTCAAAAACCACTGGAAATTACTATTCGTGCTGTTTTGTCCTATATTTGTATCTCCAACGCATGTATTCAGTCCTACACTATTCGGGAGATCCTTGTCTTCATTGGAAAAATACATACAAAATGTATTTCCAAGCTGTGGTCGCAGTCTTATGCTATAGTCATGAGAACACCTTAGCGAAAGACATTGTCCACGATGGCTAATTGTTTATTTAGCTGAGAGCAGTGTTCCCTAGCTTTTGGCTTTTCTAGGCGCGGCGCTGTCACTGAGAACGGGTTTCCAACCACGCTTACCTTATCGTGATCTCCCTCTTCGATGTTATCGTTTGGGCTGCATATCAATGCTTATCGTCGTCATAGATGATTTTGTCCCTGAACGTCGATGATGTACATGGTTTAGAATCACTCATTCGCACGGGCCAGAACTGGTTTCCACGTTATAGGGAATAATAGAACAAAGAAGTATTTGTTAGCACTCGGAAAAATTGACAGACAAACAACAATAGAAAAAAACGAAGAACAATATATGGTCCGAATTGGGATCGAACCCGTACTCAGTGGCACCGCGCCTTGCCACGAGAAGCCGAACGCTTGGCACACTGCCACGTAGCCAACTAAAAATTTGGCTATTGTAGCAGTGTCTTACACGATGACGTTCTCAATGACTATAGCATTGTGTAACGATCACAGACCGGAAATAAATTGTATATTTGTACTTTCCTATTAATGCAAGTATCTCCCAGTAGGGCTGAATACTTGTGTTGTAGACAAACATTTATTGGACGAAACAGCACGAATAGTAGTTTCCAGTGGTTATATACTGGGTACAAATAATAATACATAAATATTATTATATGGGGAACTTCCGAGGGGATAATAGAGAATAATAGAACAAAGAAGTATTTGTTAGCACTCGGAAAAATTGACAGACAAACAACAATAGAAAAAAACGAAGAACAATATATGGTCCGAAGTGTTCCACGTTATAGACTGGCCAACTCCAGTAAATCATTTTATATTAATTGTCTCGCGAAAGACATTGTACACGATAGCTAATTTTTTAGTTAGCAGAGAGCAGTGTTCCCTAGCGTTTTGCTTTTCGAGACAAGGTGCTGTGCCACTAAGAACGGGTACCTATCGCAACCACGCCTTCCGTGTCGTGTTCTCTCTCTTCGATGTTGTCGTTTCTGCTGCATCTCAATACTTACCGGTGTGTCGCTGAATTTCGATGCTGTGGATCGACTAGACGCACTCGGTCGCACTGTCCAGAACACGTTTCCACGTTATAGACTGGCCAACTACAGTAAATAATTTAATATTAATTGTCTCGCTAAAGACATTTATCCATGATAATTTTTTAGTTAGCTAAAGCATGTTCCGTAGCGTTTGGCTTTTCGAGACAAGGCGCTGTGCCACTAAGAACGGGTACCTAACGCAACCACGCCTTCTGTGTCGTGTAATCATTTTATATTAATTGTCTCGCGAAAAACATTGTCCACGATTGCTAATTTTTTAGTTAGCTGAGAGTAGTGTTCCCTAGCGTTTTGCTTTTCGAGTCAAGGTGCTGTGCCACGAAGAACGGGTACCTATCGCAACCACGCCTTCCGTGTCGTGTTCTCTCTCTTCGATGTTGTCGTTTCTGCTGCATCTCAATACTTACCGGTGTGTCGCTGAACATCGATGCTGTGGATCGACTAGATTCACTTGCACTCGGTCGCACGGTCCAGAACACGTTTCCACGTTATAGACTGGCCAACTACAGTATATAATTTAATATTAATTGTCTCGCTAAAGACAATGTCCATGATAATTTTCTATTTAGCTGAGAGCAGTGTTCCCTAGCGTTTGCCTTTTCGAGACAGCTGTGCCACTGAGAACGAGTACCTAACGCAACCACGTTTTCCGTTTTGTGTTCTCTCTCTTCGATGTTGTCGTTTGTGCTGCATCTCAATACATACCGTTGTGTCGCTGAACATCGATATTGTAGATGGACTAGACTCACGTGCACTCCCTCAATCGCATTGTCCAGAACACGTTTCCACGCTATAGACTGACCTACTCCTGTAAATCATTTAATATTAATTGGCTCCACTCTTCTTTTTGTGCGTTTATGGCTCATTCTGAGTAAGATTCCGCACTTTCTAGTGAAGGCAGCTGTCTGTTAAGTGAATCGCCGGTCAAAAACCACTGGAAATTACTATTCGTGCTGTTTCGTCCTTTATTTTTATCTCCAACGCATGTATTCAGCCCTACACTATTCGGGAGATCCTTGTCTTCATTGGAAAAATACATACAAAATGTATTTCCAAGCTGTGGTCGCAGTCTTATGCTATAGTCATGAGAACACCTATGCGAAAGACATTGTCCATGATAGTTAATTTTTTAGTTAGCTGAGAGCAGTGTTCCCTAGCATTTGGCTTTTCGAGGCGCGGCGCTGTCACTGAGAACGGGTTTCCAACCACGCTTACCTTATCGTGATCTCCCTTTTCGATGTTATCGTTTCTGCTTCATCTGAATACTTACCGTTGTGTCGCTGAACATCGATGCTGTGGAACGACTAGACGCACTCGGTCGCACGGTCCAGAACACGTTTCCACGTTATAGACTGGCCAACTCCAGTAAATGATTTAACATTAATTGGCTCCACTCTTCTTTTTCTGCGTTCATGGCTCATTCTGAGTAAGATTCCGCACTTTCTAGTAAAGGCAGCTGTCTGTTTAAGTGAATCGCCGGTCAAAAACCACTGGAAATTACTATTCGTGCTGTTTTGTCCTATATTTGTATCTCCAACGCATGTATTCAGTCCTACACTATTCGGGAGATCCTGTCTTCATTGGAAAAATACATACAAAATGTATTTCCAAGCTGTGGTCGCAGTCTTATGCTATAGTCATGAGAACACCTTAGCGAAAGACATTGTCCACGATGGCTAATTGTTTATTTAGCTGAGAGCAGTGTTCCCTAGCTTTTGGCTTTTCTAGGCGCGGCGCTGTCACTGAGAACGGGTTTCCAACCACGCTTACCTTATCGTGATCTCCCTCTTCGATGTTATCGTTTGGGCTGCATATCAATACTTATCGTCGTCATAGATGATTTTGTCCCTGAACGTCGATGATGTACATGGTTTAGAATCACTCATTCGCACGGGCCAGAACTGGTTTCCACGTTATAGGGAATAATAGAACAAAGAAGTATTTGTTAGCACTCGGAAAAATTGACAGACAAACAACAATAGAAAAAAACGAAGAACAATATATGGTCCGAAGTGGGATCGAACCCGTACTCAGTGGCACCGCGCCTTGCCACGAGAAGCCGAACGCTTGGCACACTGCCACGTAGCCAACTAAAAATTTGGCTATTGTAGCAGTGTCTTACACGATGACGTTCTCAATGACTATAGCATTGGGTAACGATCACAGACCGGAAATAAATTGTATATTTGTACTTTCCTATTAATGCAAGTATCTCCCAGTAGGGCTGAATACTTGTGTTGTAGACAAACATTTATTGGACGAAACAGCACGAATAGTAGTTTCCAGTGGTTATATACTGGGTACAAATAATAATACATAAATATTATTATATGGGGAACTTCCGAGGGGATAATAGAGAATAATAGAACAAAGAAGTATTTGTTAGCACTCGGAAAAATTGACAGACAAACAACAATAGAAAAAAACGAAGAACAATATATGGTCCGAAGTGTTCCACGTTATAGACTGGCCAACTCCAGTAAATCATTTTATATTAATTGTCTCGCGAAAGACATTGTACACGATAGCTAATTTTTTAGTTAGCAGAGAGCAGTGTTCCCTAGCGTTTTGCTTTTCGAGACAAGGTGCTGTGCCACTAAGAACGGGTACCTATCGCAACCACGCCTTCCGTGTCGTGTTCTCTCTCTTCGATGTTGTCGTTTCTGCTGCATCTCAATACTTACCGGTGTGTCGCTGAATTTCGATGCTGTGGATCGACTAGACGCACTCGGTCGCACTGTCCAGAACACGTTTCCACGTTATAGACTGGCCAACTACAGTAAATAATTTAATATTAATTGTCTCGCTAAAGACATTTATCCATGATAATTTTTTAGTTAGCTAAGAGCATGTTCCGTAGCGTTTGGCTTTTCGAGACAAGGCGCTGTGCCACTAAGAACGGGTACCTAACGCAACCACGCCTTCTGTGTCGTGTAATCATTTTATATTAATTGTCTCGCGAAAAACATTGTCCACGATTGCTAATTTTTTAGTTAGCTGAGAGTAGTGTTCCCTAGCGTTTTGCTTTTCGAGTCAAGGTGCTGTGCCACGAAGAACGGGTACCTATCGCAACCACGCCTTCCGTGTCGTGTTCTCTCTCTTCGATGTTGTCGTTTCTGCTGCATCTCAATACTTACCGGTGTGTCGCTGAACATCGATGCTGTGGATCGACTAGATTCACTTGCACTCGGTCGCACGGTCCAGAACACGTTTCCACGTTATAGACTGGCCAACTACAGTATATAATTTAATATTAATTGTCTCGCTAAAGACAATGTCCATGATAATTTTCTATTTAGCTGAGAGCAGTGTTCCCTAGCGTTTGCCTTTTCGAGACAGCTGTGCCACTGAGAACGAGTACCTAACGCAACCACATTTTCCGTTTTGTGTTCTCTCTCTTCGATGTTGTCGTTTGTGCTGCATCTCAATACATACCATTGTGTCGCTGAACATCAATATTGTAGATGGACTAGACTCACGTGCACTCCCTCAATCGCATTGTCCAGAACACGTTTCCATGCTATAGACTGACCTACTCCTGTAAATCATTTAATATTAATTGGCTACACTCTTCTTTTTGTGCGTTTATGGCTCATTCTGAGTAAGATTCCGCACTTTCTAGTGAAGGCAGCTGTCTGTTAAGTGAATCGCCGGTCAAAAACCACTGGAAATTACTATTCGTGCTGTTTCGTCCTTTATTTTTATCTCCAACGCATGTATTCAGCCCTACACTATTCGGGAGATCCTTGTCTTCATTGGAAAAATACATACAAAATGTATTTCCAAGCTGTGGTCGCAGTCTTATGCTATAGTCATGAGAACACCTATGCGAAAGACATTGTCCATGATAGTTAATTTTTTAGTTAGCTGAGAGCAGTGTTCCCTAGCATTTGGCTTTTCGAGGCGCGGCGCTGTCACTGAGAACGGGTTTCCAACCACGCTTACCTTATCGTGATCTCCCTTTTCGATGTTATCGTTTCTGCTTCATCTGAATACTTACCGTTGTGTCGCTGAACATCGATGCTGTGGAACGACTAGACGCACTCGGTCGCACGGTCCAGAACACGTTTCCACGTTATAGACTGGCCAACTCCAGTAAATGATTTAACATTAATTGGCTCCACTCTTCTTTTTTCTGCGTTCATGGCTCATTCTGAGTAAGATTCCGCACTTTCTAGTGAAGGCAGCTGTCTGTTAAGTGAATCGCCGGTCAAAAACCACTGGAAATTACTATTCGTGCTGTTTTGTCCTATATTTGTATCTCCAACGCATGTATTCAGTCCTACACTATTCGGGAGATCCTGTCTTCATTGGAAAAATACATACAAAATGTATTTCCAAGCTGTGGTCGCAGTCTTATGCTATAGTCATGAGAACACCTTAGCGAAAGACATTGTCCACGATGGCTAATTGTTTATTTAGCTGAGAGCAGTGTTCCCTAGCTTTTGGCTTTTCTAGGCGCGGCGCTGTCACTGAGAACGGGTTTCCAACCACGCTTACCTTATCGTGATCTCCCTCTTCGATGTTATCGTTTGGGCTGCATATCAATACTTATCGTCGTCATAGATGATTTTGTCCCTGAACGTCGATGATGTACATGGTTTAGAATCACTCATTCGCACGGGCCAGAACTGGTTTCCACGTTATAGGGAATAATAGAACAAAGAAGTATTTGTTAGCACTCGGAAAAATTGACAGACAAACAACAATAGAAAAAAACGAAGAACAATATATGGTCCGAAGTGGGATCGAACCCGTACTCAGTGGCACCGCGCCTTGCCACGAGAAGCCGAACGCTTGGCACACTGCCACGTAGCCAACTAAAAATTTGGCTATTGTAGCAGTGTCTTACACGATGACGTTCTCAATGACTATAGCATTGTGTAACGATCACAGACCGGAAATAAATTGTATATTTGTACTTTCCTATTAATGCAAGTATCTCCCAGTAGGGCTGAATACTTGTGTTGTAGACAAACATTTATTGGACGAAACAGCACGAATAGTAGTTTCCAGTGGTTATATACTGGGTACAAATAATAATACATAAATATTATTATATGGGGAACTTCCGAGGGGATAATAGAGAATAATAGAACAAAGAAGTATTTGTTAGCACTCGGAAAAATTGACAGACAAACAACAATAGAAAAAAACGAAGAACAATATATGGTCCGAAGTGTTCCACGTTATAGACTGGCCAACTCCAGTAAATCATTTTATATTAATTGTCTCGCGAAAGACATTGTACACGATAGCTAATTTTTTAGTTAGCAGAGAGCAGTGTTCCCTAGCGTTTTGCTTTTCGAGACAAGGTGCTGTGCCACTAAGAACGGGTACCTATCGCAACCACGCCTTCCGTGTCGTGTTCTCTCTCTTCGATGTTGTCGTTTCTGCTGCATCTCAATACTTACCGGTGTGTCGCTGAATTTCGATGCTGTGGATCGACTAGACGCACTCGGTCGCACTGTCCAGAACACGTTTCCACGTTATAGACTGGCCAACTACAGTAAATAATTTAATATTAATTGTCTCGCTAAAGACATTTATCCATGATAATTTTTTAGTTAGCTAAGAGCATGTTCCGTAGCGTTTGGCTTTTCGAGACAAGGCGCTGTGCCACTAAGAACGGGTACCTAACGCAACCACGCCTTCTGTGTCGTGTAATCATTTTATATTAATTGTCTCGCGAAAAACATTGTCCACGATTGCTAATTTTTTAGTTAGCTGAGAGTAGTGTTCCCTAGCGTTTTGCTTTTCGAGTCAAGGTGCTGTGCCACGAAGAACGGGTACCTATCGCAACCACGCCTTCCGTGTCGTGTTCTCTCTCTTCGATGTTGTCGTTTCTGCTGCATCTCAATACTTACCGGTGTGTCGCTGAACATCGATGCTGTGGATCGACTAGATTCACTTGCACTCGGTCGCACGGTCCAGAACACGTTTCCACGTTATAGACTGGCCAACTACAGTATATAATTTAATATTAATTGTCTCGCTAAAGACAATGTCCATGATAATTTTCTATTTAGCTGAGAGCAGTGTTCCCTAGCGTTTGCCTTTTCGAGACAGCTGTGCCACTGAGAACGAGTACCTAACGCAACCACATTTTCCGTTTTGTGTTCTCTCTCTTCGATGTTGTCGTTTGTGCTGCATCTCAATACATACCATTGTGTCGCTGAACATCAATATTGTAGATGGACTAGACTCACGTGCACTCCCTCAATCGCATTGTCCAGAACACGTTTCCATGCTATAGACTGACCTACTCCTGTAAATCATTTAATATTAATTGGCTACACTCTTCTTTTTGTGCGTTTATGGCTCATTCTGAGTAAGATTCCGCACTTTCTAGTGAAGGCAGCTGTCTGTTAAGTGAATCGCCGGTCAAAAACCACTGGAAATTACTATTCGTGCTGTTTCGTCCTTTATTTTTATCTCCAACGCATGTATTCAGCCCTACACTATTCGGGAGATCCTTGTCTTCATTGGAAAAATACATACAAAATGTATTTCCAAGCTGTGGTCGCAGTCTTATGCTATAGTCATGAGAACACCTATGCGAAAGACATTGTCCATGATAGTTAATTTTTTAGTTAGCTGAGAGCAGTGTTCCCTAGCATTTGGCTTTTCGAGGCGCGGCGCTGTCACTGAGAACGGGTTTCCAACCACGCTTACCTTATCGTGATCTCCCTTTTCGATGTTATCGTTTCTGCTTCATCTGAATACTTACCGTTGTGTCGCTGAACATCGATGCTGTGGAACGACTAGACGCACTCGGTCGCACGGTCCAGAACACGTTTCCACGTTATAGACTGGCCAACTCCAGTAAATGATTTAACATTAATTGGCTCCACTCTTCTTTTTTCTGCGTTCATGGCTCATTCTGAGTAAGATTCCGCACTTTCTAGTGAAGGCAGCTGTCTGTTAAGTGAATCGCCGGTCAAAAACCACTGGAAATTACTATTCGTGCTGTTTTGTCCTATATTTGTATCTCCAACGCATGTATTCAGTCCTACACTATTCGGGAGATCCTGTCTTCATTGGAAAAATACATACAAAATGTATTTCCAAGCTGTGGTCGCAGTCTTATGCTATAGTCATGAGAACACCTTAGCGAAAGACATTGTCCACGATGGCTAATTGTTTATTTAGCTGAGAGCAGTGTTCCCTAGCTTTTGGCTTTTCTAGGCGCGGCGCTGTCACTGAGAACGGGTTTCCAACCACGCTTACCTTATCGTGATCTCCCTCTTCGATGTTATCGTTTGGGCTGCATATCAATACTTATCGTCGTCATAGATGATTTTGTCCCTGAACGTCGATGATGTACATGGTTTAGAATCACTCATTCGCACGGGCCAGAACTGGTTTCCACGTTATAGGGAATAATAGAACAAAGAAGTATTTGTTAGCACTCGGAAAAATTGACAGACAAACAACAATAGAAAAAAACGAAGAACAATATATGGTCCGAAGTGGGATCGAACCCGTACTCAGTGGCACCGCGCCTTGCCACGAGAAGCCGAACGCTTGGCACACTGCCACGTAGCCAACTGAAAATTTGGCTTTTGTAGCAGTGTCTTACACGATGACGTTCTCAATGACTATAGCATTGGGTAACGATCACAGACCGGAAATAAATTGTATATTTGTACTTTCCTATTAATGCAAGTATCTCCCAGTAGGGCTGAATACTTGTGTTGTAGACAAACATTTATTGGACGAAACAGCACGAATAGTAGTTTCCAGTGGTTATATACTGGGTACAAATAATAATACATAAATATTATTATATGGGGAACTTCCAAGGCGATAATAGAGAATAATAGAACAAAGAAGTATTTGTTAGCACTCGGAAAAATTGACAGACAAACAACAATAGAAAAAAACGAAGAACAATATATGGTCCGAAGTGTTCCACGTTATAGACTGGCCAACTCCAGTAAATCATTTTATATTAATTGTCTCGCGAAAGACATTGTACACGATAGCTAATTTTTTAGTTAGCAGAGAGCAGTGTTCCCTAGCGTTTTGCTTTTCGAGACAAGGTGCTGTGCCACTAAGAACGGGTACCTATCGCAACCACGCCTTCCGTGTCGTGTTCTCTCTCTTCGATGTTGTCGTTTCTGCTGCATCTCAATACTTACCGGTGTCTCACTGAATTTCGATGCTGTGGATCGACTAGACGCACTCGGTCGCACGGTCCAGAACAGGTTTCCACGTTATAGACTGGCCAACTACAGTATATAATTTAATATTAATTGTCTCGCTAAAGACAATGTCCATGATAATTTTCTATTTAGCTGAGAGCAGTGTTCCCTAGCGTTTGCCTTTTCGAGACAGCTGTGCCACTGAGAACGAGTACCTAACGCAACCACGTTTTCCGTTTTGTGTTCTCTCTCTTCGATGTTGTCGTTTGTACTGCATCTCAATACATACCGTTGTGTCGCTGAACATCGATATTGTAGATGGACTAGACTCACGTGCACTCCCTCAATCGCATGGTCCAGAACACGTTTCCACGCTATAGACTGACCTACTCCTGTAAATCATTTAATATTAATTGGCTCCACTCTTCTTTTTGTGCGTTTATGGCTCATTCTGAGTAAGATTCCGCACTTTCTAGTGAAGGCAGCTGTCTGTTAAGTGAATCGCCGGTCAAAAACCACTGGAAATTACCATTCGTGCTGTTTCGTCCTTTATTTTTATCTCCAACGCATGTATTCAGCCCTACACTATTCGGGAGATCCTTGTCTTCATTGGAAAAATACATACAAAATGTATTTCCAAGCTGTGGTCGCAGTCTTATGCTATAGTCATGAGAACACCTATGCGAAAGACATTGTCCATGATAGTTAATTTTTTAGTTAGCTGAGAGCAGTGTTCCCTAGCATTTGGCTTTTCGAGGCGCGGCGCTGTCACTGAGAACGGGTTTCCAACCACGCTTACCTTATCGTGATCTCCCTTTTCGATGTTATCGTTTCTGCTTCATCTGAATACTTACCGTTGTGTCGCTGAACATCGATGCTGTGGAACGACTAGACGCACTCGGTCGCACGGTCCAGAACACGTTTCCACGTTATAGACTGGCCAACTCCAGTAAATGATTTAACATTAATTGGCTCCACTCTTCTTTTTCTGCGTTCATGGCTCATTCTGAGTAAGATTCCGCACTTTCTAGTAAAGGCAGCTGTCTGTTTAAGTGAATCGCCGGTCAAAAACCACTGGAAATTACTATTCGTGCTGTTTTGTCCTATATTTGTATCTCCAACGCATGTATTCAGTCCTACACTATTCGGGAGATCCTTGTCTTCATTGGAAAAATACATACAAAATGTATTTCCAAGCTGTGGTCGCAGTCTTATGCTATAGTCATGAGAACACCTTAGCGAAAGACATTGTCCACGATGGCTAATTGTTTATTTAGCTGAGAGCAGTGTTCCCTAGCTTTTGGCTTTTCTAGGCGCGGCGCTGTCACTGAGAACGGGTTTCCAACCACGCTTACCTTATCGTGATCTCCCTCTTCGATGTTATCGTTTGGGCTGCATATCAATGCTTATCGTCGTCATAGATGATTTTGTCCCTGAACGTCGATGATGTACATGGTTTAGAATCACTCATTCGCACGGGCCAGAACTGGTTTCCACGTTATAGGGAATAATAGAACAAAGAAGTATTTGTTAGCACTCGGAAAAATTGACAGACAAACAACAATAGAAAAAAACGAAGAACAATATATGGTCCGAATTGGGATCGAACCCGTACTCAGTGGCACCGCGCCTTGCCACGAGAAGCCGAACGCTTGGCACACTGCCACGTAGCCAACTAAAAATTTGGCTATTGTAGCAGTGTCTTACACGATGACGTTCTCAATGACTATAGCATTGTGTAACGATCACAGACCGGAAATAAATTGTATATTTGTACTTTCCTATTAATGCAAGTATCTCCCAGTAGGGCTGAATACTTGTGTTGTAGACAAACATTTATTGGACGAAACAGCACGAATAGTAGTTTCCAGTGGTTATATACTGGGTACAAATAATAATACATAAATATTATTATATGGGGAACTTCCGAGGGGATAATAGAGAATAATAGAACAAAGAAGTATTTGTTAGCACTCGGAAAAATTGACAGACAAACAACAATAGAAAAAAACGAAGAACAATATATGGTCCGAAGTGTTCCACGTTATAGACTGGCCAACTCCAGTAAATCATTTTATATTAATTGTCTCGCGAAAGACATTGTACACGATAGCTAATTTTTTAGTTAGCAGAGAGCAGTGTTCCCTAGCGTTTTGCTTTTCGAGACAAGGTGCTGTGCCACTAAGAACGGGTACCTATCGCAACCACGCCTTCCGTGTCGTGTTCTCTCTCTTCGATGTTGTCGTTTCTGCTGCATCTCAATACTTACCGGTGTGTCGCTGAATTTCGATGCTGTGGATCGACTAGACGCACTCGGTCGCACTGTCCAGAACACGTTTCCACGTTATAGACTGGCCAACTACAGTAAATAATTTAATATTAATTGTCTCGCTAAAGACATTTATCCATGATAATTTTTTAGTTAGCTAAGAGCATGTTCCGTAGCGTTTGGCTTTTCGAGACAAGGCGCTGTGCCACTAAGAACGGGTACCTAACGCAACCACGCCTTCTGTGTCGTGTAATCATTTTATATTAATTGTCTCGCGAAAAACATTGTCCACGATTGCTAATTTTTTAGTTAGCTGAGAGTAGTGTTCCCTAGCGTTTTGCTTTTCGAGTCAAGGTGCTGTGCCACGAAGAACGGGTACCTATCGCAACCACGCCTTCCGTGTCGTGTTCTCTCTCTTCGATGTTGTCGTTTCTGCTGCATCTCAATACTTACCGGTGTGTCGCTGAACATCGATGCTGTGGATCGACTAGATTCACTTGCACTCGGTCGCACGGTCCAGAACACGTTTCCACGTTATAGACTGGCCAACTACAGTATATAATTTAATATTAATTGTCTCGCTAAAGACAATGTCCATGATAATTTTCTATTTAGCTGAGAGCAGTGTTCCCTAGCGTTTGCCTTTTCGAGACAGCTGTGCCACTGAGAACGAGTACCTAACGCAACCACATTTTCCGTTTTGTGTTCTCTCTCTTCGATGTTGTCGTTTGTGCTGCATCTCAATACATACCATTGTGTCGCTGAACATCAATATTGTAGATGGACTAGACTCACGTGCACTCCCTCAATCGCATTGTCCAGAACACGTTTCCATGCTATAGACTGACCTACTCCTGTAAATCATTTAATATTAATTGGCTACACTCTTCTTTTTGTGCGTTTATGGCTCATTCTGAGTAAGATTCCGCACTTTCTAGTGAAGGCAGCTGTCTGTTAAGTGAATCGCCGGTCAAAAACCACTGGAAATTACTATTCGTGCTGTTTCGTCCTTTATTTTTATCTCCAACGCATGTATTCAGCCCTACACTATTCGGGAGATCCTTGTCTTCATTGGAAAAATACATACAAAATGTATTTCCAAGCTGTGGTCGCAGTCTTATGCTATAGTCATGAGAACACCTATGCGAAAGACATTGTCCATGATAGTTAATTTTTTAGTTAGCTGAGAGCAGTGTTCCCTAGCATTTGGCTTTTCGAGGCGCGGCGCTGTCACTGAGAACGGGTTTCCAACCACGCTTACCTTATCGTGATCTCCCTTTTCGATGTTATCGTTTCTGCTTCATCTGAATACTTACCGTTGTGTCGCTGAACATCGATGCTGTGGAACGACTAGACGCACTCGGTCGCACGGTCCAGAACACGTTTCCACGTTATAGACTGGCCAACTCCAGTAAATGATTTAACATTAATTGGCTCCACTCTTCTTTTTTCTGCGTTCATGGCTCATTCTGAGTAAGATTCCGCACTTTCTAGTGAAGGCAGCTGTCTGTTAAGTGAATCGCCGGTCAAAAACCACTGGAAATTACTATTCGTGCTGTTTTGTCCTATATTTGTATCTCCAACGCATGTATTCAGTCCTACACTATTCGGGAGATCCTGTCTTCATTGGAAAAATACATACAAAATGTATTTCCAAGCTGTGGTCGCAGTCTTATGCTATAGTCATGAGAACACCTTAGCGAAAGACATTGTCCACGATGGCTAATTGTTTATTTAGCTGAGAGCAGTGTTCCCTAGCTTTTGGCTTTTCTAGGCGCGGCGCTGTCACTGAGAACGGGTTTCCAACCACGCTTACCTTATCGTGATCTCCCTCTTCGATGTTATCGTTTGGGCTGCATATCAATACTTATCGTCGTCATAGATGATTTTGTCCCTGAACGTCGATGATGTACATGGTTTAGAATCACTCATTCGCACGGGCCAGAACTGGTTTCCACGTTATAGGGAATAATAGAACAAAGAAGTATTTGTTAGCACTCGGAAAAATTGACAGACAAACAACAATAGAAAAAAACGAAGAACAATATATGGTCCGAAGTGGGATCGAACCCGTACTCAGTGGCACCGCGCCTTGCCACGAGAAGCCGAACGCTTGGCACACTGCCACGTAGCCAACTGAAAATTTGGCTTTTGTAGCAGTGTCTTACACGATGACGTTCTCAATGACTATAGCATAGGGTAACGATCACAGACCGGAAATAAATTGTATATTTGTACTTTCCTATTAATGCAAGTATCTCCCAGTAGGGCTGAATACTTGTGTTGTAGACAAACATTTATTGGACGAAACAGCACGAATAGTAGTTTCCAGTGGTTATATACTGGGTACAAATAATAATACATAAATATTATTATATGGGGAACTTCCAAGGCGATAATAGAGAATAATAGAACAAAGAAGTATTTGTTAGCACTCGGAAAAATTGACAGACAAACAACAATAGAAAAAAACGAAGAACAATATATGGTCCGAAGTGTTCCACGTTATAGACTGGCCAACTCCAGTAAATCATTTTATATTAATTGTCTCGCGAAAGACATTGTACACGATAGCTAATTTTTTAGTTAGCAGAGAGCAGTGTTCCCTAGCGTTTTGCTTTTCGAGACAAGGTGCTGTGCCACTAAGAACGGGTACCTATCGCAACCACGCCTTCCGTGTCGTGTTCTCTCTCTTCGATGTTGTCGTTTCTGCTGCATCTCAATACTTACCGGTGTCTCACTGAATTTCGATGCTGTGGATCGACTAGACGCACTCGGTCGCACGGTCCAGAACAGGTTTCCACGTTATAGACTGGCCAACTACAGTATATAATTTAATATTAATTGTCTCGCTAAAGACAATGTCCATGATAATTTTCTATTTAGCTGAGAGCAGTGTTCCCTAGCGTTTGCCTTTTCGAGACAGCTGTGCCACTGAGAACGAGTACCTAACGCAACCACGTTTTCCGTTTTGTGTTCTCTCTCTTCGATGTTGTCGTTTGTACTGCATCTCAATACATACCGTTGTGTCGCTGAACATCGATATTGTAGATGGACTAGACTCACGTGCACTCCCTCAATCGCATGGTCCAGAACACGTTTCCACGCTATAGACTGACCTACTCCTGTAAATCATTTAATATTAATTGGCTCCACTCTTCTTTTTGTGCGTTTATGGCTCATTCTGAGTAAGATTCCGCACTTTCTAGTGAAGGCAGCTGTCTGTTAAGTGAATCGCCGGTCAAAAACCACTGGAAATTACCATTCGTGCTGTTTCGTCCTTTATTTTTATCTCCAACGCATGTATTCAGCCCTACACTATTCGGGAGATCCTTGTCTTCATTGGAAAAATACATACAAAATGTATTTCCAAGCTGTGGTCGCAGTCTTATGCTATAGTCATGAGAACACCTATGCGAAAGACATTGTCCATGATAGTTAATTTTTTAGTTAGCTGAGAGCAGTGTTCCCTAGCATTTGGCTTTTCGAGGCGCGGCGCTGTCACTGAGAACGGGTTTCCAACCACGCTTACCTTATCGTGATCTCCCTTTTCGATGTTATCGTTTCTGCTTCATCTGAATACTTACCGTTGTGTCGCTGAACATCGATGCTGTGGAACGACTAGACGCACTCGGTCGCACGGTCCAGAACACGTTTCCACGTTATAGACTGGCCAACTCCAGTAAATGATTTAACATTAATTGGCTCCACTCTTCTTTTTCTGCGTTCATGGCTCATTCTGAGTAAGATTCCGCACTTTCTAGTAAAGGCAGCTGTCTGTTTAAGTGAATCGCCGGTCAAAAACCACTGGAAATTACTATTCGTGCTGTTTTGTCCTATATTTGTATCTCCAACGCATGTATTCAGTCCTACACTATTCGGGAGATCCTTGTCTTCATTGGAAAAATACATACAAAATGTATTTCCAAGCTGTGGTCGCAGTCTTATGCTATAGTCATGAGAACACCTTAGCGAAAGACATTGTCCACGATGGCTAATTGTTTATTTAGCTGAGAGCAGTGTTCCCTAGCTTTTGGCTTTTCTAGGCGCGGCGCTGTCACTGAGAACGGGTTTCCAACCACGCTTACCTTATCGTGATCTCCCTCTTCGATGTTATCGTTTGGGCTGCATATCAATGCTTATCGTCGTCATAGATGATTTTGTCCCTGAACGTCGATGATGTACATGGTTTAGAATCACTCATTCGCACGGGCCAGAACTGGTTTCCACGTTATAGGGAATAATAGAACAAAGAAGTATTTGTTAGCACTCGGAAAAATTGACAGACAAACAACAATAGAAAAAAACGAAGAACAATATATGGTCCGAATTGGGATCGAACCCGTACTCAGTGGCACCGCGCCTTGCCACGAGAAGCCGAACGCTTGGCACACTGCCACGTAGCCAACTAAAAATTTGGCTATTGTAGCAGTGTCTTACACGATGACGTTCTCAATGACTATAGCATTGTGTAACGATCACAGACCGGAAATAAATTGTATATTTGTACTTTCCTATTAATGCAAGTATCTCCCAGTAGGGCTGAATACTTGTGTTGTAGACAAACATTTATTGGACGAAACAGCACGAATAGTAGTTTCCAGTGGTTATATACTGGGTACAAATAATAATACATAAATATTATTATATGGGGAACTTCCGAGGGGATAATAGAGAATAATAGAACAAAGAAGTATTTGTTAGCACTCGGAAAAATTGACAGACAAACAACAATAGAAAAAAACGAAGAACAATATATGGTCCGAAGTGTTCCACGTTATAGACTGGCCAACTCCAGTAAATCATTTTATATTAATTGTCTCGCGAAAGACATTGTACACGATAGCTAATTTTTTAGTTAGCAGAGAGCAGTGTTCCCTAGCGTTTTGCTTTTCGAGACAAGGTGCTGTGCCACTAAGAACGGGTACCTATCGCAACCACGCCTTCCGTGTCGTGTTCTCTCTCTTCGATGTTGTCGTTTCTGCTGCATCTCAATACTTACCGGTGTGTCGCTGAATTTCGATGCTGTGGATCGACTAGACGCACTCGGTCGCACTGTCCAGAACACGTTTCCACGTTATAGACTGGCCAACTACAGTAAATAATTTAATATTAATTGTCTCGCTAAAGACATTTATCCATGATAATTTTTTAGTTAGCTAAGAGCATGTTCCGTAGCGTTTGGCTTTTCGAGACAAGGCGCTGTGCCACTAAGAACGGGTACCTAACGCAACCACGCCTTCTGTGTCGTGTAATCATTTTATATTAATTGTCTCGCGAAAAACATTGTCCACGATTGCTAATTTTTTAGTTAGCTGAGAGTAGTGTCCCCTAGCGTTTTGCTTTTCGAGTCAAGGTGCTGTGCCACGAAGAACGGGTACCTATCGCAACCACGCCTTCCGTGTCGTGTTCTCTCTCTTCGATGTTGTCGTTTCTGCTGCATCTCAATACTTACCGTTGTGTCGCTGAACATCGATGCTGTGGATCGACTAGATTCACTTGCACTCGGTCGCACGGTCCAGAACACGTTTCCACGTTATAGACTGGCCAACTACAGTATATAATTTAATATTAATTGTCTCGCTAAAGACAATGTCCATGATAATTTTCTATTTAGCTGAGAGCAGTGTTCCCTAGCGTTTGCCTTTTCGAGACAGCTGTGCCACTGAGAACGAGTACCTAACGCAACCACATTTTCCGTTTTGTGTTCTCTCTCTTCGATGCTGTCGTTTGTGCTGCATCTCAATACATACCATTGTGTCGCTGAACATCAATATTGTAGATGGACTAGACTCACGTGCACTCCCTCAATCGCATTGTCCAGAACACGTTTCCATGCTATAGACTGACCTACTCCTGTAAATCATTTAATATTAATTGGCTACACTCTTCTTTTTGTGCGTTTATGGCTCATTCTGAGTAAGATTCCGCACTTTCTAGTGAAGGCAGCTGTCTGTTAAGTGAATCGCCGGTCAAAAACCACTGGAAATTACTATTCGTGCTGTTTCGTCCTTTATTTTTATCTCCAACGCATGTATTCAGCCCTACACTATTCGGGAGATCCTTGTCTTCATTGGAAAAATACATACAAAATGTATTTCCAAGCTGTGGTCGCAGTCTTATGCTATAGTCATGAGAACACCTATGCGAAAGACATTGTCCATGATAGTTAATTTTTTAGTTAGCTGAGAGCAGTGTTCCCTAGCATTTGGCTTTTCGAGGCGCGGCGCTGTCACTGAGAACGGGTTTCCAACCACGCTTACCTTATCGTGATCTCCCTTTTCGATGTTATTGTTTCTGCTTCATCTGAATACTTACCGTTGTGTCGCTGAACATCGATGCTGTGGAACGACTAGACGCACTCGGTCGCACGGTCCAGAACACGTTTCCACGTTATAGACTGGCCAACTCCAGTAAATGATTTAACATTAATTGGCTCCACTCTTCTTTTTTCTGCGTTCATGGCTCATTCTGAGTAAGATTCCGCACTTTCTAGTGAAGGCAGCTGTCTGTTAAGTGAATCGCCGGTCAAAAACCACTGGAAATTACTATTCGTGCTGTTTTGTCCTATATTTGTATCTCCAACGCATGTATTCAGTCCTACACTATTCGGGAGATCCTGTCTTCATTGGAAAAATACATACAAAATGTATTTCCAAGCTGTGGTCGCAGTCTTATGCTATAGTCATGAGAACACCTTAGCGAAAGACATTGTCCACGATGGCTAATTGTTTATTTAGTTGAGAGCAGTGTTCCCTAGCTTTTGGCTTTTCTAGGCGCGGCGCTGTCACTGAGAACGGGTTTCCAACCACGCTTACCTTATCGTGATCTCCCTCTTCGATGTTATCGTTTGGGCTGCATATCAATACTTATCGTCGTCATAGATGATTTTGTCCCTGAACGTCGATGATGTACATGGTTTAGAATCACTCATTCGCACGGGCCAGAACTGGTTTCCACGTTATAGGGAATAATAGAACAAAGAAGTATTTGTTAGCACTCGGAAAAATCGACAGACAAACAACAATAGAAAAAAACGAAGAACAATATATGGTCCGAAGTGGGATCGAACCCGTACTCAGTGGCACCGCGCCTTGCCACGAGAAGCCGAACGCTTGGCACACTGCCACGTAGCCAACTGAAAATTTGGCTTTTGTAGCAGTGTCTTACACGATGACGTTCTCAATGACTATAGCATAGGGTAACGATCACAGACCGGAAATAAATTGTATATTTGTACTTTCCTATTAATGCAAGTATCTCCCAGTAGGGCTGAATACTTGTGTTGTAGACAAACATTTATTGGACGAAACAGCACGAATAGTAGTTTCCAGTGGTTATATACTGGGTACAAATAATAATACATAAATATTATTATATGGGGAACTTCCAAGGCGATAATAGGGAATAATAGAACAAAGAAGTATTTGTTAGCACTCGGAAAAATTGACAGACAAACAACAATAGAAAAAAACGAAGAACAATATATGGTCCGAAGTGTTCCACGTTATAGACTGGCCAACTCCAGTAAATCATTTTATATTAATTGTCTCGCGAAAGACATTGTACACGATAGCTAATTTTTTAGTTAGCAGAGAGCAGTGTTCCCTAGCGTTTTGCTTTTCGAGACAAGGTGCTGTGCCACTAAGAACGGGTACCTATCGCAACCACGCCTTCCGTGTCGTGTTCTCTCTCTTCGATGTTGTCGTTTCTGCTGCATCTCAATACTTACCGGTGTGTCACTGAATTTCGATGCTGTGGATCGACTAGACGCACTCGGTCGCACGGTCCAGAACACGTTTCCACGTTATAGACTGGCCAACTACAGTATATAATTTAATATTAATTGTCTCGCTAAAGACAATGTCCATGATAATTTTCTATTTAGCTGAGAGCAGTGTTCCCTAGCGTTTGCCTTTTCGAGACAGCTGTGCCACTGAGAACGAGTACCTAACGCAACCACGTTTTCCGTTTTGTGTTCTCTCTTTTCGATGTTGTCGTTTGTGCTGCATCTCAATACATACCGTTGTGTCGCTGAACATCGATATTGTAGATGGACTAGACTCACGTGCACTCCCTCAATCGCATGGTCCAGAACACGTTTCCACGCTATAGACTGACCTACTCCTGTAAATCATTTAATATTAATTGGCTACACTCTTCTTTTTGTGCGTTTATGGCTCATTCTGAGTAAGATTCCGCACTTTCTAGTGAAGGCAGCTGTCTGTTAAGTGAATCGCCGGTCAAAAACCACTGGAAATTACTATTCGTGCTGTTTCGTCCTTTATTTTTATCTCCAACGCATGTATTCAGCCCTACACTATTCGGGAGATCCTTGTCTTCATTGGAAAAATACATACAAAATGTATTTCCAAGCTGTGGTCGCAGTCTTATGCTATAGTCATGAGAACACCTATGCGAAAGACATTGTCCATGATAGTTAATTTTTTAGTTAGCTGAGAGCAGTGTTCCCTAGCATTTGGCTTTTCGAGGCGCGGCGCTGTCACTGAGAACGGGTTTCCAACCACGCTTACCTTATCGTGATCTCCCTTTTCGATGTTATTGTTTCTGCTTCATCTGAATACTTACCGTTGTGTCGCTGAACATCGATGCTGTGGAACGACTAGACGCACTCGGTCGCACGGTCCAGAACACGTTTCCACGTTATAGACTGGCCAACTCCAGTAAATGATTTAACATTAATTGGCTCCACTCTTCTTTTTTCTGCGTTCATGGCTCATTCTGAGTAAGATTCCGCACTTTCTAGTGAAGGCAGCTGTCTGTTAAGTGAATCGCCGGTCAAAAACCACTGGAAATTACTATTCGTGCTGTTTTGTCCTATATTTGTATCTCCAACGCATGTATTCAGTCCTACACTATTCGGGAGATCCTGTCTTCATTGGAAAAATACATACAAAATGTATTTCCAAGCTGTGGTCGCAGTCTTATGCTATAGTCATGAGAACACCTTAGCGAAAGACATTGTCCACGATGGCTAATTGTTTATTTAGCTGAGAGCAGTGTTCCCTAGCTTTTGGCTTTTCTAGGCGCGGCGCTGTCACTGAGAACGGGTTTCCAACCACGCTTACCTTATCGTGATCTCCCTCTTCGATGTTATCGTTTGGGCTGCATATCAATACTTATCGTCGTCATAGATGATTTTGTCCCTGAACGTCGATGATGTACATGGTTTAGAATCACTCATTCGCACGGGCCAGAACTGGTTTCCACGTTATAGGGAATAATAGAACAAAGAAGTATTTGTTAGCACTCGGAAAAATTGACAGACAAACAACAATAGAAAAAAACGAAGAACAATATATGGTCCGAAGTGGGATCGAACCCGTACTCAGTGGCACCGCGCCTTGCCACGAGAAGCCGAACGCTTGGCACACTGCCACGTAGCCAACTGAAAATTTGGCTTTTGTAGCAGTGTCTTACACGATGACGTTCTCAATGACTATAGCATAGGGTAACGATCACAGACCGGAAATAAATTGTATATTTGTACTTTCCTATTAATAAGTATCTCCCAGTAGGGCTGAATATTTGTGTTGTAGACAAACATTTATTGGACGAAACAGCACGAATAGTAGTTTCCAGTGGTTATATACTGGGTACAAATAATAATACATAAATATTATTATATGGGGAACTTCCAAGGCGATAATAGGGAATAATAGAACAAAGAAGTATTTGTTAGCACTCGGAAAAATTGACAGACAAACAACAATAGAAAAAAACGAAGAACAATATATGGTCCGAAGTGTTCCACGTTATAGACTGGCCAACTCCAGTAAAACATTTTATATTAATTGTCTCGCGAAAGACATTGTACACGATAGCTAATTTTTTAGTTAGCAGAGAGCAGTGTTCCCTAGCGTTTTGCTTTTCGAGACAAGGTGCTGTGCCACTAAGAACGGGTACCTATCGCAACCACGCCTTCCGTGTCGTGTTCTCTCTCTTCGATGTTGTCGTTTCTGCTGCATCTCAATACTTACCGGTGTCTCACTGAATTTCGATGCTGTGGATCGACTAGACGCACTCGGTCGCACGGTCCAGAACAGGTTTCCACGTTATAGACTGGCCAACTACAGTATATAATTTAATATTAATTGTCTCGCTAAAGACAATGTCCATGATAATTTTCTATTTAGCTGAGAGCAGTGTTCCCTAGCGTTTGCCTTTTCGAGACAGCTGTGCCACTGAGAACGAGTACCTAACGCAACCACGTTTTCCGTTTTGTGTTCTCTCTTTTCGATGTTGTCGTTTGTGCTGCATCTCAATACATACCGTTGTGTCGCTGAACATCGATATTGTAGATGGACTAGACTCACGTGCACTCCCTCAATCGCATGGTCCAGAACACGTTTCCACGCTATAGACTGACCTACTCCTGTAAATCATTTAATATTAATTGGCTACACTCTTCTTTTTGTGCGTTTATGGCTCATTCTGAGTAAGATTCCGCACTTTCTAGTGAAGGCAGCTGTCTGTTAAGTGAATCGCCGGTCAAAAACCACTGGAAATTACTATTCGTGCTGTTTCGTCCTTTATTTTTATCTCCAACGCATGTATTCAGCCCTACACTATTCGGGAGATCCTTGTCTTCATTGGAAAAATACATACAAAATGTATTTCCAAGCTGTGGTCGCAGTCTTATGCTATAGTCATGAGAACACCTATGCGAAAGACATTGTCCATGATAGTTAATTTTTTAGTTAGCTGAGAGCAGTGTTCCCTAGCATTTGGCTTTTCGAGGCGCGGCGCTGTCACTGAGAACGGGTTTCCAACCACGCTTACCTTATCGTGATCTCCCTTTTCGATGTTATTGTTTCTGCTTCATCTGAATACTTACCGTTGTGTCGCTGAACATCGATGCTGTGGAACGACTAGACGCACTCGGTCGCACGGTCCAGAACACGTTTCCACGTTATAGACTGGCCAACTCCAGTAAATGATTTAACATTAATTGGCTCCACTCTTCTTTTTACTGCGTTCATGGCTCATTCTGAGTAAGATTCCGCACTTTCTAGTAAAGGCAGCTGTCTGTTTAAGTGAATCGCCGGTCAAAAACCACTGGAAATTACTATTCGTGCTGTTTTGTCCTATATTTGTATCTCCAACGCATGTATTCAGTCCTACACTATTCGGGAGATCCTTGTCTTCATTGGAAAAATACATACAAAATGTATTTCCAAGCTGTGGTCGCAGTCTTATGCTATAGTCATGAGAACACCTTAGCGAAAGACATTGTCCACGATGGTTAATTGTTTATTTAGCTGAGAGCAGTGTTCCCTAGCTTTTGGCTTTTCTAGGCGCGGCGCTGTCACTGAGAACGGGTTTCCAACCACGCTTACCTTATCGTGATCTCCCTCTTCGATGTTATCTTTTGGGCTGCATATCAATACTTATCGTCGTCATAGATGATTTTGTCCCTGAACGTCGATGATGTACATGGTTTAGAATCACTCATTCGCACGGACCAGAACTGGTTTCCACGTTATAGGGAATAATAGAACAAAGAAGTATTTGTTAGCACTCGGAAAAATTGACAGACAAACAACAATAGAAAAAAACGAAGAACAATATATGGTCCGAAGTGGGATCGAACCCGTACTCAGTGGCACCGCGCCTTGCCACGAGAAGCCGAACGCTTGGCACACTGCCACGTAGCCAACTGAAAATTTGGCTTTTGTAGCAGTGTCTTACACGATGACGTTCTCAATGACTATAGCATAGGGTAACGATCACAGATCGGAAATAAATTGTATATTTGTACTTTCCTATTAATGCAAGTATCTCCCAGTAGGGCTGAATACTTGTGTTGTAGACAAACATTTATCGGACGAAACAGCACGAGTAGTAGTTTCCAGTGGTTATATACTGGGTACAAATAATAATACATAAATATTATTATATGGGGAACTTCCAATGCGATAATAGGGAATAATAGAACAAAGAAGTATTTGTTAGCACTCGGAAAAATTGACAGACAAACAACAATAGAAAAAAACGAAGAACAATATATGGTCCGAAGTGTTCCACGTTATAGACTGGCCAACTCCAGTAAATCATTTTATATTAATTGTCTCGCGAAAGACATTGTACACGATAGCTAATTTTTTAGTTAGCAGAGAGCAGTGTTCCCTAGCGTTTTGCTTTTCGAGACAAGGTGCTGTGCCACTAAGAACGGGTACCTATCGCAACCACGCCTTCCGTGTCGTGTTCTCTCTCTTCGATGTTGTCGTTTCTGCTGCATCTCAATACTTACCGGTGTGTCACTGAATTTCGATGCTGTGGATCGACTAGACGCACTCGGTCGCACGGTCCAGAACACGTTTCCACGTTATAGACTGGCCAACTACAGTATATAATTTAATATTAATTGTCTCGCTAAAGACAATGTCCATGATAATTTTCTATTTAGCTGAGAGCAGTGTTCCCTAGCGTTTGCCTTTTCGAGACAGCTGTGCCACTGAGAACGAGTACCTAACGCAACCACGTTTTCCGTTTTGTGTTCTCTCTTTTCGATGTTGTCGTTTGTGCTGCATCTCAATACATACCGTTGTGTCGCTGAACATCGATATTGTAGATGGACTAGACTCACGTGCACTCCCTCAATCGCATGGTCCAGAACACGTTTCCACGTTATAGACTGGCCAACTACAGTAAATAATTTAATATTAATTGTCTCGCTAAAGACATTGTCCATGATAATGTTTTAGTTAGCCAAGAGCATGTTCCCTAGCGTTTTGCTTTTCGAGACAAGGCGCTGTGCCACTAATAACGGGTACCTAACGCAACCACGCCTTCCGTGTCGTGTTCTCTCTCTTCAGTGTTGTCGTTGCTCCATCTCAATACTTACCATCGATGCTGTGGATGGACTAGAATGACCATCGATGCTGTGGATGGACTAGACTCACGTGCACTCAGTCAAATGGTCCAGAACCCGTTTCCACGTTATAGACTTTCGCTTTTCGAGGCGCGGCACTGTCACTGAGAACGGGTTTCCAACCACGCTTACCTTATCGTGATCTCCCTCTTCGATGTTATCGTTTCTGCTGCATCTCAATACTTACCGTTGTGTCGCTGAACATCGATGCTGTGGATCGACTAGACTCACTTGCACTCGGTCGCACGGTCCAGAACACGTTTCCACGTTATAGACTGGCCAACTACAGTATATAATTTAATATTAATTGTCTCGCTAAAGACATTGTCCATGATAATTTTCTATTTAGCTGAGAGCAGTGTTCCCTAGTGTTTGCCTTTTCGAGACAGCTGTGCCACTGAGAACGAGTACCTAACGCAACCACGTTTTCCGTTTCGTGTTCTCTCTCTTCGATGTTGTCGTTTGTGCTGCATCTCAATACATCTCATCGATGCTGTGGATGGACTAGAATGGCCTTCGATGCTGTGGATGGACTAGTCTCACGTGCAGTCGCATGGTCCAGAACCCGTTTCCACGTTATAGACTTTGGCTTTTCGAGGCGCTGTCACTGAGAACGGGTTTCCAACCACGCTTACCTTATCGTGATCTCCCTCTTCGAGGTTATCGTTTGGGCTGCTTATGAAAACTTATCGTCGTCATAGATGATTTTGTCGCTGAACGTCGATGATGTACATGGTTTAGAATCACTCATTCGCACGGGCCAGATCTGGTTTCCACGTTTTAGACTGTGTTCCCTCGCTTTTGGCTTTTCGAGGCGCGGCGCTGTCACTGAGAACAGGTTTCCAACCACGCTTATCTTATCGTGATCTCCCTCTTCGATGTTATCGTTTCTGCTGCATCTCAATACTTACCGTTGTGTCGCTGAACATCGATGCTGTGGATCGACTAGACGCACTCGGTCGCACGGTCCAGAACACGTTTCCACGTTATAGTGCTGCATCTCAATATTTACCGTCGTCATAATATCATAGCTGATTTTGTCGCTGAACATCGATGCTGTGGATGGTTTAGAATCACTCAGTTTCACGGTCCAGCTTGTCGCTGAACATCGATGATGTTGATGGACTAGACTCACGTTAACTCACTCAGTCGCACGGTCCCGAACACGTTTCCACGCTATAGACTGACCTACTCCAGTAAATCATTTAATATTAATTGGCTCCCCTTTTCTTTTTCTGCGTTCATGGCTCATTCTGAGTAAGATTCCGCACTTTCTAGTGAAGGCAGCTGTCTGTTTAAGTGAATCGCCGGTCAAAAACCACTGGAAATTACTATTCGTGCTGTTTCGTCCTATTTTATCTCCAACGCATGTATTCAGCTCTACGCTATTCTGGAGATCCTTGTCTTCATTGGAAAAATACAGATACAAAATGTATCTCCGAGCTGTGATCGCAGTCTTATGCTATAGTCATGAGAACACCTATGCGAAAGACATTGTTCACGATGGCTAATTTTTTAGTTAGCTGAGAGCAGTGTTCCCTAGCTATTGGCTTTTCGAGGCGCGGCGCTGTCTCTGAGAACGGGTTTCCAACCATGCTTACCTTATCGTGATCTCCCTCTTCGATGTTATCGTTTGGGCTGTATATGAATACTTACCGTCGTCATAGATGATTTTGTCGCTGAACGTCGATGATGTACATGGTTTAAAATCACTCATTCGCACGGGCCAGAACTGGTTTCCACGTTATAGACTGACCAACTCCAGTAAATCAATTAATATTAATTGTGTCGCGAAAGACATTATCCACGATTGCTAATTTTTTAGTTTGCCGAAAGCAGTGTTCCCTAGAGTTTGGCTTTTCGAGACCAAGTGAAGTGCCACTAAGAACGGGTACCTAACGCAACCACGTTTTCCGTGTCGTGTTCTCTCTCTTCGATTTTGTTATTTGTGCTGCATCTCAATACTTACCGTCGTCATAGTGTTATAGATGATTTTGTCGCTAAAAATCGATGCTGTGGACGATTTAGAGTCACTCATTCTCACGGTCCAGCTCGTCGCTGAACATCGATGCTGTGGATGGAATAGATCTAGACTCACGTGCACTCACTCAGTCGAACGGTCCAGAACCCGTTTCCACGTTATAGACTGGCCAACTGCAGTAAATCATTTAATATTAATTGTCTCGCGAAAGACATTGTCCACGATAGCTACTCTTTTAGTTAGCTGACAGCAGTGTTCCCTAGCGTTTGGCTTTTCGAGACAGCTGTGCCACTGAGAATGGTTACGTAACGCAATCATTCTTACGGTGTCGTGTTCTCCGTATTCGATGTTATCGTTTGTGCTCCATCTCAATACTTACCGTCGTCATAGTATCATAGATGATTTTGTTGCTAAACATCGATGCTGTGGATGGTTTAGAATCACTCATTCGCACGGTCCAGCTCGTCGCTGAACATCGTTGCTGTGGATGGACTAGACTCACGTGCACTCACTCAGTCGAACGGTCCAGAACCCGTTTCCACGTTATAAACTGGTCAAATCCAGTAAATATCCAAACAGCACGCGGATACACTGAGAGCCTTCCACAAATTACATAAAATATCATTGTTTGTGAAAGTCTATTTTGATCATAACTCATATCTTTGTGTGTGCGTGTCTATATGCATGTTTATGTTAGTCATGTGTCATATATCTTGATGTGTGTCAATGTTAGTCGTGCCTTGTATCGCTGTGTGCAAGTCTGTGTTGGTCACATCTCCTATCTTTGTGTGTGCATGTCTGTGTTAGTCACCTCTAGTAACTCGGGCAGATGGTGCTCGTAAACCTGGGAGGGTCGACCTTCTAAGGGCAGAATCCCCCTACAGAAAAGATCATCTGCTGCCTTGCAGGAAGATTGGGGACAATCAAAGGCTAAGGAATGCAAACCTGAATAAAATGCTGGCTGAAATCGGATGCACTGGGCCACTGGCGCAGAACACAGTGCAACGTTTTAACGGGTGTTCAATCAGAGTGGATCTGGCAGACTCTAATTGTGATATTCTGCCTGTGGGGGCGATCCTCACACTTAACCTGACGGCTGACTTCATGTGAGAGTAATCCTACTCTGATTGAGTCCTGATCGCAGATATATATATGTATATATATATATATATATATATATATATATATATATATATATATATGTGAAGGTTCCTTCATGAACAGCAAGAGTGTATTCATATTTTGTGGGTTCCTTTTTACAAAAATAATTTGTCATTCACCCAGACTGAGACAAAGCAGCGCACCTTTATGCTTTTTTGCCTGTAGATGATCAGTTATTGATGTCCTTCCACCATTTGCTGTAGAAAAATTATATAAACTACATATATTACATTTCACTAGCGTTCTATCCTCTAAAATTGCTTGTATAATAAATAGAAATTCAGCTTTCAGAGAATCATTAAAATGACACGTTTTTTGGAAAGCATTGTTTCTATGCAACAGACGTCCACCGATCACAAATAGAAAACACGACTGCGTTGTACTGTCATTACACTCGGATTGATTTGAAAATTGGCCGGAAAAGATACTTTGGCGGGAGATGTCCGGAAAGGCAGGGGTGGAGAGAGAGGGTGTCTGCTTTTTAAAAAAATTAAACCCATCTCAATAGAAGTCAGTAGCTGGAATAGAAGTGACGCAGCACTGCGCTTCAAGAGTTCAAAGAGCTATCTCCGACACAACGCGTCCAAGTCTTCTCTTTTATCTTCCTGCTAATGCCGCTCAGTCTGGGATAAAGAAACACAACTCAGTAACGTCCTGAGTCCTAGTGATTATATTAAAAGTGATTATATTATTCCGTGCACGAACATTTATTTTTTCACTGAAATCGGGGACAAAATCGGGGACACATTTCTTTCGGGGACAACTTCTACACTTCGGGGACTGTCCCCAAAAATCGGGGACGAATGGTCACCCTATCTTAACATTCTGCTGTAAAACCACATTTCTACAGACTCCATTGATTGTCTTGTTTATTGTCATATTGTCCATGATTCACATCCATATGTTAAGATTGGCTCTACATAACATTTAAGAACTCTTTTTGTTCAAATAACTATTCTACGTATAACAGTTGAACAACGTTTAGAACTACAGTCCCCACTTTAAATTGGATTCATAGATTAAGAAATGGCATTTAATAGTTTAGAAAGAGAAATGCTTTGGAAGTTGCTGAGTCATTACTGAATCCCCATAAAGTTTATTAACCTGATAAAAACAAAGTATGGAGGAATGAAATGTAGTGTAGTGCATGAAGAGCAGCTTACAGAAGCATTTGAAATAAGAACAGAAGTAAGACAGGGATGCCTTCTTCCCCCATTTCTCTTTCTACTGGCCATAGATTGGCAAAACAACAGAAATGGAATCCAGTGGTCACTGACCAAGCAACTTGATGATTTAGACTTTGTTGATGACACAGCTCTCCTATCACACAGACAGCAATAGATGCAGGATAAAATGAACATACTTGATGAAAAATCACAACAGCTAGGACTGAAAATTAATAGAGATAGGACCAAAATTATGAGAATTAATGCAGTTGGCAATAACCAAATAAAATTAGGGGAAATATCTCTACTAGACGTACAATCTGAAGTATATCTGGGTCATCATCATCGAGTGCCGTCTCCGCAACGAAGGTTGGCTATCATGGAGCGCCATTCTGCTCATTCTCTTGCTTTGATGGTGCGGGTTGATTTGTCCATCTTTTGATGTTACTCGTCCATGTTAGCCTTGGTCTGCCTCTTTTACCTTGTATTTTTCCCTCCATGATTTCTTTTAGTTGGCTGTTGTGTCTTTTAACATGGCCCAAAAATCGCATTTGTCTTGTTTGAATTGTGCTTAATAGTTCTCTTTTCATTTTAGCTGTTTTAAGACTTCATTGTTTGTTTTCTTTTCTTTCCATCCAATTCTACCTATTCTTCTATATATCCACATTTCAAAGGCTTCAATTCTCTGTTCTGTTTTCTTGTCTAATGTCCATGTTTCTGCACCATATAGGATTATTGAGAAGATGTAACATTTTGCTATTCTTAGTTTTAGCCCTGGTGTTATTTGTTTTGATGTTAGTATGTTCTTCATGACATTAAAATTACTTTTTGCCATTCTTATTCCTTTTTTTATTTCTGTTGTACATTTACATCACTGGTTATAGTCTATATCACTGGTCCAAGGTAGTTGTAGTTCTGAACTGTCTCCAGGTCTATTCCTTCAATTTTGATATCCACTTGTGGGTTTTGAGTATTTTCTTTGTT
The DNA here is from genome assembly GCA_032433765.1 of Megaustenia siamemsis. NCBI lineage: Eukaryota > Metazoa > Mollusca > Gastropoda > Stylommatophora > Ariophantidae > Megaustenia > Megaustenia siamemsis. Next base: position 36,913,884 of record JAVIAB010000107.1, read on the forward strand.
TATGATCATAGTTTTAGTCTTTTTGATATTCATATCTCGTTCATATTTTTTGCTTGTCATGTTTATTTCATTAAGTAATTGTTGTAGATCTTTAGGATTTTCTGCTAGTAGTACAGTATCATCAGTATATCTTAGGTTATTGATTGTCTTTCTATTAATTTGTAGGCCTGGTATCTCTATGATGTTTTTAAATATTTGCTCAGTGTATAGATTGAACAAGCTTGGTGATAGGATGCATCCCTGTCTTTTACTCCTCTTTTTATATCAATGGGTGTAGAGTTCTCTTCGTTATATTTTATTATTGCTGTTTGCTCCCAGTATAGATTACATATTAGTCGTATGTCCATGCCATCTAGATGTATCTCTTTTAGGCATTCTATAAGTTGTTTGTGGTGTACTCTATCAAAAGCTTTGGTGTAGTCTATGAAGCAGGCATATATTGGTTTGTTTACTTCTGTGTTCTTTTCGATTAATGTTCTCATGCAGAATGTGGCTTCTTTGAGTTTTTACTGAGCTTAACACAAGGAAGGGTGTCAGGCTAAAAAAGAGACAAATCATGGGTGGGCCGAGCAGAAGATGTCATCAAACAGGTCTGTGGGTTTACCAATATCAACGCTGGCGAGGAGTGGATACCATTGCCTATGTCTTTCAGAGGGACATTCTCGTGTATTGTCACACTCAACAGGAAAAGTAGGGAACAGAACTCAGTCGTGGTCAATGCGGAGGTCAACGGTCTCATCTGGGATAACACCAATGAGAAAGATGCTGTCATCTATCTACTGTGATACGACACCCTAGGAGTGCATGAGCATTTACAGCATGCTCGGCAGGCAGACTAGTTGAGGAAGACAGTGGTGCATACGTTATGATCACGAGTAGCATGACGATGGAGGTGATGACAGTGACCAGGACATTCATCTGGTTAGAGTCACAAAACTACAGCGAATCATAGGGGGAAGAGGTATGTTTTACAGCACTCAGAAAAAATGGCAAATAAACAACAGAAAAAAAACACAAAGAACAATATATGGTCCGAAGCAGGATCGAACCAGTACTCCTTGACACTGCGCCTTGCCACAAGAAGACGAACGCCAGGAACACTGCCACTCAGTTAACTAAAAATTAGCTATCGTGGACAATGACTTTCACGCAGGTGTTCTCATGACTATCGTCTATAGCATAGGGTTACGATCACAGCGCGGGAATAAATTGTATTTCTGTACTTTCCTATTAAGACATGTATCTCCTGGTAGGGCTGAAGATTGTGCTGCAGGCAAACATTTATAGGACGAAACTGCACGAATAGTAGTTTCCAGTGGTTCTGTATACTGAATGATTCGATGAGCATGATAAGAAAAGCGGAGGCGAGCTCTGTACGTGTGCAATGGTTAGAGTCATTGCAGAAGTCATAAATACGTAAGGTCATCTTTGTCTACGTCACAGGACATGTGGGAGTACGGGGAAATGAAAGAGCGGACATGTTGGCTAGCTGCACTATTGTTGAGGACGGTCAACTAATGGATCGAGCGGACATCGTCAATGCCCTCTGGGAAGGAGGACACAGGACTTCGACAACCATGAGTCCACGTCACTCCTTCAGATGAAAGGAATGGGTGTTAAGGTGGGTACAGCTAGAAATAAGAAACTTAGTGGGCGTGTAAGAAGACTAATCGACCAACACAGAACTGGAGTCGTCAGTCGCTGGACACTGCGAGACTTGCCGAGGAGGGGATCTGAATACCTATGGACATATTCGGAGTGCAACGATGATGACCCGCAAATAACTCAATTTAATCTGTTGAGCATTGAAACTATTTTGAAACTGCATCCAAGAAACAGGTGGTAGAATTGAAAATTCAGCGAAATCTCGTTCAGTAAATTAATACACGAGAATGTTAAGCCGCGCATGCGTTAAGCTGGTCTGCATAAGCGCCTATGGAGACACTTCCTGCCTGACTTTCAGACAACATTATTATTACCTTTATACAACATAATATATGATAATACTGATAATAGTATAGTAGCGAGTTATGGTCGACCTTAGATACGGCCAGGATAATTTAATAATATATGCTAAAGCAATATATAAAGTACTACGATATAATTGTTCCTGTTATATTTATTGTAAGTTGATTCCTCCCTACAGTCTACAGTAGTGAGTAGTAGTACTCATTACATTTAATCATTTAATAATCATTATTTAATAGTGATTTGTTTACTCAACTCAACAAAAATGATACGATACTCATAAATGATAACTCATATCATTATGATAATGATTATCATATATGATAATATATATTATCATTACTGAATATATCATCATTTACATTAAAAAAATTTAAATAATTAAAATATATATATATATATTATTATTGTTGTCACAATCAGACAATGTCATGGTTATGATTTAGTCGAAGGCCTCGGTATCACTGCAATGTCGCTGCAAACGAATCAAAATCCATGATGATAATTGCTCAACTGCCTGTGCCAGTGGAATAATCCAAATCCATATTAAAACTCATCTCATTGGAAGGATCTCACAATATAACTTTGCTGAATTCAAATAAAAGATTTGTGACATTGCTGTCACAATGTGAATCTATCTATCTTTCGTTGGCCTGAAGTATTGTCTTGCAGTGTCGTTTCCTGTAAAAATTTTACTGTCTTTTGTAATTCTTGCAGTGGCCCATATAGTTTTGTCTGTAGTATTGTATCTATGGGCCAATAGATTTTCCTCAGTCTACTATATTCAGTGCAGTCTTGAAGTATGTGTTCAGCAGTCTGGGGCGCCTGTCCACATGTACAAGTAGTTGCGGTGCCGATCTTGAATTTTGTATACATATGACTATGGAGTCGATTGTGTCCTGTTCTGAGGCATATAATGATAACTTGTTCATATCTATTCATATTATGAAAGGCATCCTGATCCTTGTGCTTGTGGTCCTCTGATTGATTTGATTATCTGTTTCTTATGATGGTATGTAACCGGTGTATCTAGTTGTGTGCCTGTTGAACCTTCCTTTGCCAACTGATCTGCTTTCTCATTTCCTGGTATTCCACAGTGAGATGGGATCCACTGCAGGGCAACCCTATGGTGCTTGCAGAGTTCAGACAATAAGGTCTGCAGATGTGGTAATTTTCTGGATTGTAGTGCCTGGAGTACTGATCTTGCATCTGTAAAAAACACTACAGGCTAAGATTACTGTTCAGCAGTTTTTCTATTGCCAACTTTATTGCTTGTATTTCTGCATCATAATTGTGACAATATTTTCCTGTTGCTATTTTATTCATATCCCTAGTGTTATTTGGGTACTCTATATATGCACCTGCTCCCCCATTCTTTACTGCATTCTGTGCTGATCCATCTGTGTACACACGAATCCATAGGTCTTGTGGGTATTCTTCATCCAGGAAACTGAGAGTTATTGTTTTTCACTGTAGACTATTTTGTTCCTCTTTGTCAATTATTCCTTTCACTTCTGTCCATATTTGTATTGATAATCCTGATTCTTTTGTCCAGGGAGTATGGGCAGTAGGGGGTTAACAACTCTTGGCATGTCTGGTGTTTGTCTACTAATACGCTTGGCTTGGTGGATAAAACTGCTTCTCGTCCCAATGCAAGATTTTGGAATCGGTCCTTCATTGGATGTCTCTGCATGCAAGCAAATTTTTCTGCCTGTATCAGCACCTTTGTGTCTCTCCGTTCTCTCAGTGCTGGTATCCTCCACAATTTCTCCATCTCCAATATTGATGTTGATTTCATTGCTCCTGTGATGACCCCAAGTGCCTGGTTTTGTACTTTGTCCAGTTCTTGCAGTGTGGTGTTTGATGCTGAGCACCATGAAGATGATCCATATTCTAAATGTGGGCGTATACTCTGTTGGTAAACTTTACTGAGTATTTTCCCACTCGCACCCCACGTGGTTCCACACAGCTTTCTTAGAATAGCCAACTTTCTCCTTGCTTTTTGGGTTGCCTTATTTATCTGCTATTTCCAAGATAGTTTGTTATCAAATGTAACTCTGAGATACGTAGCTTGTATGTCTTCTTTCACAGGCTCAGTGTTTATGTAGATGGCTCCTGCTTTTTGTTTTGGGGAGAGAGTGAAAAGTGTAGTACTGCATTTGTCTGTATTGATGCTGATACACCATCTATTTGTCCATGAATTCAGTGCATTCATAGCTCTTTGTAACAATTTGGAGGCCACTGTTGCATACTCCTCTGTGCACCACATTGCCAAGTCATCTGCATACATTGCCACTATGATGCCATGTGGTAGTTCAGTAACTAGGTCATTGATGTAGATCAGAAAAAGTGTTGGAGATAGTACCCCTCCCTGTGGAACGCCCTGGCACAGTAAGACCTTACTCTTAAGACCATCCATTTGCACTCTGGCTCTCCTGTTATGCAGGTATGCTTTGACCCATTTGTACATCCTGCCATTTACTCCATAATTTCTGTTTCTTCAAAACCTTCCTTCCATACCTTATCAAATGCTTTCTTTAGATCTATCCATGCTGCTAGTACCAGTTTCTTTTCTTGAAACGCATCCTCAATTTCCTTGGAAAGATAGGTTGCCTGATCTTCGGTAGAGTAACACTGTCTAAAGCCTGCTTGTTGTGGGACAAGGAGATTTTCACTTTCTAGGTACCACTGCAGTCTGAGATTGATTATACGTTCCATTGTTTTACACAACCAACTTGTAAGGCTGATTGGTCTATAGCTGGATGTCGTTGAACCATCTTTTCCTGGCTTTAGTAATGGTATCATAATTGCTTCTCACCATGCCTGTGGCACTCTACCTGTGATCTAGCAAATGTTGTAGATCTGCAGAAGTTTTGCTTTAGCTGCAGCTCCCAAGTTCTTAATCATTTCATTGGACACTCCATCACTGCCTGGTGACTTTTTCATTTTTAATTTGGATATTGCCAGCTCTATCTCTCTTTGTGTAATGGGTATTTCCATGACTTCATGTGCAGTCTCTTCTTGTCTTGCATTTTGTTGTTTTAAACGGGTCTCTTGTCGTTTCTCTAGGCTAATTTCAATATTATTGTCATTTGCAAAGGAGTCTGCAAAGTGATTTGCTGCATGCTTACCTGTTAGGATGTTTCCATCCTTCTTCAGTGTAATTTTGGTGTTCCTTTCTGTACCCTTATCATTCAGCTGTTTTACAAGCTTCCACAATTTTCTTGTGTCTCGTTCAAGAATCAAGGACTCTGTTTTCTCTTTCCAGCTTCTCTGTCTGGCTTGTAGTTTCTATCTATCTATCTATTGACCTTTCGAGCCGTAACCGGCCCATAGGGCGTAGACCAAGATACACCTTCTCCTATATGAATTTTTGTTCTAGCAGTTTTCTTTTAAAGATATTTTATCAAATCTCGCCATCTGTCTCTGTTCTGTGCAAGCAGTTCTATCTCATTGAGGGAGCCGATTCCTGCTGCTCTTGCCTCTCTCATCAATGTTCTTCTCAGTGTCTCCCTGGGTCTTCCTCTTTTTCTTTTACCTGTTGTTTCCCATATGAGGGCTTGCTTTGCTATTCGATTATTATCTCTTCTCATCACATGTCCAACGTATGACCATCGTCTTTTCTTTATTACTGAAGATATTAGTGGTTGATTGGCGATTTCTCTAATTTCCTCGTTTGTTTTGAATTCGTTCCATTCTATACCAAGTATTTTCCTTAGACATTTATTTTCGAATGCGTTCAACTTTGTTTCTATATCTCTTGTTGTTTTCCAGCTTTCACACGCATACGTAAGGGTTGATAGTACATTTGATTTGAATAGCCTAAGTTTTGTGTTTGTGCTAATGAGTTTTGATTTCCACAACTTTTCAAGGCTTCTGAAAGACATTGCTGCTTTAGCCAGTCTGATTCTAATTTCTTTGCTCGTATCCCCTTCTCGATCAATGTGACTTCCAAGATAGATGAAGTGATCGATCTCTTCTACTGGTTTGTTTTCCATGTATATTTTGTCACTTGTTGGAATTAAACTTTTCATGACTTTAGTCTTTTCATGATTGACCTCAAGCCCAATTTTGCTGGCTATTGATGATAGTTCATTTGTGTTTTCCTGCATCGTTTTTATCTGATTGCTGATGAGAACTATGTCATCAGCAAAGTCCAGGTCCTCCAAATGGTCTCCTTGTATCCATTCGATGCCTTTATTACCAGTGCAGCATTTCTTCATTATGAAGTCCATAACAATTCCAAATAACAAGGGCGATAAAATACATCCTTGTTTAACCCCAGTTTCTATTGGGAAACATTCGCTCAGTCCTTCCTCTGTTCGAACTGCACATGTGTAACCATCATACATGTCTTTGATAATATTTATGATTTTTGATGGTAAGCCATATTGCTTCAGAATTTTCCACAAAGAATCTCTATGAATACTATCAAATGCTTTTTTGAAGTCGATGAAGTTAAGTACAAAAGGTTTTTGCTTTTCAATGTGTTCCTCCAATATAAGTCGTAGAGTGAAAATGTGGTCAAGACAGCTTCTCCCTTTTCTAAACCCAGCCTGTTCTTCACGCATTACTGTATCTATTGAATCCTTTATTCTATTTAGGATGATTTTACAGAATAATTTTGAGGCAACTGACAAAAGTGTCACGCCTCTCCAATTGTTACAATCTCTAAGATTGCCCTTTTTTGGGATCTTAACAATGATTCCTTTTTTCCATTTATGAGGCGTCTTCTCTGTTTTCCAAATGATGTTGAACATTTTTTGGAGATGTATTAAATTATGGCTATCAATTGCCTTGAGGATCTCAGCTGTTAACTTATCCTCTCCAGCAGCCTTGTTATTGGTCATTAGCTTTAAGGTGGTTTCTATTTCACTCAAGGTGAAGTCATCTAAATTTACATCTAATTCTGCTGCTGGTGTTTCAGCTTCAAAATCTATTAAACTGTGAGGTAGTGGACGGTTAAGAATTTCTTTGAAGTGTTCCGCCCAACGGGCTTTTATGTCTGCGCTTGTTGTTAGCATTAATCCAGATTTGTCTAGAATTGGTGTTCCACTGGATGTATAGGTGTTTGTCAGCATCTTTTGTACAGTATAAAGAGTTCTGCTGTCTCCTGTAATTGCAGCTGTCTCTGCTTTCTCTGCCAAGTTGTCTATATAAGCTCTTGTATCTCTTCTTGCCGAACTTTTCACTTTGTTGTCTAATTCTTTGTATGTTGCTTTTGCCAGAACCTTTCCAAGATCTGTCTTTACATTAGTCATGGCTCTCTTCGCTTCTCTTCTTTCTTTGATGTATTTCCATGTGGTGTCTGAGATCCAAGCTCGTTTTTCCATTTTCTTCAGTCCAGCACTTGCTTCTGCTGCTGTCATTAGTATTTTGCTCTGTGAGTCCCACATTTCATTGATATCTAAGTCTATTTCACCAAGTGCTGAATAACAATTACTTAGCTCTATGTTAAACTTTTCCTTTATTGCTTCATCTTTCAGTTTATGACTATCAATTTTATGTGTAATTGACCTCTTCTGTTGGTTTCTAAATTTTAATCTTATTTTCCCAATGCACAGGTTGTGGTCACTATTAACATCAGCACCTCTGTATGCTCTTACATCTATTAATGATGATCTGAATTGTTGTTTAATACATAGGTGGTCAATTTGATTTGATGTTCTATCATCAGGAGATATCCATGTTGTTTTGTGGATATTTTTATGTGGAAATAATGTCCCACCTATAACTAAATTTTCTATTAAACATAATTCTATTAATCTTTCTCCATTCTGACTTGTTGTATTACAGCCTTCTCTCCCCATCACATGTTCCACTCCTGCGTTATCTTGTCCTACTTTGGCGTTGAAGTCTCCCATTACAATTAAAAGATCGTGTTTTGGTATTTTGTTTATAAGTTGTTGCAGTTGGTTATAAAAATCATCCTTAACTTCATCATCAGCTTCGTTAGTAGGCGCATAACATTGAATAATTGAAAGTCTTCCATGTTTTGTTTTGTATCGTGTTCGTATCAGACGGCTATTTACCGGTTCCCATTCTAATAAACTTCTTGCAGCTTTGTCTGTCATCATTATGCCTACTCCTTCACGGTGTTTTCCATCTTCCCTTCCAGAAAAAACTACTATTTTATTATCAATAGATCTCCTACCTGTTCCAGGCCAGCGCATTTCGCTTAATCCTAAAATATCTAGATTGTATCTGTCCATCTCGCTCGCGACCTGTGCATGTTTCGTCGGAGCGGCCATTGTTCGCACATTCCAGAATCCTATTTTTGTTGTTGTTTTAGGGCCGAAAAAACTATCACTACTATCTACTGCTAATTTACACATTCTGTATCAGGTCTACGTTTCATTAACAACATCGTTTTTACGATAGCGGCTTGTTAAACCTCTGATCAACGGTTCTATACCAAGCCGGAGAAAAATTGTAGTTTAGCCCATTGAAATTTGGCTTTAGTATGCTGATATTTATTGTGGTGTTCCTGGCAGGGGTTATTTTCTGCTTGCTTTCGAGATATTTCCATGTCATTGTGCAGTTGCTCTAGTTCCGTGCCCCTCTAGGTATAGTTTTACTGGCAATTGTATTATTAGTCTACTGAATTCATCAACTATTTTGTTGATGTCTCTGTCTGTATTTAGATCTTTAGTCAGTACACTGGTGTAATGTTGATACATTTTCCAGTCTGCCTTTTTGTAATTCCATCTGGAGAGAGTGCTGCTCTCCCTGATGGCCTCATTTTGCACCACTAAAAAGACTGGTATGTGGTCGCTGCCTCCAAGTGGTTTCCCAACAATAAGTGTGATATTCAAATCCAGATCTGGTGAATGGAAAGCAAGGTCTGGTGTAGATGTGGTATGCCATGATCTGGAGTAGAATGTTGGTGGATCTGTTGTCTGGTTTAATAGTATGAGCCCATTGTCATCCTGCCAATTTTCAAGTTCTTCACCCCTCTTGTCCATATGTTCATAGCCCCAGCTCTGTGAATGGCTGTTAAAGTCTCCACATACAATTATTCTTTCTTTTAATGTAATTGTGTCTAGTGCTAGTGGGCGGTCACTCGGACAGTAGTAGTTAAGTAGATGAAAGTCTGTATTTTCTGTCCTGAGGTGCAGTATTTGATATTCCACCCCATCCATATACACTTCAATCTGACATGCATTGATGTTGTTCTTTACAAGTGTCAATATGCCAGCCTTTTGTCTGTTTTTTCTGTCAGATCGGTAGCACTGGTATCCCCTAATCTTCAAGGCTATGTCGTTGTTTAGATGGGTTTCCTTCAAACAGCATATTCTTACTTGTTCTTCATGCAGGATATTTTCTAATTCTATCTTTTTACTGTACACATCTCTTTTGCTGTTGATGCTTTCAGCATTCCAGTGCATTATTTTGAGTGGTCTTATTTTGGATTGGCCAGTAGCTCTATTCTCTCACCCCCTGACTCCACAGAGCGGTTGAGAAGGACATCCAGTAATAGTGGTTGGGCCCTTTCGAGGCTGAGGGCCCGGCGCTGCACCTGCCTGAGTGTCCATCACAGGGCGAGTGCCATATCGATTTGCGGTTATAGACATACTTCCCATTGGCGTGAGTGCGTGGCATCCTGATTGTTGTGCGCCTTTTGGCTGGTTGCCTCCGGCTTTAGCACTTAAACTTGCTAGAGCAGACTGTGGTCTTGCTCGGGTGTAGGAAGGCCTGGCCAGTCTTGGTTTTCAGTCTCTGGTGACTGTTAAGCCCCATCCCCACGACAAGGAGCTGGCCTTGATGAGGACAATGTGAATATTATCAATATTAGTATATTATATATAATATAATTAGTAAGTTAAGAGTAAGACTAGAGTCGCATCAAGTATGTATGATGTGTGATTTTAATTTTGACCATTTGAAATTTTTGTGTTATTTGACAAGGGAATTTTTTTGTCATTTGTCAAATTTGACTATTGACTGTTAACTACCCTACAGGTTACTACTAGTGTGACTAACACTAACTAGTAATCTAACACTAAGATTATTAAAAAGACTTATAAGTGTACTTAGTTACTTTAAGTTACTACAGTTAATTTAAGTTATTACTTACAGTACATTACAACCGGTTGGCTTACCACGGCAACAGCCGGGGTTCGTACCCTGGCGAGGACACCTGGATTTTACTAATTCCCTAAAAATTAGTGGGAGCCGCGATAGCTCAGTGGTTAGTGAACTGGACTACTACGGACAAGGGGTAGGGTTCGATCCCAACCGACGGCTCCGGGTTCACCCAGCCTTAAATGGGTACCGGATTTTTTCTGGGAAAGTAAAGCAGCACGGGCGTAATACCGACCCCATTACCCCAAAAATCATGTGCTGAAGGTCTGTAAAATATAGGGTCACTAACACCATATTTCCCTATACGCCACTTGGTGTGACGGGGGGTACTTTACTTTACTTACTTACATTACAACAATTCTTTGATTTCTTTCCCCATTATGACTCATCATCAATTTATGATCATGTGCCATAGTCAACTCTTCTCATGATGTGCCTGAAAAATGTCAATGTTTCTTTCTGATGTGTTTTAGAGGCTCCCGTTTAATCTCTTTGAGAATATCATTTGCCTTTTTAGCCGTCCATGGAACTTTCAACATTCTTCTGAGAAATTCCACTCTGTGGCCTCTGATTGTCTTTTCATTTGTTTGTCTACTGTCCATGATTCACTTCCATAAGTCAGAAGTGAATCTATTTAGCACTGATGAACTCTCTTTCTCACTTCTTTGACATAGACTTGCTGCACAAGATGTTTTCATTTTCTAAAATGCTATTTTGGCCTGAGCTATTCTTTTTATTTCTGTGGTGCATCTTCCATCTGATGTTACTATTGTGTCAAAGTATTTATGGTGTTGCACTTGTTTCAGATTTGCCATTGATTTTTATGCTGCATTATGGTGATTATTGTTTTTTAGATATGACCATTACTTCTGTTTTCTTTTTATTATTCAAACTGAGACCTTTCATGGTGCTTTCTTTTACTATTATGTCTATAATTTCTTGTAGTTCATTCTCTGTCTCTGCTATTAAGACTGTGTCATCCGTATATTGCAAATTGTTTATTTTGTGACTGTTGACATCAATTCCTTTTTTTGTCTGCTATTGATCTCGTCTATATAGCTGTTGATCAGAGGTTTAACAAGCCGCTATCGTAAAAACGATGTTGTTAATGAAACGTAGACCTGATACTTGATGAGAGAGGCAAGAGCAACAGGATTCGGCTCCCTCAATGAGATTGAGCTGCTTGCACAGAACAGAGACAAATGGCGAGATTTGATAAAATATCTTTAAAAGAAAACTGCTAGAACAAAAATTCAGATATGAGAAGGTGTGTCTTGGTCTACGCCCTATGGGCCGGCAACGGCTCGAAAGGTCAATAGATAGATAGATTGATTAATTGCTGCTATAGATCTGGAGGATGCATACAACAGGGTACCATTTGAATATCTCATGCATATGCTTCTCAAACTGGCGGTGAACCCCTTCCTCATTAGATGGATCGCCGCGGCACTGTTTCAGAGGAAGGTGATACTCAGATGTGGAAGTTGGTCTTCCGAGCCAACATCTATTTGTCCTGGGCTGCCACAAGGCTCACCATTGTCACCAGTTCTATTTAACGTGTACACAATAACGATCACGGCCCAACAGCTGGATGGGAGGGGAAGAACTATGACCTTTGCTGATGATATTCTGGTATATCGACAGGGAAGAGACAGACGGGGAATTGCCTCCACAATGCAAGACGAACTCGATCGCATTTCTTCCTGGTGTGGGGTTTCAGGTGCCTTGGTCAATCCTAATAAAGCATCATTTTCATGGTTCTCCCTTAACAATCATATCGTTAATACGACCACACCAGTAGTACGAATGGGAGCTGATGAGGTGACCAGGGACAAGTTGATCTCATAATATTTTCAATGTAAATTGAGAACAAATACGTTAACAGAACTCAACCTAGTCTAACTCCTTTTTTATATTTTGGAACTGTCCTGTTTGGTTGCTAATTTTTATGGTTGCTGTTTGTGGACAATACATGTTTTTTATGATTCTCAGATCCTTGAAATCAATGTTTAATTTGTACAGCTTATTGATTATTTTCACATGCTTTACTTTGTCAAATCCTTTTGTGTAGTCTATAAAGCTCATATTTAGATTTTTCTTTACCTTTGTAACTATTTCTATCAATGTTCTTTCTCAGGCAGGATGTATATTGCATTATTTGTGTCCTTTCCTTCAACAAATCCACATTGTTTCTCACTTATTTCCGGTTTTATTTTGCTTCTTACATGTCTCTTGATGATTCTTATTAACCCTACCATACCGCTGTCCCTAGTTTCCGGTAATTTCCGAATTTGCCACTATGCTGCTGTCCCTAGTTTTCAGTACTTTGCCTAGTACATGAAAAAATGTGTCACAAACTAAAAATAACCAACCACTCGTGGTCAAACCTCATAGTTAGCCATTGCAAATGGCTGCCCCCTGTGTATGAATTGCCTTTGTGTGGTTTGACATGAGAAAATTATGAAAATTCACAATGAAACGAGCAGCTGATGAACCAAGCACTTCAATAGGAAAGCGAAGTAGGTCTACACTTTTCACATTCCAACAGGAGATCGATACTTTGGTTGATTCAAACTTTGGGGAGTCAGATTTTCATAAAAAATATGTTTCCAGTTCAAGTGACACAGACAGTGAGTGAGAGTTCGAGTGATAGGAGAATCTTGAACTTTATAGATCTAGAGCTAGATCGATAGTAAGAGATTGGGGATGGGGGGGGGGGGGGGCGTGTCCCATAAATAGATTATGGGGGTACCTCAGTGTGAAACAAGGCTCATCCTGCTGGGTGGATTGACACACAAAGGTGGAATATTGGTGCTAGATGAAAGGTAGACCTATTTTCTACAATGTCTCCAAGTTCTATCTTATTCTAACCACTTGTTTACATGTAACTAACATTTTTCTATATCATGTTGGTTTTTTCTCTTTAATGCTCAGGAGCCCAGGTATATGGGACAGTTAGGTTTAAGGCCTCAGGTCTGGTAGGGTTAATATTTTGGTCATATGGCTCATGAGACTAATAGTGTGATGGTCTTCACAATCTGTGGTGCCTAACATTTTTGGGGATTGCTACAAAGATAGATTTTAGTAGATTTTCAGGTATGTGTCCACTGTTACATGTATTATTGAGTAGTTTTGTTATGAGTTTTACTCCCATCTCTCTTTTTCTTCGATTATTATATTATCGGGACCTGGAGCTTTGGTTGAATTTCCTCCTCCACTTCACTCTGCATTATTGGTGTCTTTGTCTGTGCCTTTGTTTGTGCCTTTGTTTGAATTTTATTTTTTAGCTTTGGTTGTTTATCAACATAGAGTTGGCTGATATATACTGTCCATCTTTCCATTATCTTCTCTTCTCTCGTTATTATATTTACTTCCTTTGATTTCACACATCTTGAAACTTTGACTTATTTTCTTCCTATTAATTCATTTAACTGATTGTGCAAAATTGTGTGTCTTTCTTTTTTTTTTTTTTTCCATTTCTTCACATTTCTACTTTAACCATCCTTCCTTTGCTTCTCTGCATTTGTTTTGGATCTCTTTATGCAACATATTGTATGTCTGTTCTTCTTTCTTATGTTTTCAACTTTTGTCAGTTAGTTCTAGCATTTCTTGTATAATCCATTTCTTCTTGTTGATTCCTTTAATTACTGGTATTATTTCATTTGATGTTTGTTGAATAAATTGTGTGAGCATTTCCTGCTGCTCCTTCATGAACTATACTATCACTCATCTGTCTATCTACTCTAAGTATATCTACATAAAAAGTAAAAAAAATAAAGTACCCCCGTCACGCCAAGTGGCGTATAGGGAAATATGGTGTTAGTGACCCTATATTTTACAGACCTTCAGCACATGATGTTTGGGGTAATGTGGTCAGTATTACGCCCGTGCTGATTTACTTTCCCAGAAAAAAATCCGGTACCCATTTAAAGCTGGGTGAACCCGGAAGCCGTCGGTTGAGATCGAACCCTACCCCTTGTCCGTGGTAGTCCAGTTCACTAACCACTGAGCTATCGCGGCACCCAAGTATATCTACATGTAATTTCATATTTCTTGGGGGTTTCAGTGTTTTCCACAGTTTTATTCTCATTTTTTCAACTACTGGTATTTCGACATTATTGCAATCTGCTCCTGGTTTAACTGATGTTAGGCCATTCCTGAATCTTCTCTGTACCATTATAAAATTTATTTGATTGTGTGCTTTGTTTTCTGGGCATGATAATAGTAATCTAGGGTGTTGTTTGAACCAGGTGTTACCTATAATCATTTCATGTGTCTTTGCTCAATCTATCTTTTTATCCCTTCTGTTATTTGTCTCTCCTATGTCCTCCAGTCACATTTTGTACTTTAGGTGCTCCTACCTTTGCATTGAAATCCCCTAATATAATAGATATTTCATGGGATTTATACTCTTCCATGTCCATCTATATATAGCTTGTTGTGAAAGGTGTCAATGTTTTCTTCATTGTTACTTGTTAGTGAATAAGCTTGAATTATGTTGATATCTATTAGTCTACCTTTCAATTTTGCTAGCAGAATTCTATCTGATATTGGCCAAAATCCTTTCACTGTTTTGCTTCTTTATCTAACATAATGCCTACTCCTTGTTTGTGAGCACTTCCTCCATAGTAAATTACATTTCCACTATCGTATTGTAATAATATAAAACAGGTAAATGAATTTAAATATTTGGGAACTTTGTTAACCTCAGATGGAAGATGTACAAAAGAGGTGAGATGCAGAATGGCTCAGGCAGAAGCAGCTTTCCAAAAAATGATACTATGCAATCCATTTTTGACAATAGAAACAAGAAAAAGAGTTCTTAAATGTTATGTAGAGCCAGTCTTAACATATGGATGCGACTCATAGACATTAGGACAACAGACAAGAAAATCACTGGAGTCTGTAGAAATCTGGTTTTACAGAAGAATGTTGAGAATACCATGGACAGCTGAGAAGAGTAAAGAAAATGTTCTGAAAGAGGTCAAAGCAAAAAGAGAGTTAATTTCTAATATTAGGAAGAAACAATCATAATTTTTTGGCCATGTAATGAGAAAAGAACAACTGGAATATATTGTAACAACTGGAAAAATTGAGGGATGAAGAGATAGAGTGAAGCAAAGAGAAAAAATTACCAGACAGCTTAAGAGAATAGCTTGGCTGAAGGTCAACAATAGAAATGATAAATAACTGTCGAGATCAAAAGTTGAGGAGAGATATGATCACCTACGCCAACAGGCCCGGTACTTGATGATTGTAATAAATCTGCTCCTTTCAATCTGATTTCACATAGTCTCAGGATGTTCAGTTTCATTCTCTTTCATCTCTTGACTGATGTTTTCTAGCTTGCCAACCTGGAATTCTGATCTAATGTTCAAATTTCCTATTGATAGTCTATTTATTTTTGATCTTGCATATAGTAGCTGACTAAACTGTAAACAAAAATAAAATAAAACTAAAACGTCTGCTAATTGTGTGACCCTATGTCTGTGTTTAATTGAAGCATACTCTTCTGTGTACTGAATGTTTAAGATTGTATGAATATAGTAGTATAAAATATAGCTTTTTAAAAATAAAATAATATGATGGGAGCACCTCTAGGGCTTACAGATGTAGCACTGTGCTGCTAGAAAACTAAGCTGGTCTTCTTGTTCAAGTCATTCCTAGAAGAATACAAAGTTGGAAAAGTCAGACCAGCAGTTATGCTACAAAGCTCATCGGTTGAACCAATCAGAACAGTGTTACCCACATTGAAGACTGGTCAGAAATGGCAGGTATGTGAAGCAATAAACAAAGCATGAGAAAGTCTCAAACTAAAGGAGGTGATAGACTACATACAGTCCAACAGGTGTGGATTTGGGTCATGGTGACTTCCAATGGTGGTCAAAGTATTCAACAAACAATGTAGGGACATGGTAGCTCAGGAGATCCAAGACTCAGAGAACAAACATGTGCAAAAGGCAGCGTAACAGGTGCAGCAAAATCAAGGGACCACAGGGGATGAGGTCTTGCTACCACGGAATGGCATATGGCACAGTTGTGGCTCAGCTACATAATCAGATCTCTATGGACAACTATCTACTATCAGCCTGCAACCTTATGAAGTTGGGGAAGACAGATGACAACCGATGTCCTCTCTGCTGTGGAAGGCAGATGATAGAACATGTTCTTTCCTCATGCAAGACAATGCTAGACCAAAGGCATTACTTGTGGCAACACAACAAAGTGCTGCATGAACTGGCTGCTGTCGTAGACAGGGCATGAATGAAGGCCAACAGTAAAGTTCTACCAGTTACAACAAACACCTATTTCATGAAAACTGGACAGGTTGTCCCCTCCACTGGCAAAACAACTGGAATGACTCAACAATCCTTCACTTAGTGGATGACTGGGAGATAGCTGTTGACCTCCCAGGGTGAGGGAAGTATCCTGAGTGCATCAAGAGATCTAAGATGCATTCAGACAATGCACTTTATGCATCAGATATGACCCACGTCATCCTCACAGTGCCATTCAAATCCAGAATAGAGGAATAGCATATATTTAAGCTAGCAAAATACAAGGATCTCTCCGCCAAGCTGAGACAACAGGATTCTAAGTCAGAATTGCAGCTGTAGAAGTCAGTGCCAGAGAGCTTGTGGCCTCATCTCTTTATGATCTATTCAAGAGGCTAGAAATTTGGGGGGGGGGGGGGGGGGGGATGAGAACAAGAGCAATGGAGGCTATTGCTGAAATAGCATCATGCTGGCTCTGGTGAAGCTGAGACATATCAATAATCCAAGAATAATCTGAGGCTCAGACGATTATATGATTTATCCAATTTACATATCGATTGCTCCAGACTGGTACTTAAGTTAACAGTACATTGACAGTTTAATATATGAGGATTGGACGTTAAGGCGATCAGAAGATACAACATCGACCATGCATGAGCCACACTCCATGTTTGCAGTACTAACAGTTCAAAGGAGTGGAGGTCCTAGCCCTACGTATCGGTATCCACCTATTATCAGCTTCTGACCACCCCCACCACCCCCCACTGTGCCGAGTTACTCCATGACGAGAAGCAGTGTGTATCTGAGTGTATATAAAGGATGTTGCAAAGAATACTAGCCACGGACCACCACTAGTCACCATGAAGAGAACGTTAGTGTGCTAGGTTAATGCTAAATTAGTTGTGTGTGACCGAGTATAGACAGTAGATTTGATCAGAAGTATTGCGCAGAATGAGCGTAGTTATTATATGCCGAATATATTGTAAGCCTTCAAGTTCAATGCAGCAGGAGGTTAACACCTGGTAGTCATGACTCAAGTGGGCCAACTTCCCCTAGAGTATCAAGAAACTAAATGGCTAAAACATTTGCTTGATGGGTCTTCTACTGATGATCAGATTGCTTCTTGCTGCAAAGCTCTATATAGTTTCCTATTACTCTAAAATAATATAAATAGCAAATGAACAGATGTCATCTAACAGGACTGTGGGCTTACCAATATCAACGCTGGTGAGGAGTGGATACAGGCACCTATGTCATTCACAGGGAACAGTTAATAAATTTTACCACAAGCCTAATATGGCACTTCGTTAATGTAGACCATATGAAAACACCATAGTTCTAGGGGATCTCAACACAAAAGTAGGAAAGGAAAGAGTTGAGGAAGTAGTTGGTTATTATGGCTTAGGCGAGAGAAATGAAAGTGGTGACAAACTTATTGACTGGGCAAGAATACACAACAGGCTGATAGGAAACAACTGGTTTAAGCAACATTCAAGATGTCTGTGGACATAAAAAAGCCCAGGAGACAACGCACACAATCAAATTTATTACAAAATTATAACAGATTTAGAAACAGTCTGGTATGTGTGAAAGCTAGACCAGGGGCAGATTGCAATAGTGATCATGTATCAGTTGTGGGAAAGCTTACGGTAAAATTAAAAGCAGCAAAACGAGCCTCAGTTAACATCAAGTTAAATTTAGATTTACTCAAATCAGATAAGAGGTTGCAAGACAAATATAACATCACAATCCAGAATCGGTACAATACAGTAGAGAAGATACAAAGCATTAATGAACAGTGGGAAATGCTAAAAAAAATCATTGCAACAGACATCAAAAGAGTTCATACCACTTTCTTCTTCTTCATTTGCCTTTCAGCTTCGAGGGATAATATAATTTGCTGTCTTTTGCTCTTCTGTTCACCTCTGCTGCTGTTATGTTTCTTAGTGCTTCTAATATTCAATCAATCCATCTTTTTCGTGGTCGACCATTGGGCCTGGCATTCTCACAATGTTAATTGAGGGCTTGTTGTGTTGTGTTTTGATCACTCTACCTTGTCACGTGGCCAAACCATTTTATCTGTTGTTTCTTTATATATTCTATGGTGGGGGCTATTCCTAGCTTTTTTCTCAGTTCTTCATTTCTGATTTTATCACTCAGACTGTTTCCTGTCATTCGTCTGACACATTTCATCTCAGTAGAGGTTATTTGTCTTATTGTTCTTGCATCTAGGGTCCAGGACTGGCATTGGTAGCAGAACGTTGGTATGAAGATTGTATTGTATAGCGCCCATTTTTCCTGGACAATAGTGGTGATAACTGTCCAACGATTTGACAAGCTTTGTTACATCTTGATTCTATCTCTGCTGTTTGTGAATTGTCATAGTGCTGTCACTAACCTTCCTAGGTATTTGAATTCCTCTACTTGTTTTAGTTGCCTGCCTTCTATAGTCGGGTTGATGTTCTGTTTATTTTTGGTGACATTCATGACTTCTGTTTTGTTGATTTTTATGTTGTATGTTGTGCCTGTGAAGTTGAGTTTATTTACATGTTCTTGTAGGTCAACTATTTTTTCATGTGCTAGTGCCTGATCGTCTGCAATTAAAAGCTTGTTGATCTCTGTCTCTGATGGGTTGGCTAACTTGCATATATAGTCCATGTATGTAATAAACAGTAAAGGAGATAGTACACACCCCTGTCTTACACCTGATCTAACTTCGAAGTGGTCAGTGTAGCCTGCAGCTGTTTTGACTGTGCAGCTGCTGTTGAGACTTTTAATTAGGTTGGTTAGATGTTGGCTTACTCTGTATGTTGTTAGTATCTCCCACAGTTGTTCTCTGTTAGACAAATTCAAGAAAGAAATAGATGACAGATGACATTTTACAGCTAATGGATATGAGAAGAAGAAAAAAGGAAAATAAAGATGAGTATAAGAGATTAAATAAAGAAATTGTAATAAAATGCAATGAAACAAAAGAAGCATGGCTAAAACAGAGATGCAAAGAGATTGAAATGCAATAAGAAGAAAATGCCAAAGCTATATACAAACAAATTGAAGAATTAACAGGAAGAAAAACGCAATCAAAAGCTGGATGTTTAAGATCAAAGAAAGAAGAACTGTTCATTAAACAAGAAAGCATACGGGAATGGTGGACAGAATACATTAAAGATGGTTATGGTTAGTCAAAGGCCTTGGTATCACTGCAAACAAACTAAAATCCATAATTGCTCAATCGCCTGTGCCAGTGGAATCATCCGAATTAACATTTCATCTCATTGAAGGATCCAAACAAAGAAAGGCAGCTGCAGTCCCCATCATAGCAGCTTCATCACATGCCAAATGACATAAGGCCAAGCGGTACCAAAAGTGAATGCCTCTGAATTGCCCTTCTTCATACGATATCATCATTTATCATAAGCAATTGGAATATTGAAACACAATCTGGATGAAACACACAGCACACGTTGTGCACACAGCACTAAACTCAGTAGCTCTGGCACCAAGCCAGACTTGGAATATGAGGAAACTGCAACCAGAAACACTTTTCAGACTGAGCCTCAATTAATCTTGCAGTCTATCTGCCATATTTACTGGTATTCCAATGATGACGTATATTGCAATCAACACAGAACACACTATTGTGCACGTTGTAGAGGATTTCAGAGCACATGCATGTAATCCGCCTCACTGGCGAATATCCCAACAGTGGAAATTCCGATCTATACACTTATCTGCATTGGAAAGATAGAATTAACCATCTTTCCGGCAAAAAAAATGAAATGTAACAGTGAATGTTGACACAAACATGACCACGCCATCTTGAAACCGGAAGTCCATACTTTGAACCATAGATTTCTGTGCTAGCCATGGCTCTCATATCTTAGCTTAGGTGTGTGTGTGTGCTGACCATGGCTCATATCTTGGTGTGTGTCATGTTAGTCATATCTCATATCTTGGTGTGTCCGTGTTAATCATGTCTCATATCTTTATGTGTGTATGTGTTTAGTCATATCTCATATCTTAGTGTATATCTGTGTTAGTCATGTGTCATATCTTTGTGTGTGCATGTTTAGGTTAGATATCTCATATCTTTGTGTGCATGTTTATGTTAGTCATATCTCATATCTTTGTGTGTGCATATATGTGTATGTCACATCTCATATCCTTGTGTGTGCATAGCTATGTTAGTCACATCTCATATCTTTGTGTGTGAATGTCTATGTTGATCATATCTCAAATCTTTGTGTGCATATCTATGTTAGGCATGTGTCATATCTTTGTGTGTGCATGTCTATGTCAGTCATATCTCATATCTTTATGTGCATGTTTATGTTAGTCATGTGTCATATATCTTGATGTGTGTCAGTGTTAGTATCGCTGTGTACATGTCTGTGTTGGTCACATCTCCTATCTGTGTGTGCGCATGTCTGTGTTAGTCACCTCTAGTGACTCGGGCAGATGGTGCTCGTAAACCTGGGAGGGCTGACCATCTAAGGACAGAATCCCCCTACAGGAAAGATCATCTGCTGCCTTGCAGGAAGATTGGGGACAATCAAAGGCTAAGGAAAGCAAACCTGAATAAAATGCTGGCTGAAATCGGATGCACTGGGCCACTGGCGCAGAACACAGTGCAACGTTTTAACGGTTGTTCAATCAGAGTGGATCTGGCAGACTCTAATTGTGATGTTCTGTCTGTGGGGGTGATCAACACACTTAACCTGACAGCTGACTTCATGTGAGAGTCTGGAATCCTACTCTGATTGAGTCCTGATTGCAGAGAGAGAGAGAGAACCATAGATAAAAATACATTAAAGATCTTTATGATGATGAACGAACAGAAGTAAATATTAAGGATAATGGGGAAGGACCAGAAATACTCAAAGAAGAAGTGGAAAACATCTTGTACAATATGAAAGTATGAAAAGCTCCTGGACCAGATAATATAACTGAAGAAGAGATTGAAGCCATGGGTGATTTTGGAATAGAAATAATAACAAAAATATTGAATGATATCTACAACAGCAGATATATACCAGATGACCTGCTCAAATAGATATTCATAGCCCTACCAAAGAAATCTGGTGCTATTGAATGCAATGATCATCACACAGTAAGCCTTATGAGTCTCATGACTAAGATATCACTAAGAATCTTCATGCAAGAAATGCGAAACAAAATCAGACTGGAAATTAGTGATGAAAGTGTGGTTTTGTTGGAGGTAAAGGTACGAACAGTGCCATATACATCATAAGATCTTTAGTAGAAAGAGTCATAGAGGTGAAAACAGATCTATACCTGTTTCATAGATTATAACAAAGCATTTGACAAAGTAAAGCACCATGAAATAATCAAAGTTTTAGAGGACGTAAACATAGACAGCAAAGATCTAAGAATAATAAAGAACATGTACTGGCAACAAACAGCGAGGATAATACTGGAAATCAATAGGGAATATTTCAACAAATAAAACAGTGTGATAGGCAAGGTTGTGTGCTGTCACTAGATTTATTTAACATGTATAGTGAGATTATTTTAAGATCCAAAAGGGGCATGCCTGGAATAACAATTGGAGGTCATAATATAGATAATCTAAGGTATGCTGATAATACAGTCTTAATCACTAAGAGTGAAAATGAGTTACAAGAAATGTTAGAAATTTTAGTGAAGGAAAGCAAAAATAAAGGACTCAGCCTTAATAGTAAAAAAGACAGACGTAATGGTAACAACAAAGAAAATGACTTCACCGCAAGGCACAATAAAGACAAGTGGGACAATATTAAAACAGGTAAATGAATTGAAATATCCTGGAACAATGTAAACCTGAGTTTGTAGATGTACAACAGAGGTGAGATGCAGAATGGCTCAGGCTAAAGCAGGTTTAAAAAAATGAGGACGATACTGTGCAATCCATTTTTGACAATAAAAACAAGAAAAAGAATTCTTAAATGATATGTAGATCCAGTCTTAACATATGGATGTGAATCATTGACAATAGGATAACAGACAAGAAAATGTGGTTTTACAGAAGAATGTTGTGAACACTATGGACAGCTAAGAAGAGTAATGAATCAATTCTGAAAAAGGCCAAAGCAAAAATAGAGCTAATATCCAATATTAGAAAGAAACAATTATCATTTTTTGGCCTTCTAATGAGAGGGAACTGCTGGAATATATTGTAACTACTGGGAAAATTTGGGGAACAAAGAGATAGAGGGAAGCAAAGAGAAAAGATACCAGACAGCTTAAGAAAATGGCTTGGCTGAAGGTTAGTAACAGAAATGATGAATAACTGTTGAGATAGAAAGTTGTGGAGAGACATGATCACCTATGCCAGCAGGCATAGTACTTGATGTGATGATGAATTGACACTAAACTATTGTATGAATTAAAAAAAAACATCTCAAAATGTTGTGACAAACTCAAAATAACAATGATTCAAAATACTTATGCACAGGTAATAATTCTTTTGTCATGTTAAACTCTGTCATTGCAGTGTGTACAATGAAATGTGTTGTCTAGTACTGCCATTTGTAGTCCATTTCTAACACAAGTTTAATATGATTTGATTGTCTATCCTATGTATAAAGCAGATCTATTTTCTCAATTTACATTTAATTTTTGTAAAATTGTACGTGTAGATTTATTTTTAAAAGATTAAGATTTAGGAAATCAAATAAATGGCATGTAAACTCTTTACAAATGCTTTTATAAGATTTCATAGTCCATTTTTTAGAAAAACTTATACAAATTACAGGTTACACATACAAGTTGGAAGGTGTGATTTAAATAAGTTTTTTCCCTTCTTTATTTTTTTCCTTCACTGCGATATCTATACATATTTTGCTGATTCTGTTGAGAGTATGTACTCTTAACAAGACTTTTATATGGAATAGAAGACAGAGATTGTCTACTAGATCAAAATTTTTCGATTAATTATCAAATGTCATTTTACATTCTATCATCATTTCAGCAACCATCTGTGAAAGAAAAAACATACAAATTGTGCCACTGCACTGTACAAAGTATATGGATATAAATATTTTCACATGAAGTTCGTTATCAAAATGAGGCAAATGAAAATATAATTAAATAATGAGTGAATATATTATATATAATAAAGTTAATGTTAGTTGTTAGATTATCCTCATCGCACATCCATCAAACAACAGTCCATAAGGGCTAAGATCTTCTCCCCAGAAAAATTCGCAGTGTGAAATAATAAACTGGTTTGCAAGTCTACCCCCAATCTCATAGCTTTTCTCAATCTAGACAAATCCCCCTGGACTAATATGAAGCCTCGGGAGTTGCACCAGGGAATTCCTGAACAACAATTATCATCTCGGCCTTCATTTCAAATGTACCCCCTGGTTAGGGATAAACAAATGTCTGTCATGACGAAATAACACACAACAATGGATGCACCCACAACGCCCCATTCACTCCAAAGAATGCAGCCAAAATGCACAAAAGACCATAGTGATGGTCCATATTATATATATTATTATTCCATAAAATGGAATCTTCAGCTGACTTGGCAGAACAATCCATATTAAGGAGCTGTAAGTAATTGACCTCTGGTCAATATGGTGGATAGGTGGCAATGAACAATTAAAACTTCATTGTTGCAGTTTCCTCATAATCCAAGTCCGGCTTGCTGCATGAGCTACTGAGATTAGCGCTCTGTGCACACTGTGAGCATCATTGGATGGTGTTTCTTTATTCAGATTGCTTATGATGAATGATGATATTGTATGACGATATTATATGGCAAAGAACAGTTCATTTGTGTTCTCTGTCTGTGTTACTATGCCTTATGACTTTTGACATGTTCTATGTTTGCTATGATGGGGACTGCAACTTCTTTTTTTTGTTTTGGATATTTGATGAAATGGTAATTCGGATGATTCCACTGGCATGGGTGATTGAGCAGTTATGGATTTTAATTCATTTGCAGTGATACTGCGACTTTCAAATTAACTATAACTATAAGTAATTGACACCCAAACAAATCCATTGAGAGTTTTTGAACAGCTCTCAATGTCATGACGTAAACCGCATATCGACTCCATGATGGGTATATGTTGCATTCACAACACTTGATTTGTTAAAAAGGACCGCTGCCAGGCACATGGACTCCATAGTGAGTTGAGTGGAACATCTGGTTGACTCTAACTCAGTGATCTACATTGTAGAGGCAAATTCAATCAGTCTCCAAATCCAAATCCTGCAGCAGTTGATGCAACCCATACTCTACCATTTTGGAACCAGAATTCCACACATACAGACACACACCCATGCACACACAAACACATCAGAGGCCTTGATAGCTTAATTGAGAAAACCATCCCAATAGCTACCAACATTCGGACAACCTGTGGTTGATCCCCGCTGGAAGCGGTGTGAATTATACTCGTGGTTTAAAAAAAAAAATATACCCCTGTGGTCGACCCATCTGCTGGCAGAAATGGGTACCTGGGTTCATACTCTGGGTGTATCCGGGGAAAGAGAGTTTCTTATTTATTTCTTTATTTGCTTGCGCGCAGGGCAGATAGGGCTGGGCAGATGGCGCAGATGAGGCTGTGTATATATCTGTTTCTCTCGTGATAACAACCGCCATTGCTCCCCTGTCGTTCTCTGTTAGCGTGACCTCCACTGGAATGCTGCTGCTCGTGTTTACACTCAGGCCAACACGTGTTTGGGCTAATTGAACGCTCGTCTCAGCTGTGACCTTGTTTGGTCACTATCGTACCTCTGGTTCGTGATGTTAAGATGACTGCTTCACGTTGTGTTTCTGCGACAACTTGATTTGTTGTTATGGTTCATCCCCGAGGGTTGACGCTAGACTAGATAATTATAACTGTGTAACATAGGCAAACGCTTTGAATATAAGAGTTAGTCCGACTTTTAATTCTGTCACAACGGACTATTTTTACACACAATATATTGCAGCTTACACACTTAGAGTGCACTCTTCACGTTCTCCATTTTATGGCCCTAACATTCGTCTTTGGGCTCCACACGCATTCATATTTGTATCTAACTATATGTGGACCGCCCCCATTGGCGGCCCACCCCTAACGCTACTTCTAATCTGTCCGGTGGTATCCTGTCCACCGCTGCTAACTGTCTCTTAATAGTGCTACTTACTAATCTGTTCGCCTATCTGTTCTCCTGTAGTCTCTGCATCTCCTAACTATTGCATGTTCCTTGCTGGCTAAAAGTCCATTATCATGGCTTGATGTTTTGACTCTAGTTCGTCACTCCCTGCCAACTCAGTCTCTTCCAATGTTCAGTCTTTTCGTCCCCTATCCAAGTGCTTCTCACAATTGTCTCTATACGAGTGCTTCTCTCTGAGTGCCCTGCCTATCAGTCCTTGCATATCCCATTTTAAAACTCGTTAACTGTTCGTTTAGCTCACGTTCTACTCTAACTCTATTAGGCTGTGATTAGTCTCCCTACGGGTCGACCACATGGTCGCCTGGCTCCTAATGAGCGCGTGTGTGCTGCCGGCTACATCTCTTCGAGTGTCTCCCTATGAGTGCTCCTTAATCTTTTGTATTTACCTCTTAAATTTGGATCTTGTCAGCCAATCAGAATTGACCTCTCACGCGTCTGTCTGTCCACCCACTCCTGGCCATGGCCTTCCATGTTTTGCACGTGAATTTGGATCCATATTCTCATTTTTCTCCTGACCTTGTCTTAATGTCCTTTTTCCCTTGACCTTGTTCTGTTGTCTGTTTATTTCTCTATTCTCTCCATTTCTCCTCCTCTTCACCTACGCGTTTATCTGCTCACTCACTTCTTGGAGATGGCCTTCCACCTTTTGCACGTGATTTTCTGACCCCTCCTCTTTATTTTTACTGTGACTTCGTTTTTATGTGTTTTTCCTTTTTTCTCCTTGACCTGATTCTTTCGTCTTGCCTATCTGCACCCTCACTTCTAGATTGTTCTCTCATCTTTGTTTCCTCCTCTACTCTCTCCATCCCTCTGCTTCTACATGGGAAGGTGAGGAATGGCACCTCGTTTGTGAGTTACGATGATGCTTGTCGATAATAGACAGGAGTCTCTGAACACTTCTGGATAGGCGGCCGAACACAGATGGGTAAAAACCTGCGTACTAAGACGCTGATTCAAGTCTCATACCTTTACCTTTATATATATATATATATATATATATATATATATATATATAAACACAAAAGAATTTCAACAAAAGTATTTCAAAACAGGTTGTTCTAAGGGAAACATTAGGATACAGAAAAAAAAAGAAGACATAGAGATACACTAAAAAGAGCACTTATAAGAAAAAGGGAAGAATTGAAAAAAATAGAAAAAATGTTATGGTAAAAACTTTACGTAGTTGATAGACGACACGAATTTGAATGACGTTTCGGCTCAATAGGCCTTCAGCAGGAACAAACAAACAATGCACACACAGATATGTAAGTGAATAAAACTAATCCTACATAGCTAACTAGTAATGAAACAACCAAAACAAAATAATTGAAACTGATTTAAGAGAGTCTATGCCTAGCTGCTGTGAAGATACTCAACCGTTATCATTCCATTCTCTGCTCTGATCCCACTACTCGTCTACTTTTTAGTGATCACCCTATGATCGCCTTCAAACATGACAGGAAATTGAGAGATATTCTGGTTAGGAGCCATCTCCCTCGCTCCGACCGTGAACACTTGGGTATGGCCCATTGTGGATGTAACTATATCACCTATGCCTATGTGCTCCGCACTGACTCTGTCTTATTCCGTAACAGACGGTTCGAGATTAAGCATGGCTTCACATGTGCGCCCTGAAACATCATTTATGCGATCATATGCCAATGATGCCACATGACTTATATTGGCAAGTCTGGGAGACGATTAGCGGAAAGATTTTGTGAACATCTTAGAGATGTTGAACAGAATACTGCCACTCCAGTGGCTTCCCATTTCAATTGCTCAGACCACAAGGGCAAAAACGACATCTGTATCACTGGTATTGTCCTTTGCCACTCTGGCGACCGTAGCCGGTTTGCTTTAAAGAATCGCCTTATAGTCCAAATGGGTTCGCTGACCCCACGAGGCATGAATGTATCTCACTTGTACACAGTTACCCTATAGTTGTTCCTTCCATATTGCATAGTCTTCTCTGCTGCCCATGTTTGGACACATTAGTATATCCACTATCTATGCTATGCACAGCTCTCCTCCACTAGATCCCACTGCGATACTTTGGTGTTCTCCTATACCTCTTTTGTCTGTGCTGCTTACCTTTTACGTGTTTTTTAGTGTACTCCACTCTCAGACATCTCACCTTTCCTCCTTTCGCGTACCTGTTATTCTTCTGTTCTATTCTTTCTCCTTTGTGTATGCACACTGACCTCGGTGTGTACTCTTCTGGTTATGTGGGCGTTATGTGCACATTTCTACATATATATTGTTGTCCCTGTATGGGTGTGTATATACATGTATGTGTTCATATGTATGGGTGTAGGTATATATATATATATATATATATATATATATATATATATATATATATATATATTGTCAGTGGCGTTGTAGTCGAGGCAACCTAGACAGTGTTCTCCTAACTCACATATTTTTATAACCCTTTACATGTTGTTGACCCTCCCACCGGCAGGGTATTAACAGTGTGCACCTGCAAATCCTTCTTTCTCCTTCCGGCCACAGTCCACGACACAGAAAAGAAATTTTTTGTTTCTTAAACCAGTTTCAATTATTTTGTTTTGGTTGTTTCATTACTAGTTAGCTATGTAGGATTAGTTTTATTCACTTACATATGTGTGTGCTATTTGTTTGTTCCTGCTGAAGGCCTATTATGCTGAAATGTTCAAATTTGTGTCGTCTATCAACTACGTAAAGCTTTTACCATACTATTTTTTCAATTTTTCTTTTTCAATTCTCCCTCACATTTAGCTTTAATGCATTCATTTGCATTTCTTTGCCTTGACCCTCCGTTTATAAGCATAGTTGGCAGGCACAGACTCATAGGATAAAATTAAACCTCTTGCATGGAATAGAGATGGATGGCAAAAATACACTATGAATCCTATGCGACATCCAGCGGCGCTGGATGGATCTAGATCAAGAAAAGAAATATATTAATTTTCTTTCGACAACATTTTTTTTTTTTTTTTTTTTTTTTTTTAAATAAAAACTTTTTTGTAGGATGTTGTAAGTAATTTAACAGTTTATTTTTTATCTACTGCAGAGGAAGTGATTTTCAAGTAAGACAAAAATTATAAGTGCACAAAATGGAATGATATACATACAATGCAGTTTCTAAATTATGTTTGAAAAATAGTATTTGTCAGTGATGTATTTCTTTCTGTATGCACTCCTACAGCCTCTCCTTGATATTCTCTGTTATTCTTCCTAATATAATATTTCTTTCCGCACAGCAGCAATTACCTCAAATGGATGTTGTCAGCTTCTGATTGTGGTTTGGTTTATTCTGGTACACTTTATCTTTTAGATACCCCTGTACAAAATAGTCACCAACAGACAAGTCTAGGGAGTGAGATTGCCATACATATCATCTAAATGAGAGATGTTATGTTAGGTAAACATCCACTGAACTACCTGTATCGATGCACTCACCATGTGCTGAAGCACCATCCTGTGGAACCACATTTCAGACATGCTTACTTATCACCTTCGTAGATCTAGAAGCCTGTTAGCAATTTGAAGAGCTTACTCATTATCCTCCATTATTTTGGCTCTGATGGAGCAATAACTACGGAAGCAAAAAGGGCAATATACAAATAAATTTTTCTACCAACTCTGTGCTATCAGTGCCAGAATTGGACACTGGTCTCTAGAACAATAAGAAAGATAACGACCACCGAAATGAAATGTGTCAGAAGAATGACAGGAAACAGCTTAAGGGACAGTAAGAAACACCGACCTGAGGAAGAAACTCAAAATTGAACCAGCCATCGAATACATAAAGAACAGATAAATTGGTTCAGCCACATAACAAGACAAAAAGAACTAACAATGACTCAAAGAGCCATAAACAAGCGCTATGAAAACGCCAGATTAAGAGGAAGACCGA
Organism: Megaustenia siamemsis; assembly: GCA_032433765.1. NCBI lineage: Eukaryota > Metazoa > Mollusca > Gastropoda > Stylommatophora > Ariophantidae > Megaustenia > Megaustenia siamemsis. The sequence continues at coordinate 36,943,290 of JAVIAB010000107.1, forward strand.
GAAAGAGATGGATAAAAGGAATACTAGAGTCACTAGCAGGGATAACACCAGAAGAGCAAAGAATCGCAGATTGTATCTCCCCTCGACGCCAACGGCAATGGAGGAAGGATAGAAGAAGAAGAAGACTCATTATCCTCCTAGCTTCATGTTGACTATTCCAGAATTATGTGTTTTCTTTGCTGATCCTATGTGTGAGTATTTGTGTGCATGCATACATACTTGCATCTGTAAACATAGTGGAACCTCAGCATTATACAACATTTCTGAGTAAATTTCAATTTGGTACTTATATGTTTGTTCCAACATTCAGACAGTTTTAAGTTTTTTAGTTCATTTCAGCTGTCAGAAATCAAAGAGCTTTTTTAGCATAGAGTGAGTCTTAGGATGTACACGGCTGACATAGGTAGCTTTTTCAAATAATTTAATTGTTATATATTTTCTCCCAGAAGTGACTGACAAATACCTGTCACACGTTCAAACTGGCCTATCTGTGGCTTCCTTGTTACCATGTCTGAGACAAGCATATCCAATGCCAGCTTGACTGCAGCTGACAACTTCTCATCATCAGAAACTCTTCAGTCTGTTCTTAGCATGGCAGACAGCAGCAGCTGTAACTGTGTTGCTACTCAGAGAAGTGCCAACACGCGTAAAAATAGCGCAGAGCGAAATATCACACACACTCGCATGGAAGACACTGATGTTCACAAAGAGTACTCATTTGGAGAGAGTCTTGGTGAGGGCTCTTTCGGCAAAGTATACAGGTCCAGACATTTACAGACTGGGGAAACTGTCGCAATTAAAGAGATTGTCAAGGAAAGGGTAATGTTACTTTGTCTGTTTCTCATTTCTTCAACTAAAAACAAAGAAAATTTTCAGTTAAATTTTTTATGAAATATTTAAGTCAAGCATAAGTTTGATGTAGGAGGAAATATTAGAGTTGACAAATGAAACCTAGATGCTTTTTCCCTGTAGTTTAACCATTGCAACTTATTTATGTTCTTGCTTATTTTGTGATTTATTTGATTTATTCTTACTATATTGTATTTTTTCAACAGACAGAGATAGGTTTTTTTTTTTTCGTTCACCAGCTTTTACCTCTGACGAAGTCTCTAGAGACTAAGAACTGAATTTTGCGTGTTAATCCATTTTTCCCTGGCAGCAGTCTGCACAGGGGTCCCTCGCCACACAGGCAGATAACTCAGACTTCGGAGGTACTCATATTCTTTCCATCGAGTAATTGACGTTTCAAGCCGGGCCTCGCTGCTGAGACCAGGGGTGGTTGCCGCAGAGAGAAATCATTGATAAAAATCCCAACCGAGATAGATTATGACACCTAAATGTAGAGTCACATTTTTACAATACCTTTGTTAAATTTTGAACACCCATTGTGGTTTTGTGAAATAATATTTTCTTTTTAACTTTTGCTAAAAAGCTTTGCATTTATCTAAAAAGAGCAGTAGGAATCGGATACGGTAATAATTTGCTGGCTTAGGTCTGATATATGGCCCAAAATTTGAACACATAGAGCTATCTGACGGTGCCTTGTTTATTGGCAACATTATCGGACACACTATCAGACAGTGCCTTGTTTATTGACACGTTGATCAGAACTTTTGCTACAAAGCTTTACTTTTACCTAAGAACTGTATACTGTACTACTAGCAGAAAATCCTAAAGATCTACAACAATTACTTAATGAAATAAACATGACAAGCAAAAAATATGGACTAGATATGAATATCAAAAAGACTAAAACTATGATCATAAACAAAGAAGATGCTCAAAACCCACAAGTGGATATCAAAATAGAAGGAATAGACCTGGAGACAGTTCAGAACTACAACTACCTTGGACATACTATAACCAGTGATGGAAAATGTACAACTGAAATAAACAAGAGAATAGGAATGGCAAAAAGTAATTTTAATGTCATGAAGAACATACTAACATCAAAACAAATAACACCAGGGCTAAAACTAAGAATAGCAAAATGTTACATCTTCTCAATATTCCTATATGGTGCAGAAACCTGGACATTAGACAAGAAAACAGAACAGAGAATTGAAGCCTTTGAAATGTGGATATATAGAAGAATAGATAGAGTTGGATGGAAGGAAAATAAAACAAATGATGAATGCTTAAAACAACTAAAAATGAAAAGAGAACTACTAAACACAATTCAAACAAGACAATGCGATTTTTGGGCCATGTTAAAAGACACAACAGCCTACTAAAAGTAATCCTGGAGGGGAAAATACAAGGTAAAAGAGGCAGAGGCAGACCAAGACTAACATGGATGAGAAACATCAAAAGATGGACAAATCAGCTTATGACAACCTGCACCATCAAAGCAAGAAACAGAGCAGAATGGCGCTCCATGGTAGCCAACCTTCGTTGCGGAGAAGGCACTCAATGATGATGATGAAGAACTGCAGGAATTGAATGCAATAATTATTTGCCGGCTTCAGTTCATTTTGAGGCACAAAATTCAAGCACATGAGTGCTGGAGAGAACCAATGGGGTAATGTCATAACCAACAAGCAGGGAGAAGACCTAGAGAACGCACTGGTGTCTGCCTGATTTAGTGTGCTTGAATGATGGAAGGACAACCACAATGGCCACTCAAACAGGGGACTCTAATAGTGTCATAGACCTGGCACTGGTGTCTTCCACTTTCACACCGGTTTGCAAGTGGAGTGTACAGGGGTTCCACAGAAGTGATCACTATCCATGTGTCCTACTAATTGAGAAAGGTAGAAATAAATGTCAGAAAAGCAAGCTCAACACATTCCACTATGAGAAGACAGACCAGGACAACATTAGCAAAATCAGACATAGGAAACAGGGCGCCCCTCGCAGGAGGCAGGAGCGATAGACGCAGTTGCTCTTGTGGAACGTAGAAGTCGAGGAAGCTTGGCGGAACAAGAGACAAACAGCCAAGACATGGCAGAAAGCCAAAAAGAATGGAAGTACAAAACCTGAGCTCTTGAAGTGCCTGAAAGAAGAGGTTGACCAAAAAATGATGCACTTTAAACTATGTGCTAAGCAGGCTTAAAATGCCAAGTGGGATGATTTTTGCAAAAAAGTGTGCTCAGAAAAATTGCTAGCCACATTCTAACTCCTTCATCAGAGCATGAATGGCACAACACGACACAGAGGAATATCAGACTTTCAGAACATAGGCCAGATATGGTACAAATCTGATGAGAGCAAATGGAGGGCCCTGCTTGACTGCTACATTGAGCAGACTAACCAAAGAAATGAGGTTGTAAGAATGAGGATGCGGGGTTACTTTTCAGAATTGTATGAGGATGTAGTGCTGGGAGAAGATCTCACAATTGATGCCATTTGCACAACACTTAAAAGGTCACACAACACTGCACCTGGTCCAGATGGTGTTCAGTATGACAACATAGGGGATTTATCTGACGACTTGAAAAAAACTGGCCAAAGAATTTAGTGTCAGCATTCAGTGTCCAGATTAAGGAGGAGTTGCTACACAGCTACTTACTTTCACTACTGAAGCCAAATATGGATCATTCTCAGATCAGTGCCTACAGAATCATCACGATGCAAAACACTGCGGGAAACTACTGGAGAAAATAGTTGCCTGTGTACTCACCTGTCACCTTGAACAGATACGCACGTTCCCACCCACACTTGGAGGTTATAGATATAACAAAGAGACATGGCTCAATGTGGCAGTCGTTGCCTATGACATCTTTGAAGCCTTCCACAGATGAGAGGAAATGTGCTGCTGCTATAGATCTGGAGGATGCATACAACAAAGTACCATTTGAATACCTCATGCACATGCTCCTCAAACTGGCGGTACACCCCTTTCTCATTAGATAGATCGCTGCAGCATTGTTTCAGAGGAGGATGATACTCAGTGATGTGGAACTTGGCCATCTCAGCCAACATCCATTTTTCCAGGGCTGCCACAAGGCTCACCATTGTCACAATTTCTATTTAACGTGTACACAATAACAATCACATAACAACAGCTGGATGTGAGCGGAAGAATTATGATTTTTGCTGATGACATTCTAGTATATCGACAAGGAAGAGACAGTTGGGAAATTGCCTCCACAATGCAAAATGAACTCAATCGCTTCTTATCCTGGTGTGGAGTATCAGGTGTCTTGGTTAATCCTAATAAAGGATCAGTTGCATGGTTCTCCCATAACAATGATATCATTAACATGGAAACAGGTTACTTAACCTTTTGTTCCAACAACTAGTCCTCACACCAGTTGAGTATGCCCTCGCAATTCTTACTGTCAGTATGATGCAAATTGACAGGCTGGACAAAATACGGAATGAAGCTATGTGCATTATCTTAGGGTGTACGAAAGACAAACCCTGTGTAGCAATGAGGTATCTTCTTGACTTTCCAACCATAGATGACAGGGTCAAGATCTGGAGGGCACAAGTATACCTGAAGATAAATGCAGATAAAGAGCATCCATTGCAACATGAGTTCAACACAAGGAAAGGTGTCAAGCTAAAAAGAGCAAATCATAGATGGGCCGAGCAGAAGATGTCATCAAACAGGTCTATGGGCTTACTAATTTGAATGCTGGCGAGGAGTGGATACAGGTGCCTACATCATTCAAGGGAACATTCTCGTGTGTTGTCACACTTGAAAGGAAATGTAGAGAACAGAACTCAGTCATGGTCAATGGTCTCATCTGGGATAACACAGATGAGAAAGATGCAGTCATCTATACAGACGGATCCGTAATAGGACACAAAAGGGGTGCATGGACATTTACAGCATGCTTGGCATGCAGAATAGTCAAGGAAGACAGTGGTGCATACGTTATGACCATGAGTAACATGACGATGGAGGTGTTGGCAGTGACCAAGGCATTCATTTGGTTAGAGTCACAAGACTACACCCATGCCTGTATACTGAGTGATTCGATGAGCATGATAAAAAAAGTGCAGGCGGGTTCTGTACGCAATCAATGGGTAGAATCATTGCAGAAGTGAAAAATAGGTAGGGTCACCTTTGTCTACGTCTGTGGACATGTGGGAGTACGGGGAAATGAAAGAGCGGGCAGGTTGGCTGTGCTGTTGTTGAAGACAGTCAACAAATGGATCTGGCGGATATCATTGCATTCTGAGATATGGGAGGGCACAGGACTTCATCAACCATGAGTCCACATCGCCCTTTTGGATGAAAGAGATGAGAATTAAGATGGGCACAACCAGAAATGGAAACTTAGTGGACGTATAAGAAAACTTATCAACCAACATAGAACTGGAGTCGTCAATCGCTGGACACTGAGACTTGCTGAGGAAGGGATCTGAGAGCCTATGGACTTGTTCGAAGTGCAATGATGATGACCCGCAAATAATTCAATAACTCAATGATAGTGGACAGCGCTTTGTTTATTGACACGTCAGATAGAACTTTTGCTACAAAGCTTTGTGTTTACCTAAGAGCCACAGGAATCAGATGTGGAATTTCCCGAATTATGGCCTGAAATATGAACGCATGGCACTATGGCTTTCAGATGGATTATTTGTTTATTGACATGTCAGACATTAATCCTGACCAATTCACTTTTATCTTAGTGTTGTTCGTTGTCGATTCTGTGTTTACAAAGGTTTGTTCAATGTCTCACTGTCAGCCGAACAGATTTCTGAAGACAGAAGTAAAAAAAAAATGTACTGCGCCTATGGTCAAATTTATAAAAAGCCACATTTTTACAATCTATTATTTAGACTTTTTTGACAAAACGCACTTGGTTTTTGGAAAAAAAAATCTGCCACCAATGACTTGTCAGGGGCAACCATCACTGGTTATAATATGTCAAAGGTACTGAAGGGAGGTAAAAAAGTAATGCACACCAATTTTTTTCTCGGAAACTATTCGGGCAAAATGTGTGAAATTTTCACAGATTGTAGCTGAACATCCCCTTTACACTACCTATTTTTCAACATAATCTCCGTCCAAGCGTATTGCCTTACGCCAACGCGAAACTAGGTCATGAATGCCTCGTTTGTACCAAGTTTTGTCCTGCTCGCGTAGCCATTTTTTAACTGCACGGATCACATCCTCATCATTGTCAAAGTGTGTCCCACGCAGGAATTTTTTGAGTGGTCCAAACAGATGGAAATCTGAGGGAGCCAGATCAGGGCTGTAAGGAGGATGGGGCAGTACAGTCCAACCAAATTTGTTGATTGCTTCCCGTGTTACCAGACTTGTGTGAGGGCGTGCATTGTCATGTTGAAGCAACAAATCTGCAGATGGCTTATTAGGCCGAACTCTGTGGAACCGATTTTTGAGTTTTGTCAGTGTATTGATGTAAGCTGTCGAGTTGATTGTCTCACCTCTTGTCATTACATCAACAAGAATCACACCATCAATGTCCCAGAAGACAGTGATCATCACCTTTCCGGCTGATGGAGATGTTTTGAATTTTTTTCTTTTTGGTGACTGCGGATGATGCCATTCCATTGACTGCATTTTTGTTTCAGGCTCATAATAATGTGCCCACGTTTCGCCACCGGTAACAATTTTTGACAAAAACATTTCTCCTTCAACACCGAAACGCTCCAACAATTCAGAACAGAATGTTTTCCTTTGAACTCTGTGATCATTTGTTAGGCACCGAGGAACCCATCGAGCGCAAATCTTTGAATATCCGAGAGTTTTAAAAATTGCGATTGCACTTCCCTTGCTGACTGTAAGCTGCAATGCCAATTGCTGACTAGTGATACGCCTATCCTTACGAATAATGGCATCAGCCCGGTTTAACATGTCTGTGCTGGTAGCCGAGGCAACACGTCCAGAACGCGGTAAATCATGCAGCTCCACTCGTACACTTTCTGCAGCTTTAATTCTCTGAACCCAGCGACTAACTGTGCTCCTATCGACTGCAGAACATTTGTACACTGCACACAGTCGTTTATGAATGTTTGCCACAGTTTCTTTTTCCGCAACCAGAAATTCTATGACAATTCGCTGTTTGTAACGGACATTGTTGACAAGCTCCATTTTAACGGTTCATAGATTGCGTAATATTTATCAGAATGCTGTGCAATTTGGTGCACATAATTGGAACATGTCATATTCCAAGTGTGCAAAATTTCATATTCCTATCTTTATTATTAGCCGAGAAAAAAATTGGTGTGCATTACTTTTTGACCTCCCTACGTAGTTGTAGCTGTGAGAAGAAAAGCTAGGAATAACTTCCACCATAGAATACATAAAAAATCAACAGATAAAATGGTTTGGCCACATGATAAGCAGAAAAATCAAAACACTACACAACGACCCTTCAATAAACATTGCGAGAACAATAGACCCAAGGGCCGACCAAGAAAAAGATGGATTAATGGAATATTAGAAATACTAGGAAACACAACAGCAGGAGAGGCCAACAGAAGAGCAAAAGACCACAAATTATATCTCCTCTTGGCACTGACAGGCAAATGAGAAAACAAAGAATAAGAAATACTAATGACTATAATAACTGTCAGTAAGTTCAAATGAAGATGATGGTCTATCGTCTTGTGACTTGTGATATCAATTCAAGAATTGATTTGTGGACAATTACATTTTGAGTTTTCTATTATCCAGTATAAGCTGCACACACTAAGCTAAAATACTTGGGATCTGTTTCATTTTTGTTCCTGGACACTGGTGTGAGAGGAAACGAATGGGCTGACAGCCTGGCTGGAACAGCTATTGTGGATGGCGGATATGCAATGAATATTCTGGGCTGACATTCTGAATACCCACAGTGAGACAGGATGCTCTGATGACTTAATCAATGATTATGAATGTAAACATGTTCAGACTGCATGAACATCAGTTCATACCTGGGGATGGTAAAAAGAAGTGCTGCAAGGGGAAATACTGATGAATAGCAAATTAACACATAAATGGAATCATCAGTCTCCAAACACAGAGGGACATGCTGGAGTGGAGATCTGAGCGCTAATGGACATTTGCATATTTGATGTACAAGGAGGATGAAACTAATGTCGACTAAACTAACTTGTGTTGTAAATACACAGCAATGGACATGCCAACATGTATAGTAGTTTCAATTAGTTAGACTGAAGTTAATCAAAATAAATAATTGAATATTTATTATAGAAGGAAACTTCCAAGGTGTAGCAGTGATGTGAATGAGTAAACTCTGAGCAAGCTATCCTCTATTAGAGATAACAAACTGGCAGTGTGCTGTCAGATCACTCAAGTGGCATGGTATTGTGTCAACAGGAATGGGTTCAATCTTGATTCAGACTGTTTTTTGTTCACTTTTTTTTCTGTTGTTGTTTGCAGATTTTCCAATGCTGTAAAAATATGTGTTGTAGTATATTTATTGTTCTTTTCTTATGTTCTTTTGCTAATATAAAAACAATCAGACCCTTTTAAGTTAAAGTTATTCAATTTGTACCAGGCATAATTTTATTTGAAGAATGTTTTTATTATGTAAAGATCATTATAATAACTGATTTGAGTTTGTAGTCTTTTCTGTCTCTTTTGCTCTTTGGTCTCAGAATACTTGAAAATATTTTTCAACTTTTTTATATTGTTTCTGGTCTTGCATTAAAATTTGTTTCAATGTATTGATGTTGTCTAAACATTTTTTTGTATGCATTGAAGAGATCATATACTTTTAAGTCTGATCTAATTATATCATCTACTTTCAAAGTGTCAAACAATTATTTTAGATCAATATTTGGTCCCAAGAATAATTTATTTAAAAGAACAACATATAAAATATTTTACTATCATCTTCATTTGAATTTACTGACAGTTATCATTGTCATTAGTGTGATCGTTAATAGTTTGTTAAAAAAATTATATGAGTATACTTTTATTTACCAAATTTGTTAGGCTTATCTTAAGAAAAAAAAGATTTTTTGTCTAAAGTTTGGTAATTATATAATTATTTATTTTAATTCTTTTTTTGACATTAAATAATTTGTGAATCAATCAACTATTAAAAATTTTTTTACAGTCCTAAATTTTGTATTATTCAGGCTGGCAGCTCGGGCTTGAGACAACTAGAGAAGGAAGTGTCTATATTTAAGAAAGTTGATCACAAGAACATCATTAAACTGAAAGAAGTCATTGAATCTCCGAAAGTATGTGCCTTCATAATGTATTTCTTAATCTTTTTGTTTATTGTATGAATCTTGCATGAGTAGTTATTCAGTAAACTAATTTTGGCTAGGAAAATATGGTATCAGACTATCTATCTATGTATTGTCCTTTCAAGAATTGTTTGTTCTCAAAATATATTTTTTTGATGTCCTCAAGGATTCTCATGTAAAAAAATATTGGTGTCTTCAAGGGTTCTCAAAAAGGTTCTCATAGGGTTCTCAAAGCCACTTGGGATGCGTTGTAGGATATGCAGAGGTGGATCCTGACCCCGATACAATTTACAGAGTTTTGTGTAGTGAAGCCAAATATAGCTAGATTTTCACACAAATTTCTTCTGTTTCCAAGCATCTTTTGTTGCATGACACAATAGAATATCTTTTTTCATTTTGTTATAACATTCTACTTCATGAATTATAAGACTGGATTTTCATATAAGAGATTTTAAAATAAATTATCGCTTTGGAGACAAGTTGGTGGATTGAATTCAAATTTGTTTTAGCTACCTGCATCACTGAAATGTGCTTGACCACTTTGGTGGCACATCACTCAGGCTCAATCTTAGTACAAACCAGGTCTATACAGAAAGCACTGGATCCCAAAAGCCGCTAAGGTGATCTAAGGTATAGTTCCAAGCCCAGTTGATATGAACACAACTCCAGTTGTCTCCATACTGATGCCAACAAGCCCAGTACCAATGCTCACACACTGAGTCCTGGAGAAAAGGTGATGATATTTCTTATGCGTTTTTAATCGATCTTCTGCCACTTTTGTTAAGAAGGCATCATACTCACTTATCTTTGTAAGTCAAAACTGCTGGTCCAGTTTGCCTGATGATACATTTGGATGCATCATCTTTATGGATAAATCTTAGACATGTTCTAATATTTGTTTTCCAGGTCTCTGCTGTCTGAGGTGTAGGTGGTATGGTAGTTTAGCCATAATCCACTTTTTTCAACATAGCTTCAACTCATGTATCTCTAGTATTTGATAATTCTAAGATGTTGGGGATGGGTAATATGGAGAACAGAAGACACACCAACCTGACGAAGGGCCCCACAAATATTTGAGTAAGGGTAATAACTTTTTATCCGTTGTTTTTGCTTAGTAACTATAATAACGATTTTAGTTTCCATGCTCTTCACCAGCATGCTAACCCAATCATTGTAGCCGCTAATGATAACTTCTAGAAAAATTATACAATTGGGTTGAGTTGTGGTTAGAATAACTAAGTCATTGTCAAGCTCAGTAATATTATGAAAAGAAACTGTCTTCTTTCCTCTGACACAAATGTGGTACAGCTGTGTAGTGCTGCTGACTTCAGTCATGTCCTATGAGATATAACTTAACATTAATCTTTGGTTTATAAATTTTGTCACTACACACCTGGGCTCTGTGGACATGTTCAATCGCCCTATTTCCAGTTTGATATCCCAACTTGGTTCCCCTGGTTCTGGTATCCACTTCCCTTTATAATAAAGGTAAAGTTTAGCCATAATCCACTTTTTCAACATAGCTTCAACTCCTGTATCTCTAGTATTTGATAATTTCTAAGGTAAATATTTTACCTATAATAAAGGTAAAGTACAAGACTTGAATCCGATGTCTTAGCATGCGAGTTTTCACCCATATATACTTGGCTGCCTATTCAGAAGTGTTTGGAGACTTCTGAATAGTGTCACTTCAAGCATAAAAACTCATGATGTGAGGCGGCATTCCTCACCTTCCCAGAGTACTATACCCTGGTACCCATTTCTGCCACCAGCTGGGTCAAGGGCGGGGGTATTTTTGTTTTCTAACCTTGAGTACAATTCTCACTGCTTCAAGCGGGAAACGAACATGGATTCACTTAAACAGACAGCTGCCTTCATAGGAAAGTCCTGAATCCTACTCTGAATGAGCCATGATCGCAGAAGAAGAAGAAGAACATGGATTGTCAGAACATCGGTAGCTCAGTCAGGTGGTTTCCCAACTAGGCTACTGAGGCCACCTTCCCTATATAATGCATAACTCTAACAGGGACTTTCTTCACGAGGTCTATAAAACCCATCTCACATCTTCAAGATCAACAAGGCATCCTACCAGTGAAGCCCAACCATAGAGACCTTCAGTTTTAGACCATAAACGGCACTCTTTCCTGGTTCCGTCAAACCGATAGTGTCTACGAGATCTGCAAATGCCAAAGAAGAGCAAACTCACAGTTTATGCCCCCCCCTCCCCCAAACCGTCCTTTAGAATCTGCCTTTACTAACAGTGAGCTTGCCTAACCTCCAATACACAGCTTCACTGGTTGATCATCTTTAGCATCCCAGCTTGCAAAGGTTTAAATAATAGTGTAGAGAATGTTTCAACATGGCTGCTGTTGCATTCTTCTTTTTTCACCAGAATTGCCTGTAGCAACACTGAAGGAAACTTTTTGTGGCAGTTTCAGTAGGTAGAAATGGCTTAGATGTGGATGAACAGCTTTTTGCGAATGACTAACAGTGGGAATGTATCAGCAGTAGTGACCCCATCAACAACAGGTGGAGTCAAATTAGTGAATCCTAAGGTTGGCCCAAGTCTACCAAGACCAACATACTCTTTGATATTATATAAAGATAATCCCATAGCTGGATTTAGTACTAGTTTGAACTTTAAAGGAACAAAAACTCACTCATCCAGTGTGCATTTCTCGCAATTTGGAGAAAGTTGTTATGTAGCAAAGCTGCGATATCAACCCATGCTAGATAAAATGAAATTTCATATAGTGCTATTTAACAAATCCTCTCGATTATCGAGTGCAGGGTTAAGAGAATGGCCTCATCACTCCATTAAATATAGAGTATTATCACCCCATATTAAATAGAGTAATGAACATTTTTACCTCTTCTTCCACATAACCTCTAACACACCACTAAGATATGTCATATTCTCAAACTGGCAGTGTTCAGTGCAGACTGAAATCTTAATTCCGGACAGGATTCCAAGTTCGAGTCATTTAACTCTTTGAAGTCCTTGGTTTAAAAAAAAATTTTTTGAAGATTTTCAGTCCTGACAACTTTAAGCTGCTCGAGAGTCATATGCCATTCTATCAGAGCGCACTTGGTTCTTGACCGGAGTTTTCGCTGACCTTCAATGATTACAGCAGCGTGGTTATCACCAAAGATGATTTTGCAGCTAAATCAGCCTAGAGTTCGACAAGGGCACCCAGCTTGACATATCCAGAATGATCATGAACAATTATACTGGCCACATCACTATGAGCATGTACACCTTCAGCATTTGAGGAAAGTTAGTAAGAGTGAGAGTGTATGGAATGTAAACTCAATGGTTATGGTTATGGAAGGCCCCGGTATCACTGCAAACAAATTAAAATCCATAATTGCTCAACCGCCTGTGCCAGTAGAATCATCCGAATTACTATTTCATCTCCCAAACAAAGAAAGGTAGCTGTAATCCCCATTATAGCAGTTTCAGAACACGCCAAAAGACACAAGGCGAAACTGCACAGAAAGTGAACACAGCCATTTTACGATATCATCATTCATTGTAAACAATTGGAATATCGAAACACGATCAAAACAGATGAAACGCACAGCTCACAGTGTACACAGAGCACTTAACTCAGTAGGTCCTGCAACAAGCCGGACTTGGAATATGAGGAAAATGCAACAAGGAACACTTTTCAGACATAGCCTTTAATGGTTCCTGCCACCTATCCACCATATTGACCAGAAGTTCACGTTCACCTGAAAATGATGATTGTCATAAAAAAAAAATGTATAGCGCTTGATAGAAGGGGTTGCCTACTTTCTGGTAATGTAAGCATAGCAGTTGTTGGATAAGGTTCAAAATTACTTTGCTTCTAACTTACAGCGATGTTATCCTCAGACAGCTTTGATCATGAAAGACCTTCAACTATCAGATCTAGCCATGAATTATTACTTTTATGATGTCGCACTAAGACTTGAGACATGAAGGGCAATGATCAGCTGCATGGGTCAAGTAGAAGGGTGGAAAATGCCAGCTATAGGGCATAACCTAGATCAACTAGCAGGTAAAAATAGCAGGCGAGTTCGAAATGCACTTCTACGTTATTATGGATGGTCAGCTGAACTTCAAAAATCGCCACTGTCGCGACTCTCTATTGAGTTCCTGATAAAGTGCTTACTGCTATCATATATCAACAGACTGTTTGTGGGTAAACAGTTTTTTTACAAATCTCTTGAAGGGTCTCTACTGGACACTTTTCAATACATTATTTTCCCTTTACCTACTATGTGACACAATGAAACAAAAGTCCTGGCCATGAGTATGGGAAGTTTTCCAAAATGCCTTTAAAAAAACATCAAAATTCCCTGTTATTATTGCATGTTTTCCTTTTCTAACAAGAAAAAAAAATATCTAAAAATAATAATTTAATATAACGTTCATCATTCTGTGAAATTTCACTGCTGACAATGTTTATTTAGGTTAAGGAAAAAAGTTTTAAATAAGTTACCATCGATCATGACTATTGCTGGTAAAAAGTCAGAGTGACTTAATATTTAAACATGATTATGAGAAAAATACATGGCAGTAAGATTTAAAAAATAAAATCTGTAATAACTTTGAAGGTGACAATTTGTTTACTTTTTAAATAGTGTCACGCTGCCGCGTAGTTATTTTTTTTAAACATTATTTTTTTCCCAATAACACAGTAGGAATACTAGACATCTAAGGTTGGGTTAATTGTTTGTGTGCGCCAAAATCATAGATCAGCTGCTCTCTTAAAATGCCATTATAAATTATTACTAATTTATTTTACATCCCATAAATGAGAATATTTAAGAGAGTAACATTAAATTGTCAAATTAATATAATTAAATTCTGTTTTAAGTGCTTACTGAAGATGTATTAAAAAACACTTTTAGGAACTATATTTTACCAAGGTCTAATGATTTTTGATCATGTGTTCAAACAAGGAACACAACTAAAAGTTTGGTAGCAAGGTCCCATGTGTAAAGATCGAGATAGTTTTGAAGAATGCCTGTAAAATATGGTACATTTTCCACTGTGAGAGAAGAGAGTTGAAGTGCGGTCTTCTAGTAAAAATCAAGTATGCTAAGCTCATACTAAAGACTGATGAAACAATTGATTGAAACAATTGAGGTGCTTACTTAGTGCTTAGTAGGTGCTATGCAGAAAACACTTATACTTGGCAGAATTATAATATGTTGCTTTGCAGGGTTGGTGTTATATGTACATTCCATCATTCCTACTGAAGAAATTGATGGTTTGTGCAATTATGGAGTGTGATGAACTACTCAATCAGATTATCAATCGTGACCAAAGAAAGACTGTTAGTAGGAGGGAAGAGCAGTCAATATTTAGGTTCTAAAATCATGGTGGAACAAGAATAAAGTTTGACAGATGAATAGGTTGAAAAATATGCGAGATATGAGATGAAACTAGGGTACACAATGACAAAAATTTGGGAGCATTACAGTTGTATGTTAATGCAGTCAGTCTGTACCCATTGACAGTCAACTGGCTTTAATTGTAGACTTTTATTTTATTTAAAAAAAAAAAATAAAAATTGTACTTAGAAGCCAACCCCTTTGTTCAGCATGCTTTTAATTTTTTTCAGTATGGAAAGTTTTTATCAATGCAATGAAAGAGATTTTAGAGATATTTTTTGGACCTTATGGTTTTAAATATCAATCTACATGTTTTATCTTTATCTAACACATAACATAGTGTATATGAATTTGTAGGTAAATGAACAAGAAATTTGATTTCACCAGTAACAAGATGTTCAAAGACATGGAGAAAGAAAAATGGGGGTAAATGACCAAAAAAAAAAAAAAAAAAAAAAAATGAAGACTTAAAATTGAGACCATATTGCCAACTTACCGTCATTAATATCGGGTCACTTTAAGTAATTCAAAATAAATTATTTTGCCAAAAAAAAACCAAAATAATTAGCTATATGTCTTCATTCAGATCAAATAACTGCTCCTATTATTGGCTTAGATATTATCATAATTTGAAACATTAAAAAAATTTAATCTACTGACTTTTAAATTCATCAATTGAATTCTGGCATTAAAATCAATATTAATCAATACCAAATTGATCATCTGATTTTTTTCCACGATAAGCACTGCTAATCCAAATGGAACATCACTCTCTATAACATGGTTTCTTTGTAAACACCGCGTGTAGAAGGAGGAAGAAACTCCAGTGAAGAATGTTTACAAAAAGCTATATATAGTAGCTAATTGAAAACTTATAATGTGATTTAAATGGAATAAATTGAGATAGGACCGGGTGATGCAGACAGTGGCTAAATATATTTGCATGAAATGGACATGACGTAGTCTACGTCAAAACGTATGGAATAAGTTCTATTATATGCAAATTGAAATACAGGTATGTTATGTGTGCTTAGCACCACTAACAGTAATGCTAACAACTATTAGACACTGTTGATTAGGACATATGTGCTCTGCTAAGAAAGATGGAGAACAAGTCAAAGAATGAACCGACCAGTGTGTCGAAAAAAGAATTGAAGAACAAACATATGAATCAAAGAATGAAGTGAAGAGGGTAATAAAATGATGCCAAAAAAAAAAAAAAAAAAGATCCTACAGTCTGCGGTCAGAAAGGCCAAAGTGTTGGTTGAACTCAGTGATGCTAAGGCACCTAGTACAATGGACTGGATACTCTGGATAATCATAAGAGCCACTGTAGCTTTGCTATTAGCATACACAAGGAGCTCAGCCTTCAGAGCCACCTGTGCCACAAGCTATCATTTTGAAGAAAGATCCTTTTATTATGTTATAATAGTTACTTTGATTTTTTTAAAAATGTTTCAATACTAGTATGGTATGATATCCCTTAACCAGAGCAAAACATTGATACCTTATTTTTCATGCCTGTACGTCAATTATTGAAAACAGTTATACACTTTTAAGTGCCACATTTCGCATTTTGTTGTATGCAAGGTTATGACCGGCCATAAATCACAAAACAAACGTGTTATGCATTTGGTCAATGGGGGTCAGGTGACTGTCAATTCAATTAAAATTAGCCATCTTATAGATTTTACATAGCTTTCAAATTGCACCAGAAGTTTGAATAATGGATGATTAATCATATTAACACATTCCCTACCAAGGAGCTTAACATGCTGTGGCTGCTCCATTTTGTGGAATTTCTTTTAAAAGTTTGAAATAACAGCGATAAAATAAAATAAAAATTGATCTAAAATACGCATTTTGTTGGGACAATTTATTAACCTTCTATCCTTCCTCTGTTGCCGTTGGCGTCGAGGGGAGAAACAATCTGCGATTCTTTGCTCTTCTGTTGTCCTCTTCTGATGTTATTCCTCCTAGTGACTCTAGTATTCCCTTTATCCATCTCTTTCTCGGTCTTCCTCTTAATCTGACGTTTTCGTAGCGTTTGTTTATGGCTCTTTGATTCATTGTTAGTTCTTTTTGTCTTGTTATGTGGCCGAACCAATTTATCTGTTGTTTCTTTATGTATTCGATGGCTGGTTCAATTTCGAGTTTCTTCCTCAGGTCAGTGTTTCTTACTCTGTCCCTTAAGCTGTTTCCTGTCATTCTTCTGACACATTTCATTTCGGTGGTCGTTATCTTTCTTATTGTTCTGGAGTCCAGCATCCAATTCTGGCACTGATAGCACAGAGTTGGTAGAAAAATTGATTTGTATATTGCCCTTTTTGCTTCCGTATTGCTTTGTTTTTCAATAATGTTGATACTTGGCCTATAACTTGGCATGCTTTGTTACACCTTATATCTATCTCTGTTTCTTGGTTATTGTCTTGTGTTAGCACGTCATCACACGATAATTTTCAACTCAAAGGATAAATTTCAATAAAATTATCTATATCGCATAACCATGAAACTTCACATACTTATGAAGAATTTTGAATTTGACGCTAAATCTAAATATGCATACCAATTTGGTTTTAGATATTTCTTTTTCATTTTTAAATATAACCCTATACAATTGTGTTGATGAACCCTATACAATTGTGTTGAATGCAAAGATCGGTCGAATCTAGTGGGTTACAACTTCGCCATCATAGCATGATGTCATTTTCTATATATGGTGTTTCATTATGTATTCATGTTTGTTTCATTATTTGTGCTTTTTATGTTTAAAAATGAAAGATTTGGTTTAAAACGTACAATTCAAGGGATTGTTTGATATGAATAGATCAGCAATACTTTACCCATTTGAAATAACTTATTAAAGTGAACTGTATGTAATATTTGTTTACTCATGTGACTTTGCTGTTGTTTTACTTTTTCTACTAATGTTGAAAGTTTAAAATAATTAAAACTAGCTGAATACTTTATCAGGTAATTAAACCTTACCTATAACTTAATTAAATAATTAAGACCCATGAATGATTTAATAAAATAATTAAACCCCATTGAGTGTTTTAAAATAATTAAATTTCACTGAATGAGTTAATAAAATAAGCCCCACTTGTGGGTTAATAAAATAATTAAACCACTCTTAGTGGTTTAAATATAACAAAGAACTCTACATCAATTAATATAAAAAGAGGAGTAAGACCAGGATGCATCCTATCACCAAGCTTGCTCAATCTACACACGGAGCAAATCTTTAAAAACATCACATATGTGCCGGGTGAATTTAAATATTTGGGAACTTTCTTAACCTCAGACGGAAGATGTACAAAAGAGGTGAGATACAGAATGGCTCAGGCTAAAGCAGCTTTCCAAAAAATAAGGAAGATACTATGCAATCCCTTTTTGACAATAGAAACAAGAAAAAGAGTTCTTAAATGTTATGTAGAGCTAGTCTTAACATATGGATGTGAATCATGGACAATAGGACAACAAACAAGAAAACCACCAGAGGCTGTAGAAATGTGGTTTTACAGAAGAATGTTGAGAATACCATGGACAGCTAAGAAAGGTAATGAAAATGTTCTGAAAGAGGTCAAAGCAAAAAGAGAGCTAATTTCCAATATTAGGAAGAAACAATCATAATTTTTTGGCCACATAATGAGAAGAGAACAACTGGAACATATTGTAAAAACTGGAAAAATTGAGGGACGAAGAGATAGAGGGAAGCAAAGAGAAAAAATACCAGACAGCTTAAGAGAATGGCTTGGCAGAAGGTCAACAACAGAAATGATAAAGAACTATCGAGATCGAAAGTTGTGGGGAGACATGATCACCTACGCTAGTAGACCCGGTACTTGATGATGATATGCCAGGCCTAAACATTAATGGAAAGATACTCAATAACCTAAGATGTGCTGATAATACTGTATTACTAGCAGAAAATCCTAAAGACCTTCTACCTTTCAACTCCCTGTGGAGCATAGGTCTTCAGTAAAGCCGTTCTGTTTCTTGCCATTCTTTAAGATCATTCAATGTCTTCCCCATCATCTTCATCTCTGCTTCCATCTGTCTTCTCCAAGGATTCTTTGGTCTTCCTCTTTGTCTTTTTCCCTGGAGATTCCAAAAAATGACCTGTTGTGTAATACTCTCAGTTGGCTTCCACAGTGTGTGTCCTATCCAGCGCCATTGTCTTCACTGTATCCACTAGTATTTGACTGATACATTTCCATAAAGATCTACAACAATTAATTAATGAAATAAACATGGCAAGCAAAAAATATGGATTAGATATGAATATCAAAAAGACTAACACTAAGATCATAAGCAAAGAAAATACTCAAAACCTCAAATAAATATAAAAGTTGAAGGAATTGACCTGGAGATAGTTCAGAGCTACAACTTCCTTGGACATACTATAACCATCATCATCATCATGTGCCATACCGGTTGGCGTAGGTAATCATGTCCCTCCACAATCTTCTATCTACAGTGCATCATATCAGTTCTGTTGTTGACTGTTTTCCATGCCATGACACCAAGCTATCCAGTATTTTCTCTCTCTGTCGTCCGCGATCTCTCTTTCCTTCTATTTTGCCAGTTGTAACCAAGTATTCCAACTTTCCTCTTCTCATGGTGTCCCCGAAAAATGTTGATTGCTTCTTTCTGATGTTTTTAAGAGCTCCCTTTTTGTGTTGGCCTCTTTGAGAACTTCCTCATTGGTCTTTTTAGCTGTCCAGGGAACTTTCAACATTCTTCTGAGAAATCCCATCTCTGTGGCCTCTAATCATCTTTTCATTTGTTTGTCTACTGTCCATGATTCGCTTCCATAGGTCAGAATTGGTTCTATATAGCACCGATGAAATCTCTTTCTCATTTTTATTGATATAGATTTGTTGAATAAGATATTTTTCATTTTCTGAAATGCTATTTTGGCCTGAGCTATTCTGCTTTTTATTTCTGTGGTGCATCTCCCATCTGATGTTAATATTGTGCCCAAGTATTTGAAACGTTGCACTTGTTTCAGATTTGTCTCGTTTATTTTTATCCTGCATGATGGTGATGATTGTTTCTTTGATATAACCATTACTTCTGTTTTCTTACTATTCAGACTGAGACCTTTCTTGTTGCTTTCTTTTATTATTATGTCTATCATTTCTTGTAGTTCGTTCTCTGTCTCTGCTATTAAGACTGTGTCATCCGCATATCGCAAATTATTTATGTTGTGACCGTTGACTTCAATTCCTTTTTTGTCTATTATTGATCTCATAATATATTCGCTGTAAAGTGAAAACAAATCTGGTGACAGAACACAGCCTTGTCTGACTGCTTGTTTTATATATGGGAATTGTCCTGTTTGGTTGTTAATTCGTATAGCTGCTGTTTGTTGCCTGTACATGTTTTTTATGATTCGCAGATCCTTGCCATCAATGTTTAATTTCTCCAGCATATTGATTATTTCCACATGCTTTACTTTGTCAAATGCTTTCGTGTAGTCTATAAAGCACATATATAGATCTTTCTTTACCTCTATAGATCTTTCTATCAATGTTCTTAAGATGTATATTGCATTATTGGTGCCCTTTCCTTCCACAAATCCACATTGTTCCTCACTTATTTCTGGTTTTATTTTGTTCCTTACATGTCTCATGATTATTCTTAGTAATATTTTAGTCATATGGCTCATGAGACTAATAGTGCGATGGTCTTCACAATCAGTGGCTCCTGACTTCTTCGGTATGGCTACAAAGATAGATTTTAGTAGATCTTCGGGTATATGTCCAGTGTTATATATGTCATTGAGTAATTTTGTTATGACTTGTACTCTCAGCTCTCCTAATGCATTTATCTCTTGTTATATTGTCGGGACCTGGAACTTTGCCTCTTTTCATGTGTTGAATTGCGTCCTCCACTTCACTCTGCATTATTGGTGGTCCTGTGTCTTCATTTGAATTGTTTAATTCTGGTCTTTCATCATCATAGAGTTGACTGATATATTCTGTCCATTGTCTTCTCCTGTCCCATTATTATATTTCCTTCCTTTGATTTCACACATCCTGAAATTTTGACTTCTTTTCTTCCTGTTAATTCATTTAACTGATTGTGCATAAATTTTGAGTCTTTGTTTTGTTGTTTTTCCATTTCTTCACATTTCTGTTTTAACCATCCTTCCTTTGCTTCACTGCACTTGTTTTGGATCTCTTTGTGCAATATTTTGTATGTCCGTTCTTCTTTCTTATGTTTTCTTCTTTCGTCCATTAGTTGTAATATTTCTTCTGTCATCCATTTCTTTTTGTTGATTCTTTTAGTCACTGGTATTACTTCTTTTGATGTTTGTTGAATCGATTGTTTGAGCATTTCGCACTGCTCCTAGATGTCCTGTATTTTCTCAATAGCATTATATCTATTTATTAAACTAAAAAGGTATACTACAACGAATAAGGGTAGAAAGTATTTCAATGTAGGGTTCCTTAAAGAACAAGAAATTAAAGATAAATTCGCAGTCACAATATCAAACAAATACCAAGTCCTCCAACAACTAGAAAATACAGTAAATATAGAAGATCATTGGAAACAGGTAAAAGATATATGGAAAGAGACATGCGAAGAAACACTAGGGAAAAGAGAACGCCAGAATAAGGCATGGATGACAGCAGAGACCCTGGACAAAATAAAAGGAAAAAAAGAACAAGAAAGCAGACATAAATAAAAGCAAAACGAGAAATAATAAAGCCAAGACACAGGGAGCTTACACAGAGGTGAACAATGAAGTGAGAAGATGCATTAAAAGGGATAAGAGGAAATATATAGATGAACTAGCTAAAGAGGCAGAAGAAGCAGCAAATAAAGGGAATATGAAAGAACTGTACAACAGCACAAAGAAATTAAGTGGAAAATACAAACAGATCAATGCCTTTATTAAAGATAAGAAAGGAAATCTGCTTAGTAATATAAGGGAACAAATGGAGAGATAGAAAGAGCACTTTGAAGAACTTTTGAATAGACCCGGCTCAAATAATCCTCCAGATATACTAAAAGCAGAAGAAGAGTTACACGTTAACTGTGGAAAACCAAACATAGAAGAAATAATGAAAGCTATCAAACTATTAAAAAATGGTAAAGTCACAGGAACAGATGAAATTCCTTCGGAAGCCATCAAAACAGATATTAACACCTCTACCAAGATGCTACATAATCTATTAGATAAAATTTGGGAGAGGGAAGAAATACCTAAAGACTGGAAAGAAGGTTATATAATCAAACTACCAAAGAAAGGAAATTTACAGGAGTGCACAAATTATAGGGGAATTATGCTACTATCAGTGCCAGGAAAAATATTAAGCAGAATCATTCTGGAGAGACTAAAAGAGGCCATAGAAAAACATTTGAGAGATGAACAAGCAGGTTTTAGGAAGAACAGATCATGTGCTGATCAAATAACTACTCTACGTATAATAGTTGAACAAAGTTTAGAACTGAAATCCCCACTTTATATTGGATTCATAGATTACGAAAAGGCATTTGATAATTTAGACAGAAGAATGCCTTGGAAGTTGCCGAGTCCTTACGGAATCCCCATAAAGTTTATTAACCTGATAAAAACAATGTATGAAGGAACAAAATGTAGTGTGGTGCATGAAGGACAGCTTACAGAAGCATTTGAAATAAGAACAGGAGTAAGGCAGGGATGCCTTCTGTCTCCATTTTTTCTTTCTACTGGCCATAGATTGGATTATGAAAATAACTTAAAACAACAGAAATGGAATCCAGTGGTCACTGACCAAACAATTTGTTGATTTAGACTTTGCTGATGACATAGCTCTCCTATCTCGCAGCCATCAACAGATGCAGGATAAAATGAGCATTCTTGATGAGCGATCACAACAGCTAGGACTGAAGATTAATAGAGATAAGACCAACATTATGAGAATTAATACAGTTGGCAATAACGAAATAAAACTAGGAGAATTACCTCTATTAGATGTACAATCTTACACATATCTGGGCAGTAATATAGATAAAGAGGGAATATAGATAAAGAGGGAGGAACAGAAAATGATGCCAAAATAAGGATATCAAAAGCAAGAAGAGCTTTCATTGCAGTGGGAAACGTATGGAAATCCAAAGAAATTAGGTTAAATACTAAAATATAAATTTTCAACGCAAATGTTAAGGCGGTCCTATTATATGGCTGTGAAAGATGGAGAACAACAAAATTGACAATCACGAAGATACAGACTTTCATTAATGGATGCTTACGCAGGATAAAAGGATGGAAATGGCAGGACAAAATCACTAACATAGAATTATGGAAATGTACCAGTCAAACACCAGTGGATAAAGAGATACAGCGAAGATGATGGCGCTGGATAGGACACACACTGCAGAAGCCAACTGAGAGTATTACACAACAGGCCCTTTTTTGGAATCCCCAGGGGAAAAGACAAAGAGGAAGACCAAGGAATTCTTGGAGAAGACAGATAGAAGCAGAGATGAAGATGATGGGGAAGACATGGAATGATCTTAAAAGAATGGCAAAAAACAGAATGACTTAGAAAGTGTTTGTTGAAGACCTATGCTCCACTGGGAGCTAAAAAGGTAGAAGAAGAAGAATTATATCTATTTTGTACTATCGTGCTGTAGGAGCCGTGATAGCTCAGTGGTTAGTGAACTGGACTACCACGGACAAGGGGTAGGGTTTGATCCCAACTGACGGCTTCCGTGTTCACCCAGCCTTAAATGGGTACCGGATTTTTTTCTGGGAAAGTAAAGCAGCACGGGCGTAATACTGACAACATTACCCCAAAAATCATGTGCTGAAGGTCTGTAAAATATATGGTCACTAACACCATATTTCCCTATACGCCACTTGGCGTGACGGGGGTACTTTACTTTTTTTTTTTTTTTTTTTTTTTACTTTCGTGCTGTACTTATCACTCATCTGTTTATCTACTCTTAGCATATGTAGTTCTAATTTTATATTTCTTGGTGATTTCTGTGCCTTCCGCAGTTTTATTCTTATCTTTCCAACTACTGGTACATGGTCACTATTGCAATCTGCTCCTGGCCTTATTTTAACTGATGTTAGCCCATTCCTGAATCTTCTCTGTACCAGTATAAAATCAAATTGATTGTATACTTTTTTGTCTGGGCTTTGCCATGTCTATAGTCGCCTAGGGTGTTGGTTGAACCAGGTGTTACCTATAATCATTTCATGTGTCTTTGCCCAATCTATCCCCTCTGTCATTCGTCTCTCCACGGCCATGCCCCCCCAGTCACATTTTCCTACCTTTGCATTGAAATCCCCTAATATAATTGTTATTTCTTGGGATTTACACTGTTCCATGATCACCTCTAGCTCCTCGTAAAAAGTGTCAATGTCTTCTTCTTTGCTATTACTTGTTGGTGCATAAAATTGAATTATGTTGATATTCATTGGTCTGCCTCTCAATTTTACTAGCAGAATTCTGTCTGATACTGGCCAAAATCTTTTCACTGTTTTGCTTCTTTCTCTATCTAACATGATGCCTACTCCTCTTTCATGTGTGGTTCCCCCAGAGTAAATTACATTTCCACTGTCATGTTGTAATAATCCTGCTCCTGTCCATCTTATTTCACAAAGTCCCAAGATGTTCAATTTCATTCTCTTCATTTCTTGACTGATGTTTTCTAGTTTTCCAACCTGGAATGCTGATCTAATGTTCCAAGTTGCTATTGCTAGTGTCTCTTTATTTTTGATCTTGCATACAGTAGCATGATGATGATCGGGTGTCACCTGTAGCACATGATGCTCCCTACCGGTCGAGGTGGCAGTGAAGTCCCCATTAACGTCGTTAGCTGTAAATATAAGGTTGTGATTTGTCATGATTAGTCCAGGCAATTTAAGAAGGTAGTTTGCCATTCCTTTCCTTCTTGGCAGTGACTGTACTAGTCGGAGATCGCAGCCATTGTCTCTATACATGAGATCCTCTGCCTGCCATTGCGGTGTGGGGACCATAATCGGCACTACTTGTCGGCTGCTCCCACAACACCATCCACCACCTGCTCCAATGGCTTCACATAACCCTGACAGGTGGGCTAAACGGGAGCTCCACCTTGCCCAGGGGTGTCCCGAAGATTAGCGGAGGAAAGGAGACATCTTACTCCTCCTTTGGTAGGGCAGAACTCTACCCTGCTAACCAAATACTATAACCAGTGATGGAAAATGTAAAACTGAAATAAACAAAAGAATAGGAATGGCAAAATGTAATTTTAATGCCATAAAAAGTATACTAATATCAAAACAAATAACATCAGGGCTAAAACTAACAATATAAAAATGTTATATCTTCTCAATATTCCTGTAAGGTGCAGAAACATGGACATTAGACAAGAAAACAGAACAGAAAATTGAAGTCTTTGAAATGTGGATTTATAGAAGAACAGGAAGAAATGGATGGAAAGAAAAGAAAACAAGCGATGAAGTTTTAAAATAGCTAAAAATGAAAAGATAACTACTAAACACAATTAGAACAAGACATGGTATTTTTGGGGTGTGTTAAAAGACACAACAGCCTACTAAAAGTAATCTTGGAAAGGAAAATACAAAGTAAAAGAGGCAGACCAAGACTAACATGGACGAGTAACATCAAAAGATAGACACACCAGTCTATGACAACCTGACAACAAGCAAGAGACAGAGCAGAATAGCAATCCATGGTAGCCAACGTTCGATGCGGAGATGGCACTCAATGAAATGAAAAAGTGATTTAACAATGTTTCCTGAATTAAAAACATATTTACTTAGTCTCCTCCATGGTTATAGAAACACTATTATTTGTGAATGACTTTTATTAGTTCTATATTTTGCTTACCACAGTGATTAATGTCAATGTTATTTTTAAATAGTAAATTAGTGGGATCTTATATATTTCACCATTTAGCTTTTATGTTAAGAGTCACATTTAATATTGTTAATGTTAGAATATTGTTTCATGTGACCTAAAGTAAAAGATTAAAAATTGTATATGGATTATTATGTTGCCGTTTGTGTTTTAGCAGGCCTTCTTTGGCAACAGCATTTTTATTGTCTTCTTATTATGGTACAGATAGAGATGCTAACCAAAGTAATATCAAGGCCTTATTGTGAGTGTAATTGTCATGGCTCACAGCAAGCTGAATTATCTGGGGACCCCCCTCCAACCACCACCACCATACCCTAAAATGTCCAACTTCACAGCATTTTTGAGCCCGAGAATTACCTTACCTCTTCTATTCCTAACCAAGTATATTTCTTGTGTTTTTGTACTTTACAATGAATCAAAAGAAGCATGGCTAAAACAGATGCAATGAGATTGAAATGCAACAAAAAGGAGATTCCAAAGCTATATACAAACAAACTGAAGAGTTAACAGGAAGAAAAACGCAATCAAAAACTGGATGTTTAAGATCAAAGGAAGGAGAACTGTTGATTGAACAAGAAAGCATCAGGGAACGATGGACAGAATACATTAAAGATCTTTATGATGAGAAGTAAATATTAAGGATTATGGGGAAGGACCAGAAATACTCAAAGAAGAAATGGAAGATGCCTTGCGCAATATAAAAACAGGAAAAGCTCCTGGACCAGTTATATAACTAAAGAAGAGATTGAAGCCATGGGTGATTTGGGAATATAAATAATAACAAAAATATTGAATATTTACAACAGCAGATATATACCAGACGACCTGATAAAATCAATATTCATAGCCCTACCAAAGAAAGCTGGTGTGATTAAATGCAATGATCATCGCACAATAAGCCTTATGAGTCACATGACTAAGATATTACTAAGAATCATCATGAGAAAAGTGAAACAAAATCATGCCAGAAATTAGTGATGAACAGTGTGGTTTTGTTGGAGGTAAAGGAACGAAAAATGCCATAGACATCATAAGGTCTTTAGTAGAAAGAGCCATAGAGGTGAAAACAGATCTATACCTAGATTATACCAAAGCATTTGACAAAGTAAAGCACCAAGAAATAATCAAAATTTTAGAACACATAAACGGAGACAGCAAAGATCTAAGAATAATAAAGAACATGTACTGGCAACAAACAGCGGCCATAAGAACTGGAAATCAATCAATTGAGAATGTTTCAGCTAATTAAACAGGGTGTTTTGTAAAGTTGTGTGCTGTCACCAAATTTGTTTAATTTGTATAGTGAGGTTATTTTAAGATCCATAAGGGGCATGCCTGGAATAACAATCGGAGGTCATAATATAAATAATCTAAGGTATGCTGATGATACTGTCTTAATAGCTAAGGGTGAAAATGAGTGCAAGAAATGTTAGGCATTATAGTGAAGGAAACCAAAAATAAAGGACTAAGCCTTAATAACAAAATGACAATCATCATGTGCCATACCGGTTGGCGTAGGTGATCATGTCCTTCCAATTATCTTCTATCTACAGTGCATTGTATCAGTTCTGTTGTTGACTGCTTTCCATGCCATGACACCAAGCCAGCTAGTATTTTCTCTCTTTGTCGTCCGCGATCTCTCTTTCCTTTTATTTTGCCAGTTGTAACCAAGTGTTCCAACTTTCCTCTTTTCATGATGTGCCTGAAAAATGTTGATTGTTTCTTTCTGATGTTATTTAGGAGCTGCCTTTTTGTGTTGGTCTTTTTGAGAATTTCCTCATTGGTCTTTTTAGCTGTCCAGGGAACTTTCAACATTCTTCTGAGAAATCCCATCTCTGTGGCCTCTAATCGTCTTTTCATTTGTTTGTCTACTGTCCATGATTCGCTTCCATAGGTCAGAATTGGTTCTATATAGCACCAATGAACTCTCTTTCTCATTTCAATTGACATAGGTTTGTTCAACTACTTTCTTATATTGCCTAGACTAATCATGACAAATCACAACAATAGACAATAGCACACAATATTCCCTAACACTTTCTGCGCGGTTTCACCTTATGTCTTTTGGCGTGTGCTGAGACTGCTACGATGGGGACTACAGTTACCTTTCTTTGTTTGGGAGATGAGTTAGTAATTCGGATCATTCCACTGGCACGGGCGGTTGAGCAATTATGGATTTTAATTCGTTTGCTGTGATACCGAGGCCTTCCATAACCAATAACCAATTCCCTAACACCCTGTTTTATTTGTTGAAACATTCCCAAGTTATGAGTATAAAAAAGTAAAGAGCCCTGTCATGCCAAGTGGTGTATAGGGATTATGGTGCTAGTGACCATAATTTTTATAGACCTTTGGCACATGATTTTTTGGGTAATGTGGTTGATATTACGCCTGTGCTGCTTTACTTTCCCAGAAAAATCCAATATTCATTAAGGGTGAGTGAACTTGGAAGCCGTTGATCTTCCTAATTACTACTTCCGGTGACATCTGACTGTTGTATTTGTTTCTATTGGTGTAGGATTTAAAAAAAAAAATTTCATGAGATATGATTGCATAAGGTGAAAAAAATAAGTAAGTGGTCATTTTTAACTTTTTTTTTCTTTTTTGCTGTGACCATGGAAATTTCCTTGCCCATTGGTTGACATCAATCAACCCTTTGTGACTTGGGAAACACAGCGAATAATACAGTAAGGTAGCCATTACATTAAAAATACTGACGAATTTATGGCGACTGTACCAGTAGAGATTGTAACACGTCTGGTCCATGCTGTCAAACTTCAGGTCATGAATCAACCTATGATAGAAAATCCAAGTCCTCATGTTTCTCTTAGTGCAAACACACAGGTGTGTGTGAAAAGTTCAAAGAGAATACTATTTTTAGAGCCCCTAATGTTACATTTAAGTGGTAGTAATTTTTACTACGGTATCATAAAAACATCAGTCACAATTAAGTATTGTAATCTGGGGTTAAATGTTACATTTGGAGTTCCGAAAATAGTATTTTCTTTGAACTTTTGCTACACAGCTGTGTGTTTACACAAGACGACACGTGTGATTGGATATGACATTCATATCCTGTCTTACAGTAGATTTTTAGTCTGAAATCCTACCACATGGCCTCCTGGCTACCTGTACCCTGCCTATTTCGTGTTACAAAGGTTTGTTTAATGTCACGTAGATGATCGAGGAGATTTACCCCATCATGAGGAAAAA
Organism: Megaustenia siamemsis; assembly: GCA_032433765.1. NCBI lineage: Eukaryota > Metazoa > Mollusca > Gastropoda > Stylommatophora > Ariophantidae > Megaustenia > Megaustenia siamemsis. The sequence goes on from JAVIAB010000107.1 coordinate 36,971,885, forward strand.
AAAAAAAATTTCGTGAAAATTGGTAAATTTATAAAAGGAAAGTCCCTTTCTATGATACCATCATAAATTCTATGAAGAATACACTGTGTTTGAAAGAAAAATTCCAATAATCAAAGGAAACAAATTAAATACTCAGGGGTCACCAGCAGCAATAATTAGGAAAGTATAAGGAAGGGGAAAATGTGTGCTTGTGGCAAACTGTTAAATTACAAAAAAACATTTTGAGTTAGTAAATTTTACGACTGTATCATAATCTAGAATTAAAGAATATGCTCATTTTTATCTATACAGCTTAATTAAATAGCCTAATTTAAGAAAGACTTATCATATTTAGCAGACTGCAAGTTTGGTTGACAGTTCATAATTTTTCTTCTCAGAAAATGTATCTAATTATGGAATTATGTGAGGGAGGAGACCTTGCCAAATTGTTGCAGAAACGATCCCGTTTGACAGAATGTGATACTAAAATAGTCATGTCTGATCTTGCAGCTGCCATCAAGTATTTACATCAACAAGGTATAAACAAATGAAAAATAAAAATATTGGAATAAGCAAATAATTGTGATAAAAATAGTAAAAGTTATGGGGGATTCAAGAAAGCTTGTTTTATTGGGTACAAATTATGCGTTAGTGAATACATATATGTATCCACTTATACACCTATATGCTGACATGCAGATATAAGCAAAAATGACTACACCTAACTTCATATACACACCTCATCCCACTTATATATACTAACATACAGTTCATATACACTCATACATGATTATATACATATACAGACATATATTTTGTGTATCTAGACTTTGTGTGTGTGTGTGCAGGGCGTGCATGGTTTTTTTTTCAGGACAAAGACTCAAATCCAAAGTTGTTTGCTTAGTATACTTCTATATTGATCAGAAACTTGGACTACCAATGCAGGGAAGAAAAAAGGGTTAAATCGCTTTCATATAGCTTTCATGTGCCTTGCCTTCAAAAGATTCATCATCATCATGTGCCATACCGGTTAGTGTAAGTGATCATGTCCTACTACAATCTTCTATCCACCATGCATTGTATCAATTCTGTTGTTGACTGTTTTCCATGCCATGACACCAAGCTATCTAGAGTTTTCTATCTTTGTTGTCTCTCTTTCCCTGTATTTTGCCAGTTATAACCTATTATTCCAACATTCCTCTTCTTATGATGTGCCCAGAAAATGTTTCTTTCTGATGTTTTTTAGGAGCTCCCTTTTTGTGTTGACCTCTTTGAGAATTTCCATGTTGGTCTTTTTAGCTGTCAAGGGAACTTTCAACATTCTTCTGAGAAATCCCATCTCTGTGGTCTCTAATTGTCTTTTCACTCATTTGTTTATTTTCCATGATTCGCTTCCATAGGTCAGAATTGGCTCTATGTAGCACAAATGAACTCTCTTTCTCACATCCATTGACATAGATTTGTTGCATAAGACATTTTTCATTTTCTGTAATGCTATTTTAGCCTGAGCTGTTCTGCTTTTTATTTCTGGGGTCCATCTCATGTTATTAGTGTGGCCAAGTATTTGATGAGTTGCACTTGTTTCAGATTCGAAAGATTAGGAACATCATATGGCACTACTATTGTCCAACAAGGAAATAACTCTAGAGGCAAAATGGGCACTTTACAATAATCTTCATCCCAACGTTGTGCTACCAATGTCAGTTCTGGACCCTAGATGCAAGAACAATAAGAAAAATACCTCTACTGAGATGAAATATGTTAGTCAAATGACAGGAATCAGCCTGAGAGATAAGATCAGAAATGAAGAACTGAGAAAAAAGCTAGGAATAACCCCCGGCATAGAATATATAAAGAAACAACATATAAAATGGTTTGACCACATGACAAGGCAGAGTGATCACAACACAATGAGTCCTCAATAAATGTTGCAAGAACACCAGACACAAGGGTCGACCACGAAAAAGATGGATCGATGGAATATTAGAAGCTACTACTAGGAAATATAACAGCAGCAGAGGCGAACAGAAGAGCAAAAGACCGCAAATTATATTTTTCTCCTCGACGCTAAAAGGCAAATGAGGATGGAAAGAAGAAGAAAAAATGGCAGGACAAAGTAATCAACTTTAATGTCTTACAGCGAGCCAAACTCCCATCCATTTTGGCACCAATTAGGAGTCAGAGACTAAGGTGACTGGATCATGTAAGAAGAATGGCAAACAATCGTATTCCCAAACAAATATTGTATGGTGAACGTAGGGATGGAAAGATACTGAAGGCAGACTGGTTCTGAGATATAAAGATGTTTGCAGGACTTCCTTAAGTGAATTCTCTATCACTGAAAGAAATTGGAAAGATCTTGCTGCAGATTGTAGCACATAGTAAAAGTAAAGTAAAGTACCCCCCGTCACGCCAAGTGGCGTATAGGGAAATATGGTGTTAGTGACCCTATATTTTACAGACCTTCAGCACATGATTTTTGGGGTAATGTGGTCGGTATTACGCCTGTGCTGCTTTACTTTCCCAGAAAAAATCCGGTACCCATTTAAGGGTGGGTGAACCCGGAGCCGTCGGTTGGGATCGAACCCTACCCCTTGTCCGTAGTAGTCCAGTTCACTAACCACTGAGCTATCGCGGCTCCCACTAATTTTTAGGGAATTAGTAAAACCCAGGTGTCCTCGCCAGGGTACGAACCCCGGCTGTTGCCGTGGTAAGCGAACCGCCTATCGATTGCGCTAACCGGACACATTGTAGCACATGGAGATCAAAAATAAAAAAATGTCACGGCAACATTTGAGATAGCATTAATATCAAATTCAGAAGACAAAAGACGCTGAAGAAAGGAGATGAGGTCAGGTGCCACGAATATATCTTGTTAATTCTGCGGTCGAATCTGTCTATCCCATATTGACAGATTAAGCCATGAGTTCAGCAAAAACAACATCCAGCATAAGACATATTTTACCAAACTATTGACTTATCAATCATGATTGCTTGCTACCAACCGTCTGTCAAGATCCCATAGGCCATATATATATATATATATATATATATATATATATATATATATATATATATATATATATATATATATATAAAATAAAGTAAAGAGCCCCATCATGCCAAGTGGCGCATAGGGAATATGGTGTTAGTGACCATAATTTTTAGAGAACTTCGGCACATGATTTTCGAGGTAATGTGGTCAGTATTACGCCCATCCCGCTTTACTTTCCCAGCAAAAAGAATACTTTAATGTTGACCATCCTGTTGCCAAATTACAGCAAAATATATATAAGTAAAAAAAGTAATGTAAAGTACCCCCGTCACGCCAAGTGGCGTATAGGGAATATGGTGTTAGTGACCATAAATTTTACAGACCTTTGGTACATGATTTTTGGGGTAATGTGGTCGGTATTACGCCCGTGCCGCTTCACTTTCCCAGAAAAAAATCCGGTACCCATTAAAGGCTGGGTGAACCCAGAAGTTGTGGAAATCAAAACTCATTAGCACAAACACAAAACTTAGGCTATTCAAATCAAATGTACTATCAACCCTTACGTATGCGTGTGAAAGCTGGAAAACAACAAGAGATATAGAAACAAAGTTGAACGCATTCGAAAATAAATGTCTAAGGAAAATACTTGGTATAGAATGGAACGAATTCAAAACAAACGAGGAAATTAGAGAAATCGCCAATCAACCACTAATATCTTCAGTAATAAAGAAAAGACGATGGTCATACGTTGGACATGTGATGAGAAGAGATAATAATCGAATAGCAAAGCAAGCCCTCATATGGGAAACAACAGGTAAAAGAAAAAGAGGAAGACCCAGGGAGACACTGAGAAGAACATTGATGAGAGAGGCAAGAGCAGCAGGAATCGGCTCCCTCAATGAGATAGAACTGCTTGCACAGAACAGAGACAGATGGCGAGATTTGATAAAATATCTTTAAAAGAAAACTGCTAGAACAAAAATTCATATAGGAGAAGGTGTATCTTGGTCTACGCCCTATGGGCCGGTTACGGCTCGAAAGGTCAATAGATAGATAGAACCCAGAAGCTGTCAGTTGGGATTGAACCCTACCCCTTGTCCATTGTAGTGCAGTTCACTAACCACTGAGCTATCGCGGCTCCCTATACATAAGTGTGATTTCTAATTTAATTTGAAGATGAATATGAAACTTAGCTATTCAGATTTACAGAATCAGACAGAAATATTGCACTTTCTTCATATCTTACACTTGAATCATTGTGAACAATGTTCCCTGTAAATTTTCCCAATTACCTAGTGAAATGTGTATTACTCAAATCAAAAGTGTTTTAAACTCATACAACTGGGCGAGATTAAAACTTTCATACAACTTATCTGTCCATCCGTCCGTCCGTCCGTCCGACCGCCCACACACCCACCCACCCATCCAATGTCCTTTTGAGCTGAGGACGGCATATTAGGTAGAAATTCTAGACTTTTATGTGTCCAATTATCTTTGTTATCAAGCATCAGACCTTGCACAGGACCCGCATTGTATCTCACCACATGACTCTGTTCTGGGTTAGTTTGATGTTATCAGTCCTTTTTAGATTTGGCCTATCTCTGCCTCGTCTACCTTGTACCTTCCCTTCCAAGAATTATTTTTATTAGGATATTGTTTCTTCACTCACATGTCCATAAAATTTCAGTTGCCTATTTTGAATTGTGTTAAGAAGTAATTCTTTTTTTTTCAATTTCCTTGTTTATCTTATTTTCCTTCCACCCAATTCTCCCCATTTTTCCATAGGTCCACATTTCAAAGGTTTCAATTTTCTGCTCTGTTTTCTTAGTCCATGTTCCTGCACCATACAGGAATATTGAGTAGATATAGCATTTTGCAATTCATAGTTCTAATTCTGATGTTATTTGCTTTAATGTGAGTATATTTTTCATGTTAAAATTTGCTTTTTGCCATTCCTATTCTTTTGCTTATATCTGTCTCCAACCAATCCATTTTTTGTTTATTTTTTGTCTCCAACCAATCATGTAAATTAATGATTAAATATTGAAAGATGCAGAGCTATTGACAGGAGTGAGTGATTAACCTCTAAATTAATATGGCTCACACAATGCATTTTTAGTGAAGATGATCCCCTTAAATTATTATTTAATTATGTGGGCGTGATTTTATCATCATCATCATCAAGTACCGGGCCTACTGGCGTAGGTGATCATGTCTCTCCACAACTTTCGATCTCGGCAGCTATTTATCATTTCTGTTGTTGACCTTCTGCCAAGCCATTCTCTTAAGCTGTCTGTTATTTTTTCTCTTTGCTTCCCTCTATCTCTTCGTCGCTCAATTTTTCCAGTTGTTACAATATATTCCAGTTGTTCTCTTCTCATTTACATGGCCAAAAAATGATGATTGTTTCTTCCTAATATTGGAAATTAGCTCTCTTTTTGCTTTGACCTCTCTCAGAACATCTTCGTTACTCTTCTTAGCTGTCCATGGTACTCTCAACATTCTTCTGTAAAACCACATTTCTACAGACTCCAGTGATTTTCTTGTCTGTTGTTCTATTGTCCATGATTCGCATCCATATGTTAAGACTGGCTCTACATAACATTTAAGAACTCTTTTTCTTGTTTCTATTGTCAAAAATGGATAGCATAGTATCTTCCTCATTTTTTGGAAAGTTACTTTTGCCTGAGCCATTCTGCAGCTCACCTCTTTTGTACATCTTCTGTCTGAGGTTAACAAAGTTCCCAAATATTTAAATTCATTTACCTGTTTTAATATTATTCCACTTGTCTTTATTTTGCACTGAGGTGATGTCTTTTTCTTTGTTGCTACAATTACTTCTGTCTTTTTACTATTAAGGCTGTCCTTTATTTTTGCTTTCCTACTCACTATAAAGTTTTACTATAATGTCTAACATTTCTTGTAACTCATTTTCACTCTTAGCTATTAAGACAGTATCATCAACATACCTTAGATTATTTATATTATGACCTCCAATTGTTATTCCAGGCATGTCCCTTATGGATCTTAAAATAATCTCACTATAAATATTAAACAAATCTGGTGACAGCACACAACCTTGTCTAACACCCCGTTTTATTTTTTTGAAACATTCCCAATTGGTTTCCAGTTCTTATGGCTGCTGTTTGTTGCCAGTACATGTTCTTTATTATTCTTAGATCTTTGCTGCCTACGTTTATGCTTTCTAAAATTTTGATTATTTCTTGGTGCTTTACTTTGTCAAATGCCTTGGTGTAATCTATGAAACATAGGTATAGATCTGTTTTCACCTCTATGGCTCTTTCTACTAAAGATCTTATGATATAAATGGCATTGCTTGTTCCTTTATCTCTAACAAAACCACACTGTTCATCGCTAATTTCTGGACTGATTTTGTTTTGCACTCTTCGCATGATGATTCTTAGTAATATCTTAGTCATGTGACTCATAAGGCTTATTGTGCGATGATCATTACTGTCAATCGCACCTGATTTCTTTGGTAGGGCAATGAATATTGATTTGAGCATGTCGTCTGGTATATATCCGCTGTTGTAGATATCATTCAATATTTTTGTTAATATTTCTATTCCAAAATCACCTATGGCTTCAATCTCTTCTTTAGTTATATTATCTGGTTCAGGAGCTTTGCCTGCTTTCATATTTTGCAAGGCATCTTCCACTTCTTCTCTGAGTATTTCTGATCCTTCTCCATTATCCTTAATATTTACTTCCGTTCGTTCATCATTATAAAGATCTTTAATGTAATCTGTCCATTGTTCCCTTATGTTTTCTTGATCAATCAACAGTTCTCCTTCCTTTGATCTTAGACATCCATTTTTTGATTGCACTTTTCTTCCTGTTAATTCCTCAATTTGTTTGTATATAGCTTTATCATCTCCTTTTTGTCATTTCAATCTCTTTGCATCTCTCTTTTAGCCATGCTTCTTTTGCTTCATTGCATTTTACTACAATTTCTTTATTTAATCTCTTATACTCATCTTTATTTTCTTTATTTCTTCTTCTTGTATCCATTGGCTGCAAAATGTCGTCTGTCATCCATTTCTTTCTTAAATTTGTCCTCACTGGTGGTATGAACTCTTTTGATGTTTGTTGCATTGATTCTTTTAGCATTTCCCACTGTTCATCAATGCTTTGTATCTTCTCTATTGCATTGTACCGGTTCTGAATTGTGATTTTATATTTGTCTTGCAGCTTCTTGTCTGATTTGAGTAAATCTAAATTTAACTTGATGTTAACTGAGACTCGTTTTGTTGTTTTTAATTTTACTCTAAGCTTTCCCACAACTGGTACATGATCACTATTGCAATCTGCCCCTGGTCTAGTGATTTTATAGGCAGATCATTTTCACATTTTTTCATTCTTATGTTTAAATGGATGTTGAATTAAAAAAATTATTGTTTTTGTCTCTACACAAATAATAAATTAATAATTAAAAAAAAAACACACACACCTACTGCATTCAATTGCGAATATCTTGAAAACTACCCTGTGCTTTCCACCAAAAACTCTTTCACATAATGGAACACAGTATTGGGTATTTCCTGGCCTGTGTTGTTGTCTTGGGGGTTTTTCCAACTTTTTGATGAGGCGTGACTTATTCAATCTCAGACTAAGTCATCTAAGTTATATTAGACTGCAATTGCCATCCAAAAATGAAAGTGAAAACTACTTTGTCAATGCTACTTGGCCAGTGAATTGTATTGATTGTGATGTTATCTTCCTGACCTTTCACCTGATGTGTGTGTGTGTATATATAATATATATATATATATATATATATATATATATATATATATATAGAGTAACACTAATTATGTGATATCTCTGGTTAAATGTGTTATGATGTGAGTCTCTTTGGCCACTCTTGGTAACTTAGTGACAATTTAGGAAAAATATATACGTTTTGGCTTTTTGCCGCAAGTAGCTGATGTGCAGTTTATAGTGTTACTTCATTGGCTTGATATAAGAGCCATTTTTTTTTTAGAAAATTGTATGTGTAGATTGATTTTATGAAGAAAAGAAATGCAATGTTTCACAAAATTGGTCTTTTTCTTGTATAAATTGAAAGTTATGGTTATGGTTAGTCGAAGGCATTGGTATCACTGCAAACAAACTACAATCCATAATTGCTCAACCGCCCATGTCAGTGGAATCATGCGAATTAACATCTCATCCCATTCAAGGGTCCAAAGAAAGTCAGTTGCAGTCCCCATCATAGCAGCTACAGCACACACCTAAAGACATTCTGAAGACCAAGTGGCACTGAAAGTGAACGCAGCTGAATTGTCCTTCTTCATACGATATCATCATTCATTATAAGCAATCGGAATATCAAAACACAATCTGGATGAAACACACAGCTCATGGTGTGCATAGAACACTAAACTCAGTAGCTTCAGCAGCAAGCAGGACTTGGAATATGAGGAAACTGCAACAAGGAACACTTTTCAGACTATGACTCAATGGTTCTTGCCGCCTATCCGCCATATTGACCTGTATTCCAATGATGACGTATATTGCAGTCAACACAGTATTGAGCAAACAACACACTATTGTGCACACTGCAGAGGATTTCAAATCACATGCATGTAATCCGCTTCACTGGTGAAGATCCCAAAAGTGGAACTTGCGATCTATACACTTATCTGCATTGGAAAGATAGAATGAATCATCTTTTGGACAAAAAAACATAACAGTGAACGTTGACACAAACATGACCATTCTATCTTGAAACTGGAAGTCTCATTTGTATATTTTTTGTAATTTTAAAAAATAATTTGTACAGTGACGCAAATGATAAATTGAAATTGAAACCTTATAAAAAAAAACTAATAAAAATTCATACAAAATACAAGTAACTCATAATAAAATGAATCTGAATAACATAGACTGACAGTTTTCTGTAGGTATTTGTACAGTGGCACAAAATGATCAAAACCTTTTAAAACAATACTTAGTATAATTCTATACTATTGGTCAGTCAGAATCTTTAAACAGTGCTTGTTTACTCTATCAATTCTCTTGCTTACTTGCTCTTTACAATTTAGCACTAATACATTATAATTTCTCGCTTGAGAAGTTACAGCAAAATGTCTTGAAAGCCATTGCACTTAATTTAGCACTTTAAATAATAATGCATCACACTGTAATTCAGGGTGAAATAAGAATTCTGACCCCAAACATTTTGTAGCGATTGCAGTGGTCGAGCGACCTTTATTCTGTGGTCCTATATGTCGTCTGTAATACCGTAGAAATGGAATTAATGCCAAACAGATAGTGTTTTTTTCTACTCTGTAATTTTGCAAGTTTTGCATTTATTAACTGTTGACCTACATTGTCCTAAACATTGTATATACTGTACATAGCAGTTTCCAAAGTTTGTATAATTCCTATTTTCTTCCTTCAAAGACCAGTATCTGAATCTCAGTGCCACAACCCTCGTGAATAGCATTGTTGTCTTAGGAAGCCAAGTTTGTAACTCCAAGCCTCCCTCAGGGCTCTCCATTCTCACTGGTGTTGTTTAACATTTATACTGCTGGTCTCCCACAGACACACCTGGGTGGGCCAGGTTGCATATTAATATTAGGCAAATGACATTCTAGTTTACATCCAGGGTAGGAACAGTAATGACATCACTCAGAAAATGCAGACCATGGTTGATAAAATCTCTGATTGTTGTTGCAATAACAGGGCTATGAACAATCCTAGAAATTGGTTGTTTTTCCATTTTTTGTTTTTAATGCTGTCACCAGGGAAATTTCCTTGGTCGACATCAAACAATCCTTTGTGAAGGGAAACATAATGAATAATATTATGAGTAGCTGAACATACTGACGGACTTGTGGTGGCTGTATGAATAGACAATTTAACATGTTAGGTCCAAGCAGTCAATTTCAGGTCATAAATCAACCTTAGACATGAAATCTGAGTCCTGGTATCTCTTCTTTAGTAAACACACAGCTGTGTGTCAAATGTTCAAAGAAAATGCTATTTTTTGAGCTCCTAATGTTACAGTTAAGTGGTAGTAATATGTACTACAAAATTTAACAAGGCCTCCACAGGTAGGTAAGTAAAGTAAAGTAAAATATGAGACTTGAAACGGCATCTTAGCACGCCAGTTTCCACCCATATGTGCTCTGCCGCCTATCCAGAAATGTTAGGAGGTTTCTGTATAGTGTCTATCTATCTATCTTTCGTTCGCTCGAAGTATTGTCTATATCAGCAATGTCGTTTCCTGTATGAATTTTACTGTCTCCTGTAATTCCTGCAGCGGCCCATATAGCCTTGTCTGCAGTGTTGTATCCATGGGCCAACGGATCCTCCCCAGTCTACTACACTCAGTGCAGCCCCGAAGCACGTGTCCAGCAGTCTGGGGCGCCCGTCCACATGCACAAGCAGTCGATGTGCCGATCTTGAACTTTGTATACATGTGACTATGGAGTCGATTGTGTCCTGTTCTTAGGCGTATAATGATAACTTGTTCATATCTATTCATATTATGAAAGGCATCCTGACATGGGGCCCGTGGTCCTCTGACCGATTTGACTATCTGTTTCTTATGATGGTATGTGACTGGTGTATCTAGTTGTGTGCCTGTTGAACCTTCCTTTGCCAACTGATCTGCTTTCTCATTTCCTGGTATTCCACAGTGAGACGGGATCCACTGCAGGGCAACCCTGTGGTGCTTGCAGAGTTCAGTCAATAAGGTCTGTAGATGTGGTAATTTTCTGGACTGTAGTGCATGGAGTACTGATCTTGCATCTGTCAAAAACACTACAGGCTGTGGGCCAAGATTACTGTTCAGCAGCTTCTCTATTGCCAACTTTATTGCTTGTATTTCTGCATCATAATTGTGACAATATTTCCCTGTTGCCATTTTATTCATATCCCTAGTGTTATTTGGGTACTCTATATATGCACCTGCTCCCCCATTCTTTACTGCATTCTGTGCTGATCCATCTGTGTACACACGGATCCATAGGTCTTGTGGGTATTCTTCATCCAGGAAACTGAGAGTTATTGTTTTTCGCTGTAGACTATTTTGTTCCTCCCCGTCAACTATTCCCTTCACTTCTGTCCGTATCCGAACCGACAATCCTGACTCATCTGTCCAGGGAGTCTGTTCCGGCACGGGCAGAAGGGGTTCAACAACTCTTGGCATGTCTGGTGTTTGTCTACCAATACGCTTGGCTTGGTGGACAAAACTGCTTCTCTTAAGTCGTCCCAATGCAAGATTTTGGAGTCTGTCCTTCATTGGATGTCTCGGCATGCATACAAATTTTTCTGCCTGTATCAGCACCCTTGTGTCTCTCCGTTCTCTCAGTGCTGGTATCCTCCACAATTTCTCCATCTCCAATATTGGTGTTGATTTCATTGCTCCTGTGATGACCCCAAGTGCCTGGTTTTGTACTTTATCCAGTTCTTGCAATGTGGTGTCCGATGCCGAGCACCATGCGGATGATCCATATTCCAAATGTGGGCGTATACTCTGTTGGTAAACTTTACTGAGTATTTTCCCACTCGCACCCCATGTGGTTCCACACAACCCTCCTAGAACAGCCAACCTCCCCCCCGCTTCCCGGGCTGCCCCATCTATCCGCCGTCTCCAAGACAGTCTGTCATCAAATGCAACTCCGAGACACGTAGCCTGCATGTCCTCTTTCACAGGCTCATTGTTTATGTAGATGGCTCCTGCTTTTTGTTTTGGGGAGAGTGTGAAAAGTGTAGTACTGCATTTGTCTGTATTGATGCCGATACACCATCTATTTGTCCATGAATTCAGTGCATTCATAGCTCTTTGTAGCAATTTGGAGGCCACCGCCGCATACCCCTCCGTGCACCACATTACCAAGTCATCTGCATACATTGCCACTTTGATGCCATGTGGTAGTTCAGTAACCAGGTCATTGATGTAGATCAGAAAAAGCGCTGGAGACAGTACCCCTCCCCGTGGAACGCCCTGGCGCAATAAGACCTTCTTACTCTTAAGACCATCCAGTTGCACTCTGGCTCTCCTATCATGCAGGCATGCTTTGACCCATTTGTACATCCTGCCACCTACTCCACAACCCCCCCTAGTGTCACCTCAAGCATCGAAACTCAGATGCGAGGCGACATTTCAGGGAGCGATTCCTGCTGCTTTTGCCTATCTTATCAATGTTCTTCTGAGTGTCTCTCTGAGTCGGCCTCTTTTCCTCCTACCGGTTGTTTCCCACATGAGGGTTTGCTTTGCTATTCGGTTATTATTTCTTCTCATCACATGTCCAACATTTGTCTGTCTTTTCTTGATTACTGATGATATTAGTGGTTGATTGGTGATTTCTCTAATTTCCTCATTTGTTTTGAAAATCGTTCCACGCTATACCAAGTATTTTCCTTAGACATTTATTTTTGAATGCGTTCAACTTTGTTTCTATGTCTCTCATTATTTTCCGGTTCTCGCATGCATACATAAGGGTTGATAGTATGTTTGATTTGAAATCTAAGTTTTGTTTTTGTGCCTATGAGTTTTGAATTCCACGACTTTTCAAGGCTTCTGAAAGACATTGCTGCTTTAGCTATACTGATTCTTATTTCTCTACTTGTATTCCCTTTCCGATCAATGTGACTTCCAAGATAGATAAAGTGATCAATCCCTTCCACTGTTTTGTTTTCCACATATATTCTGTCATCTGTTGGAATCAAGCTTTTCATGACTTTAATCTTTTTTCTTAATTCTAATCTTTTGATAATTGATCTCAAGCCCAATTTTGCTGGTTATTGATAATAATTCATTTGTGTTTTCCTGCATCGTTTTTAACTGACTGCTGATATGACTATGTCATAGCAAAGTTGAGGTCCTCCAATTGGTCTCCATGTATCCATTTGATGTCTTTGTTACTAGTGCACTCTTCTTCATTGTGAAGTTCATAGCATCTCCACAATAACAAGGGTGATAAAATACATCCTTGTTTAACCCAAGTTTCTATTGGGAAACATTTGCTCAGTCCTTCCTCTGTACGAACTGCACATGTGTATCCATCATAATGTCTTTTATAATATTTATGATTTTTTATGGCATACCATGGCATGGAAAAAGACCAAGAGGAAGACCCAGAAGAAGATGGATAGATGCAGTGACAGAGACATGTAACAACAAAGGAAAATCACTAATTCAGACAATTCGAGCAGCACAAGAACGACAAATGATATAAACCACGACACCTTTTAGGTATCAGTGAAAGAGAAAAGAAGAAGAAGATGGCATACCATATTGCTTCAGAATTTTCCACAAAGAATCTATATGAATGCTATTGAATGCTTTTTTGAAGTCAATGAAGTTATGTACAAAAGGTTTTTGCTTTTCAGTGTGTTCTTCCAATATAAGTCTTAGTGTAAAAATGTGGTCAAGGCAACTTCTTCCTCTTCTAAACCCAGCCTGTTCTTAACGCATTACTGTATTTATTGAATCCTTTATTCTATTGATGATAATTTTGCAGAATAACTTAGAGGGAACTGAAAAAAGAGTCACGCCTCGCCAGTTCCAGTTGTTACAATCTTAGAGATTGCTCTTTTTAGGAATCTTCACAATGATTCCTTTTTTCCTCTTATGAGGCACCTTCACTACTTTACAAATTATATTGAACATTTTCTGGAGTTGTATTAAATTATGGCTATCAATTGCCTAATCTCAGCTGTTAACATATCCTCGCCAGCAGCTTTGTTGTTGGCTATACGTTTGAAAGAAGACTCTATTTCACTCAAGGTGAAGTCATCAAAGTTTATGTCTAATTCTGCTGCTGGTGTTTCAGCTTCAAAGTCTATTAAATTGTGGGGTAGTGGATGGTTAAGAATTTCTTTGAAGTCTTCAGCCCAACCTGCCTTTATGTCAGTGCTTGTTGTTAGCATTGAACCAGATTTGTCCTGAATTGATTGGTGCTCCACTAGATGTAAAGGTGGTTGTGAGCATCTTTTGTACAGTATAAAGAGTTCTGCTGTCTCCTATAATTGCAGCTGTCTCTCTCTGCATTCGCTGCCAAATTGTCTATATAAGCTCTTTTATCTCTTCTTGCTGAACTTTTCACTTTGTTGTCTAATTCTTTGTATGTTGCTTTTGCCAGGACCTTTTTCCAAGGCCTGTCTTTACATTAGTCTCTCTTTGCTTCTCTTTTTTCTTTGATGTATTTCCATGTAGTATCTGAAATCCATGCTCGTTTTTCCATTTTCTTCAGTTCGGCGCTTAATTCTGCTACTGTCATTAGTATTGTCCTTTGTGAGTCCCACATTTCATTGATATTTATGTATGTTTCACCGAGTGCTGCATAACAATTACTTAGCTCTATGTTAAACTTTTTCTTGGTAGCTTCATCTTTCAGTTTAAAACTATCTATTTTATGTGTAGTTGATCTCATCTGTTGGCTTTTAAATTTTAATCTTATTTTCAAAATGCATAGGTTGTGGTCACTATTAACATCAGCACCTCTGTATGCTTGTACATCTATCAATGATGTTCTGAATTGTTGTTTCATACACAGGTGGTCAATTTGATTTGAGGTTCTATCATCAGGAGATATCCATGTTGTTTTGTGTGTATCTTTATGTGAAAATAATGTTCTGCCTATAATGAAATTTTATATTAAACATAATTCTATTAATCTCTCTCCATTTTGACTTGTTGTGCCACACCCTTCTCTCCCCATTACATGTTCCACTCCTGTGTTGTGTTTTCCCACTTTGGCATTGAAGTCTCCCATTACAATTAAAAGATCATGTTTAAGTTCTCTATTGTAGATAAAATTACAGTCTTGAGCACTAAAAAATGCAAATCCTAGACCGGGATTATTCTACGAGGCTTCTTCTAGAGAAGACTAGACTAAAAGCTGATCATGTCAAAATCTCTATCTTTTGGTAACAAAATTCTGGAGCGAACTAATTTAGAGCCCAGACTGCTGTTCTATATAAAGAGAAATTGAACTTGACTTGAGGAGTTGCAACTTGACTGCTCAAACTCTCTGGCATAAGTGTAAGTGTCCCTTGATTCTTCTAACTTCCTCCAAAGTGTAGTCTGGTACTAATTTTTCCTTTCACTATCAATTGGCTCTCACCTGGATAGGCCTCCACACTAATTGGTTAGAAATTATATTGCTCTTTCCATTTGCTAGTTTGAGGCTAACTGTTCAAATCTCAGTGGACTAATTCAATTTTTCTTAGGCCCAGGAAAACTGATAAAACTCATGGTCTAACTTATTAACTGGTATAAATAGCAATTTTCAAAACTGGCTTGATGCGATATTCTTTATCTTGTTGTCTGAGTCAATTCTTTGTTCTGACCAACTAAAGTGTGTTTAGAAAATTCCAAAGCTTCTATTGACTTTACCAATTGACATGTTGCTCTTTCCTTTTGTTCCCCTGAGCAAACACTGTCAAAAATTACCTGTAACCTGGTATTTAATCCAAGATTTCAGAACCTAATGGCAAGTCACATTTTTACATAGTAAAAATTACGACCACTTAAATGTTAGTCGAGTTTAGAAAATCTAATTTTCTTTGAACCTTCTGCTACACAGCTGTGTATTTACCCAAGACAACGCACAGGGATAGGATGCAGTAATCCATTTCCTGGCTTCCAGTTGATTTATAGCCTGAAATCCGACCACATATATATCTCTATATATCTTTATATACCACTATATCTCTTCGGGTCATGCAAATTTGTATATATCATCATCATCAAGTACCATGCCAAGCTGTCTGGTATCTTTTCTCTTTGCTTCCTCTATCCCTTTGTCCCTCAAATTTCCCAGATGCAAAATATTTCAGCTATTCCTTTCTCATAACATAGCCAAAAAATGATGATTGTTTCTTCCTAAGATTGAATATTAGCTCTCTTTTTACTTTGGCCTCTTTCAGAATGTTTTTTCCTTGCTCTTCTTAGCTGTCCATGGTATTCTCAACATTCATCTGTAAAACTACATTTATACAGCCTCTAGTGATTTACTTGTCTGTTGTCCTATTGTCCATGATTCACATCCATATGTTAAGATTGGCTCTACATAACATTTAAGAACTCTTTTTCTTGTTTCTATTGTCAAAAATAAATTGCACAGTATCTTCCTCATTTTTTGGAAATCTGCTTTTGCCTGAGCCATTCTGCATCTCACCTCTGTTGTACATCTACCATCTGAAGTTAACATTGTTCCCAGATATTAAAAATTCATTTACCTTTTTAATATTGTTCCACTTGTCTTTATTGCGCATTGCAGTGATGTATTTTTCTTTGTTGTTATCCTTACTTTTGTCTTTTTGCTATTAAGGCTGAGTCCTTTATTTTTGCCTAACTAACCTAAATGTCTAACATTTCTTGTAATTCATTTTCACTCTTAGCGATTATGATTGTATCATCAGCATACCTTAGATTATTTATATTATGACCTCCAGTTTAAGAAAAATAACCTCTACAGAGATGAAATGTGTTAGACAAATGACAGGAAACAGTCTGAGAGACAAGATCAGAAATGAAGAACTGAGAAAAAAGCTAGGAATAGCCCCTGCCATAAAATATATAAGGAAGCAACAGATAAAATGGTTTGGCCATGTGACAAGGCAGAAAGAACAAAACACAACACAACGAGCCTTCAACAAACATTGTGAGAACACCAGACCCAAGGGTCGACCACGAAAAAGATGGGTCGATGGAATATTAGAAGCACTAGGAAACATAACAGCAGCAGAGGTGAACAGAAGAGCAAAAGACCGCAAATTATATCTCCCCTCGACGCTGAAAGGCAGATGAGGAAGGAAAGAAGAAGAAGAAGACCTCCAGTTGTTATTCCAGGCATGCCCCTTATGGATCTTAAAATAATCTCACTATACACATTAAATAAATCTAGTGACAGCACACAACCATGCCTAACACCCTGTTTTATTTGTTGAAACATACCCAAGATTTCCAGTTCTTATTGCCGCTGTTTGTTGCCAGTACAATTTCTTTATTATTAGATCTTTGCTGTCAATTTTTTAATGCCTTCTAAAATTTTGATTATTAAATGTCGGGATGGGTAATTTTACCTGCTACTGTATGCAGTAGACAGTACAACTGCAGCTGCCCTGCTGACTTGTAGGTATGCTCAGGAGAGTAAATGGCTAAGGGAGGGTACCCCGAAGTAAAACAACCCCACTGGCTTGTAGGTGAGACTTCTTAGTCAAAGGTTAGTGGAGTCAACTGTAAGTAAACCGATGGAAGACAACAGAAAACCACCGTCATAACTTCTTTGTATAATCATGAGTTATAATCATGTATGTATATATATATATATATATACACACAAATAAGTATACCTACACGAAAGTATACCTGCATGAAAACATACACATAAATACACATATACCCTTATGCATTCACATGCACTATGAAGTCTGAGTGTGCACTACAGGCACACTGTATATGAGTGCAATATATTCATGCCTTGTGAGTACAGCAAATCCAACTGGACTATAAGGTGATTCTTGAGGGTGAACCTGCAGCTGTTGTTGGAGTAAAAAGTAAAAGTAAAAAATCCCGTCACACCAAGTGGCTATAGGGAATATGGTGTTAGTGACCATAGTTTGTATTGACCTTTGGCACATGATTTTTGGGGTAATGTGGTTGGTATTATGCCCGTGCCGCTTTACTCTCCCAGAAAAAAATCTGGTACCCATTTTAAGGCTTGGTGAACCCGGCAACCGTTGATCAGGATCGAACCCGATCTTTTGTCCTTTGTATTCCAGTCCAATAACCACTGAGCTATTGCAGCTACTGAGCTTTCGAGGCTTATTGTTGGAGTGGCATAAAATTATACCAGTAACTAGTGTGTCGAGTTTACCCTTGTGGCCTGGAGAATTTGAGTGGGATGCCAGTCTGATCAGCATCACAAAGATGTTCACAAAACCTGTCACCTAATAGTTTTCCATATTCACCATTATATAAGTCACTACAGTACTGACATATTATGGTATAAATATTATTACAGGACAAATGAGAAACTATCCGTGATTTCAAACCAGCCATTGGGAAACGTGATGGAGTCGGAGCAAAGCATATGGTCATAAGTACTACTGACTTTATGTCAATGTGGAACTGTATCTAGATGTTTGTAGTCTGAACGAGGGAGTGGCTACAGGCAAGAGTGTCTCCCTGACTACTGTTGTGTGGATATATTGCCCTGTGCACGTGAAAGTTCCTGCTGTGAGATAACCGACAGGTTGGCAGGGTCTGCCATTGCGCAAGAGACCTTAACAATGGACATGTTTAACATTATAAGAGCTTTAAAAGAACACCTCTCACAAGAAGGCGACAATGAAGCTGAAAGCAACCCACATGTCAAAGGAATGATGGAATACAGCTCCACAAAGGGTAAAAACAGGAAAAGCATCCTCAGGGGTAAAGAAAGCAACGTGTTTTATTAATACAGGACAGGAACAATCAATAAACTAACACTTTGATGGTAGCTGGAATGGATGACAGAGCAGACATGGGAATGTGCTGTCTAATATGACATCAGTCTAAACTAAAGACTACTTCCTTCCAAGCATCATACAACCCCAAGTCTCCTCTGAGAACAAGAAAGTTCTACTCTAATAGATACTTTATTTCTTGATTTAGAGTTGCTGCTATCCCATTATTTTTCCTTACATAACTCATGCTCATTCTGACGTTAACTTCAGCATCCTATTATGGTCAAGATTGTTGTGGATGAAAAAATATATGTTGCCCTACAATGCTACTGTCACTGGCAGTTAACTTATAAATACTATCAAATGCAGTTTAATGATGATTTCTTTTTGTAGTGTAATTTCAAAATACAGTATTAACATTTTTAGAATGGTAATATCCTTATCAGTATCAGATAGAATTCTGATAGTAAAATTGAGAGGTAGACCAATGGATATCAACATAATCCAAGCTTATGCACCAACAAGTAATAGCGAAGAAGAAGACACTTTAAAAATGAGCTATAGATGACCATGGAACAGTGTAAATCCTAAGAAATAACTATTATATTAGGGGATTTCAATGCAAAGGTAGGAACAGCTAAAGTGCAAAATGTGTCTAGGGGGGCATGGCCTTGGAGAGACAAATGACAGAGGGGATAGATTGATAGATTGGACAAAGACACATGAAATAATTATAGGTAACACCTGGTTCAAACAACACCCTAGGCGACTATGGACATGGCAAAGCCCAGACAAAAAAGTATACAATCAGATTGATTTTATACTGCTACAGAGAAGATTCAGGAATGGGCTAACATCGGTTAAAACCTAGAGCAGATTGCAATAGTGACCGTGTACCAGTAGTTGGAAAGATAATATAACTGCGAAAGGCACAGAAAACTTCAAGAAATATAAAATTAGAACTAGATATGCTTACATTGATAGAAAGATCTATAGAGGTAAAGAAAGATCTATACATGTGCTTTATAGACTACACAAAAACATTTGACAAAGTAGAGCATGTGGAAATAATCAGTATGCTGGAGAAATTATTAAACATTGATGGCAAGGATCTGCAAATCATAAAAAACATGTACTGGCAACAAACAGCAGCCATACGAATTAACAACCAAACAGGACAATTCCAATATATAAAACAAGGAGTCGGACAAGGCTGTGTTCTGTTGTCGGATTTGTTTTCACTTTACAGCAAACATATTATGAGATCAATAATAGACAAAAAAAGGAATTGAAGTCAATGGTCACAACATAAATAATTTGTGATATGTGGATGACACAGTCTTAATAGCAGAGACAGAGAATGAACTAAAAGAAATGATAGACATAATAGTAAAATAAAGCAAGAAAAAAGGTCTCAGTCTGAATAGTAAGAAAACAGAAGTAATGGTCATATCAAAGAAACAATCATCACCATCATGCAGCATAAAAATAAACAGGACAAATCTGAAACAAGTGCAATGCATCAAATACTTGGGCACAATTTTAACATCAGATGGAACACAGAAATAAAAAGCAGAATAGCTCGGGCAAAAAATAGCATTCCAGGAAATGAAAAATATCTTATGCAACAAATATATGTCAATAGAAATGAGAAAGAGGGTTCATCGGTGCTATATAGAACCAATTCTGACCTATGGAAGCAAATCATGGACAGTAGACATACAAATGAAAAGACGTTTAGAGGCCACAGAAATGGGATTTCTCAGAAGAATGTTGAAAGTTCCCTCAACAGCTAAAAAGACCAATGAGGAGATTCTCAAAGAGGCCAACACAAAAAGGGAGCTCCTTAAAAACATCAGAAAGAAGCAATCAACATTTTTTGGGCACATCATGAGAAGAGGAAAGTTGGAATACTTGGTTACAACTGGCAAAATAGAATGAAAGAGAGATCACGGACTACAAAGCAAAGAGAGAAGATACTGGATAGCTTGGTGTCATGGCATGGAAAACTGTTAACAACAGAACTGATATGATGCACTGTAGATAGAAGATTGTGGAAGAACATGATCGCCTATGCCAACCGGTATGGCACATGATGATGAATATCCATATTTTCATCAGCAATCAATATGTGTAAGACAAGGATGTGTCCTCTCACCACTCCTCTTCATCATATATATGGACAAAATAAATCAGGAAACAACCAACAATAAGGACAAATCAAATAATAACATAGAGGTAGAAAACTACAACATCAACGAGCTACTCTTCGCAGATGACCAATGCCTAATAAATATATGAGGATGAAAACCTGCTACAACATTTAACATCTCTTGATAAAAGCTGCACAAACTACAGTATGAAAATTGACACAGCAAAAACAGAGGCTATAAGAATAAGCAAATTAAGACACCCATTAAACATCAAGATCAAAGATAAAGAAATAAAACAAGTAGAGGAATTCAAGTATTTAGGCACAATGTTCACAGAAGATGGAAAACTAGACAGAGAAATTGACATGAGAATACAAAAAGCAAATGCTGTCACATACCAGCTTTCACCATTGCTAAGACATCCAAACATTTCTATGCCAGCTAAACAACAAATGATAAATAGCATCTTTTTACCAACTTTGTGCTATGAAAGTCAAACATGGACCCTTTCTAAATCACATTTAAGAAAGATCAATACATGTGAGATAACAAACAACACAAGAAGAGATAGAATACCAAATGAAACCATAAGAAAAATAGTAGGAACAAAACCCTACCAAGAATATATAGAACAACAACAATTTAAATGGTTTGGCCACCTGGTCAGAATGAATCCTCACCAATCACCATCAAGGGCGTTCTTCTCGAGAATGCATGGAAAAAGACCAAGAGGAAGACCCAGAAGAAGATGGATAGATGCAGTGACAGAGACATGTAACAACAAAGGGAAATCATTAATTCAGACAATTCGAGCAGCACAAGAACGACAAATGATATAAACCACGACACCTTTTAGGTATCAGTGAAAGAGAAAAGAAGAAGAAGAAGAAAGAATCAATATGTAGAAGCAGATTTTCTTCTAAAATATTACATTTCTTCATGTTTTACAATTTGATGATAGCATCCAGATAATTGCTTTGGTTCAGATATAATCCAACTTCCATTATTACATTTCTTCTTTGTTGTTAACCCATTTTGAATTTTTGCTTAGACACAAATGGTACAGATAATAGCAAAAGCTTGTAAACATATTATTGTTACCTTCTGTTTTTCATGTGAAGATGATAATTTGGTTTCTACAAGATGTGAAATCCTTAAAATTAGATACCATTTTTTTTTTTTTAGATTTTAAAGATTTCCTATTTCTTTAAGAAATGCAATTATGTAACAAGTTTTATCTCAGTATATAGCCATAAATGCTTTAAAAACATCAGTAAATTATTTATTACAATCACCACTATCCATCCTCTGTTGAAATTGTTACAGCTCTTTAAAATAGCCCTAACAGCTCTGAGTAAAATGGAAATATGTGTGATGTCATTATTTAAAAAAAATTTGATCTCTTATTTCCAACTCCTAATAAAGCAGACACCAAAAAAAACTTGAAAAACTTCAACTTCTATCAAACTTCATAATCTCTAGTGAAAACTTCTAAGTCTGTCTGATCACCTCTGTGGAACTATAACAATCTTTATTTAGTGATATTCTTCTCTTGACACTATGTGTTTATCTGAAAATGAACCTGTCTGTCTGAAGGCAAGCTCAAGTATAGTCTATCCCTAATGGTCTGAACAGATTATATAACACCTCAAATAAGGCTCTCTTCATTGGTTCATTGTTCTTAAAAGTGTGTGCATTCTTAATGTGCAACTGTGCAGCTTAGAGGGAGCCACGATTGTTAATTATTATTTAACAAAGACAAAGACAGTAGACTCATGTCAAACACAGTCTGTTACAAGAGGCAGTTTAGCTTTCAATTCGTTTGACTTTCAATTCGTTTGACTTTTGAGTTTAATTTCCTCATAAGAAATAGTGTAAATTGAATTTATTCATTTCAGTACCTAAAATTTACTCATTACAAAGCATTTTATATGCAAATATTGGTTATTTAAATTTATATAATAATGCTAATATTACATTAACATCATCATCATATGCCATGCGGGTTTGCCTTGACAATCATCTGTCTCCACATCTCTCAGTCCTTCATGCATATCATAATTTCATTCAGAGATAGTTTATTATGCCTTTTCGCTAAGATGTTTAACATTTTTTTTGTCTTGGTTTACCTCCGCTCCTCTTTCCATTCATTCTGCCCATTGTCATAGTATTCTCAATGCCTTTTTTTTTCACATCACATGCCAAATAAATGTAGATTTAAGTTTTCTTATGGTTTTAATATTTCTGGTTACTCCAATGCTTTTTAAAAATTCTTTATTAGTAATCTTTGCTATCTATGGAATTTGTAACATTCTGCTGATAAACCTCATCTCAGCTACCTCCAATGTTCTCTGAATTGTCCTGCTTATCATTCAAGACTAACTTCCATATTGTAGAACAGGTTCTATGTAGCATATTAGAACACATTTTCTAATATCAATTGACAATTGAGTTATTGAGTTATTTGCGGGTCATCATCATTGCACTCCGAACATGTCCATAGGTTCTCAGATCCCCTCCTCAGCAATTCCCTCAGTGTCCAGCGACTGACGACTCCAGTTCTATGTTGGTTGATAAGTCTTCTTACACGGCCACCAAGTTTAATTGACAATTATTTGTTACAAAGGATGTTTTTTATTTGTTTAAGAAGTGATAATGATCTAGGGAAAGTGGAAAGGAACGTTCTGAGTAGGGGAGTGAGTAGTGATGCTAAGTCTTAAATAGAAGTCACTTTCCATAAAAACATCAGACATCTGATCTGGTGGTGTAGGATTCTCTTCTCTTGAGTCAAACATTTGAGGGTTGAGACTAACTAACACAAGCACTGTTACGATCATTTGATCTTTCTTTGGAAAAGAGGCTGTCCAATAATATTTCTTTCACCAGCTTTGTAAATTTTCTAAAATTTTTTTCACCTGTTCCATTGAAGACAGCTTCAGAGCAATTTTTTTATTATCGCACATTATAGAGATCCTACATCTCAAGATCACAATATTTTCCATTATTCTAGCATTCTATTCAGGCTCTGCTACTAGCTCAGATTCCTCTAAATCTTTGGCTGGTGAAAGTATACTTCACCAGATTGACAAGAATATGTTTAGTAGAAAGTAGGTGAATCTGTTTTGTGTGTCTTGTGTCAACAGCCTAAATTGGATATATTGTCCTGGACACGCTGGAATTCATAGCAATGAGATGGCTGACAGAATGGTGGGGTCTGCCATTGTGTAAGGAACCTTTAAAATGTACATAAATGACATTGTGAGGGTTTCTAGAGACCACCTCTCACAGGAAGGTGACAATGAAGCTGAGGATAACCAATATGTTATAGGATGTTTCACTGTGATGGGTGAAAGTAGGAAAGTATCTTCAATGGAAAAGGATGAAGCAAATTTGATCAATGCAGGGCAGGAACAATCGGTAGATGAATACTTCCATGGTTGCTGGTATGGGTGACAGAGCAGATATGGGAATGTCCTGACAGCAGTGATGACAGTCCAAACTAAAGATTAAAGACTGGCCAGAGTTTCTTCCAGCAGATTTCATCAACTTGTAGGAGTCTTAACCCCAGGCTTTGTCTATATCCTCAGGATATGGAGAATATTGAAAACTCCCTGATATCCAAACTCCCTTAGGTTTAACTCTGTCCAATTAGTCACCTCAAAGCACTATTGGAAAACAGGCTTTGAATACAGCATCTTAAAATTAGGGATTGCTTGTTGGTCCATGGGCTGGATAAGAGGTGGCGTCAGGGAACAATGACTTTATCTAAATGAAGCCATATTCCATTCTCAAATATTTTTTCAGTCCTGAAAGGTGTGCAGGAGCATTGTCCAAATTAGAAGGGCGTTGAAAAGTAAATTATTTTCCTTCAAGTATTTCTTCACATTAGAGACAAACGTTTTTCAGTCATTCATGTTTTTCATGGCCTTCTCTTCTTTAGTGATATAGGTTCTATTTGGCACTATCTTCTAGAAGAAATGTGCCTCATCACAATTGAAAACTTGTTGGGAAATAAAGCCCTCCCTGTCTACAAAGTCTTTAATCTCAACCACACATTTTTTGGCAGCATCTTCTTTTTTGCATTTGCAGCCTACCCATGCTAAGAATGCCTGTTTTCTTATCAAAATTGTCAAACCACCTTTTGTCAGTCTTAGATTTTCCACACTAAACCAACATGTATCTTGCTTAATGTTACTATAGAGATGCTTAAACTTCCCACATTATAATAGTCTCAGACTAGCTACAACAAACAGGATTTCCCTATAATTTTTTAGGTAAAGTTTCAAGTTGTTTGAATATCAAACTATTCAACTTTCAAAGACTCTGGTATGTTTTGTTTGTGTTGTTTGACTAAAATTTTGGCAATAATGTGTACACATGAGTATAAACATGTAACAGCATCTTACTGAAATATATATTGCAGGCATTCTGCACAGAGATTTAAAACTTGAGAATATCTTACTTGCAAAAGAACCTGGCAATGATGGTAATATACTGATTAAGGTTAGTTGAAAGTACATTTTAAAAAAATAGAAACAACATTGTTTTTGTTATGTGTACTCTTTACTTGTCACAGCTAAGCTATCAGTGATAATGCGGTCTTGAGACTGCTACAATTTGGAATAAAACATCAAGTAGAAACAGCAGTCTGCAGGGACTATATGTGTGCACAACCATTGAGCTAATGCTGAAAGTGATTGAAACTTATGAGTTACAGGCACTGTATGGGGTGCTCACAACAATGAGCTCCACATTTTTTAGTGTGTGGTAAACTTTTCAGAAGTTTCCATGTTTTTAAATTATGCTCTGAGTTTAAAATATCTAAAAAAAATAATTAATGTTTAAATGTACAGTAACATATATGCAGTGTAATCATATAACATAGACCTTCCCTATCTCCTTATAGCAATACTAAAAAAAAGGAAGAAAAAAGTGGTATGGTGACAGCTTTACGTGGCAATGGACGAAACAAAAGTTGACGTTTCGGCCAAGTAGTACCTTCATCTGGACGAACAACAAACACAAAAATTATATATAACGATATATTAACAAACCTAACTAAAGTAAAGTAAAGTAAAGTACCCCCCGTCACGCCAAGTGGCTTATAGGGAAATATGGTGTTAGTGACCCTATATTTTACAGACCTTCAGCACATGATTTTTGGGGTAATGTGGTCGGTATTACGCCCGTGCTGCTTTTACTTTCCCAGAAAAAATCCGGTACCCATTTAAGGCTGGGTGAACCCGGAGCCGTCGGTTGGGATCGAACCCTACCCCTTGTCCGTAGTAGTCCAGTTCACTAACCACTGAGCTATCGCGGCTCCTACTAATTTTTAGGGAATTAGTAAAACCCAGGTGTCCTCGCCAGGATTACGAACCCCGGCTGTTGCCGTGGTAAGCCAACCGCCTATCGATTGCGCTAACCGGACACCCAACAAACCTAACTACATGGCGATAATATGCTAGATACTAAAGAGAGGAAAAATAAAAAAATGGTCACTTCCCTGTGTTCCTGAGCTGGGTCAGTCTCCAAATGGACTAAATTGATACGGCAGGACCGACTATAAATCTCACTGACCAGGAAGTCAGGTGAGAAGACGGAAAGGAAGGGTTCTAAAAATATGGGGAGGTGGGTACAGGATATGTGTAAACTATGCACGTCTACCTCTGTGTGTGCAACCCGAACCGATGTGTAAACATAAGCATGTGTATGTAACAATGCATGCATACACACATAAATCAGCACATATATTGCCACAAGGCCCACAAAAGAAAAACCCAAAGGAGCCCAAATGTGTCAATACATGTGCAGACAAATATGTCCACATGTATAGGTTAAGTAGCGCATGGGGGTATGAAATATGTAGTGGGTGTCCTATGAGTATGAGAGTGATATGTTCATTCCTTGGGGGGAGACAGCGAACCCAACTGGGCAATAAGGCGATTCTCAAGGGCGAACCTGCTGTGATTGCTGGAGTGACATGAGACAATGCCAGTAGCTTGCATGTCGAGTTTACCACTATGTCCAGGGGAGTTGAAATGGGCAGACACCGGGCTGCCAGTATTTTGCTCAACATCACGAAGATGCTCACAAAATCTGTCACTCAAGCGTCGTCCACTTTCACCCACGTACGTCATCTGGCAGTGCTTGCATATTATGGTGTAGATGATATTACGCGACACACAAGTGAACCCCTCCTTGATGTCGAATTGCTTATTAGGGAACAAGACCGAATCGGTGCAAAGCACGTAGTCACAAGTTCTGCAAACTCGATGTCCACAAGGAACAGTACCAAGGTATTTGTGGTTTGAGCGGGGGAAGCGGCTAGTGACAAGAATGTCTCTCAGACTCCTGTCACGTTTGAAGGCGACCAAAGGAGGATCACTGAAAAGTAGGCGGATAGTAGGATCTGAGTGGAGAATGGAGCGATACCGGTTAAGGATCCTCACCGTAGCCAAGTTATGGGGGTGGTAGGTGAGGGTAAATATGGTCCTATCAGAGGAACTGCGGGTGGATGGGGTGAGTGTCACCGAACGGGGAATATCGAGAGCTCTCTTAAAGGCAGATTGGAGAACCGAATCAGGATAGAGACGACGCCTAAAGAAATTTAACATCAGGTGGGCCTGTTGGAGAAAATCGTGATCATCCTGGCAGATATGACGAAGTCGTAATAATTGAGAATATGGAATGGAATCTCTGCAGTGAGATGGATGAGACGAGGTGTAGAGAAGATAACAGTGGGCGTCCGTGGGTTTATAGAAGACTGAAGTGTGGAGGCTGGAGGTACCAAGGGAGACGACCAGATCAAGAAAAGTGACAGACAAGGTAGAGATATAAGATGTAATCTTGATGGATTTGTGAAAGTTGCCAATGTAGTCGATGAACCTGGAGATGTCATCTTCCGGCAAGTCAGTCAATCCAAAACCGTCATCAATGTACCGGAGGTATTTAAGGGGAAGGGGGCCACGATATGAATTCAGTATTTGATGTTCAAGGTAATCCATGAACAGGCAAGCATAACTAGGGCCCATCTTGGTTCCCATTGCTACCCCACTCACCTGGTCAAAGAATTGACCATTGAATTAGAAAGTATTAAGGTTGAGAACAAGTTCAGTGAGACGGAGGAGAGTAGAAGTATCCACAGGTGGATGTTTTCTTTGGTCAAGAAAGAATTGAAGAGCTATAAGGCCATCAGCATGAGGGATAGAGGTATACAGAGAGCATACGTCGAGGACGAAAAGTCGGTACGAGCGTTCAGGGGTAAGGGAAAGGGAAGAGAAGATAGTGAGAGCATGATTAGTGTCCTTGACATAGGTGGGAAGGGATGTCACTATGGGTTGGAAAATGCTGTCGAGATAGTTGGATATATGTTCTGTAGGACAACTACATGCTGAAACAATGGGACGACCAGGGTTATTGGGCTTGTGGATTTTAGGGAGCATGTAGAAGGAAGGTTTGCCTAGAGCACTGTCTGGGATGATGAGACGGGACGCGCTAGGAGGAAGGGATTTATCGTCGATAAGCTGTTTGATGGAAGAGCGAACCTTCTCATTGTTGCTAGTAGTGGAATCACTAGGACAAGGTTTATAGAACGTGGTGTCAAATAATTGTTTGACGCCTTCTTGGATGTATAGGTCTTTACGCCAGACTACCACAGCCCCTCCCTTATCAGCTGGTTTAATGACGATATCTTCCCGACTATGGAGATTGGAAAGGGCTCGAAATTCGGCGGGAGTTAAGTTGGAACGAGGTACTCGGCGAATGGGGAGTTGCTCGATCTCACGAAGAGTAACCTGTGTGTATAAGTCGAGAGCCCTTGAGGCACCAGAAGGCGGTGTCCAATCTAATTTACGTGAATGAAAGTGAGAAAATTCATCAACATCAGTGGAGGATGAGGTGTCTGATTTCCCGCAGCGAAAGTATTCTAAACGCATGCATCTGTGCAGATCATGGACATCCCTTAGAAGACTGACGATCACTAGTAGGGCGCACAGGGACAAATTGTAACCCTTTAGAGAGAACTGCGCGTTCGTTATCCGATAATGTGAGGTCCTTTGGAATGCAGATGGCGCGGGAATGGTGGTCGAGAGGGGGTTGAGAGGGTGGTTGAGGTCGAAGGTCGGATATCTTCTTTTTGTGTTGAGAGGACATGAAGGTATAAAGCTCCCTGTTTAAGTTATGGATAGTTTCGCGAATAGGGTGATCGAAACTGATCGCTAGAGAACGAATTTGGGATATTAAAATTCTACGTCTGTCGCTGCAGCTGTAAAGAAGCCTAGAGTGGTTCGCTAGAACTGCCCTAATCCGTTGGAAACCGCATCGCCTTTCTATGTTATCAAGATGACGCATCTCGCTAGCGTTAGGGGAGTGAATAAAGGGCTTGAATTTCGAGATAAAACCACTTGGGATAATTCTAAGTCTGAGGCAGTTGTGGAACCAAGATGGGCCTAGTTATGCTTGCCTGTTCATGGGTTACCTTGAACATCAAATACTGAATTCATATCGTGGCCCCCTTCCCCTTAAATACCTCCGGTACATTGATGACGGTTTTGGACTGACTGACTTGCCAGAAGATGACATCTCCAGGTTCATCGACTACATTGGCAACTTTCACAAATCCATCAAGATTACATCTTATTTCTCTACCTCGTCCGTCACTTTTCTTGATCTGGTCGTCTCCCTTGGTACCTCCAGCCTCCACACTTCAGTCTTCTATAAACCCACGGACGCCCACTGTTATCTTCTCTACACCTCGTCTCATCCATCTCACTGCAGAGATTCCATTCCATATTCTCAATTATTACGACTTCGTCATATCTGCCAGGATGATCACGATTTTCTCCAACAGGCCCACCTGATGTTAAATTTCTTTAGGCGTCGTCTCTATCCTGATTCGGTTCTCTAATCTGCCTTTAAGAGAGCTCTCGATATTCCCCTTTCGGTGGCACTCACCCCATCCACCCGCCGTTCCTCTGATAGGACCATATTTACCCTCACCTACCACCCCCATAACTTGGCTGCGGTGAGGATCCTTAACCGGTATTGCTCCATTCTCCACTCAGATCCTACTACCCGCCTACTTTTCCGTGATCTCCTTTGGTCGCCTTCAAACGTGGCAGGAGTATGAGAGACATTCTTGTCACTAGCCGCCTCCCCCGCTCAAACCACAAACACCTTGGTACTGTTCCTTGTGGACATCGAGTTTGCAGAACTTGTGACTACGTGCTTTGCACCGATTCGGTCTTGTTCCCTAATAAGCGATTCGACATCAAGGAGGGGTTCACTTGTGTGTCGCGTAATATCATCTACACCATAATATGCAAGCACTGCCAGATGACGTATGTGGGTGAAAGTGGATGACGCTTGAGTGACAGATTTTGTGAGCATCTTCGTGATGTTGAGCAAAATACTGGCAGCCCGGTGTCTGCCCATTTCAACTCCCCTGGACATAGTGGTAAACTCGACATGCAAGTTGCTGGCATTGTCTCATGTCACTCCAGCAATCGCAGCAGGTTCGCCCTTGAGAATCACTTTATTGCCCAGTTGGGTTCGCTGTCCCCCCAAGGAATGAACATATCACTCTCATACTCATAGGACACCCACTACATATTTCATACCCCCATGCGCTACTTAACCTATACATGTGGACATATTTGTCTGCACATGTATTGACACATTTGGGCTCCTTTGGGTTTTTCTTTTGTGGGCCTTGTGGCAATATATGTGCTGATTTATGCGTGTACGCATGCATTGTTACATACACATGCTTATGTTTACACATCGGTTCGGGTTGCACACACAGAGGTAGACGTGCATAGTTTACACATATCCTGTACCCACCTCCCCATATTTTTAGAACCCTTCCTTTCCGTCTTCTCACCTGACTTCCTGGTAAGTGAGATTTATAGCCAGTCCTGCCATATCAATTTAGTCCATTTGGAGACTGACCCAGCTCAGGAACACAGGGAAGTGACCATTTTTTATTTTTCCTCTCTTTAGTATCTAGCATATTATCGCCATGTAGTTAGATTTGTTAATATATCGTTATATATAATTTTTGTGTTTGTTGTTCGTCCAGATGAAGGCCTACTTGGCCGAAACGTCGACTTTTGTTTCGTCCATTGCCACGTAAAGCTGTCACCATACCACTTTTTTTTCCCTTTTTTTAGTATTGCAATTATCATCAGCTTTACAGCAGCTTCGCATCTCTACGCATCTTGGTGCATCTTGATGCCTTTACCCCTATCTCCTTATCTTTAGTTAGTTAAGTTTAAGTGAACTGTGTCTGCCTCTCTTTTCATGAATAGCATAATTGCTTGTGTTATGTTCTAGAATGTTGTCAGGCTGGGATAGGCAATGTCAAACCTACTACTGTTATAGACAGGTAATTAGTACAACCTGTATCTTGTCCTCACTTCTTTTTGGGAGTCTTGGAAGAGTCAAAGACTAGGTGAGTAAATCCCAAAAAGAAAATTCAGAGACAGTGATTTGTTACATATTCTTTCTGGCATCTCCTGCTGTCAGTTTGATACCAATTTTACCATAATTGTTTTCCTTTGAAATGAATTAACAAGATCAAAAGGGGGGATTTTTTAGGCCTGACAACACATAATCTCCATACACCTTGCTTGTACTTTAGAAATGTCATCTCTTTGCTGTGTTTACGCAGTGACCTACAATGATGCATTGATTTATTTCTTGAGATAGAAAGCTTATGGCCCACTCCAAGAAATATATTTTGTGGTCTTGCTGAAGAAGGTATTTGCCTTCACATCAGATTGGCTGCAAATTTTTAAACCTAGCCGAGAAAGAGAAAGTACAAAGCACTATTCAGGAAAATGTTATATATAGATGATGCCGCTCATGTTACACATATGGAAAGTAAAGTACAAACTCTATTAGATCAATTTGCAGTATTCTGCAAATTGTTTAAATTAACCAGCAATCCATAAAGGCATGTTATGACTGAGGGCACAAAATCTGAAAACATTGTCATATATGTTGTTGTTTGCCCATCATAGATGATGAAAACACTCATTTAATCTGTTTGTGCAAATATGACATTTAAGCCCCATTCTGTTGTGAGATAACCTAGGACATTTTGGACTTACAATATGTGCAGCTGCTGGGGGATCCATTTCATGAGCCTTTCAAACCTATCTCTTTTGTTTGGTGGTTACTCTTTTGTTTGTCTTACAAGATGTAGTTCAACATTGAAAAATGTGCACAAATTAGTTTTTTCTTGTGTTATATTTTTCCATGTTTCAGAATTAATTTTGGAAGCTTTTAATGAGGTCTTTAGCATATCTTTAAAGTCCATATGGTCTCACATGTGTACAACAACACTGAGTGGACATTATTGTCAAATATACTAAAACTGGAGGTCGTAAATAATTTCAAAGACTTTGGAATAGATATGGCTTAACAAACTTGTCCAGGATGGTACAGAGAGAGCGGATAAAACATGTTGTCCATCAACAACAATATCATGTATATAAAGCATGCATACATTGTACTTTACTCTGTTCCAGCAATTTGTCTATATACACATCTCATGAAAATAACAAATACATTACACACAAGAGATGTACATATAATCTCCCATTGAGATAAAGTAACAAACATTGAAGTACTCATTCATGGTGGGATGCCAAGCATGTTCACAATCCTCTGGCAATGTTGTCTAAGATGGCAGGACCACCTGTGCTGTAAATTCAGAACATATAATTGACAATTGCCTATATGAAGAGACAACCTCTGGTAATAGAAGCAAAGAAAGGCTTCCTCCCACCCATTCTGCAAAGATAGATATCTAAACATGACATGAAGCTGCATAGCTGTTTGAGAAGAGCTTGCTAATGACAGATCCAACTAGAGGCAGGCAATAAAACAATGATTCTAATAGTCATAATCCTATTCTCCTTACTATTTTTCACTCAGCAAAGCAGCTTTCTATACCATAGAATGAATTCATGACTAGTGCAGAAATAGGAGAAATTATAAAGCATCCAAAATATCAGCTATAATCAAGAGAAGAAGGTGGTTATGTGTTGGTCATGTGATGAGAAGAGGCAAGAAGAAAATCTCAAAGCAGGCCCTTAAATGTGAACCAGAGGATAAAAGAAAATGAGGGTGATCTAGAAAAACATTAAAAGCAACATTGAGGCAAGAAGCAAGAACAGCAGGTATCAGCTTCCTTGCTGAAGTTGAAAGACTCGGCTAAAACTGAAACAGGTGGCTAGACACAATGTGGGTCCTGTACAAGGTCTGACACTTGGTAGCAAAGATCATCAAAGATGGAAAGTTTAGGATTTTTATTCTATGTGTTGTCTTCAGCTTGAAAGGAAAGGACAATAGATAGATAGAAAAAGAGCAAACTTCACACTACTCTAACAAGATCAACTCTACATGTTAGCAAGGAGTAGTATCAGAGTTTCAAAGTCAGCTTGGTTGTATACATCTTCTAGGTCAGTATTTCACAACAGGGAGGGGGGGTGGGGGTTTCGTCCATATGGTTCCTGGGAGGGGCACATATAAATGGTATAATTGGGGCACCATGGCCCTCAGTGAAATGTTTTATTCACCATCTTCACGTGCCATACAGTTGGCATATATGATCATATCCTTCCACAATTTTCTATCCACAGTGCATCGTGTCAGTTCTGTTGTTGACTTTTCCATGACATTACACCAAGCTATCTTCTCTCTTTGTCATCCACGATCTCTCTTTTCCTGTATTTTGCCAGTTGTAAGTATTCCAACTTTCTTCTTCTCATGATGTGCCTGAAAAATGTTGAATGTTTCTTTCTGATGCTTTTTAAAAGTTCCCTTTTTGTATTGGCCTCTTTGAGAATTTCCTTGTTGGTCTTTTTAGCTGTCAGGGGAACTTTCAACATTCTTCTGAGAAATCCCGTCTCTGTGACATCTAATTATCTTTTCATTAGTTTGTTTGCTGTTCATGATTTGCTTCCATAGGTAAGAATTGGCTCAATACAGCACAGATGAACTTTATTTCTCACTTATATTGACATAAATTTGTTGCTTAAAATGTTTTTCATATTTGAAAATGCTATTTTGGCCTGAGATATTCTGCTTTTTATTTCTGTGGTGCATCTTCTATCTGACATTATTATTGTGCCCTAGTATTTGACACATTAGGAGCCAGTGGTGGGGTGTGCTAAACACTCCAAAGTATGGTGACAGCTTTACAAGGAAGGAACACAACACAATACTTACGTTTTGGCCTGTGGCCTTCTTCAGAATACAAGGACAACGACAACAAACGGTGAAGCACAATTATCTATAACTACATGTTAGATGATCAAGTGTAGGGCGAGGAAAGTAGGATGTTGAAATAAGAAAGGAGAGAGAAGAGAGAAATGAATACTACATGAAGAGAGGTAGGATGGGCGTCAAGATATATAAAATAGAAAAAGAGAAAAATGTATCATAAAATGACTTAGCTTAAAGCAGAAAGTCTGTCCTCCGAGCTCGAACACATCAGAATGACTTGGAGCATTAAGGCTGTGTCTAGAAAGTAACACATGACTGAAACATGCAAGTTTAGAAGGACAAAAGGACCAATGTGGTGGGAAAACCAATCTGGGGGTGGGTTGGGGGGGGGCCCTCTTAGAATGATCTTAAAAGTATGACAATAAATAGAACGACTTGGAAATTGTTTCTTGAAGACCTATGCTCCACAGGGAGCTGAAAGGTAGAAGAAGACAGCATCTGATGCCACTAGAAACATTTTTAGAGAGCTTGTTGCTGTATATTGTTGAACATCTATTATTTGTATATCTTGTAATTAATACATACATTTGGTAGATAGACACATAACTCATCATTGTGCTAACAAGACAGTCTTCATTCATAATATCCATATTGCATGACAACATTCTTTTAACTCAATCAGCAATGTTCTATAATTCTATAAATTCTTATGTTAACTTTAACGTTACTTTGTAGATCAATGTTGTGCTTTGTGTTTATAACAAGTAACTTCCGTGATCGTAATAAAGTTCTTCGACAATCTATAGTGGTTAGCTTCTAATTCTATGTTCAATTCACACAATCTTTGCTCTTGTGATCCATAAGGGCGTTATAAAATCTCTAAGAAAATCTCTCATGCTGATAAATAATCTATTGTAATAACTCCATTGAACAATCTCTAAGAATTACTAGTTTCTATCCTGATGTTTCTACACTTCGAATGATGACTTCTCAAAACTATTCTAATTCCTAACTTTAAATGTATCTGTCACAAAATCTGAGCGAACTGTCCAATCTAACTGACACCTAACCCTTACATTCTGCCTTGAGGCAGTTCTTTGCACTCGTCTACTATGTTTTTGCGTACACATGCTTTGAGAACGAATCTAATCTATTCTTGGACACAGGCGTGGTCTTTCTTGGGAACTTGCTAATGTAGAGGGGAGAGTAAGTCGGTAAGTAAACAAAGAAACGATAAGACAAGGTCATGAGGAAAAAAGACAACGAGACACTGAGATGAAGTTCACGAGGATATGAAGTTTACGTGGGAGGCATGAAAGTTACGATCAGAAAAAGAGTGGGCAGTTGAAGAAGATTGGTTAGGACGGAAAGGAAGTAATTATGATTGGATGAGAGGGCCCAGATTTAAGGAGAAAACACAAAGGATCGGGAGCACTTGAGAGAAATTAGACCGGCAGAAAGTCACGCTTAGGTAGCGACAGGCGACCAAGTGTTGGTCGGCCCATAGGGCTGCCATAGCCCAATAAGCGTAGAATAGTTGTGTATTAGGAAACAAGAGGATATAGAGCACTTGAGAGAAATTAGACCGGCAGAAAGTCACATTTAGGTAGCGACAGGCGACCAAGTGTTGGTCGGCCCATAGGGGCTGCCATAGCCCAATAAACGTAGAATAGTTGTGTATTAGGAAACAAGAGGATATAGAGCACTTGAGAGAAATTAGACCGGCAGAAAGTCACATTTAGGTAGCGACAGGCGACCAAGTGTTGGTCGGCCCATAGGGGCTGCCATAGCCCAATAAGCGTAGAATAGTTGTGTATTAGGAAACAAGAGGATATAGGTCACTTGAGAGAAAGTAGACTGGCAGAAAGTCACATTGC
The DNA here is from genome assembly GCA_032433765.1 of Megaustenia siamemsis. Classification (NCBI taxonomy): domain Eukaryota; kingdom Metazoa; phylum Mollusca; class Gastropoda; order Stylommatophora; family Ariophantidae; genus Megaustenia; species Megaustenia siamemsis. The sequence continues at coordinate 37,007,554 of JAVIAB010000107.1, forward strand.
TTCTGTTGGATTGGAAATGATAACTTACCACCACTGTGTGTCTATATGTTTGGAATTGGAGTCATCAACGATGGCCTAACATCATCAAGTGCTACGATGATCATCATTTTCGGGAGGACGCGAACTTCCATGGTATATGGTGGATAGGCGGCAGGAACCATTGAAGGCTATGTCTGAAAAGTGTTCCTTCTTGCAGTTTCCTCATATTCCAAGTCCGGATTGTTGCAGGAGCTACTGAGTTAAGTGCTCTGTGCACACCATGAGCTGTGTGTCTCATCCGTTTTGATCCTGTTTCGATATCCCGCTTATTTACGATGAATGATGATATCTTATGACAGGGAACAGTTGGCTGTGTTCACTTTCTGCGCGGTTTCGCCTTATGTCTTTTGGCGTGTGCTGAGACTGCTACGATGGGGACTACAGTTACCTTTCTTTGTTTGGGAGATGTGTTAGTAATTCGGATGATTCCACTGGCATGGGCGGTTGAGCAATTATGGATTTTAATTCGTTTGCAGTGATACCGAGGCCTTCCATAACCAATAACCAATAAAGTCACGTTAGGCAGAGACGCTGAGACTAATACGGGAATGTAATGTCAGGAACACTTTAGTCGGACAGGATAGTGAGAAAACCGGAACTAAGACAGTTCGTAACAGTAGTAACGCGACAGAGTAGGGCTGATAGAAGATAGCTAGAATAGGGAACAGTTCACATAGATGGAAACAGTTCACAAACAAATTAGTTGCGAGCGTGGATGAACCTAGAGCCCCAGCGGCAAGTGATAGGACTGTGGGCTAGAGAAGTTGTATGAGTGCGCATTATTCAAGTGTGATTAACATGCTATGTCACGTGTGCAGTGTTGGCGCCCTGATAGTGGGCAGAATTAAAAGCCGGCGAAATTCTTACACCTAGCGTGTTTGTTTTGTGTTCATCAGTTGCAATATCTTGCCTAGCGTAATCCATATAGGGAGAATCTCAACACCAGTGAAGTTGTCGCGGCACAATAAGCATAACGCAGTAATAATAACAATGACAACAAAGACAGAAGTACTATGACTAGCCAGGTCAAGGCTGAAGTGAGCTTCCAGTTAGCCCGGATCAGGGGTCAGCACGTGGAAGTTAAGAGAGCAGCACAGTAACAGCTGATAGGGAAGCCGGGCGACCCCTTAACGCGGTGGAAACTGTTACACGTGTGGGACGTGTCAAAGTGATTAATAAGCGATGGCAAGAACTGAAAGAACGGATGTCAACCCCATATAGAGAACTGATAGAAAGACGATCGTCAGATATCAAGGTCCATCGCAACATCAGCGCTACATCATCCGATGATTAAAACCAAGTTTCCGTTACATTTACGATTAAAAGAAGTTTCAGTTACACTAAGACTATCAACCCATCGGCTGCTTGCCTGTCCACCGCCTGTCAATTACCGTGAATCCTCGACAACATCTGTAAATCACTCCTATTACAAGCTGCCATTGGCCTCCTAGACCAACCTAAGTTTCCTTCGAATTTACTTTGATCTACTACTCTGTGGCTCCTTATCCTTTGATTTTCTAGTCAGAGAGAACTCAAGCATTTCCTACCACTGGACATAAAAAAATGTTCGGCGCCTGGAATTCTCCTGCGCAGTCGTGATTACGTCACATCATAGGCTGGTTATCTCCTAATGTTTCAGAGCCAGTCCAGCGATCTCATGTCAAAGGTGTGCCGACAGTCTTAGCCCGCCTAATCTCAAACACCTGTTCATACTGAGTCCAACGCTATTCTCTGAGCCTTATGTAACCTTCCTGGGTTAGTGGAAAATCTGTCGAGGGATTGAACACCTGTTCTCTCCTCCCGCTTAATCTCATAGCTTGTTATGTCTCATCGTTCTGAGTTCAGTGGACTAATTTACGATTGCTAATTCTTGTCTCCTTTGTTATTCTATACCAACCCCAACTTTTTTTTCCTTTCACGTTCGTCATATTCTTCTTCTATTCTTCCTCTGATTGCCATTTTATCCTTTCTGGATCATCACACTATAACAAGCTCAGTACAACATAAAATAAAAATAAAAATAATATAACAGCCATATATTTTCCTTGCTTTTGTATGGATCTAAATGCTGGAGAGTGACAGAAAAGGAATAATTTAATTGTCATAATTTTAAACAATATTTATTGTCCTTTTGAGCTGAAGATGGCACATAGGGCAGAAATTCTACACTTTCTATGTCCAACAATCTTTGTTATCAAGTGTTAGACCCTGCACAGGACCCACATTATATCTCTCCACATGTCTATCTATGTTCAGGATGAGTCGCTCAATCTCAGCAAGAAACTTGATGTCTGCTGTTATTGCCTCTCACTTCAGTATTATTTTTAGCATTTCTCTATGGTTTGCCTATTTTTTATTGTACTCTTAGGTACTTGAGGGCTTGCTTTGAGATTCCCTTGTTATCTCTTCTAATCGCATGGCCAACATATGCCTACCTTCTTCTCTTGATTATCATCATCATCAAGTACCATGCCTGCTGGTGTAGGTGATCATGTCTCTCTTCTTTTGATCTTGATAGTTATTTATCATTTCTGTTGTTGACCTTCTGCTAAGCCATTCTCTTAAGCTGTCTGGTATATTTTCTCTTTGCTTCCCTCTATCTCTTCGTCACTCAATTTTCCCAGTTGTTAAAATATATTCCAGCTGTTCTCTTCTCATTACATGGCCAAAAATTGATGATTGTTTCTTCCTAATATTGGAAATTAGCTTTCTTTTTTGCTTTGGCCTCTTTCAGAACATTTTCATTACTCTTCTTAGCTGTCCATGGTATTCTCAACATTCTTCTGTAAAACCACATTTCTACAGCAGTGATTTTCTTGTTTGTTGTCCTGTTGTCCATGATTCACATCCATATGTTAAGACTGGCTCTACATAACATTTAACAACTCTATTTCTTGTTTCTATTGTCAAAAATAGATTGCATAGTATCTTCCTTATTTTTTGGAATGCTGCTTCTGCCTGAGCCATTCTGCATCTCACCTCTGTTGTACATCTTCCATCTGAGGTTAACAAAGTTCCCAAATATTTAAATTCATTTACCTGTTTTAATATTGTTCCACTTGTCTTTATTTCGCACTGAGGTGATGTCTTTTTCTTTGTTGCTACCATTACTTCTGGCGATTCATGGTTGTACAAATCAATTACGAAGGTGGTTTTTCTGTTGCCTTCCGTCAGTTTGTTTATGGTTAGCTCTGCTAGCCTTTATCTAAAAAGTCTCAACCACAAGGCAGTGGGGTTGTTTTATTTCAGGGTAGCCTCCCTTAGCCTTTTACTCACCTGAGCATACCTGGAAGGAGCAGGGCAGCCGCAGGTTGTACTGTTTATATTATCTCTTGATTATAGTTAATATTTTTGGATGCTCTGTCATTTCTCTTATCTTTACTGGTCTTGAATTCATTCCATGGTATACAAAGTATTTTTCTGAAGCATTTTTTATGCAAATGGAAAACTTTCAGAATATTATAAACTAATTAGAGTAACAATAATGTAATGCTCATTAGGTATGGTGAGAAGAAAATGAAGACAGTGAATACAGGTTGACAGCAGAGTTTAGTGGGCCACATGTTGAAATGAGATCCAAAAACCATCACAGGAATTGCTATACAGTGAATTTCAAGGTGTAATAAAATAGACACAGACCAAAAACAACCAGGTAGAAAACAAAGGCGACAGAGATGTGCATTTTGGTCTACCCTGTGCCTCTTATGACATTTGTGGCATGTGACACTGGCTAAATTCTTTTCTCCCCACACTGTGGTCAGGACTCAGGTATTCAGCAAAGGGTAGCCAAAATCTATGCATGGTGAACACATTTTTTTACTGTTTTACTAAATGTTACAAAGTATGTTAGCCACTGATTGCTTTCTAGGTTCATGCCAAAGAAAAGAATGAAGAAAAGTTGAATGAGCATTATTCTGTTCACAAATTATTTCTTAATAACCACATTCATCTAGATCATCATTGAGTGCCTTCTCCGCAACGAAGGTTGGCTACCATGGATCGCCATTCTACTCTGTTTCTTGCTTTGATGGTGCAGGCTGTCATAGATTGACTTGTCCATCTTTTGATGTTACTCGTCCATGTTAGTCTTGGTCAGCCTCTGCCTCTTTTACCTTGTATTTTCCCTTCTAATATTACTTTTATTAGACTGTTGTGTCTTTTAACATGACCAAAAAATTTCATTTGTCTTGCTCTAATTGTGTTTAGTGGTTCTTTTTTCATCCTTAGTCATCCTAAAACTTCCTCGTTTGTTTTCTTTTCTTTCCATCCAATTCTACCTATTCTTCTGTAAATCCACATTTCAAAGGCCTCAATTTTCGGTTCTGTTTTCTGGTGTAATGTCCATTTTTCTGCACTATACAGGAATATTGAGAAGATGTAACATTTTGCTATTCTTAGTTTTAGCCCTGTTGTTATTTGTTTTGATGTTAGTACAGTCGAACCTGGTCTTAGGACCACCTGTTTAAAGCGTTTCCCTGGTTATAGGACCGGGTCTACAATTTCCCCGAGTTTTTTACTATATGCTAACACTGATTACGGCGCTCACCGTATGACGCGACCAGAGACCAGGCTAATTAACCGCCGCCAATGTTATTTATCCCGTTTACGACACGCGGGTAACACTGATAACGATACACTGACCAGCCAGTACTTCTCCGTCTCGCTGGGAGCCATAAACGATCGACACAGGTGTCTTAAGGTGTCGAAGTTTTCCCGTATTTAGTGAGTCCCAGATTACAGTGGGACGTGTTACGTTTATCAGTCAATACTGGTGTGAGAAACACGGCAGACAGAGATCTATGATTCGTGAAGTGACATCACTTCGCGGTTCCGTCTAGACCAGAGTAGACCATTGCGTGGCCCGTATAAATTACAGGAATTAACTAAAGAATTAGTCATTGCCCGCTTAGAATGTATTCACGTACATGTACAGTATCTCAGTGAATTATTTTTGTGGATTTTAAAAGTGTTACACACAATATAGGAAATGGCCAGTGTCAAAAGTGTAAAACCAAAAGCATTAACGCTGGAAGAACGAATATCAGTGATTCGACAAAATATTTTTGTGTGTTTAACTATCGTGTTTTATGAAAAGTGTCCAACCAGTGGCTATTGTAGACCGACATGTGCACTATGTTCTACTCATGGATTACGCTGATTTGCAGGTTAGTTTTCATAGTGCTTAGGATAAAATTTTTTTTATCGCTCTATTTATTATGTGAAACCTGTGAGGCAGGACCACCTGTCCTATGGGACCAGTTTTTGAAAGTCCCGTGAATGGTCGCCTTAGACAGGTTCGACTGTATATTTTTCATGGCATTGAAATTACTTTTTGCCATAGCCTATTCTTTAATTTATTTCAGTTTTACATTTTCCATCACTGGTTATAGTATGACCCAGGTAGTTGTAGTTCTGAACTGTCTCTAGATGTATTCCTTCAACTTTGATATTTAATTGTAGGTCTTGAGAATTTCTTTTGTTTATGATCATAGTTTTAGTCTTTTTGATATTCATATCTAGTCCATATTTCTTGCTTGTTATGTTTATCACATTAAGCAATTGTTGTAGATCTTTAGGATTTTCTGCTAGTAGTACAGTATCATCAGCATATCTTAGGTTATTGATTATCTTCCCATTAATGTTTAGGTCTGGCATCTCAGTGATGTTTTTAAAGATTTGCTCAGTGTATAAATTGAACAAGCTTGGTGATAGGATGCATCCTTGTCTTACTCCTCTTTTTATATAAATGGGTGTAGAGTTCTCCTTGTTTCTCTCCCTGGCTTTCTTTGGATTGTTACGTGATGAGGCTCCAATCTCTTTCACGGTGGTCTGCCTTATTCGTCTTTCGTGTTCTGAATATGCCTCATGTGTTCCACACACTTTGCTGTTTTGTTGTATTTAGTAGTTCTCTTTTTATTTTCAGTTCTTTTAAAACTTCATCGTTTGTTATCTTTTCTTTCCATCCAATTCTATCTATTCTTCTATAAATCCACATTTCAAAGGCTTCAATTTTCTGTTCTGTTTTCTTGTCTAATGTCCATGTTTCTGCACCATACAGGAATATTGAGAAGATGTAACATTTTGGCATTCTTAGTTTCAGCCCTGTTGATATTTGTTTTGTTGTTAGTATATTTTTTCATGGCATTAAAATTACTTTTTGCCATACCTATTCTTTTGTTTATTTCAATTTTACATTTTCCATCATTGGTTATAGTATGTCCCAGGTAGTTGTAGCTCTGGACTGTCTCCAGATGTAATCCCTCAACTGTGATATTTAATTGTAGGTCTTGAGAATTTAATATATATATACTATATAATATATGTATTTTATCGCCCTTGTTATTTGGAATTGTTATGGACTTCATAATGAAGAAATGCTGCACTGGTAATAAAGGCATCGAATGGATACAAGGAGACCATTTGGAGGACCTCGACTTTGCTGATGACATAGTTCTCATCAGCAGTCAGATAAAAACGATGCAGGAAAACACAAATGAACTATCATCAATAGCCAGCAAAATTGGGCTTGAGATCAATCATGAAAAGACTAAAGTCATGAAAAGTTTAATTCCAACAGGTGACAAAATATAGTAGAAGAGATCGATCACTTTATCTATCTTGGAAGTCACATTGATCGAGAAGGGGATACGAGTAAAGAAATTAGAATCAGAATGGCTAAAGCAGCAATGTCTTTCAGAAGCCTTGAAAAGTTGTGGAAATCAAAACTCATCAGCACAAACACAAAACTTAGGCTATTCAAATCAAATGTACTATCAACCCTTACGTATGCGTGTGAAAGCTGGAAAACAACAAGAGATATAGAAACAAAGTTGAACGCATTCGAAAATAAATGTCTAAAGAAAATATTTGGTATAGCATGGAACGAATTCAAAACAAACGAGGAAATTAGAGAAATCGCCAATCAACCACTAATATCTTCAGTAATAAAGAAAAGACGATGGTCATACGTTGGACATGTGATGAGAAGAGATAATAACCGAATAGCAAAGCAAGCCCTCATATGGGAAACAACAGGTAAAAGAAAAAGAGGAAGACCCAGGGAGACACTGAGAAGAACATTGATGAGAGAGGCAAGAGCAGCAGGAATCGGCTCCCTCAATGAGATAGAACTGCTTGCACAGAACAGAGACAGATGGCGAGATTTGATAAAATATCTTTAAAAGAAAACTGCTAGAACAAAAAAAAATTCATATAGGAGAAGGTGTATCTTGGTCTACGCTCTATGGGCCGGTTACGGCTCGAAAGGTCAATAGATAGATAGATATAATATATAATAACCACATTAGTCATTTTTTAATTCTGATGTAATTATGCTTGTGAGAGATTTCTCTTTATGTTATAAAGCTGTTTTCAGGTAATATGTCTTTGAAAACTATAGTTGAATTACACATTTTATGTGATCACTGTTAAAATTATATATTTTTCCATTAACTAGGTTTCAGATTTTGGTCTGTCAACTCAACAACTTAATAACTCATATGAAAACATGCAGGAACAATATTGTGGAACACTTTCCTACATGGGTTTGTATCTTGCTTATCTTGCTTTTCTTGCTAATCTAAACCCTTAACATTCATTATTGTCATCATCATCAAGTACCGGGCCTACTAGCGTAGGTGATAATGTCTCTCCATAATTTTCTATCTCGACAGTTCTTTATCATTTCTGTTGTTGACCTTCTGCCAAGCCATTCTCTTAAGCTGTCTGGTATCTTTTCTCTTTGTTTCCCTCTATCTCTTCGTCCCTCAATTTTTCCAGTTGTTCTCTTCTCATTACATGGCCAAAAAATTATGATTGTTTCTTCCTAATAGTGGAAATTAGCTCTCTTTTTGCATTGGCCTCTTTCAGAACATTTTCATTACTCATCTTAGCTGTCCATGGTATTCTCAACATTCTTCTGTAAAACCACATTTCTACAGCCTCTAGTGGTTTTCTTGTTTGTTGTCCTATTGTCCCTGATTCACATCCATATATTAAGACTGGCTCTACATAACATTTGAGAACTCTTTTTCTTGTTTCTATTGCCAAAAATGGATTGCACATTATCTTCCTCATTTTCTGGAAAGCTGCTTTTGCCTGAGCCATTCTTCATCTCACCTCTTTTGTACATCTTCCGTCTGAGGTTAACAAAGTTCCCAAATATTTAAATTCACTTACCTGTTTTAATATTGTTCCACTTGTCTTTATTTCGCACTGAGGTGATGTCTTTTTCTTTGTTGTTATCATTACTTCTGTCTTTTTGCTATTAAGGCTGAGTCCTTTATTTTTTTACTTTCTTTCACTATAATGTCCAACATTTCTTGTAACTCATTTTCACTTGTAGCGATTAATACTGTATCATCAGCATACCTTAGATTATTTATATTATGACCTCCAGTTGTTATTTCAGGCATGCCCCTTATGGATCTTAAAATAATCTCACTATAAATATTAAACAAATATGGTGACAGCACACAACCTTGTCTAACACCCTGTTTTATTTGTTGAAACATTCCCAATTGGTTTCCAGTTCTTATGGCCGCTGTTTGTTGCCAGTACATGTTCTTTATTATTCTTAGATCTTTGCTGTCTACGTTTATGCTTTCTAAAATTTTGATTATTTCTTGGTGCTTAACTTTGTCAAATGACTTGGTGTAGTCTATAAAACATAGGTATAGATCTGTTTTCACCTCTATGGCTCTTTCTACTAAAGATCTTATGATATAAATGGCATTGCTTGTTCCTTTATCTCTAACAAAACCACACTGTTCATCGCTAATTTCTGGACTGATTTTGTTTCGCACTCTTCGCATGATGATTCTTAGTAATGTCTTGGTCATATGACTCATAAGGCTTATTGTGCGATGATCATCACATTCAATCACACCCAATTTCTTTGGTAGGGCTATGAATATTGATTTGAGCATGTCGTCTGGTATATATCCGCTGTTGTAGATATCATTCAATATCATTCATTATTGTAACCCTAAGAAACACAGCCCCCACCCCAAATACTTTTCATTCCTTTATTATTTATCGACCATGTTAGAGTTTCATCTATGCTTATTTCAATTATTTTTTTCTTTTTTTTATTCAAGTACCTGTTATTTTCTACCTTCAATGATTTTTCTGAATTATTATTATTTTTTTTTTTAAATAGAAAATTTGGGGTGAAGAGCCTAAGGTAGTTAGTGATCTGTTATAGATCCTTTCTGGCAGATTTCTATGGTCAGATTAGTACCAAATGTAGAACAATTGTGTTCCTTTAGAATGACCATATGAGACCAAAAAAAATAAAGGATTCTGTGGCCTAAGCAACACATAATCCCCAAATATGTTGCTCTGGTTTATTTTATGGAAAGGTTCTCTCTTAGCTGCTTTTGCTCTTAAGTGATCTATTGTGACACATTGATTTATCTCCATCATCATCATGTGCCAAACAGGTTGGTGTAGGCAATCATGTCCTTCCACAATCTTCTATCTAATGTGCATCATATCAGTTCTGATGTTGACTGTTTTTCATGCCATGAAACCAAGCTATCCAGTATTCTCTCTCTTTGTTATCCATGATCTCTCTTTCCCTGTATTTTGCGTTTTAACCAAGTATTCCAACTTTCCTCTTCTCATGATGTTTCAGATAAATATTGATCATTTTTTTCTTTTGTTTCATAGGAGCTCCCTTTTTGCATTGGCCTCTTTGAGAGCTGATTTATCTCCAGAGATAATTAATTTTAAAAACTGAATTCCTAATTTTTATATCTATATATCTATCTATTGACCTTTCGAGCCGAAGACGGCAGATAGGGCAGAACCACAATCTCAAAAACAGAAACCTTGCGTGTCAAAGTGGCACATATTGCAGAGATCAGTGCTCTAAAATATATGGCGCAATTTTTATATACAGTGTATTTTCTCTAATAATTAATTATGATTAATTTTTTTAAAAATGTTGCGAGCATCTTTTTTTTCCAGACATTGTGATATTTTAAAATATGAATTAAAAAATAAAGGCTACTACAATATTATCCTCTGTGACTGGTCAACACTCAACATTTACATGTTTATATTGCAGCAGACACCTCAAGGCTTGAACTAGTCTAATCAGCAAAATTACAAACTTTAACAGAGAATGATGATAAGTGTGTTCCTCATTGACACCAGTGGACAAACAATTTAGGGAAAAGAAAATCCTTATGTTATTTCATTTACTAATATGGTTCCCTTGAAAACATCATGTTAAAGTCAAGTTCAACTCCTAGATTAAATGAAACAAATCTTGTCTAAAAAACACAAGAACTAAAAATATGATGTCTTCTTTCAAATATATATCCTTTAGATTTTAGAATGGAATGGCATTGATGCAGGTGGGGCATTCCCATATCTACTCAGCCCCTGTTCCAGCAACTAAGAAAGTGGTCATTCTGATCCTTCATACTGTTCGTCATTGTATTGAATTTTGAATTCAATGGGACTTCAGTGGGACACTCGATCTGCAACCATAATCCAGTTGATAGTGAATTTGCAGTCGAACACCAATCACTCATCCCACCCCAGGGCAAAACCAGGACCTGGTACCATTCCAGTACTTCAATCACCAGTCCGTCGCATGGAGCTCAAAACTCTGAGTGCCAATGCCGTAACAATGTTGACTTTGTGGTCTGGTGAATGTGACCAGCCCACAGCTGTCTTTATAAATGAAAATTTAGATCAGAAAGAATCACTTGAAAGAACTCTGCAGCAAAAATGCCACCAGTCCTGAGCCTGATTTTGACTAGGTGGCCATCTTGGTCTGCCGCACCAACCGGAAACCCAAAAACAAATTTTATCCCACTCCAAGGGGAATGCACCTACTGTCTCTGTGCCATATTTTGTACTATGTGTAAATATAATTAATGCACTTCCTCTTTGTGGAACCTTACAAACATTGGATGTGATAAAGTGTTAGTGTAAATCATGCACATGGCTGGATGTAGTAAAACCTTGGCACAAATTTTTCTGAAAGTGTTGAACAGATATGGTTATCAAATTCTGTCACTTTACCCTGTCACTCATGTTCTTGGATTGCTGTTTGGTCTTTTTTATTGCAACAAGATTTTCCAATTTTTTCTGTATCTCACATTAACGCTTTCCGGACTATGGCGAACTTTAGGTTTTCTTTAGGTTTGGACCAGATCAATTTTGAATTTAGAAAAATTCCATCACTTGTCAGTTTCGTTTTACAATTTCACACAATAATATAATTAAATGTGGTACATGTTATACCAAAAAAAAACTCTTAACGGTATGTACTTTTCTTGTCCATGTGTAAATTGTATGGCTAAGCGTGATTAGCATGACTAGTAAGGCCTGCTTGTACACAGTAGTGGTTGGGAGAGTTCAGGTTTGGGGAAATGAAGTCTACAGTACAGGTTGTGGCTGAGGTTAGAGAAATGTCTTTGTTTTTTTATTGGATAGGCCAATGGCCAATATGCTTTTATCATAAAGTTTGAGTATTGGCGCCCATAGAATTTTCTAACCAGTTGTTCAAATTTATTTGCAAGTTATTAAATATATATCATGATGGCTTTCAATACTGTCAAGAAATGCAAGTGCATTTCACTTGATACGAAAGTGATGTTGGTAGAGAAATTGGACAAAAAGTTAAAATGGTAAATAATAGGTCTCTTTTATATGTGTGTCCCAAACTGGACATGGACATGGACTGTATAAGTGTAATCTATAAGGGGAGCAAACAGTAATAATAAAATATAACAAAGAGAACTCTACACCCATTGATATAAAAAGAGGAGTAAGACAGTGATGCATCCTATCACCAAGCCTGTTCAATCTATACACTGAGCAAATTTTTAAAAACATCATACAGATGCCAGGCCTACAAATTAATGGAAAGATAATCAATAACCTAAGATATGCTGACGATACTATACTGCTAGCAGAAAATCCTAAAGATCTACAACAATTACTTAATGAAATAAACATGACAAGCAAAAAATATGGACTAGATATGAATATCAAAAAGACTAAAACTATGATCATAAACAAAGAAGATACTCAAAACCCACAAGTGGATATCAAAATTGAAGGAATAGACCTGGAGATAGTTCAGAACTACAACTACCTTGGACATACTATAACCAGTGATGGAAAATGTACAACTGAAATAAACAAAAGAATAGGAATGGCAAAAAGTAATTTTAATGTCATGAAGAACATACTAACATCAAAACAAATAACACCAGGCCTAAAACTAAGAATAGCAAAATGTTACATCTTCTCAATATTCCTATATATTGCAGAAACATGGACATTAGACAAGAAACAGAACAGAGAATTGAAGCCTTTGAAATGTGGATATATAGAAGAATAGGTAGAATTGGATGGAATGAAAAGAAAACAAACGATGAAGTCTTAAAACAGCTAAAAATGAAAAGAGAACTACTAGCACAATTCAAACACGAAGAGAGCACGAGCATACCTGAGGATTAGTACAGATACAGAGCATCCATTGCACCACGTGCTCAACACAGAGAAAGGTGACAGGCTAAAAAGAGGCAAATCATGGGTGGGCCAAGCAGAAGATGTCATCAAACAGGTCTGTGGGCTTACCAATATCAGCGTTGGTGAGGAGTGGATACTGGTGCCTACGTCTTTCAAGGGACTTTCTCGTGTATTGTCACACTCGACAGGAAAAGTAGGGAACAGAACCCGGTCGTGGTTAATGCTGAGGTCAACGGTCTCATCTGTGATAACACCGATGAGAAAGATGCAGTCATCTATACAGACGGATCTGTAAGACGACACCAATGAAGTGCATGGGCATTTACAGCACGCTCGGCAGGCAGAATAGTCTACTAAGACAGTGGTGCATACATCGTGACCACGAGTAGCATGACAATGGAGGCGATGGCAGTGACCAAGGCATTCAAATGGTTAGAGTCACAAGACTACACCCACGCATGTATACTGAGTGATTCGATGAGCATGATAAAAAAACTGGAGGCGGGCTTTGTACGCATGCAATGGGTAGAGTAGTTGCAGAAATCCAAAATACGTAAGGTCACCTTTGTCTATGTCCCTGGACATGCGGGAGTACGGGGAAATGAGAGGGCAGACAGGTTGGCTAGCTGCACTGTCGTTGAGGATGGGCAACCAATGGATTGGGCGGACATCATCAATGCCCTCCGAGATGTGGGAAGAGCACAGGACTTCGACAAACACAGATCTACGTCACTTCTTCAGATGATGGAAATGGGAGTTAAGTTGGGCACAGCCAGAAATGAGACACTTAATGGCCGTGTAAGAAGACTTATCAACCAACATAGATCTGTAGTCGTCAGTCGCTGGACACTGAGGGAATTGCTGAGGAGGGGATCTGAGCACCTATGGACATGTTCGGAGTGCAATGATGATGACCCACAAATAACTCAAAAATAACTCAAAATAACAATTCAAACAAGACAAATGTGATTTTTGGGCCATGTTAAAAGACACAACAGCCTATTAAAAGTAATCCTGGAGGGGAAAATACAAGGTAAAAGAGGCAGAGGCAGACCAAGATTAACATGGACGAGTAACATCAAGAGATGGACAAATCAGCCAATGACAACCTGCACCATCAAAGCAAGAGACAGAGCAGAATGGCGCTCCATGGTAGCCAACCTTCGTTGCGGAGAAGGCACTCGATGATGATGATGATGTCCCAAACTGCTAACTTGATAAAAAAAGAAGTGTGCAGTGGTTACTCAATATCTTCTGGTTCACATCCTTTGCAGAACATTGTTTCACAGGCTGTCACGACAGCCTGTCTGAAAGAATTTCTGTCTCTAGCCAGATCTCCCACCTCTTTTGTTGTCATGTTTAAGGTCTCCTTATAATCTTAAATACACCTTCTTCTTGGTCTGCCCCTGAGGTGTCACCCAGGAACCATGCCTTCCATAACTGTTCTTTCTAGCCTGCTATGTCTTTTTATGTGGCCATAGTATTTTAATTTCTCCTGTAGAATGGTGTTTGTAAGCCAGTTCTTTTTAATGTTTAAATCTTTTAATATGTCTTCATTGCTCTTTTTCCTTATCAAAGGTAATTTAAGGATTCTTCTGTAACATTTTATTTAGAATGAATTGATTTTCTTCTTTGTTGTTTTTGAGATTATCCATTATTTACAACCATATGTTGCTATCGGAGCCGCGATAGCTCAGTGGTTAGTGAACTGGACTACAAAGGACAAGAGGTAGGGTTCGATCCCAACTGACAGCTTCTGGGTACACCCAGCCTTTAATGGGTACTGGACTTTTTTCTGGGAAAGTAAAGCGGCACGGGCGTAATACCGATCACATTACCTCAAAAATCATGTGCTGAAGGTCTGTAAAAATTATGGTCACTAACACCATATTCCCTATTTTTCTGTAGGTATAGGAGCAACATTTTTTTATCTCTACAGTTTGTCATTTCTGTTTTTAACTTTTTAACCAAACAATTCTCTTGAACTGTCTGACATTTTTTCTGTTTTCCTCTGCCTCCTCTTCCTTTAATTCTTTCGCTTGTCATAATTTGTTTCAGCTGCTTCCTTCTCATTATATTTTTTGACAAATTATTATTGTTCCCTCCTGATGTGGACAATAAACTTTCTTTTGCTTTGGTCTTATTATTCTTATTAGCTGTCCATATTATTCTTAACATTCTTTCATAAAACTACATTTTGTGGTCTCCATAGATTTTCTTGTATACTCTCCGATTGTCCAGGACTTTCATATTTCATATGTCAAGACTGGTTCTACATAACAGTGAAGAACTAGTTTTCTTATTTCTGTTGTCACAGCCAGATTGTGACTTTTTTTTATTCTTTGAGATGCACCATTTGCCTGAGCTATTCTGCACCTTGCCACTGTTGTACATCTGCCATCCTAATTTAACACCTTGATCTTGATCTTTCCCAAGCTGTTAGATGTCATATAGGGCTTGTAGTGCTTTTTGCCACTCATCTCTATTCTGAGTGAGATGTTCAATCTTATCTAATGAGTCTGTGTCTACCAACTTTGCATCTGTTATAAGTGTTCTATTCAATGTCTCTTTAGGTTTTCCTCCTTTTCTGCATCCTGATGTTTCCCATAGAAGAGCCTGTTTTGGAATTCTCTTGCTGTCTCTTCTCAGCACATGTCCATCTTCTCTTCCTATTTGTGGAAGAGATTGTTGTTTGCATGGCCATTTCTCTTATATACTGTCTTGAATTCATTCCATTGTACACAGAATATTCTTCTTAGGCATTTGTACTTGAAAGCATTTCATTTTCTCTCAATTTAACATAATTCTCAGGTGCTTGAATTAATGTATCCATTTTAGTTCTGGCCTATTTACTTGTATACTATTTACTGTAATGTGGCTCAGATGTAATACAAAAAAATAGAATAGAATAGAATAGAATAGAATAGAATAGAATAGAATAGAATAGAATAGAATAGAATAGAATAGAATAGAATAGAATAGAATACCAGTTATAAATTACCCCTCCAACCTTCACAGTAGAACACATTTTAAAAAGTAATAAATTAACTAGTTTGGCTGCGTGTGACAAGACATTAACATTATCAAGTACTGTTTCTGGTGGTGTGGGCGATTATGTCTCTCCACAACTTTTTATTTCTGCATCTGTTTATTTATTCTTTTCCTGACCTCATATTAAACCACTCTATTAAACTGTTTTGAGCCATGATAGCTCAGTGGTTAGTGAACTGGATTACAAAGGACAAGGGGTTGGGTTCGATCCCAACCGACGGCTTCCAGGTTCACCCAGCCTTAAATGGGTACCAGATTTTTTTCTGGGAAAGTAAAGCAGCACGGACGTAATACCGACCACGTTACCCCAAAAATCATGTGCTGAAGGTATGTAAAATATAGGGTCACTAACACCATATTTCCCTATACGCCACTTGGCGTGACGGGGGGTACTTTACTTACTTTTTTTACATTAAACTGTTTTACATCTTTTCTCTCTGTTTCCCCCATCTCTTCCTTCAATTTTTCCTGTTCTCACAATATATTCCAGTTGCCTTTTTTTCACATTACATAGCAAAATTCCTCCGGAAATTGGAAATAAACTTTTTTTTTTTGTTTTGGCCACTTTTAGAACATCCTAGTTACACTTATTAGTTATCCTTGGTATTCTCAATATTCTTCTGAAAAACCACATTCTGTGGTCTCCAACAATATTATTGTCTGTTATGTGATTGTTCAGCATTATAACCATACATTAAGCCTAGTTACATAAAACACGAAAGAACTCTACTTTTTCATTCCACTAACAAAAATATATGGGTTGTCTTTCTCACATTTTTGGAATGAAGTCTTTGAATGAACTTTTCTGCACCTCACTTTTGTTGTACATCTATTGTCTGAAATTAATATAGTTTTTGGTATTTGAAATCAGTTATCTGTTTTAATACTGTTCTATTTAATTTAATTGTGCATTTTAGATGTCTTTTTCTTTGTTGCCATTTTTTTCCATTGAGGTTAAGACCTTTTTTTTTTACTTTCCATCACTATAATGTTATAAGAAATTACATCATCGACCTTAGGTAAGCTACACCAGGCATTTGCGGCAGACAATGAAGTTCCCAATAACCTGATGGTCAGATGACCAGGCGACTAATTTACACTGTGACCACTCCAGATCCCACTTAAGTCAACAGCTTAGTGACAGTTTAATCCTGGACGAGGCCTGGCGATAAGAAATTACATCATTGACCATAATTGAACTACACCGGGTGGTTGCAATAAGTTCCCAGCCCGACCTATCTTTATCACCTCTTACCAATTTCTCATCCACGCATCTTGTACACGAGCTTATAAAAGAACGGTGCAATTAGAGCCACTTTATAAAACTGAGAGTACAGCAATGTACTGGGTAAAAGCCAAGACAGGTTAGTGTGCTACACTAGTAAAGACTGTATTTGAACAGAAGTGTTGTGTAGAGTAAGTGTAGTTATTTTGTGCCGAACATATAGAGTAAGCTTTAGAGCCAATGCAGCAGGAGGTTGATTCAATCTTCTGATGATCAGATTGCCTCCTGCTACAAAGCTCTGCATAAAGAGTTTCCAACTACTGAATCATTTTTTGTAACTCACTTTTACTCCTATTAGAAACAATTAAATATGATTCCATAGCTGTTAACAAATGCTAAAAAACAAAAAAATAACAGAGAAAGCATCCTTGAAAAATATGGATAGATGGAATACTAAAAACACTTTGAAACTGACAGTAAAAGATAGCATAGTACAAAATTGCCTATCCCCTTAATACTGTAAAGCAAATAAAAAAGTGAAGAAGAAAATAGCAAAATAAACACACATAATGGCTAATACTAATGAAAAATATTGCAACATTTTTAACCCTAGATTAACAAACTGTAAGTAAAAATTACTGCAAAAAAAAGAACTGAAATTCTTCAAAATTTGACATTTTGCAGTGGTTAAACATTACTCTTCCCTCCTTATACCTTCCTAATTACTACTTCCAGTGACCCTTGATTGTTGGATTTACTTCTATTTATGTAGGATTTTAAAAATTCATTTTGTGAGATACTTTGTTTTAGCAGGAAAAAAATCACCAATTTTCAAGAAATTGGTCATTTTTCCTTTTTTTTTTTTTTTTCTTTTTTGTTCCTGTAACCAGGGAAATTTCCTTGGTTGTCAACAGACATCAAACAACCCTTTGTGACTCAGCAAACACAGTGAATAATGCTATGACATAAGGTGAAACACAGGTCATAAATCACCCTAGTCCGGAATTCTGAGCCCCATGTTTTGCCTAGTGTGAACACACGGCAGAGAAAATATTATTTTTAGAGCACCTAATGTTGTAGGGTTCCACATTTGAATACACAATAGTTGAACACTCTGAGTATTTTCTTATTCTGTGTTACAGTCATGTTAACCTTACTTGGTAGCATGGATAACCGCTTAATCACACACTCCTAGAAAGTATATAATATCACACAAATCCTAGAAAGTTCATAATGTCATATATAACATCACTCAAATCCTTTAAAGTACATCTATTCTCACTCTCCTGGTGAGTATCTAATGTCACACAAATCTTAGAAAATATGCAATGTTACAAATCCATGAAAGTGTATCATATCTCACAATATCCTCGTTCTTACTAGGCTCTTGCTAGGATATCTTCCTCTAGCTAATTAGTTCTCTTTCTCTCCATGGGATTGAGAGTACATTTCTCTCTAAGTATTCTCTGTTATCTTAGTGCCCTTTCAGCATATATCTCTCTAAGCTTTTGGAGCATTCCACTCCTTCTAAGGATCTGAACTTAGTGCCCTTCCAGAGTTCTTAGGCTCTGGTCTATCTGTCGCTGAGCTCTAGTCTCTGGATTATCTGTTTCTGATTGACTTTGCTTGATGCTCCCATGTCATGTCTGATGCCTATGCTTGTCTGGCCCATCCTAACTTAATTATTTAATATTCTTCCACCCACGCGTGACATTGACCTCTTGGTTGATCTGGAGTTATTTTTAACCAACTGGTCACTCATCAGTCTACACCAACTCATGTCCTTGACATTGATAAAACTGTTGTTCCCTTTTACATGTGCCCCAATATTATTTTGATGTTGCCCTATATAATGTCTATTAGAGTCATCTTAACATTTAATTACATCATGACAATGTTCATGTACAATACTATATACATACATTTTATGGAATACATCACTGAAGTAGCATTAACCTCATGTCACTCCATTCCACATGACAAACATTATGACAATTTTCATGTTTTATCTTTCTCACTCATTCATTCTCACATTGGTACATTGTATATCTAATTATATGGTTGCTATTCTACTCTCCTAGCATGGTACATTGTGTCTCCGTCTTCCAGTCCTCGTATGCTGTTGTTATCAGTCTGGATATTACTCTCTAGTCTCCTCTGTCCATGTCATGTATTTTCTCCACCAAAACTCTGCTTGTACACTCACAGAATCTCGGGACAATGCTGCAGTCATCTGTAGAGTCCATGTCCACCTGGGCTCATTTTGTCTCTAGACTAGTCTGTCTAGTCTTGCATATTACATTTTCTGTGAATACAAAACAACACATTTGTTAATATCTAATTCTAGTATTTTTGACACATATATTTATCTCTCTTCCTTCTTCCTCACTGTAATTGTTACCCATACAATTATACATTTTATCTATCCTCTTTAGAAGATGATAAAGATATAGACATTCCAAATTTTACACATTATTTACATAAAAGGATTACATTTTCCTTGCTCTCACCTTCTTTCATTCTCTTCATATTACATATATTTATACACCATAACTCTTTTCGTCTTCTTTGCCTTAATATTGCATTCCACAATACATCTTCGTAGTCTATCCTTGTGGATTAGTTTTCACTACTATGTCTATTAGTACTTCCGTACTGTTTTATTTATCTTCCTTTTTTTAACTCACTTCATCATCCACTGTCTCATATGTCTCCTTTTCTCTGTCCATTGTTTCATATTCATTATCTCTGTATCTCTTATGTGTTCTGTCCTCTAGCCTTAATCTTCTCTCTGGTAAAGGCATATCTTTTTCTTCTGATGAAGTTATTCTCTCTTCTTTGTACTCTCCTTTCTTGCCTCTGTGCACATTGTAACCTTGTGTTCTGATGCAGTGCACTATCTTCCATTGTGTTTAGAGCATTTTCATCATACTCTTTGTTGTTCTAGTATCTGAACTTCAATTTGTTCAGTTTCTAGGGCATCATTATACCGTATATTTTGTATGTATATTAAACCACTTGTTATACACTTTGTTGTTAAATTGGGCTTGAGATCAATCATGAAAAGACTAAAGTCATGAAAAGATTAATTCCAACAGGTGACAAAATATACTAAAGGGAGGTCAAAAAGTAATGCACACCAATTTTTTTCTCGGCTAATAATAAAGATAGGAATATGAAATTTTGCACACTTGGAATATGACATGTTCCAATTATGTGTACCAAATTGCACAGCATTTTGATAAATATTACTCAATCTATGAACCATTAAAATGGAGCTTGTCAACAATGTCCGTTACAAACAGCGAATTGTCATAGAATTTCTGGTTGCGGAAAAAGAAACTGTGGCAAACATTCATAAACGACTGTGTGCAGTGTACAAATGTTCTGCAGTCGATAGGAGCACAGTTAGTCGCTGGGTTCCGAGAATTAAAGCTGCAGAAAGTGTACGAGTGGAGCTGCATGATTTACCGCGTTCTGGACGTGTTGCCTCGGCTACCAGCACAGACATGTTAAACCGGGCTGATGCCATTATTCGTAAGGATAGGCGTATCACTAGTCAGCAATTGGCATTGCAGCTTACAGTCAGCAAGGGAAGTGCAATCGCAATTTTTAAAACTCTCGGATATTCAAAGATTTGTGCTCGATGGGTTCCTCGGTGCCTAACAAATGATCACAGAGTTCAAAGGAAAACATTCTGTTCTGAATTGTTGGAGCGTTTCGGTGTTGAAGGAGAAATGTTTTTGTCAAAAATTGTTACCGGTGACGAAACGTGGGCACATTATTATGAGCCTGAAACAAAAATGCAGTCAATGGAATGGCATCATCCGCAGTCACCAAAAAGAAAAAAATTCAAAACATCTCCATCAGCCGGAAAGGTGATGATCACTGTCTTCTGGGACATTGATGGTGTGATTCTTGTTGATGTAATGACAAGAGGTGAGACAATCAACTCGACAGCCTACATCAATACACTGACAAAACTCAAAAATCTGTTCCACAGAGTTCGGCCTAATAAGCCATCTGCAGATTTGTTGCTTCAACATGACAATGCACGCCCTCACACAAGTCTGGTAACACGGGAAGCAATCAACAAATTTGGTTGGACTGTACTGCCCCATCCTCCTTACAGCCCTGATCTGGCTCCCTCAGATTTCCATCTGTTTGGACCACTCAAAAAATTCCTGCGTGGGACACACTTTGACAATGATGAGGGTGTGATCCGTGCAGTTAAAAAATGGCTACGCGAGCAGGACAAAACTTGGTACAAACGAGGCATTCATGACCTAGTTTCGCGTTGGCGTAAGGCAATACGCTTGGACGGAGATTATGTTGACAAATAGGTAGTGTAAAGGGGATGTTCAGCTACAATCTGTGAAAATTTCATACAGTTTGCCCGAATAGTTTCCGAGAAAAAAATTGGTGTGCATTACTTTTTGACCTCTCTACGTACATGGAAAACAAACCAGTAGAAGAGATCGATCACTTTATCTATCTTGGAAGTCACATTGATCGAGAAGGGGATACGAGTAAAGAAATTAGAATCAGAATGGCTAAAGCAGCAATGTCTTTCAGAAGCCTTGAAAAGTTGTGGAAATCAAAACTCATCAGCACAAACACAAAACTTAGGCTATTCAAATCAAATGTACTATCAACCCTTACGTATGCGTGTGAAAGCTGGAAAACAACAAGAGATATAGAAACAAAGTTGAACGCATTCGAAAATAAATGTCTAAAGAAAATACTTGGTATAGCATGGAATGAATTCAAAACAAACGAGGAAATTAGAGAAATCGCCAATCAACCACTAATATCTTCAGTAATAAAGAAAAGACGATGGTCATACGTTGGACATGTGATGAGAAGAGATAATAACCGAATAGCAAAGCAAGCCCTCATATGGGAAACAACAGGTAAAAGAAAAAGAGGAAGACCCAGAGAGACACTGAGAAGAACATTGATGAGAGAGGCAAGAGCAGCTTTATGCAACTTTATAATTTTACCTTAATTTTATTTAAGTGATGTTTGGCAAGTATATGTGGTTCCAATTTCAGCTGTCACTTCTGGGTGCTTTAAAAGTCTTTAATTAGGCTGTCATGATAAAGAGAGAGCTTTCCTGTTCTTCTATCCCATTATAGCTTTAATGATTTCTTCATTCTATAAAGTTTCTAAATTATGTCTAGTTCAAATTTTGCCTAAGGAATGTTCTGCAACACCTTTGATGATTTTTTTTTTTTTTTAAATAGTTAAAATGCTTTGTACAGTTGTTTTTCAGTTTTTTTTTGTGTGTACAGTGTTTGTTTATAACCTCAAGGATGTATTTAATTTTTGCCACAACCACAAATTAAGCACTAAGTTTTTGACACAGATTTATGTAACAGTTATAATTGTGTTATTTTACAAGATCTCATAAAGATAAATGAATTATGAATTGTAATTGATGCATTAAAACATGTAAGGAAGGCCTAAGCCATATCTCATTTTCTAACACATGTAGCTCCTGAAATGAACTCTACTTACTCCTACCCTGTCGATGTATGGGCAATGGGAATTATTATGTACTATCTGTAAGTATTTGACTACATTTCTTGTATAGAATGTACTTTTTAAAAAAAAATAACCTAAGAAACATGGTTCTTCAAATTGTATCATTAAAAATTTGACTTTTATTACAATAATGTCCACTAATTTAAATACTTGAACACTCTAATAAAAGTGAAATGGAAGAATAAGCCAGAAAAAAAACCTTTCTATGTGCAACAGATTTTTGCATATTCTATTCTATTCTATTCTATTCTATTCTATTCTATTCTATTCTATTCTATTCTATTCTATTCTATTCTATTCTATTCTATTCTATTCTATTCTATTCATGGAATCAGTTTCATTGCAGTTGGAGCATCCCCATGTATTCTCCAACACCTGTCCCAATATTTCTCAAAACATTTGCATTACATCTGCTTGTTCATGTAAGGTGTTGATTGTAGATACATCACACAGACCTGAGAAGAGCAATGTGGTCCATGCCCACCTCCCTGGAAGAGAAACTATATGGGACAATAGATCAACCAGGCCCCTTTTTTACCTTTGGACTCATCAGTTTCTCAATAAATGCATATCATCCCACCCATTCTCCTCCCTCTCTCTTAAGGAATGAAGAAGAAACGTGATGATGTCCTCTTTGCCAAGAGTCAGTGCCAAAGCTGCCAGCGATCTTATTGGCTATTTCATTGCCATGTAAACCAGCGTGCCCTGGACAGCACACCAATGTTAATGCGCTTACTTTATACCAATCCAAGAGCTACATCCACTCCTTCCACAGAGACTCTGTCACCAGGACTGTGGATCCATGTTCTGTATAACTAACCAAGTTATCTCCTGCTGTAGCTTTTATCTCCATTTCCATGCTGGACACTATAAGGATACAATAGCCAGATTTCCTAGTCACTTCTCTTCCATGTTGGTATGCCATAAAGCCTCAATCGCTGAGCTGTCTACAGGATACACAATGTCAGTGTAGATGATGAGGTCATGAGGTGGTACCACTTTTTCTATGGATTCCTTTATTACAACTTTGGTAGCTCTATAGGCCCAGTTGGTGACACTCCCTGCTGAGCTGAATGATTAATTTGGTCAGTCTCTTTTTTCCTCTATAACTTCTACTTAGTCCTTGCCAACCCTAATGTCATTCAGATCACATACTCTCCTTATGGACTGTTCCACCTCTCACATCCAGGATTTTTCACGCCTGAGGCATCTGCCCTTGGTTGCATCCAATTCTGAATGCAATGAATGATTTATGGTTCTTTCCATATTCAAATAAGCACAGACCTCTGTAACCCGTGTCGCACTTTAATGCTTGATAAGTCAGGTTGGTACCTCATTGAACAGATATGTGTATCTCCGGTGCATCTAAGAAATGCCTGTAAACCCTCAATTCTGAACTCTTTCCAACCTTGTGATCTGAGATAATTAAAGAGTAAGCATATACAAACCATAATCCTGCGTTGATAGCACAGCAGCTTGCATAAGCAATTGCTGGAGGTTCAATCTGACTATAATCTTGATCACATCAACACCTCTCCTTGCCTTTTGAATGGCATTGCTAACATGGTGATTGAAGGAAAGGATCCTATCAAATGCTATTCCCAAATATATAATAGTTGGATTCCTCATAATGGTTACCATTGCAGTGTCTGGGAGGGCATATTTAGCTATTCTGTTATTCAGCACATGATAGAAGCTTTGTTTGGATTAATGAGTACTTTGTTGTTATTGCACCAAGTGGTTATCTGATCCTCGTGTTATCTGCATATACAGGTATGGAAAAGAATGCAGGAAATACTTAAATTTTGCTGTGTAAAATCTGTGTTTAAGTGAATCATTGAATTAAAAAATATATTCATTAAAGGCCACAAAGATATGAATTTACAGAATATACTTTCAATCATAAGATGAGCCTCCATCAAGGCCAGCTCCTTGTCGTGGGGATGGGGCTTAACAGTCACCAGGGACTGAAAACCAAGACTGGCCAGGCCTTCCTATACCCAAGTAAGACCACACACTGCTCTAACAAGTTAAGTGCTGAAGACAGTGGCAACCAGCCAAAAGGTGCACCTCAGCAAACAGGATGCTACACCAATGGGAAGAATGTTTACAACTGTGAATCGATATGGCACTCGTCCTGTAATGGACACTCAGACAGGTGCAGTGTCGGGCCCTCTGCCTTGAAAGGGCCCAACCACTACTATTGGATGTCCTTCTCAACCGTCCCGTGGAATCAGGGGGCGAGAGAATAGAGCTACTGGCCAATCAAAAACTAAGACCGCTTAAAATAATGCACTGGAATGCTGAAGGCATCAATAACAAAAAGACAGAGTAAGAAAATATCCTACTAGAAGAGCAAGTAAGTATATGCTGTTTGCAGGAATTCCATCTAAACAAAGACATAGCCATGAAGATTAGGGGATACCAGTGTTACTGATCTGACAGAAAAATGGTGGAATATTGACACTTGTAATGAACAGCAGTATGTGGAATGAAACTAAGGACAAAGAAGGGAAAAATAGCACCCCGTGGTGGAATGAAGCAATCAGAGAAGCAATTAAAGAAAAGAAGAAACTGTTTAAAAATTGGAGGGAGAATAAGAACCAAAAAAAATATGCCTTAGTTTGAAAAAGAGTTAAAATTTTGATCAGAGAAGCTAAGTAAAAGAATTGAACAGAATTCTGACAAAATATGAGCAGGAACTTCAAGACAGCCACAAGAGATTTCTACAAAGCAGTAAAAGCCACAAGAGCGAGAAAAGAAAACCATGATCCTACTGAGCTCATAAATGACAAAGACGGACAGCCAATATCAAATAGGAGATTCAATCCTCCAATCTGCCTTCAAGCAGGTCCTCCTTATCTCTCGTCCCAAGGCACTCACTCCTTCCAACCGTGCCGCCCCCCACCCCCTCTGAGAGAACAATACTCACCCTCATCTATCATCTTCACAACCTGGCTGCTGTGAAGATACTCAACCGCTATCGCTCCATTCTCCACTCTGATCCCACTACTCATCTACTTTTTAGTGATCCCCCTATGATCGCCTTCAAACACTACAGGAATTTGGGAGATATTCTGGTTAGGAGCCATCTCCTTTGCTCCGACCATCAACACTTGTGTATGGCCCCTTGTGGACGTAACTGTATCACCTACGCCTATGTGCTCCGCACTGACTCTGTCTTATTCCCTAACGGATGGTTCGAGATTAAGCATGGCTTCACATGTGTTTTCCGAAACATCATTTATGCCAACAATGCCACATGACTTATATTGGTGAGTCTGGGAGACGTTTGGCGGAAAGATTTAGTGAGCATCTTCAAGATGCTCAACAGAATACTGGCATTCCAGTGTCTTCCAATTTCAATTCCTCAGACCACAAGATCAAAGACAAAATCTGTATTAGTGGTATTGTTCTTTGCCACTCTGGTGACCGTAGTCGGTTTACTTTGGAGAATCGCCTTATAATCCAATTGGGTTCGCTGACCTCAAGAGACATGAATGTATCTCACCATGCTATTCATAGCCTCCTTCACTAGACCCCACTTTGATACTTCGGTGGTCTCCTATACCTCTTTTGTCCGTGCTTCTTACCTTTCACATGTTTTTTTAGTGTACCCCACTTTCAAACATCTCATTCTTTCCTCCTTTTGACTACCTTCTTCTGTTATATTCTTTCTCCTTTGTGTATGCACACTGACCTCTTTGTGTACTCTTCTGGTTATGTGGGCATTATGCGCACATTTCTGCATATATATGGTTGTCCCTGTATGGGTGTGTATATGCATGTATGAGTTCATATGTATGAGTGTAGGTATATAAATATATGTGTGTGTGTGTGTATATATATACACATTTGTGTGTGTGTGATCTCTTAGATGCTTATAGACATTGTCAGTGTGTTTGTAGTAGAGGTAACCTAGACAGTGCCCCCCCCACTCACATATTTTAAGAACCCTTTACATGTTTTTGACCCTCCGACTAGCATATCCTGCTACAGCACACACCCACGAATCCTCATTTATATCATATTCCTCATTCATATCATTCTGGCCATTCCATGACCGAGGGAAGAAATTTTTTGTTTCTTAAACCAGTTTCTATTATTTTGTTTTGGATGTTTCATTACTAGTTAGCTATGTAGGATTAGTTTTATTTATTTATTTATTTGTGTGTGTGTTGTCATTTTGTTTCTGCTGAAGGCCTATTGAGCCGAATAGTTGTTCAAATTTGTGTTGTCTATCAATTATGTAAAGCTTTTACAATACCATTTTTTTATATTTTTAAAAATTCTCCCTCACATTTAGCTTTACTGCAGCTTCACATTTAAATGCATTCATTTGCATTTCTTTGCCTTAACCCTCAAATATCAAATAACGAACATATGCAACAGAGATGGAAAGAATATTTTGAAGACCTGTTAAACATGACAAGAACTACCAATTAGACAACAAAAACGATGCAAGAACAAATACTGAACCCAACATCATGAAAGAGGAAATCGAAGAAGTAATCAAATATGCACCAAGAAATAGATAACATACCAATAGAAATAATAGCAGCAACAGGAGTGACATGGCTGCAGAGAATATTTAATGCAGCACGGCACCAACAAAAAGCCCCAGAAGACTGGCAACAGGCAATCATCATACCAATATGGAAAAAGAAAGGTAGCAAAAGAGACTGCAATCAATATAGAGGTATATCTCTTCTCAGCCATATAGGAAAGCTATATGCCAAAATCGTGAAATAAAGGCTGAGACCAATAATAGAGCCACAGTTAAGCAATTCCTAAATGGGGTTAAAAAAAAACAGAGGATGTACTGACGCAATATTCACATTAAAACAGCTTGCAGAAAAAAATGACTGAACACAATCAAAATTTATACATAGCTTTAATTGACCAGGAAAAAGCATTCGACGGAGTAAACAGAGAACCAAATTAAAAGTCTCTACATCAACAGCAGCAGCACAGTCAGAACAGCTGCAGGCTACACTGACCACTTCGAAGTTAGATCAGATGTAAGACAAGGGTGCATACTATCCCCCCTACTGTTTATTAAATACATAGACTATATTTGCAAGTTAACCAACCCATCAGAGACAGAGGAGATCAACAAGCTTTTATTTGCAGATGATCAGGCACTAATACATGAAAAAATAGAAGACCTACAAGAACACGTAAATAAACTCAACAGCACAGGCACAACATACAAGATGAAAATCAGCAAAACAGAAAACAAAACAGACTGTCACCAAAAATAAACAGAACATCAACATAACTAGAGAAGGCAGGCATCTAAAACAAGTAGAGGAATTCAGATACCTAGGAAGTTTAGTGACAAACGATAATTCACAAACAGCAGAGATAGAATCAAGATGCAACAAAGCTTGTCAAATCATTGAACAGTTATCACCACTATTATCCAACTAGGAAATAACTCTAGAGGCAAAAATGAGCACTATGCAATACAATCTTCATCCCAATGTTGTGCTACCAATGCCAGTCCTGGACCCTAGATGCAAGAACAATAAGAAAAATAACCTCTACTGAGATGAAATGTGTCAGACAAATGACAGGAAACAGTCTGAGAGATAAGATCAGAAATGAAGAACTGAGAAAAATGCCAGGAATAGCCCTCGCCATAGAATATATAAAGAAACAACAGATAAAATGGTTTGGCCACGTGACAAGGCAGAATGATCAAAACACAACACAACGAGCCCTCAATAAACATTGTGAGAATACCAGACCCTAGGGTCGACCACGAAAAAGATGGATCGATGGAATATTAGAAGCACTAAGAAACATAACAGCAGCAGAGGTGAACAGAAGAGCAAAAGACCGCAAATTATATCTTCCCTCGGCGCTGAAAGGCAGATGAGGAAGGAAAGAAGAAGAATGAACAACATCAATGCATGTCAGCTTGAAGTGTTTATGGATGAGGCTGAATATCAGATACTTCACTTCAGGACAGAAAATACAGACTTTAATTTACTCAACTACTACTGTCCGAGTGACCGCCCTTTGGCACTAGACATAATTTCATTAAAAGTAAGAATGATTATATGTGAAGACTTTAACAGCCATTCACAGAGCTGGGGCTATGAACATATGGAGAAGAGAGGTGAAGAGCTTGAAAATTGGCAGGATGACAATGGACTTATACTGCTAAACCAGACAACATATCCACCAACATTCTATTCCAGATCATGGCATACTACATCTACACTGGATCTTGCTTTCCATTCACCAGACCTACATTGGAATATTATATGTATTTTTGGGAAACAACTTGGAGGCAGTGACCACTGACCAGTCTTTTTAGTGGTGCAAAATGAAGCCGTCAAAAAGAGCAGCACTCTTTCTAGATGGAATTACAATAAAGCAGACTGGAAAATGTATCAACAATACACCAGTGTACTGACTAAAGATCTAAATACAGACAGAGAAATAAAAAAAATAGTTGATGAACTCAGTAGACTAATACTACAAGCTGCCAGTAAAACAATACCTAGAGGGGCATGGAAACATTACAAACCTTACTGGAGTAGTGAACTAAAGAAATTACATTTTTAAAAAAGGTAAAGTATCCCCCCCCCCCCCAATCACGCCAAGTGACGTATAGTGAATATGGAGTTAGTGACCATAAATTTTACAGACCCTCGGCACATGATTTTTGGGGTAATATGATCGGTATTGCGCCCGAGCCTCTTTACTTTGCCAGAAAAAAATGTGATACCCATTTAAGACTGGGTGAACCGGAAGCCGTAGGTTGGGATCGAACCCTACCTCTTGTCCTTTGTTATCCAGTTCACTAACCACTGAGCTATTGTGGCTCCCCAGAGCAACTACATAATGACATGGAAATATCTCGAAAGCAAGCAGAAAATAACCCTTGCCAGGAACACCACAATAACTATCAGCATGCTAAGGCCAAATTTCAAAGGGCTAAACTACAAGCCAGACGGAGAAGCTGGAAAGAAAAAATAGTCATTGAATCTTGAACAAGACACAAGAAAAATGTGGAAGCTTGTAAAACAGCTTAATGATGAAGGTACAGAAAGGAACACCAAAATTACAATGAGAAACATCCAAACAGGTAAGCAGAGTGCAAATCACTTTGCAGACTCCTTTGCAAATGACAATAATATTGAAATTAGTCCAGAGAAACGACAAGAGAGTCAAAGTCATGGAAATACCCATTACACAAGGAGAGCTAGAGCTGGCAATATCCAAATTAAAAATTAAAAGTTACCAGGCTGTGATGGAGTGTCCAATGAAATGATTAAGAACCTGGGAACTGCAGCTAAAGCAAAACTACTGCAGATCTACAATATTTGCTGAATCACAGGTAGAGTGCCACAGGCATGGAGAGAATCATTTATGATACCATTACTTTTGACAACATCTAGCTACAGATGAATCAATCTTACAAGCTGTTTGTGTAAAACAATGGAACGTATAACCAATCTCAGACTGCAGTGGTACCTGGAAAGTGAAAACCTTCTTGTGCCACAGCAAGCAGGCTTTAGACAGTGTTACTCTACTGAAGATCAGGCAATCTATCTTCCCAAGAAAATTGAGGATGCATTCCAAGAAAAGAAACTGGTACTAGCAGCATGGATAGACCTAAAGAATGCATTTGATAAGGTTTAAAGGAAGGGCTTTTGAAGAAACTGAGAAATTATGGAGTAAATGGCAGGATGTACAAATGGGTGAAATGCATAACAGGAGAGCCAGAGTGCAACTGGATGGTCTTAAGAGTAAGAAGGTCTTACTGCACCAGGGCATCCCATAGGGAGTGGTACTATCTCCAACACTTTTTATAGTCTACATCAATTACCTAGTTACTTAACTACCACATGGTATCAAAGTGGCAATGTATGCAGATGACCTGGTGATGTGGTGCACAGAGGAGTATGCAACAGTGACCTCCAAATTGTTGCAAAGAGCTATGAATGTACTAAATTCATGGACAAATAGATGGTGTATCAGCATCACTACAGACAAAAACAAAAGGAAGTATTACACTTTTCACTCTCTCCCCAAAACAAAAAGCAGGACCCATTTACATAAACAATGAGCCTGTGAAAGAAGACATACAAGCTACATACCTCGGAGTTACATTTGACAAAAACTATCTTGGAAACAACAGATAAATAGGGCAACCCAAAAAGCAAGGAGGAAGTTGGCTATTCTAAGAAAGCTGTGTGGAACCACATGGAGTGTGAGTGGAAAAATAGTCAGTAAAGTTTACCAACAGAGTATACACCCACATTTAGAATATGGATCATCTGCATGGTGATCAGCATCAAATACCACATTGCAAGAGCTGGATAAAGTACAAAACCAGGCACTTAGGGTCATCACAGGAGCAATGAAATCAACACCAATATTGGAGATGGAGAAATTGTGGAGGTTACCAGCACTGATAGAACGGAGGGACACAAAGGTGCTGATACAGGCAGTAAAATTCTCATGCATGTCGAGGCATCCAATGAAGGATCAGTTCCAAAATCTTGCATTGGGACAGCTTAAGAGAAGCAGAGAAAATTTGTAGACAAACACCAGATATACCAAAAGTTGTCAGTCCCCTGCTGCCTATACCAGAACAGACCCCTGGACAGAGGAATCCAGATTGGACAGAGGAATCCAGATTGTCGATACAAATATGGACAGAGGTGAAAGGAATACTTGACAAGGAGGAACAGAATAGTATACAGCATAAAAATATAAATAACTCTCAATTTCTTGGATAAAGAATACCCACAAGACCTATGAATTTGTGTGTACACAGATGCATCAGCAGGAGCATACATAGATTACCCAAATAACACTAGGGATATGAATAAAGTAGCAACAGGGAAATATTGTCACAATTACGATGCAGAAATCCAAGCAATAAAGTTGGCGATAGAAAAACTGCTGAACAGTATTCTTAGGCCACAGCCTGTAGTGTTCTTAACACAAACAAGATCAGTACTCCAGGCACTGCAATCCTGAAAATTGCCACATCTGCAGACCTTATTGACTGAATTCTGTAAGCACCACAGGATTGCCCTGCAGTGGATCCCATCTCACTGTGGAATACCAGGAAATGAGAGAGTATATCAGCTGGCAAAAGAAGATGCAACAGGCACACAACCAGATGCACCGGTTACATACCATAAGAAGAAACAGTAAATCAAATTAATCAGAAGACTACAAGCCCCAAATGAGGATGCCTTTTCTTAATATGAATAGATGGGAGCAAGTTATCATTATATGCCTCAGAACAGGGCACAATCGACTCCACGGTCTACCTACCTACCTGCCTGCTTGCCTGCCTGTCTGTCTGTCTGTCTTGATTTCCACAACTTTTCAATGCTTCTGAAAGACATTGCTGCTTTAGTTATTCTGATTCTAATTTCTTTACTTGTATCCCCTTCCCGATGTGACCCCTCAATCACATGTATACAAAATTCAAGATTGGCACCTCATATACATATACATGTGGACAGGCGCCCCAGACTGCTGAACACATACTTCAAGACTGTACTGAATATAGTAGACTGAGGAAAATCCATTGGCCTATATATATATACAACACTACAGACAAAACTATATGGACTACTGCAAGAATTACAAAAGAATGTAAAATTTATACAGGAAACAACATTGCAGATATAGATAATACTTCAGGCAAACGAAAGATAGGTAGATAAGATGAGCTAAATTGCAAGATCAATTAATCCAATGCAAAGGGAAAGCATATTGCAAATTTATGAGAATCAAATGGGTGACAAGTATTGAATCAGTGCTGAAGTAAAGATGGATCATTCTCAAAGAAATTGAAAAATTATCATCATCAGGTACCATGCCTGCTGGTTTAGGTGATCATGTCTCTCTACAACTTTTGATCTTGACAGTTATTTATCATTTCTAATGTTGACCTTCTGCTAAACCATTCTCTTAAGCTGTCAGGTATCTTTTCTCTTTGCTTTCCTCTATTTCTTTATCCCTCAATTTTTCCAGTTGTCACAATATATTCCAGCTGTTTCCTTCTCATTGCAAGGCCAAAAAATGATGATTGTTTCTTCCCAATATTGGAAATTAGCTCTCTTTTTGTTTTGGCCTCTTTCAGAACGTTTTCATTAATCTTCTTAGCTGTCCATGGTATTCTCAACATTCTTCTGTAAATCTACATTTCTACAGCCTCCAGTAATTTTCTTGTCTGTTGTCTTATTGTCCATGATTCCCATCCATATGTTAAGACTGGCTCCACATAATATTTAAGAACTCCTTTTCTTGTTTCTATTGTCAAAAATGCATTGCACAGTATCTTCCTCATTATTTTTTAAAGCTGCTTATACATATAACAATAAGAGAACTGAAAAAAAAACAAGTCGCATCAAATGATGTTGCCCCAACAGTTGATCAAGTCATGAGATTGAGAGTAATATATTTAACACACCATATTTTCTTTTTAAAATATGTAACTACCACATTTAAATGAATCTCTGTGACAATGTAATAAAAAAAAAAAGATTTTCAAGCTATATCTTTTTTTTTTTTTTCACTCTGCAGACAAATCTGAAACAAGTGCAATTTTTGAAATACTTGAGCACAGTGATAACATCAGATGGAAGATGCAACACAGAAATAAAAAGCAGAATAGCTCAGGCCAAAATAACATTTCAGAAAATGAAAAATATCTTATGCAACAAATCTATGTCAATAGAAATGAGAAAGAGAGTTCATAGATGCTATATAGAACCAATTCTGACCTATGGAAGCGAATCATGGACAATAGACAAACAAATGAAAAGATGATTAGAGGCCACAGAGATGGGATTTCTCAGAAGAATGTTGAAAGTTCCCTGGACAGCTAAAAAGACCAATGAGAAAGTTCTCAAAGAGGCCAACACAAAAAGGGAGCTCTTAAAAAACATCAGAAAGAAGCAATCAACATTTTTTGGGCACATCATGAGAAGAGGAAAGTTGGAATACTTGGTTACAACTGGCAAAATAAAAGGAAAGAGAGATCACGAATGACAAAGAGAGAAAATACTGGATAGCTTGGAGTCATGGCATGGAAAACAGTCAACAACAGAACTCATACGATGCACTGTGGATTGTGGAAGGACATGATCGCCAATGCCAACTGGTACGGTATATGATGATGATGATGATGCATTCAAT
The DNA here is from genome assembly GCA_032433765.1 of Megaustenia siamemsis. Taxonomy (NCBI): domain Eukaryota; kingdom Metazoa; phylum Mollusca; class Gastropoda; order Stylommatophora; family Ariophantidae; genus Megaustenia; species Megaustenia siamemsis. The sequence continues at coordinate 37,041,098 of JAVIAB010000107.1, forward strand.
CTACATTTTTTCAAGAAAAAGTATTACTTATATCATGTCATTTTCAGCTTTGATAACAGTTGTCTGCTTTATTCTTTTTTTTTCCAGCCTCACTCGATATCCAAAGGACATTGAGTTGAATGAAGCAATAGCAAAATGTGGTCCACAGTTTGAAGAACTTGAGTGGGAGAATGTCAGTGAACAAGGTTCAGCTTTTAGCTATCTCATTTCTGTTCAATTTTTTCACTTTTGCATGTTATATCATGCTATTCTATTTATTCATTTTCCTTTCTTTCAAACTGAAGACGGCACATAGGGCAGAAATTCTAGACCCTTTGTGTCAAAATGATCTTTATTATCAAGCGTCAGGTCTTGCATAGTACTCAGATTGTACCTTGCCACATGACTCTGTTCTGGGAAAGTTGCTCAATCTCGATAAAGGAGCTGATGCCTGCTCGTTACCTCTCGCCTCAGTGTTTTTTTTAGTATTTCTCTAGGTCTGCTTTTTTTTCTTTTACCCTCTTTTTTTTTTCCATTTGTGCGGCTGCTTCTGATTCTCTTGCCTCTTCTCATCACATTGCCAACATATAATCGCCTTCTTCTCTTGAATATAGTTTATATTTTTGGATGTTTTGTCATTTCTCTTATTTCTGCACTAGTCTTGAATTTATTCCATGGTATACAAAGTATTTGTTTTCAAATGCATTCAGTTTATTTTCTATTTCTTTAGTTGTTTTCCATCTCTAGCATGCATAAGTAAGGGTGGATAATATATTTGATTTGAACAACCTGTGCTTTGTTTATGTGCTTAGTAGTTTTGATTTCCATATTTTATAAAGATTTCTGAAAGTCATTGCTGGCTTTGCTATTCTGATTCTAATTTTTTTCTTTTTTCTTTATGTCTCTTTCTTGATCCAAGCACCTTCCAAGATATATAAAGTAATCTACTTCTTCCACTACTTTTCCTTCTAAGCATATTTTTCTTCTAGGCGAATTTAATTTTTTGTTCATTTTGTCTTTTAAAAATTTGTTTTAGCCATCAATCTTTCAACTCATCTTGAGTCAAATGTTTTCAGTAATTCTTTTAGATTTTTTTCTGTCTTGGGCTAATCTACTTCCAATTCTATTTATGTTTATTATGTGCATAGAATATAGAATAGTAATTATGTATTTACAGTCGTGATTTAAAGGAGGCTTATGGCCATAAAGAAGGGAAAGACTTTCTGATAAAGATGATTTGCATGAAATATATTAAAATACTTTCATGCACACAAGAGTGGTGCAATGACACAGGATGAGCTGTTATCATCATCATTTTTCATAATTAATGGCTATTAATTGGCTTGAATTATTTCATGATGAAAGGGACAAAAGCCATTTATAAAATGTACATCTATCTATCTATTGACCTTTCGAGCCGTAGCCGGCCTGAACTTTTGTTCTTGCAGTTTTCAATTCTTTTAAAGATGTTTTATCAAATCTCGCCATTAGTCTCTGTTCTGTGCAAGCAGCTTTATCTCATTGAAGGAGCCGATTCCTGCTGCTCTTGCCTCTCTCATCAATGTTCTTCTCAGTGTCTCTCTGGGTCTTCCTCTTTTTCTCTTACCTGTTGTTTCCCACATGAGAACTTGCTTTGCTATTCGGTTATTATCTATTCTCATCACATGTCCAACATATGACCATCGTCTTTTCTTTATTACTGAAGATATTAGCGGTTGATTGGCATTTTCTCTAATTTCCCTGTTTGTTTTGAATTCGTTCCACGCTATACCAAGTATTTTCCTTAGACATCTATTTTCGAATGCGTTCAACTTTGTTTATATATCTCTTGTTGTTTTCCAGCTTTCACACACATACATGATAGTACATTTGATTTGAAAAGCTTGGTTTTGTGTTTATGCTGATGAGTTTTGATTTCCACAACTTTTCAAGGCTTCTGAAAGACATTGCTGCTTATCTATTCTGATTCTAATTTCTTTGCTTGTATCCCCTTCTCGATCAATGTGGATTCCAAGATAGATAAAGTGATCGATCTCTTCCACTGGTTTGTTTTCCATGTATATTTTGTCGTCTGTTGGAATTAAGCTTTTCATGACTTTAGTCTTTTCATGATTGATCTCAAGCCCAATTTTGCTGGCCATTGATGATAGTTCATTTGTGTTTTCCTGCATGGTTTTTATCTGACTGCTGATGAGGACTATGTCATCAGCAAAGTCAAGATCCTCCAGATGATCTCCTTGTATCCATTCGATGCCTTTATTACCAGTGAAGCATTTCTTCATTATGAAGTCCATAACAACTCCAAATAACAAGGGCGATAAAATACATCCTTGTTTAACCCCAGTTTCTATTGGGAAACATTCGCTCAGTCCTTCCTCTGTTCGAACTGCACATGTGTAACCATCATACATGTCTTTAATAATATTTATGATTTTTTATGGTAAGCCATATTGCTTCAGAATTTTCCACAAAGAATCTCGATGAATACTGTCAAATGCTTTTTTGAAGTCGATGCAGTTAAGTACAAAAGGTTTTTGCTTCTCAATGTGTTACTCCAATATAAGTTGTATAAAATGTATATCTTCTACCTTTTTAGCTCCCAATGGAGCATAGGTCTTCAACAAATACTTTCCAAGTCATTCTGTTTTTTGCCATTCTTTTAAGATCATTCCATTTCTTCCCCATCATCTTCATCTCTGCTTCTATCTGTCTTCTCCAAGAATTCCTTGGTCTTTCTCTTTGTCTTTTCCCCTGGGGATTCCAAAAAAGGGCCTGTTGTGTAATACTCTCAGTTGGCTTCCATAGTGTGTGTCCTATCCAGCGCCATCGTCTTCGCTGTATCTCTTTAATCACTGGTGTTTGACTGGTACATTTCCATAATTCTATGTTAGTGATTTTGTCCTGCCATTTCCATCCTTTTATTCTGCGTAAGCATCCATTAATGAAAGTCTGTATCTTCGTGATTGTCAATTTTGTTGTTCTCCATCTTTCACAGCCATATACTGCCTTAACATTTGAGTTGAAAATTTTTATTTTTGTATTTAACCTAATTTCTTTGGATTTCCATACGTTTCCCACTGCAATGAAAGCTCCTCTTCCTTTTGATATCCTTATTTTGGTATCATTATCTGTTCCTCCCTCTTTATCTATATTACTGCCCAGATATATGTAAGATTGTACATCTAGTAGAGGTATTTCTCCTAGTTTTATTTGGTTATTGCCAACTGTATTAATTCTCATAATGTTGGTCTTATCTCTATTAATCTTCAGTCCAAGCTGTTGTGATCTCTCATCAAGTATGTTCATTTTATCCTGCATCTATTGATTTCTGTGTGATAGGAGAGCTATGTCATCAGCAAAGTCTAAATCATCAAGTTGCTTGGTCAGTGACCACTGGATTCCATTTCTGTTGTTTTAAGTTATTTTCATAATCCAATCTATGGCCAGTAGAAAGAGAAATGGAGACAGAAGGCATCCCTTCCTTACTCCTGTTCTTATTTCAAATGCTTCTGTAAGCTGTCCTTCATGCACCATACTACATTTCGTCCCTTCATACATTGTTTTTATCAGGTTAATAAACATTATGGGGATTCCGTAATGACTCAGCAACTTCCAAAGCATTCTTCTGTCTAAACTATCAAATGCCTTTTCGTAATCTATGAATCCAATATAAAGTGGGGATTTTAGTTCTAAACTTTGTTCAACTATTATACGTAGAGTAGTTATTTGTTCAGCACATGATCTCTTCTTCCTATAACCTGCTTGTTCATCTCTCAAATGTTTCTCTCATCATCATCGAGTGCCTTCTCCGCAATGAAGGTTGGCTACCATGGATCGCCATTCTACTCTGTTTCTTGCTTTGATGGTGCAGGCTGTCATAGATTGACTTGTCCATCTTTTGATGTTACTCGTCCATGTTAGTCTTGGTCTGCCTCTGCCTCTTTTACCTTGTATTTTTCCTTCCAATATTACTTTTAGTAGGCTGTTGTGTCTTTTAACATGCCCCAAAAATTTCATTTGTCTTGTTCTAATTGTGTTTAGTAGTTATCTTTTTATTTTTAGTTGTTTTAAAACTTCATCGTTTGTTTTCTTTTCTTTTCGTCCAATTCTACCTATTCTTCTATAAATCCACATTTCAAAGGCTTCAATTTTCTGTTCTGTTTTCTTGTCTAATGTCCATGTTTCTGCACCATACAGGAATATTAAGAAGATGTAACATTTTGCTATTCTTAGTTTCAGCCCTGCTGTTATTTGTTTTGTTGTTAGTATATTTTTCATGGCATTAAAATTACTTTTTGCCATACTTATTCTTATGTTTATTTCTATTTTACATTTTCCATCATTGATTATAGTATGTCCAAGTTTGTTATAACTCTGAACTGTCTCCAGATGTATGCCTTCAACTGTGATATTTATTTGTAGGTCTTGAGAATTTTCTTTGATTATGATTATAGTTTTAGTCTTTTTGATATTCATATCTAGTCCATATTTTTTGCTTGTTATGTTTATCACATTATATTGTAGGTCTTTAGGATTTTCTACTAGTAGAACAGTATCATCAGCATATCTTAGGTTATTGATTATCTTTCCATTAATTTGTAGGCCTGGCATCTCTGAGATGTTTTTAAAGATTTGCTCAGTGTATAGATTAAACAAGCTTGGTGATAGAATGCATCCTTGTCTTACTCCTATTTTTATGTCCATGGGTGTAGAGTTCTCCTTGCTATATTTTATTATTGCTGTTTGCTCCCAGTACAAATTACATATAAGTCGTATGTCTGTCTTAATACAGTAGTTAGAATTTCTCTCTATGGCTTTCTTTGGAGTGTTACGTGATGAGGCTCCAATCTCTTTCACGGTGGTCTGCCATATTCGTCTTTCGTGTTCTGAATATGCCTTTGCATACACACTTTGCTGTTTTCGCCTTCTGGGCCGTTGATCATTTTCGATTCCTCCACCCCATCCACCGACACAGACTTTTTATATTCAGGTTGAACATACCCGGTGGCGCCATTTTTTTGTCGAACCATGTGCTTGACTATTGAACCACAAACACACGACACAAAGAAGAATAAATCATATTGCACTTAAATATTGGTAATCACAGTTTATCCACACGTCCGAAATAAAACATACTCCAAACGGGGAATAGCAACACATAATTTCATAACTCGACTGTCACGCAAATCATTTAAATATATCGGCAATAGCCGAAATATAAGAATGACTGCACGTAGCCGCCATGACACCGGAAACCAAAAAAATGTTTCTCTATGGCCTCTTTTAGTCTCTCCAGAATGATTCTGCTTAATGTTTTTCCTGGCACTGATAGTTGCAAATTCCCCATAAATTTGTGCACTCCTGTAAACTTCCTTTCTTTGGTAGTTTGATCATATAACCTTCTTTCCAGTCTTTAGGTATTGGTTATTGGTTATGGAAGGTCTCGGTATCACTGCAAACGAATTAAAATCCATAATTGCTCAACCGCCCGTGCCAGTGGAATCATCCGAATTACTAACTCATCTCCCAAACAAAGAAAGGTAACTGTAGTTCCCATCGTAGCAGTCTCAGCACACGCCAAAAGACATAAGGCGAAACCGCGCAGAAAGTGAACACAGCCTACTGTTCCCTGGAATATCGAAACATGATCAAAACGGATGAGACACACAGCTCACAGTGTGCACAGAGCACTTTACTCAGTAGCTCCTGCAACAAGCCGGACTTGGAATATGAGGAAACTGCAACAAGGAACACTTTTCAGACATAGCCTTCAATGGTTCCTGCTGCCTATCCACCATATAACGGAATTTCACATCCTCCCAATAATGATGATCGTCATATTGAGAAAAAAAAATGTATAGCGCTTGATGATGTTTGAATATCATTATTGACTGCAACCGAACATATAAACACACAGTTAGTCGTCGAGTTATCCCCATCACATATTAAACAACAAACCATACGGTTAGCGTATAACAAACGAAACACGGTGCAAATTCCCCTAAGAGGAAAATCATCGGTCAACTTGACGGAGCAGTCCACATTAAATGCGTTTCAGCATGTAAATAACTTGCATCAAATAATACTAACGTCGGCCATTGAACAGCACTCAATGTGACGTAAACTGCATGTCAACACTAGATGGACCTTCAGGTCGCTTTTACAAACAATACTTGATACTCTAATTTCTTTGTTTGTTTTGAATTTGTTCCACGCTATACCATAATTTTCCTTAAACATTTATTTTCGAATGCATTCAACTTTGTTTCTATGTCTCTTGTTGTTTTCCAGCTCTCTCATGCATACGTAAGGGTAGATAGTACGTTTGATTTGAATAGTCTAAGTTTTGTGTTTGTGCTGATGAGTTTTGATTTCCACAACTTTTCAAGGCTTCTGAAAGACATTGCTGCTTTAGCTATTCTGATTCTAATTTCTTTACTTGTATCCCCTTCCTGATCAATGTGACTTTTAAGATAGATAAAGTGGTCGATCGCTTCCACTGGTTTATTTTCCATATATATTTTGTCATCTGTTGGAATTAAGCTTTTCATGACTTTAGTCTTTTCATGATTGATCTCAAGCCCAATTTTGCTGGCTATTGATGATAGTTCATTTGTGTTTTCCTGCATGGTTTTTTTTATCTGACTGCTGATGAGGACTATGTCATCAGCAAAGTCGAGATCCTCCAGATGGTCTCCTTGTATCCATTCGATGCCTTAGTACCAGTGCAGCATTTCTTCATTATGAAGTCCATAACAATTCCAAATAACAAGGGCAATAAAATACCTAATAAACCATACCAGCAAAATACTCTACAGATCATCATGAAGAGTATAGAATGGAAGTTAGAAGAACGTAATGTAATTCAATCAAGTTTCAGACATAATAGAGGCACCCAGAACCACATGTGTAACATGAGAAACATCTTTGAGAAGTGTAAGGAATACAACATAGAACTGCATGCATGCTTTGTAGATTACAGCAAATATACAGTGAAAGTGTATAACATCAAAAACTGCAGAACATCATGAAAGATATGGGCTTATCTATGCTGAGAACATGAGAAATGTCAGAAATTATGACAAATTTGTGAAGTTTGACCCTTTCACAATAAGTGACAACATAATCTCAGAACTCAGATACGCTGATGATACAGTCCTTTTCTCAAACAGTGAAAAAGATTCAGAGATAATTAAGTGTGTTAAAAAACACAATGAAGAGCAAAACCTCTACTCAAATATACATAAAACCAAGATAATGTCCATTAACAAAGCAAAAAGGAAACCCAAAATCATCATCAACTGTGAAGAACTTGAAATTTTAATAAACTATGAATATCTGGGATCTGTAGTATCTAACAATGGAAACTATCAGAAAGCGATCAAAAGAAGACTAGCAATAGCACACAAAAATGAAACATTATAAAGAACTTGTGTCACAATACCAAACAAGGCAGTAAAATTAAAATTACTGAGGACATTCCTTCCTGATAGCAACACATGGTTGTGAATCATGAACAATCTTGTAAACAGTAAGGAAGAAAATCGATTCATTTGAAACAAAATGGTACAGAAAAATTTTGAAGATACCTTGGATAATGAAAAAGAGCAATGAAAACATTTTAAAAGACTTAAACATTCGAAAAGAACTGGCTTATAAACACAATTCTATATAGGAAATTAAAATACTATGACCACATCAAAAGACAGCAGGTTGGAATGAACAACAATGGAAGGCATAGTTCCAGGATGACACATCAAAGACAGGTCAAGAAGAAGGTGGTTTCAAGACATCAAAGAGATTGTGAACATGATGACAGAAGAAGTGGGAAATCTGGCTAGAGACAGAGATTCTTCCAGACAGACTGTGGTGTGTGCAGTGTTCTGTAAAGGACACGCAGCCTGATTATGAATCTGTACACTATGCAATGATTGCACTGGACATGCGACCTTTGTTCACAGTTCCTCAGCAGATCCCAGAAATAGAACAATGTGAAACAATAAGTGGTTTTTTTTTAAAGATTTGATTGTTAAGTGATCCAAAAGTAATGATTATTGATTGAAAGAATCAAATTCATATTTGCAGATCAATTGGTTCACTTCCCTTTCAGTAGATGGTGCAAAGAACATGCTAGAGTACTTCCATATATTTTTGTTATAATATGGTGATAAAAGCTTCTTCCTACAAAACAGGCAAATTAATCACCAAATAATGCATAAAATAGCAAATCACAAACTGTCTGATCATATCTTCTTGAATATTTCTTCTATGATCATTTAGTGAAAATAATATTCACAAGTTAATTTTGCCTTTTTACAGCCAAGGATCTTCTCAGGGAAATGTTGACAATAAATCCAGCATACAGACTATCATCAGGAGAAGTTCTCAACCATGAGTGGTTCACAGTATGTTTGCATCATTGCATGAGTCTGTTTTTCTGTTGTCATTGTTTCAATGAATTTTACTGGAAAACAATTAAACAATAATATCATTATTTCATCATGTAGAATAATTTTTTCTTAAAAATTGTAGACTATGTTTGAAACATTGTGCTATCGTCTTAAAAATTGGCAATATTTTTACCAGTGACAACACAGTGTAGACAAGCAATACACCACTTCAGTTATCATCTAGTTGCTTGTTCTTTGCAGAATGTTAATCTCATTACAGCCTGTCAGAAAAAAATCTCTGTCTCTAACCAGATCTTTCACTTCCTCTGTTGTCAAGTTCAAGGTCACTTTGATATCTTGAAACCAATTCTTCTTGGTCTGCCCTTGTCTTGTTATTCTGGAACCATACCTTTATTATTGTTTCTATCTAGAAACCATGCCTTTTAACGCTATATTACAATATCGTTGTAAAAATTACCGCATCAAAACTCAAATTCTTCAAAATTTGACAGTTTACGGTGTTCAAACATTACCCCTCTCTGTGTACCTTCCTAATTACTACTTCTGGTGACCTCTGAGTGTTTAATTTGTTTCTATTGATGTAGGATTTTTTCCCCCATTATTTGTGAGATAGAATCCTATAATACGAAAAAAATTGCCAGATTTCAAGAAATTGGTAGGCCCCCCCCCCCCCCCCCCCCCCCCCCCCCCTCAAGGAAATTTTCTTGGTCGTCAGCAATATCAAACACAACTATTCACTCAGGAAACTCAGCGAATAATGCTTTGAGGTGACCAAACATACTGATGAATTTACGGCGTCTGTCTGCATAGATAAAGTAGCACATCCGGTCCAAGCGATCAATTCTGGGTTATAAATCAACCTGAGACAGAAAATCCTAGTTCCCTCTGTGTGTAAATGGTAAACACACATTTGTGTGTCAAGAGTCAAGTGTCAAGAAAATGCTATTTTTAGTGCTCCTAATGTTACAATTGTTTCCATAACAATCATCATCATCATCGAGTGCCTTCTCTGCAACGAAGGTTGGCTACCATGGTGCGCCATTCTGCTCTGTCTCTTGCTTTGATGGTGCAGGTTGTCATAGGCTGATTTGTCCATCTTTTGATGTTACTCGTCCATGTTAGTCTTGGTCTGCCTCTGCCTCTTTTACCTTGTATTTTCCCCTCCAGGATTACTTTTAGTAGGCTGTTGTGTCTTTTAACATGGCCCAAAAATCGCATTTGTCTTGTTCTAATTGTGTTTAGTAGTTCTCTTTTCATTTTTAGTTGTTTTAAGACTTCATAATTTGTTTTCTTTTCCTTCCATCCAATTCTACCTATTCTTCTATAAATCCACATTTCAAAGGCTTCAATTTTCTGTTCTGTTTTCTTGTCTAATGTCCATGTTTCTGCACCATATAGGAATTTTGAGAAGATTTTGCTATTCTTAGTTTTAGCCCCATAATACTTTTTACAATAACAGCTTGTCAAGCCATCGATCAACCTCCTTAGTCGCCTCTTACGACATGCCTGGAAGGTCACAGTATCACTAGATTAATTGAAGTCTGTCTAACAGAATTTATCACAGGTGGAACATTATTCCCACACAAGGAGATGTATAAAACAACTTGGTTATCTCCTGATGATAGAACCAAAAACCAGATTGACCACATGTGTACTAGAAGGCAATTTAGAACATCTTTGATAGATATTAGAGCATATAGAGGGGTGGACGCTAACAGTGATCATAATTTATGCATTGGAATGATAAAATTAAAACTGAAAAACCAACACAAAAAATTGAAGCCTCAGAAGATAAACAAGCCACAAACTGAAAGACGAGAACATTAATGGAAGCTTCAACCTGGAGCTCAATAATTGCTATGCAGTGCTTGATGGACTAGATGAGAAGACGAAATGTGGGAATTCCTCAGCACAGTTCTAATGTCACTGGCAGAAGCTAGTGCTGGGTTTAAGAAAATATAAAGAAGGGCATGGATTTCTGATATTACATGAAAACACATACAATAAAGAAGAGAGGCAAAGACAGCTATGATGTCTGTAAAGACAGATCTTGGAAAAGACCTGGCAAAAGCAACATACAAAGAATTAGACAACAAAACATGAGCTCGGCCATTAAAATCATCAAAGATATTTTTGATGACTTCTCATGTGCAGAGGCAGGATTAATTGAATGGTTCCAGATTGATGAAACAAGGATGTTATCTCCCTTGTTATTGGGGATTGCTATTAACTTCATAATGCAGAAGTGCTGCACAGGTGACAAAGGCATTGGATGGACAGTTGGATCTCAGTTGAAGGACCTTGATTTTGTGGATGACATAGTTCTTATCAATAGCAATGTGAACATGATGCAAGAAAAAACAAATGCCATGTCATCAATGGCTAGGAAAATTGGACTTTCATCAAAACCAAGAAAAGACAAAGGTAATGAGAAATAAAGTTCACCCAGAAAACAAAATATATCTTAAAGGAAAAGCAGTGGAAGAAATAGAGCACTTTGTATATCTTGGAAGCTGCATAGATCAAGAAGTAGACACCAAGAAAGAAATTAGAATCAGAATAGCAAAACTAGCAATGACTTTCAGAAACCTTTATAAAATATGGAAATCAAAATTACTAAACACAAAGAATTTTTCTTAAATGTTATGTAGAGCCAGTCTTAACATGTGGATGCGAATCATGGACAATAGGACAACAGACAAGAAAAACACTGGAGTCTGTAGAAATGTGGTTTTACAGAAGAATGTTGAGAGTACCATGGACAGCTAAGAAGAGTAATGAAGATGTTCTCAGAGAGGTCAAAGCAAAAAGAGAGCTAATTTCCAATATTATGAAGAAACAATCATCATTTTTTTGGCCATGTAATGAGAAGAGAACAACTGGAATATATTGTAACAACTGGAAAAATTGAGGGATGAAGAGATAGAGGGAAGCAGAGAGAAAAAATAACAGACAGCTTAAGAGAATGGCTTGGCAGAAGGTCAACAACAGAAATGATAAAGAGCTGCCGAGATCGAAGGTTGTGGAGAGACATGATCACCTACGCCAGTAGGCCCGGTACTTGATGATGATGAAGTACAAAGACAAAGCTCAGGTTTTTCACATCAAATGTATTATCTGCCCTTGCTAATGTGTGTGAGAGCTAGAAAACAACTAAAGAAATAGAAAATAAACTGGATGCGTTTGAAAATAAATGTCTGAGGAAAATACTTTGTATGCCGTGGAATGAGTTCAAGACTAGTGCAGCAATAAGAGAAATGACAAAGCATCCAAAAATATCAAGTATACTTAAGAGAAGAAGGTGGTCTTATGTTCTCCATGGGATGAGAAAAGATAAAAAGAGAATCTCAAAGCAGGCCCTCAAATTGGAACCAGAGGGTAAAAAAACAAGAGGAAGACCTAGTAAAACACTAAAAGAACAATAAAACAAGAGACAACAACAGCAGGCATCAGCTTCTTTGCAGAGATTGAACAATTCGCCATGTGGCGAGACACAATGCAGGTCCTGTGCAAGGTCTGACAGTTAAAAGATCATCGGACACAAGAGATTAGAATTTCTGTCCTAAGTGTCATCTTCAGCTTGAAAGGATCATAGATAGAGAGATTGTTTGTTTCCTTGTGCATTATTGTTTATATGCCAGTTCTCTTCAATGTTCAGTGCTTTTAATGTCTTTATTTCTCTTTCTTTTTATAATCCACAGTATTCTGAGAATATTTCTGTAGTAATTTGCTTCAAATAAAACAATTTTCTTTTTTTATTGTTTGTGTGTGTGTCCAGATTCGTAACGCCATTTCAATAGCAGTGTAAAAATGGCCACCATCACACTTGAGACTTACACAAAAAAGGAGCAGTATTCTGTTGTTTGAATATTGATGGAGTGAAACCTATTGCAATTCATTGACAAATAAAATTACATTATGTTGGTGCATGTATTTCATTATAACAAGTTTAGAAGTGGGAAAGGAAGTTAAAAAACAGCTGACTTCTGTGACCGACTTTTGTAACCAAGTCAGATACAAAGATGACACAGTCCTTTGCTGCAGCTGGAGGCTGAGTGATGGAAAAAATCACCAAGTAATGGTCACAGGGCTTTGTTTTCTATATAACAATGACTACTTTAGTTCTGCCTTTGAGGATAACTCTGCTAGCATTTTGTGATGCAGATTATTACGCAATTTGGGGGGGGGGGGGGGGTGTTCCCAAAATGTCATTAAAATCTACATCGAAATTCCGTTACAATTGCATGTGTTACTTTTCTAACAAGAAAAAAACTGTCTAATAATAATAATTTAATATACCGTTCATTGTTCTGTGAAGTTTCACCACTGTCAATGTTTATTTAGGTTAACTTTTTCCTGACTATTATCCGACACCTCGGTTCTATAAAACGGATAATTTCCAACCACTCACCGACACGTCAGTTATTTCTGGTGTAGCTGAATATTTCATTCGTGTTCAATGATTTTCATTTTTAATTCAACCAATACTTGATTTCTGGAAGTAGGAGAGTTCTCACTTTCACTTTCTGCTGATAACCCGCATGGTCTGAGTTTCGAACTTTGGAAAATTTTTAGTTTATATTCATTGTTTATTTCTCAAATTTTTGTCACATAATGGCCAAGCCCACTGTTGATACTTCTTGCAGTCGACCAAAACGATATAGTGCAGAACAAGCTAGATCTATGTTCGAAACCTTGTTATTGAGTGACTCAGAAATAGAGTATTTTTAGTATTTAGACTTGGACAATAATTTTGTTGTGATAATGGGTCGGAATATTGGTAAAAGTTATGATAAAAAGGTAAGACGATCTGGCTTAGGTTTAGCTAGTGGATGCCTTCTATTCCAGCACTATCAGTGTCTCAGAGGAATCGAGTGGTAGTTATTCTGATAACGAAACTGGTACTTTAGGGACATATCACACAAAATAAGTCCAGTTGTGTAAATAAAAATAATAAACTTGACTTGTAGATAATATTGTTCTGACGTCACATAAATTTATAATATTTTTCATTGTTGGATCATTTACAAAAATGTACATAATTTCGTTATTTGTGGACATAAATTAATCAAATAAACTGTATTTTGGAGGAATTTGGATTATGTTGTGTAATATTTCAAGACAAATGGATAGCAACACATATAAACATGGAAAAAGGTAAGTGAATTACAATATTTTAAATTAAAAATGATCTACCTTAAATATTTTATATTTTTAAAAATATTTTATTCCTTTAAATAATCACATATCATAAATATATTGCTATTTTCATTTTCTGTATCCATTTCCCTTTCCAGTGATGTATAACACATGCCACATCTATCTAAATTATTGTGTGAAGTAGTCAAATGAAAAAGGTATATGGTAAAATTTATGGAAACAGGAAAATTAGCCTGGTCCAAATCTGAAAATTCCTGTTTCCTGTTCCGGTCCTGAAAGAGTTAAGAATAATCTTTTTATTTATTATTATCTTCACCATTGATCGTGACTGTTGCCGGTAAAAAGTCCTAGTGACCTACATATTTCAACATGATTATGAGAAAATTACGCAGCAGCAAGATTCAAAATATAAAATTTTCACTGTTGCACTGGCGAATGGCTATTTCTGATAGCGGCTTTTTTGTCCAATTCACTCATTGCCTTGTGAAAAGACCCAGGAGAGTTTGAAGGCCACATGAATAAACCCAAACAGAAAATCCAAAGAGAGGGACCTCAAGGCAGTCTGTGGTGTATTATCCATCCTCTGGAATCCCCTGCAACTCATCTTTGGTTCTGAATGTAATGACCTTGTCCCTCCTTTTGAACACTTCAAAGAAGAACTGTGAGAGGTGTAGTGCATTTTGCGCAAAGCACTATCTCCATATTATTGGCCCAGGCATAGCAAGCAAACAGAAATGTCAGTTCCATCCTCTTTAGAACACAGCAGAAGGAAAACATCATCTCTCATACTCTGCACATGGAACGTTAGGATGTGTCCATGATTTAATAACACCAACCTCATGAATGCAGAAAACTTAAGGAAAAAACCCCTCATCGACATGGAGCTGCAGAGACTACATGTTGATATTGCAGCCCTTCAGGAAACAAAGCTTGCGGATCAGTAAGGGAAAAAAATGATATCTTTTATTGACGGGCTAAAACCTCAGCAGTCTCGCCTACATGGAGTTAGTTTTGCTGTGCATAATAAGCTCATACATTCTATAAACACCCCAAATGATACACAGGAATGCATAATAACACTAAAAATCCATTCAAAAGCTGGATCAATCAACATTATCAGCGCCTATGCACCAACAATGGCAGCAGCCACAGAAGATAAAGATAAATTTTACGAGATGCTCCACGTTACCTTGGATTCCAAAGTAGAACAACTTTACGTGCTGAGTGATCTAAATGTATGAATTGAATCTGACCATCATTCATAGCCATCATGCCTAGGTCATCATGGTATTAACAAAATAAACGATAATGGTCAGAGACTTCTAGAATTTTGTTCCCTTAAAAACCTGTGTGCTACCATTACCTTTTTCAGCATTAAGAACTAAAAAAAGCAACATGGTGCCACCCAAAGTCCGGGCATTGGCACCAGCTGGACTTTGTCCTAGTTCACAGACAACACTTAAATAATGTTAGAATAACCAGAACATACCATAGTGCAGACTGTGACACCAACCATGTGCTTGTCATAAGTAAAGTGAAGGCAACCACCAAAAGGATATACAGATCTAGAGAACCATCCAGGCTGAAGATTTATAATATCCCTGCAACAATATACTCGACAACCAAGTCCTGTTCAAGAATGCCTTCCAGAAATGCATGGAGAAAGCAGAAGACCTAGACAATGTTGATGATTCATGAACCGGCTAAAATAGCACATCCATGACTGGGCAATCTTTTCTTTTGGAAAAGATAAATACTCCACCTAGGATTGGGTTCAAGAAAACTCCATGAAACTCATGCCACTTGTAGAGAAGAAGAACAAGGCTTTCCTAACCTTAAAGAATTACCCATGCCAGAACACAAAAGACAAATTCAAACAAGTAAGTGCAGAAGTACAATGGGAATCAAGGAGATGTGCGAACGAGTACTAGTCAAATCTGTGCTCAATGATTCAGAAAGCTTCTAAGCTGGGCAATTCAGGAACTAGGTACAACAACATTAGGATTGCTCTAAGCCCAAACATCTTAAAAATTGCTCCCTTAAAAGATGCAAATGGTGAGCCTATCAGTGACAAAACTAAACACATAAAAAGATGTGTCGAACATTACTTAAGTCTCTATTCTGAAGACTGACCAGCAAGCCCACTCCTAGACCAGCTAGTCCCAAAACACTCAGTGCTGACAATGACAATGAAACTTGACAATAAACCTACTGAGAAGGAACTTCATGATGTCATTTGCGACCTCTCAAGTGGAAAAGCTTCTGATAACGACAACATCCCCATCCCAGCCAAAATACTCAGGGAAATTCTTGAAACACTCCTGCTCCACCTCTACAAACTCCTTGCCCAATGGTGGAGAAGTGGAGATATACTCCAAGACATGAAAGATGCTAAGATTGTAATGTTATACAAAAATAACGGGGACAAGGGCAATTGCAACAACTATAGGGGTATATCCTTCCTGAGTATAACTGGAAAGGAATTCACAAGAATTATTTTAAAGTGTCTAGATCAGCTGGTGGAATGTATCCTTCCTGAGTCCAGTGTGGATTTAGAGCTGGTCGGTCAACCACCAATATGGTTTTTTACTCTCCGCCAAAAGCAAGAAAAACGCAAGGAACAGAGAAGACCTCTATTTATAGCCTTCATTGATCCAACAAAGGCTTTTGACACTGTGAGCAGAGCAGGTCTATACAGGGTGCTGGAAAATGTTGGCTGTCCTCCTAATCTTACTCAAGATAATCAAGTCGTTTCACAATATGTCTGTCACCATCTAGTTTGATGGTAGATCTTCCCAGCAAGGTCAAAGCAAAGCAATTCATAAACAATTTTTTTTTAATGCGAAGCTGCAGTAAAGCTAATTTGGTTATTTGGTTATGGAAGGCCCTGGTATCACTGCAAACAAATTAAAATCCATAATTGCTCAACCGCCCGTGCCAGTGGAATCATCCGAATTAGTAACTCATCTCCCAAACAAAGAAAGGCAGCCGTAGTCCCCATCATAGCAGTCTCAGCACACGCCAAAAGACATAAGGCGAAACCGCACAGAAAGTGAACACGGCCAACTGTTCCCTGTCATACGATATCAGCATTCATCGTAAACAATTGGAATATCGGAACATGATCAAAATGGATGAAACACACAGCTCACGGTGTGCACAGAGAACTTAACTCAGTAGCTCCTGCAACAAGCCGGACTAGGAATATGAGGAAACTGCAACAAGGAACACTTTTCAGACATAGCCTTCCATGGTTCCTGCCGCCTATCCACCATATTGCCCGGAAGTTCACGTCCTCCTGAAAATGATGATCGTCATAGTATTTAAATGTATAGCGCTTGATGATGTTAGGACATCATGTTTGACTCCAACTCCGAACATACAAAACACAGTTCGTCGTCAGATTATCCCCGTTGCACACCAAACAACAGATCGCAAGATTAGCGCATGGTCGGTCTTGGGACACACGATGAACCATTATGATGACGTAGCACGCACAAAATGGCTGCGCCCATGGATTCATGATTACTCTAGTGAATGCAGTCTACAACGAACGAAACATGGTGCAAATTTCCCAAAGAGATAAAACTTCGGCTGACTTGACGGAGCCCACCACAGTAATGCGTTGGAAATTGTAAATAACTTGCGGCAAACATCTCCATCAACGGTCATGGAATAGCACTCAGTGTGACGTAAAACGCAGGTCAACATTAGACGGTGGAAGGCACATTCACAACACTTGATTTGTCAAAACGGAGTATTGCCGTGCGTGCAACGCCACTTCATTGGTGTAGATATGATAAGTAGAACATCATTTTGACTGGAATGTAGAAAATTGTAACGGAAAGCCGAAATACATCAGATTCCAAAGCAATTTCTGCAGCGATCGAGAGAACGTGACTTAGTTCCGCCATCTTGGAAACGGAAGTCAGTAAAGCTAATTGTAAGGAGAAATGAAAAAAATATATAGAAAAAAAAAAGAAAAAAACAGTATGGTTAAAGCTTTATGTAATAAGTGGACGACACAATTAGAACAACCTTTCAGCTCAATAGGCCTTTGGCAAGAACAAACATACAACACAAACACAGATATGTATTTAAAACAAAAAATAATAATTTAAAAAAATAGTAATTTCAAACTAGAATTTATTTCTTGTTCGAAGTGATTATTTTTTAAATTATTTATTATTTTTTGTTTTAAATTCATATCTATGTTTGTGTTGTATGTTTGTTCCTGCTGAAGACCTAATTGAGACGAAACATTATTGTAATTTGTGTCGTCCACTTTTTATGTAAAGCTTTAACCATACCGTTTTTTTCTATTTTTTTTTTCTATATATTTAAAATAATTTTCCGTAGATCTTTCCAGCCCTTTGAGATGAACTGCGGAGTCAAACAAAAATGTGTTCTTGCCCCAGCTCTATTTGGTATATTTTTTTCTGCCCTTCTATGAAATGCGCTTGAAACTGTCTCTAGGTACATCCGTACAAGATCTGACGGGTTCTTATTCAATCTAGCACGTCTGAGATAAAAATTTAAAACAACTGAGACTCTAATCAAGGAGCTTCTATGGGGACTGGTTGGTCTCGAGGCAAGACGCCGACCTTGAGACAGAGAGGTTGTAGGTTCAAACCCTGGCTGCACCAGTTGCAATTTTTATTTATGATTTCTCTCTGCGCCAACCACCCCTGGTCTCAGCAGCGAGGCCCGGCTTGAAACGTCAGTTACTCATCGGTGGTAAAAACATGAGTACCTTCAAAGTCTGAGTTATCTGCCTATGCGGCGAGGGACCCCTGTGCACACGGTCTCAGCAGTAAGGCCCGGCTTAAAACGTCAATTACTCATTCTTCTTCTTCTATCTTTTTAGCTCCCAGTGGAGCATAGGTCTTCAACAAACACTTTCCAAGTCGTTCTGCTTTTTGCCATTATTTTAAGATCATTCCATGTCTTCCCCATCATCTTCATCTCTGCTTCTATCTATCTTCTCCAAGAATTTCTTGGTCTTCCTCTTTGTCTTTTCCCTGGGGATTCCAAAAAAGGGCCTGTTGTGTAATACTCTCAGTTGGCTTCCGTAGTGTGTCCTATTCAGCGCCATCGTCTTCGCTGTATCTCTTTATCCACTGGTGTTTCGCTGGTACATTTCCATAATTCTATGTTAGTGATTTTATCCTGCCATTTCCATCCTTTTATTCTGCGTAAACATCCATTAATGAAAGTCTGTATCTTTGTGATTGTCAATTTTGTTGTTCTCCATGTTTCACAGCATATAATAGGACCGACCTAACATTTGAGTTTAAAATTTGTATTTTTGTATTTAGCCTAATTTCTTTGGATTTCCATATGTTTCCCAGTGCAACGAAAGCTCCTCTTGCTTTTGATATCCTTATTTTGGTATTATTTTCTGTTCCTCCCTCTTTATCTATATTACTGCCCAGATATATATGTAAGATTGTATGTCTAGTAAAGGTATTTCTTCTAGTTTTATTTGGTTATTTCCAACTGCATTAATTCTCATAATGTTGGTTTTATCTCTATTAATCTTCAGTCCTAGCTGTTGTGTTCTCTCATCAAGTATGCTCATTTTATCTTGCATCTGTTGATGGCTGTGTGATAGGAGAGCTATGTCATCAGCAAAGTCTAAATCATCAAGTTGTTTGGTCAGTGAACACTGGATCCCATTTCTGTTGTTTTGAATTATTTTCATAATCCAATCTATGGCCAGTAGAAAGAGAAATGGAGACCAAAGGCCACCCTGCCTTACTCCTGTTCTTATTCAAATGCTTCATGCACCACACTACATTTCATTTCTTCATACATTGTTTTTATCAGGTTAATAAACTTTATGGGGATTCCGTAATGACTCAGCAACTTCCAAAGCAAAATTCTGTCTAAACTATCAAATGCCTTTTCGTAATCTATGAATCCAATATAAAGTGGGGATTTTAGTTCTAAACTTTGTTCAACTATTATACGTAGAGTAGTTATTTGATCAGCACATGATCTGTTTTTCCTAAAACCTGCTTGTTCATCTCTCAAATGTTTCTCTATGGCCTCTTTTAGTCTCTCCAGAATGATTCTGCTTAATATTTTTCCTGGCACTGATAGTAGCATAATTCCCCTATAATTTGTGCACTCCTGTAAACTTCCTTTCTTTGGTAGTTTGATCATATAACCTTCAATTACTCATGAACAGAAAAAATATGAGTACCTCCGAAGACGGAGTTATCTGCCTGTGTGGCAAGGGACCTCTGTGCACACAGATGCCAGGAAAAAATGGATGAACGCGCAAAATTCAGTTCCTAATCTCTAGGGACTTCGTAAAAAAAAAGGAACTTCTCTTCACTGATGATGCAGTACTGGTTGCTCACGATGAATGTTCTGCAGTCAGTGATTGAGACAATCTAGCTAGATCATGTGATTTATTCTCCTTGTCAGTAAGTATACAGAAGACTGGTGCTTCAACAAGGTTTAGCCAGTCTCGCAGATATATCATTAAATAACATACCCTTGAAACTGTGAGAAAGTTCACTTGTCTTGGTTCTATGGACAAAACCACTGTCTCCCTTGAAGAACAAATAAATTCCAGAATTGGAAAGGCAGCTTTCACATTTGGTAAACTTAAAGATAGAGCATAAACCAACACCATATTAACACTCAGGACTAAGATTAAAATTTACCAAAGTTGTGTTCTTAGTACACTTCTATACAGATCAGAAACTTGGACTGCCTATGTAGGGCATGAGAAAAGGTTAAACAGCTTTCATTTGCGTTGCCTTCGAAAGGTTAGGAACATCAAATGGCAAGACAAAGTAACCAACTCTAATGTAAGAAGAATGGCAAACGTTCATATTCCCAAACAAATATTGTATGGCGAACTTAAAGATGGAAAGAGACCAAAGGGCAGACCTGTGCTGAGATATAAGGATGTTTGCAGGGCTTCCTTGAGGAAATTCTCTAACAGTGAAAGAAACTGAGAAAATTTGGCTGCAGATCATAGCACATGGAGAACAAAAATGAAAAATTGCACAACATCTTTCAAGGCAGTGCTGATATCAAATTCAGAAGACAGAAGGACAGGAGAAAGGGACGAGGCCAGGCACCATGAATGCATCTTGTCCGTTCTGTGAATGGATCTGTCTATCCAATATTTGCAGATGAACGCTTTGATGGCTGCCGAAGGAATTTCATCTGGTCCTGTGGCTTTACCATTTTTTAATAGTTTGATGGCTTTCATTATTTCCTCTTTGCTTGGTTTTCCGCAGTTAACGTGTAACTCTTCTTCTGCTGGTAGTATATATGGAGGATTATTTGAGCTGGGTCTGTTCAAAAGTTCTTCAAAGTGCTCTTTCCATCGCTCCATAAAATCCATTATTGCTCAACTGTACATACCAGTGGAATCATCTAAATTAATATCTCATCTCCCAAACAAAAAAAGATAGCTGCAGTCCCCATCATAATAGTCTCAGCACACAACAAAAGATATAAGGCACAGAAATTTAACACATCCATCTGCCTGAGCTACTGAGTTTAGTGCTATGTGCACACCATGAGCTGTGTTTTTTCTCTGGATGGTGTTTCTATATTCAGATTGCTTACGATGAACGATGATATCACATGTCGAAGGACAGTTCAGCTGTGTTCACTTTCAGTGCCGATACGCCTTATGTCTTTTGATGTGTGCTGTATTTGCTATGATGGGGACTGCAGCTGCCTTTCTTTGTTTGGATATTTGATGGGATGTTAATTCAGATGATTCCACTGGCATGCCCATAAGTTGAGCAATTATGGATTTTAATACATTTGCAGTGATACCGGGGCCTGTGAATAACTATAACTATCCATCTGTTCCCCATCATACGACATCATCATTCATCATAAGCAATATATCATAATACGATCAAAATGGATGAAACACACAGCTCACAGTGTACACAGTGCACTTACTCAGTAGCTGCTGCATCAAGCTGGACATGGAATATGAGGAAACTGCAACAAGGAACACTTTTCAGGCACAGCCTTAACCAGTTCCTGCCGCCTATCCGCCATATTGACTGGTATTCCAATGATGATGAAGAGTGGATACCGGTGATTATGCCATTCAGGGACACATTCTCATGTACTGTCATACTCGACAGAAAATGTAGGGAACAGAACTCAGTTGTGGTCAATGCGGAGGTCAACAGCCTTTTCTGGGATAACACCGATGAGAAAGATGCAGTCATCTATACAGACGGATCTGTAATACGACACCAAAGGAGTGCATATGTTATGACCATGAGTAGCATGACGATGGAGGTGATGGCAGTGATCAGGGCATTCATCTGGTTAGAGTCACAAGATTACACCCATGCCTGCATGCTAAGTGATTCGATGAGCATGATAAAAAAAGTGAAGGTGGGCTCTGTATGCAGACAATGGGTAGAATCATTGCAGAAGTCAAAAATACATATTATTACCCTTTTCTATGTCCCAGGACATGTGGGAGTATGGGGAAATAATAGAGCGAGGAACAGATTGGCTAGCTGCGCTGTTGTTGACGATAGTCAACCAATGGATCAGGTGGACATCATCACTGTCCTCCGAAATGTGAGAAGGGCACAGGACTTCGACAATCATGAGTCTACATCACTCCTTTGGATGAAAGAGATGGGAGTTAAGATGGGTACATCCAGAAACGAGAAACTTAGTGGCCGTATAAGAAGACTTATCAACCAACAAGACTGGAGTCGTCAGTCACTGAACACTGCGGGACTTGCTGAGGATGGGATTTGAGCACATGTTCGGAGTGCAATGATGATGACCCGCAAATAACTCAATAACTACCCCTTAATTGTAACATATTGATTTCTGAAAACAATATTTCCTTAAAACTGGGCTAGAATACTGTGTGTTTACCCAAGAAGAAACACAGAACATGGATATGGTAATCAATTCCTAAGTTAGATTCATTTTACTGCCAAAAATTCAAATACATTGTGCTGTGTGTACAGGAAATATTACCGTGTTTATTAACATGACTGCCAGCAGTTAAAAGAATACAGCGCAGTGTTCTGGACCCTCAGAGAGTTATTCACTTACCTATCCAGTGTTTCAAAGGTTTTTTTATGTCAAGCTGACCGACAGTGAAATTTCCTTAGTCATGACAGAAAAACAGGAGAAGAAATGAATTTCTTCTCAATTTCTGAATGAGGGGTGTACTCAGCAAAGTTACTACTAATTAGAAAGGTAGACAAAGGGAGTAATGTTTGACCATGGCAAACTGTCAAATTTTGAAGAATTTGTGTGTGTGTGGGTGGGCGTGCATGCGCGCACAGAGAGAGAGAGAAATATATATATATATTTCTATCTATCTATCTATTGACCTTTTGAGCCGTAGCCGGCCCATAGGGCACAGACCCAGATACTCTTTCTCTTATCTAAATTTTTATTTCTAGCTATTTTCAATCCTTCTAAAGATATTTTATCAAATCTCGCCATTTGTCTCTGTTCTGTGCAAGCAACTCTATCTCAT
The DNA here is from genome assembly GCA_032433765.1 of Megaustenia siamemsis. Lineage (NCBI taxonomy): Eukaryota > Metazoa > Mollusca > Gastropoda > Stylommatophora > Ariophantidae > Megaustenia > Megaustenia siamemsis. The sequence continues at coordinate 37,064,159 of JAVIAB010000107.1, forward strand.
TGAGGGAGCCGATTCCTGCTGCTATTGCCTCTCTGATCAATGTTCTTCTCAGTGTCTCTCTGGGTCGGCCTCTTTTCCTCTTACCTGTTGTTTCCCACATGAGGGCTTGCTTTGTTATTCAGTTATTATCTCTCCTCATCACATGACAAACATATGACCATCATCTTTTCTTGATTACTGAAGATATTAGTGGTTGATTGGCGATTTCTCTAATTTGCTTGTTTGTTTTTAATTCGTTCCATGCTATACCAAATATTTTCCTTAGACATTTATTTTCAAATGCATTCACTCTTGTTTCTATGTCTCTTGTTGTTTTCCAGCTCTCACATGCATACGTAAGGGTAGATAGTATGTTTGATTAGAATAGTCTTAAGTTTTGTATTTGTGCTGATGAGTTTTGATTTCTACATCTTTTGGAAAGACATTGCTGCTTTAGCTATTCTGATTCTAATTTCTTTACTTGTATCCCCTTCCTGATCAATGTGACTTCTAAGATAGATAAAGTGGTCAATCTCTTCCACTGGTTTATTTTCCATGTATATTCTGTCATCCGTTGGAATTAAGCTTTTCATACTTTAGTCTTTTCATGATTGATCTCAAACCCAATTTTGCTGGCTATTGATGATATTTCATTTGTGTTTTCCTGCATCGTTTTTATCTGACTGCTGATGGACTATGTCATCAGTAAAGTCGAGGTCGTCCAAATGGTCTCCTTGTATCCATTCAATGCCTTTGTTACCTGTGCAGTATTTCTTCATTATGAAGTCCATAAAAATTTCAAATAACAAGGGCGATAAAATACATCCTTGTTTAACCCCAGTTTCTATTGGGAAACATTCGCTCAGTCCTTCCTCTGTACAAACTGCACATGTGTATGCATCATACATGTCTTTGATAATATTTATGATTTCTTATGGTAAGCCATATTGCTTCAGAATTTTCCACAAAGAATCTCTAAGAATACTGTTGAATGCTTTTTTAAAGTCAATGAAGTTAAGAATGAAAGATTTTTGCCTTTCAATGTGTTCCTCCAATATAAGTCGTAGAGTAAAAATGTGGTTAAGGCAGCTTCTCCCTTTTCTAAACCCAGCCTGCTCTTCACGCATTACTGTATCTATTGAATCCTTTATTCTATTCATGATATATATATTTGTTTTATATGTGTATGTGGAGGTAAAGGCAGCAGCAGATCTGGAAGCTGTCAGGGACTCACAGCTGATGGCTTTCGCTTGCGCCAGGATCGATCAACCAGAACTAGCCAGACCCTACTCCAACTCTTTGTGATGCCTCCTGAAACAGACTAACCTGTCTAGTCTGGCCAAACGAATAGGGATCAAAGAGTCAAAGAGGGATTGGTTATTGGTTATGGAAGGCCTCGGTATCACAGCAAACGAATTAAAATCCATAATTGCTCAACCGCCCGTGCCAGTGGAATCATCCGAATTACTAACTCATCTCCCTAACAAAGAAAGGTAACTGTAGTCCCCATCGTAGCAGTCTCAGCACACGCCAAAAGACATAAGGCGAAACCGCGCAGAAAGTGAACACAGCCAACTGTTCCCTGTCATACGATATCATCATTCATCGTAAACAAGCGGGATATCGAAGCAGGATCAAAACGGATGAGACACGCAGCTCACGGTGTGCACAGAGCACTTAACTCAGTAGCTCCTGCAACAAGCCGGACTTGGAATATGAGGAAACTGCAAGGAGGAACACTTTTCAGACATAGCCTTCAATGGTTCCTGCCGCCTATCCACCATATACCATGGGAGTTCACGTCCTCCCGAAAATGATGATCGTCATAGCACTTGATGATATTAGGCCATCATTGATGACTCCAATTCCAAACATATAGACACACAGTGGTGGTAAGTTATCATTTCCAATCCAACAGAAGCCACATGACCTGTAGTTAGTAAAACCACAGAGAGAATATGATTTTGTGACCTTCACTGATTCACTCTTAGATGTGAATGTGTAGTTTACACAAGAGGAGAAGTTTTCAACTACAGTGATCCCAATTAAGGCAATTCTGGGATAGCAAGGCAAGTCTCCTTTATAGCAGCAGAACTTGATGTTCTCCGCTTCCTTCTTGTAGCTGCCGCCACACGATTCTGATGTCTCATTAACTTGGACATCATCCAAGAACAATGTCAGATTAACATTCCATAGATATGGCTCTGCTGATGAAATGCTTGGTGCAACAGTTGTATCAATCATACTGGAGGCTCCTGGTCTGTGGTCATTAATATCACAGACGGCACATGATGTTGTTATATTTAGTGTTTCTTTCTGGGGTGTACAAAGAGGGATACAATCCGGTACTAAAAAATAACATGCTGAAGATGGATGTGTTGGAAGAAAGGTGCAAATATCACAGTTCTACTGCAAAGTACAACACAATGTATCGAACACCCACTAAATGTATGTCCTTCTAAGGACAGATGACTCAGAGGACAATCAATCAATTCCTTTAGTAGTCATTGGGTGAACAACAGAAAGGAAAGAATATTATTTATATATATATATGGAAAGCTGGAAAACAACAAGAGATATAGAAACAAAGTTGAACGCATTCGAAAATAAATGTCTAAGGAAAATACTTGGTATAGCATGGAACGAATTCAAAACAAATGAGGAAATTAGAGAAATCGCCAATCAACCACTAATATCTTCAGTAATAAAGAAAAGACGATGGTCATACGTTGGACATGTGATGAGAAGAGATAATAACCGAATAGCAAAGCAAGCCCTCATATGGGAAACAACAGGTAAAAGAAAAAGAGGAAGACCCAGGGAGACACTGAGAAGAACATTGATGAGAGAGGCAAGAGCAGCAGGAGTCGGCTCCCTCAATGAGATAGAACTGCTTGCACAGAACAGAGACAGATGGCGAGATTTGATAAAATATCTTTAAAAGAAAACTGCTAGAACAAAAAATCCATATAGGAGAAGGTGTATCTTGGTCTACGCCCTATGGGCCGGTTACGGCTCGAAAGGTCAATAAATAGATAGATAGATATATATATCATCATCAAGTACCGGGCCTGCCTGGCGTAGGTGATCATGTCTTTCCACAACTTTCTATCTCAACAGTTATTTATCATTTCTGTTGTTGACCTTCTGCCAAGCCATTCTCTTTGCTTCCCTCTATCTCTTTGTCCCTCAACTTTCCGAGTTGTTACAATATATTCCAACTGTTCTCTTCTCATTACATATATATATATATATATAAATATATATATATATATAAATATAATGATATCTGTTTATGTATATATGTACACACACATGTGCTTATACATATATTTGTGTATGTGGTTGTATTGGGTATATGGGCATATGTGTATTTCTGCTGTGTAGTTATTGGTTTCAGTGAATACATAAATATATAGAGTTGTTGACCAAGTAAACTGAGAACATTTATGGAGTCTACTAACAACATATGGAGTAAGCCAACATCTAGCCACCCTAAAAAAAGGATGTCTACATCCTTTGGAAAAACAGAGGATGTACTGACGCTCTATTCACATTAAAACAGCATGCAGAAAAAAATGACAGAACACAATCAAAATTTATACATAGCTTTCATTGACCAGAAAAAAGCACTTGCCAGAGTAAACAGAGAACAATTGTGGGAGATACTAACAGCATACGGAGTAAGCCAAGATCAAACCAACCTAATTACAAGTCTCTACATCCACAGCAGCTGCAAAGTCAGAACCACATCAGACTGACAGACCACTTTGAAGTTAGATCAGGAGTAAGACAGGAGTGCGTAATATCTCCCCTATCGTTCATTGCATACACGGACTACATATGTAAGTTAGCCAACTCATTGGAGACAGAGGATATTAACAAGTTTCTATTTATATACGATCAATCACTTATACATGGAAAAATAGAAGACCTACAAGAACACTTAAATAGGTTTAACAGCACAGGCACACAATACAACATGAAAATCAACATCAATAAAACAGAAATCATGCACATCGCAAAAGAGAAAAAGAATACCAACATAACGATAGACAGCAGACAACTAAAATAAGCCGATGAATTTAAATATCTAGGAAGTCTAAAGACAAACAATAATTCACAAACAGCAGAGATAGACTCAAGATGCAACAAAGCTTGTCAAATAATCAGACAGTTATCACCACTATTGTCTAACAAGGAAATAACTCTAGAGGCAAAACACACACTCTACAATACAATCATCATTCCAATGTTGTGCAACCAGTGCCAATCTGTACCCTAGATGCAAGAATAATGAGAAAAATAATCACTTCCAAGGTGAAATGTGTTAGACAAATAACAGTAAACAGTCTAAGAGATAAGATCAGAAATGAAGAACTGAGAAAAAATCTAGGAATAATCCCCATCATAGAATACATAAAGAAACACCAGATAAAATGGTTTGGCCATATGATAAGGCAGAAAGATCAAAACACAACACAGTGAGCCTTCAATAAATGTTTTGAGAACACCAGACCCAAGGGCTGACCATGAAAAAGATGGATTGATGGAATATTATAAACACTAGGAAACATAAGAGCAAAAGACCACAAATGAATCCCTGAATGCTGAAAGGCAAATGAGAAAGAAAAGAAAAAGGAGAAGTTAGAGTTGTATGTATGTACATTGTCTCGTGATTCTTACATGTATGGCGGTTTTATTTTATGTGTCTTTGTATATTGATGTGGTGTGTATATGCATGTATATATGATTGTATGTCTATGTTTACATTGGCACATTGTGGGTATATTGGTGTGGTAGTGTATGTATACATGTAGAGGTGAATGTATGGGTGTAATCACTCCTGTATAGCTGGAGTGCATTTGTAGCTTGGAATATTCTTTGTTTTTGATTAGGTACTACGCTGTCTGGATTTCTTTATAGCTCACATTTTTGTGTCTGCCATTCATACTTTAATTCCCCACCCCCCTACTTCCATATCTATCTATTGACCTTTCGAGCCGTAACCGGCCCATAGGGCGTAGACCAAGATACACCTTCTCCTATATGAATTTTTGTTCTAGCAGTTTTCTTTTAAAGATATTTTATCAAATCTCGCCATCTGTCTCTGTTCTGTGCAAGCAGTTCTATCTCATTGAGGGAGCCGATTCCTGCTGCTCTTGCCTCTCTCATCAATGTTCTTCTCAGTGTCTCCCTGGGTCTTCCTCTTTTTCTTTTACCTGTTGTTTCCCATATGAGGGCTTGCTTTGCTATTCGATTATTATCTCTTCTCATCACATGTCCAACGTATGACCATCGTCTTTTCTTTATTACTGAAGATATTAGTGGTTGATTGGCGATTTCTCTAATTTCCTCGTTTGTTTTGAATTCGTTCCATTCTATACCAAGTATTTTCCTTAGACATTTATTTTCGAATGCGTTCAACTTTGTTTCTATATCTCTTGTTGTTTTCCAGCTTTCACACGCATACGTAAGGGTTGATAGTACATTTGATTTGAATAGCCTAAGTTTTGTGTTTGTGCTAATGAGTTTTGATTTCCACAACTTTTCAAGGCTTCTGAAAGACATTGCTGCTTTAGCCAGTCTGATTCTAATTTCTTTGCTCGTATCCCCTTCTCGATCAATGTGACTTCCAAGATAGATGAAGTGATCGATCTCTTCTACTGGTTTGTTTTCCATGTATATTTTGTCACTTGTTGGAATTAAACTTTTCATGACTTTAGTCTTTTCATGATTGACCTCAAGCCCAATTTTGCTGGCTATTGATGATAGTTCATTTGTGTTTTCCTGCATCGTTTTTATCTGATTGCTGATGAGAACTATGTCATCAGCAAAGTCCAGGTCCTCCAAATGGTCTCCTTGTATCCATTCGATGCCTTTATTACCAGTGCAGCATTTCTTCATTATGAAGTCCATAACAATTCCAAATAACAAGGGCGATAAAATACATCCTTGTTTAACCCCAGTTTCTATTGGGAAACATTCGCTCAGTACTTCCATATACCCACACCTAATCAATCCTCCTCAGAACATCCCCTGTCCCTAACAACCTTTATTTCCCACCTTTTTCCCCTTTCTTTCCCCTTTTCCTTTTATAGCCTTTGTCTCCTCCATAGCATGTGGGCAGGTTACCCTCACTGGATTTGCTGGGGAAGAGATCTAAGCACATATGGACAGTTGTTCAATGTGGATGAGGATAATCCAATGTTGATTAACTTCTAATATGTAATTAGATTATATTTCCCTTGAGTATTCTTTTTTGTTGTTTCTGGTTTCTGAGGAAGGTCACATGTAAACCGAAATGTCAATAGTTTGTATTGTCCTCGTATGTAAAATCATATACATATGTCACCTTACACTGTGTTCAATTTGTTCCCTGCATACCTGCTTTACCGCAGCATTGCAATTAAGTGCCTGTTTCCCCTTAAAAATATCCTCACAGTCTTCAATTTTCTGTAGGTTTTGTGTATCTCATAATGACAGAATTATAACTGTATATATCGGGCACCAACATCTCTGTTATATCTAATTAAAGTAAACATGTTTTTCACAAGTTAAAACTCATTAATATGGACTGCTCTGCCAAGTCAATCGAAGGTTTCACTTTGGGGATTTTGCACCATCATTACCATGTTTTGTGCGTTGTTGGCTGCATTCACTATATTAATCGGTTGTTTGTGGGCGCATTCATTGTTGTGTGTGGTACGTCATCATGATAGCTGATCGTTTATCCCTAAACCGGCCGTACACTTATAATGAAGGGTGAAATGATGGTGCAGCCCCAGTGTGACTCACAGTTTCATGTTGGTCAGGAGGGATATTGTCTATATTCAAGACTGTGAGATCGAGGGTAGACTTGTGGACTGGTTTATCATTTCACAGGTTCACATTGCAGGGGAGATCTGAGCGCTTACGGACTGTTGTTTGATGTACGGTGTGGATAATCTGACGAATAACTGTGTTTCATGTGTTCGGATTTGGAGACAAAAATGATGTCCTAACATCATCAAGCACTATACATTTTTTTAAAAATATGACGATCAACATTTTTCGGGAGGATGTGAACTTCTGGTCAATATGGTGGATAGGCGGCAGGATATTATAGGCTGTGTCTGAAAAGTGTTCCTTGTTGCAGTTTCCTCATATTCCAATTCTGGCTTGCTGGCAGGAGCTACTGAGTTAAGTGCTCTGTGCATTTCATCCATTTTGATCATGTTTCAATATTCTGATTGCTTACAATGAATGATGATATCGTATAAAGAGGAACAGATGGCTGTGTTCTTTTCTGTGCAGTTGTGCCTTATGTCTTTTGGTGTGTACTGAGACTGCTATGATGGGGCTGCCTTTCTTTGTTTGGGAGATGAGAGATATTAATTTGGATGATTTCACTGGCGTGGGCGGTTGAGCAATTATAGATTTTAATTCATTTGCATCATCAATGCCCTCTGAGATGTGGGAAGAGCACAGGACTTCGACAAACACAGATCCACGTCACTTCTTCGGATGATGGAAATGGGAGTTAAGATGGGCACAGCCAGAAATGAGAAACTTAGTGGCCGTGTAAGAAGACTTATCAACCAACATAGAACTGGAGTCGTTAGTCGCTGGACACTGAGGGAATTGCTGAGGAGGGGATCTGAGCACCTATGGACATGTTTGGAGTGCAATGATGATGACCCGCAAATAACTCAATAACTCAATTCATTTGCAGTAATACCGGGGCCTTCCATAACCATAACCATGTTTTTCAAAAGTATAATTTTTTTGGTGCTTTTATAAAGCTGAACAATGAGAAGAGGACAATGGGAAAGTATTTTCTTGTTGATTTTAATTAAAAATTATGCCATTATAAGAATAAATTGATAATTTTTTTTTAGTGGGGCAGGGGGTGAATTTGTGGAAAGAATAAAAAAACACAGACATTTTTCTCATTTTTCAAAATTAGGGAAAGAAAAGAGAGCATGGAAATGTACTGGAATTGATGAAAGACTTTGGTAGAGAACAAAAGGAGGGAGAAAACAGTATAACATTGGAAGGAAGTGCAATCAATGGGTTAGAAAAGCTTGAAGATGATAATGATTCTCCAAGTTCTTCATCTGCAATTAAAATGTCATCTGTCAAGGTGAGTACCATACATTTTTGTTTTGATTTTCCAGTAATTTGCACTGAGGTCATATCAAATTGAGATTGGAAACCTCCACAAGCCATTGTTCTTCTTCTTCTTATAATCCTGGGGGTAGCTGGGGCCACCACTGACAGAATATGTCAACCTTTTTCAATTTTTTCTATCTTCAATCACTTGTTTAGATATTATCTTTCCATCATAATAACAATTCTGGTACCTTAAACAGTAGTCAAAAAAGCAAAGCACACAATTTTGTGTGTGACATTACCAAAGTGCCAGTACATTTAAGAGAAAATACTGTTGACAAACGGAACACTCACATTTCCTTAAGTACCCTTGTTTCTTGTACTGGCACTTGGGCACACATTTGTGATGTCATTATGAAAATTTATGGGCATTTTGACTGCTGCGATTTTGATATCTTCCCATCTTTTTCTCTGCCTACTCCTCCTTGTTCCTTTCATAGTTCCTTGCAGAGTGTCTTTGCTAGGTCAAATAACCCAGTTACTTGGCCTCAAATCCATTTTATTTTTGGACATTTCTTCGCAATAGTCAAAAAAGATCACTATCATATACTCTCATTGCTTGTTATATACTTTTACAAACTTTTTATTTGTGATATGTATAAGTAAGAGATGCACCAAAACCTTACGATAATATTTCTTCTCCATTGCTTGTATGTAATAACAAAGGTGCATGCCAGCCTGATTTTAGAGCTAAGAGGGATGTTCTTACATAACTTTAAGTTTAACTTTCCAAAACGACTTTCTTGCAAAGGCTGCTTTAATTTACGCTATTCTAGCCAATATTTCAAGTTTTGAGCCTTCATCACTGACAATTGATTCCAAGTATTTAAATTTCTCGACTGTTTCTAGTTCTTGTCCATTTGTTGTTGTTGCAATAATGCCCATAAGGATATTGGTTATAAGTTTTGTTTTTTCAGCATTCATCTTTATGCCCTATGCAGTAGATGTTTTATCTATGATGTTTTATATTGTATCAGGTTTGTTAGTTCTTGTTCTGTCTGCTAAACCACCAATATCAGCAAATCCCAGGTTGTTAATGATTTTGCTCCTGATACCGACAGTGCTTTCTTTTCATGACATCCATTATAATTCATTCCAAGAAGATGTTGAATAAGGTAAAGGTAAAGTATGAGACTTGAATCGGCGTCTTAGCACATGAGTTTTCACCCATATGTGCTCGGCCGCCTATCCAGAAGTGTTTGAGACTTCTGGATAGTGTTATTTCAAGCATCGAAACTCACAGTGCGAGGCGGCATTACTCATCTTCCCAAAGTACTACCCTGGTACCCATTTCTGCCAGCAGCTGGGTCGACCATGGGGGTATATTTTTTTTCCAATCATGAGTACAATTCACACTGCTTCCAGGGGGAATCGGACAGCCGGGTGGTTTTCCCTACTAGGCTACCGAGGCCCCTATTGAATAAGGTAGGAGAGAGTAAGAGCCCTGTCATAAGCTATTATGTATTGAAAATTTCCATCAATTTGTATGAATGAGAGCATAAGCAAAAAACAAAACAAATGCTTTTGCATTTTCCCCCATTTTTTAATTCATCCATGTAGAAATATCAAAGACATATATGACAGCTACACATGTGCAGTTCGTATAGAAGGAGGACAGAGTGAATGTTTCCCAATAGAAACTGTTGTTAAACAGGATGTATTTTATCGCCCTTGCTATTTGGAGTTGCCATGGACTTCATAATGAAGAAATGCTGCAATGGTAACAAAGGCATTGAATGGATACATGGAGGCCAGTTGGAGGAGCGGGAATTGGCTCCCTCAATGAGATCGAGATGCTTTCACAGAACAGAGATGAGTGGCGAGATTTGATAAAAGATCTTTGCAAGGATTGACTGCTAGAAAGAAGTATCAGGGAAAGAATATCTGAGTCTATGCCCTATGGGCTGACTATGGCTCAAAAGGTGGATAGGTAGGTAGGCAGGCAGGCACTAACACTAAGTAACCCGTCACATTATATTAGACTGATATATAAATTATAATAATAATACAGTCAGCAACAGAACTGATATGATGCATGGTAGATAGAAGATTGTGGAAGAACATGATCGCCTATGCCAGTCGGTATGGCACATGATGACGATGATATATAAATTTGGCCATTAGTTTTTGCTTTGTCCTTTGTCATAACTTTATTAGCAGAAAGTACCATAGAAGTGAAAACAGATATTTACTTATATTTTATTAATGCACCAAAGATTTTTGACAAATGAAAAAAAGAAAGGAAGCCATGATAGTTCAGTGGACTACTAAGGACAAAAGGTAAGATTTTATCCTGATTAACATCTTCCAAGTTCACCTAGCCCTAAACCCTTAAATGGGTACCTGGATTCTTTCTGGGAAAGAGAAGCAGCACAAGAGTAATCATCATCATCATCATCAAGTACCAAGCCTGCTGGCGTAGGTGATCATGTCTCTCCCCAATTTTCGATCTCGTCAGTTATTTATCATTTCTGTTGTTGACCTTCTGCCAAGCCATTCTCTTAAGCTGTCTGGTATCTTTTCTCTTTGCTTTCCTCTATCTCTTCGTCCCTCAATTGTCCAAGTTGTTACAATAAATTCCAACTGTTCTCTTCTCATTATAGGGCCAAAAAATTATTATTGTTTCTTCCTAATATTGGAAATTAGCTCTCTTTTTGCTTTGGCCTCTTTCATAATGTTTTCATTACTCTTCTTAGCTGTCCATGATATTCTCAACATTATTCTGCAAAACCACGTTTCTACAGCCTCCAGTGATTTTCTCGTCTCTTGTCCTATTGTTCATGATTCACATCCATATGTAAAGACTGGCTCTACATAACATTTAAGAACTCTTTTTCTTGTTTCTGTTGTCAAAAATGGATAGCATAGTATCTTCCTCATTTTTTGGAAAGCTATTTTTGTCAGAGCTATTCTGCATCTCACCTCTGTTATACATCTACCATCTGAGGTTAACATTGTTCCCAGATATTTCAATTAATTTACCTGTTTTAATATTGTTCCACTTGTCTTTATTGTGCATTGCGGTGATATATTTTTCTATATTACTACCATTATTTATGTCCTTTTACTATTAAGGCTGAGTCCTTTATTTTTGCTTTCCTTCACTGTAATGTCTAACATTTCTTGTAATTCATTTTCACTCTTAGCTATCAAGACTGTATTATTAGCATACCTTAGATTATTTACATTATTATCTCTGATTGTTATTCCAGGCATGCCCCTTATGGATCTTAAAATAATCACACTATATATATATTAAATAAATCTGATGACAGCACACAACCTTGCCTAACACCCTGTTTTATTTGTTGAAACATTCCCAATTTATTTCCAATTCTTATGGCTGCTGTTTGTTGCCAGTACACATTCTTTATGATTCTTAGATCTTTGCTGTCTACGTTTATATGCCTTTTAAAATTTTGATATTATTTCTTGGTGCTTTACTTTGTCAAATGCTTTTGTATAATCTATGAAACATAGGTATAGATCTGTTTTCACCTTTATGGCTCTTTCTACTAAAGATCTTATGATGTATATGGTATTGTTCGTACCATTACCTCCAACAAAACCACACTGTTCATCACTAATTTCTGGACTGATTTTGTTTTGCACTTTTCGCATGATGATTTTTAGCAATAACTTTGTCATGTGACTCATAAGGCTTATTGTGCGATAATCATCGCATTCAATCACATGAGATTATATATATATATTTATTTATTTACAGAAGCATTTGAAATAAGAACAGGTGTGAAATAAGAACAGTAAGGGATGCCTTCTGTCTCCATTTCTCTTTCTACTGGCCATAGATTGGATTATCAAAATAACTCAAAACAACAGAAATGGAATCCAGTGGTCACTGACCAAGCAACTTGATGTTTTAGTCTTTGCTGATGACACAGCTCTCCTATCACACAGCCATCAACAGATGCAGGATAAAATGAGCATACTTGATGAAAGATCACAACAGCTAGGACTGAAAATTAATAGAGATAAGACCAAAACTATGAGAATTAATGCAGTTGGCAATAACCAAATAAAATTAGGAGAAATATCTCTACTAGACGTACAATCTTACATATATCTGGGATGGTAATATAGATAAAGAGGGAGGAACAGAAAATGATACCAAAATAAGGATTCAAAAGCAAGAGAAGCTTTTGTTGCACAGGGAAATATATGGAAGTCCAAAGAAATTAGGTTAAATACTAAAATAAAAATTTTAAACTCCAATTTTAAGTCAGTCCTATCATATGGCTGTGAAACATGGAGAACAACAAAATTGACAGTCACAGGGAGCTGAAAGGTAGAAGAAGAAGAATATATTTATTTACTGAAGTGTCATGGCGGCTGCGCATAGACATAGATAGTTTTTGTGACTCGGCTCTTGTTGACATGTTTATATGATTTGCGCGGCAGTCTAGTTGTGAAATAACGTGCTGCTATTCCCTGTTGTAGTTGTGTTTACTTCTGATGAGTGAATGGACTGTGAATTTTATCAATATTTCAGTAGAATATTATTTATTCTTCTTGTGATGAGCCTGTCATCGATAGGCCAACGTGTGTTCACGGTTCATCAGGCAAACATCTATTTTGACAACAATGGTGCCTAGCGGGAATGTCCATCTCAAATGTACATAGTCTGTGACAGTAGATGGGGTGGAAGAATCATAAATTATTTACGGCCCAGAAAACGAAAGCAGAAAAGTGTGTGGTATACAAGAGGCATATCTAGGGCACAAAAGATGAATATTGCTGACCACTGTGAAAGAGAGCCTCATTTCGTACTAAGAGATTGAAGCCTCATCACGTACTTTCCAAAGAAAGCCATTGAGAGAAATTATAACTTATGTCAGAAGAAAGATCTACGAATATGTACTTATAATGTTAGGGCCAAAAAGGAAAATTGGAAAATCTTCTTTTAAAAGTAGAACAATTAAACATAGATATTTTAGGCATATCAGAGACAAGATGGAAAAAAAATCTGGGTACATACATGATGAAAAATATACATTTAAATATTCAGGCAACACAACAGAACATTAAAGAGGTGTAGGAATACTAATAAAAAAAGAGTTACATGAATATATAATTACCCACTGGACATACAAAGATAGTATTATACTACTCAAAATTAAAGCAAACCATTAAACATAGCAATAATTCAGACATACGCACCTACTAAAGATTATACAGATGAACAAATAGAGGCATACTATGAAGATCTAAATAAAGTTATCTATCTATCTATCTATTGACCTTTCGAGCCGTAGCCGGCCCATAGGGCGTAGACCAAGATACTCCTTCTCTTATCTGAATTTTTGTTCTAGCAGTTTTCAATTCTTTTAAAGATATTTTATCAAATCTCACCATTTGTCTCTGTTCTGTGCAAGCAGCTCTATCTCATTGAGGGAGCCGAATCCCGCTGCTCTTGCCTCTCTCATCAATGTTCTTCTCAGTGCCTCTCTGGGTCTTCCTCTTTTTCTCTTACCTGTTGCTTCCCACATGAGGGCTTGCTTTGTTATTCGGTTATTATCTCTTCTCATCACATGTTTCCAAAATGGAGGAATTATTTTTCTCCGGCTTGGTATAGAACCGTTGATCAGAGGTTTAACAAGCCACTATCGTAAAAACAATTTTGTTAATGCAACGTAGACCTGAATAAAGTTATGAAGCAAGTGAAATCTTTGGACATCTTGATTGTAATGGGTGATATGAATGTTAAAGTAGGAAAAGGTAAGACTATTATAGAAAATCATGGTTTAGGAAAAATAAATGAAAGTGGAGAAAGAATAATACAATTTTGTGAAGAAAACAAGCTGATAATATATAACACTTACTTTGAGCAAGAGTAAAGGAAACTATACACATAGAAAAGCCGTGGAGATAAGAAGAGGAATGAATTAGACCTCGTAATGATAAAAGATAGGTTTCGTAACAGTGTAAAGAAAGCCAAAACTTATCCAGGAGCAAATATTAACTCAGATCACAACCCTGTAATGATTAAAATGAAAGTCAAACTCAAGAAGAACAAACAAAAGACTAATTCATCAACAATACCACTAGTTTCTAGCTTTAAACAGCTTTAAATCAAAAAGATATTAAAGATACTTGTATAATACAAGTAAAGAACACAAAACAGAAGCTGCTAGATGAAGAGATTGAGCAGTACAAAAGAGAAAATCCTGATGAAAAAGTTACAACCAAATGGCAATGCATAAAGAAAAGCATACAAGAAACTTGCGACATCTTACCCAAAGAGGAAAAGAACAAAAGCAAAAATGGATAACTGATGCCATTTTGGGGAAAAAAGACAAGTGAAGAACACTACCCAATATAACAAAATAGATAATGAAATTGGCACAATGTGCAAAAAAGCAAAAGAAGACTGGCTCACCCAAAGATGTCTAGAAAATGAAACTATTGAAAATAAACAAGATTTAAGAGGGATGCACACAGGAATAAAGAGAACAACTAATAAAATTTTTTAAAAGCCACAGAAAGTGGATGTATTGCAAACAAAAAAAGAAAAATGCTAATGGACAACAAAGATATGAAATAATTATTTTATGGCGCAAGGACAAGAAACCAATTATAATATGTACATCATGCTATAAAATATTGAAATCAGAAGTGGAAAAAGCTATACAAGCAATGAAAGGGGGAAAAGCAGCAGGACCTGACAACATACAGATAGAGATGATACAGGTACTAGAAGATTTTGGCATTGAAGTGATCACAGACATAGGCAATGACATATACCATACAGGATACATACCAAATGAACTAAAAACATAAACTTTAATTGCATTGTTTAAAAGGAATGGTGCAGTTGAATGCAGTGATTTTAGAACAATAAGCCTAATGAGCCTTGTAACAACAATCTTGCTAAAAGTTATACAAGGAGGGATTCAGAATAAAATGAATATTGAATTAGACAAACAACAATTTGGATTTAGAAAAAACAGTTAGACAAAAGAAGCCATATTCTGCATGAGGACCTTAAAAGAAAAGTACACAGAAGTATACAAACCAATATATGCCTGCTTCATAGACTATCTTCTTCTACCTTTTAGCTCCCAGTGGAGCATAGGTCTTCAACAAACACTTTCCAAGTCGTTCTGTTTTTTGCAATTCTTTTAAGATCATTCCATATCTTCCCCATCATCTTCATCTCTGCTTCGATCTGTCTTCTCCAAGAATTCCTTGGTCTACCTCTTTGTCTTTTCCCCTGGGGATTCCAAAAAAGGGCCTGTTGTGTAATACTCTCAGTTGGCTTCCGTAGTGTGTGTCCTATCCATTGCCATCATCTTCGCTGTATCTCTTTATCCACTGGTATTTGACCGGTACATTTCCATAATTCTACGTTAGTGACTTTGTCCTGCCATTTCCATCTCTTTATTCTGCGTAAGCATCCATTAATGAAAGTCTGTACCTTCTCTCTCTTTGACTTGTCCATGTTTGTGAAGTTTTTTTAGACTTATTTTTTTTACAGTATGGGATAGCCAGTCCCATGCCTAACCCTCCTTTCTGCCTCTTACGAACATGCCTGGTAGGGTGCAGCGCCGCTATTCTTTATTCCCCTTTCGGGCCCGGCAGCGCACGGGCGGCTTATAGACTATCTATCTATTGACCTTTCGAGCTGTTGCCGGCCCATAGGGCGTAGACCAAGATACACCTTCTCATATCTGAATTTTTGTTCTAGCAGTTTTCTTTTAAAGATTTTTTATTAAATTTCGCCATTTGTCTCTGTTCTGTGCAAGCAGCTCTATCTCATTGAGGGAGCCGAATCCTGTTGCTCTTGCCTTTCTCATCAATGTTCTTCTCAGTGTCTCCCTGGGTCTTCCTCTTTTTCTCTTACCTGTTGTTTCCCATATGAGGGCCTGCTTTGCTATTCGGTTATTATCTCTTCTCATTACATGTCCAACATATGACCATCGTCTTTTCTTTATTACTGAAGATATTAGTGGTTGATTGGCGATTTCTCTAATTTCCTCCTTTGTTTTGAATTCGTTCCACGCTATACCAAGTATTTTCCTTAGACATTTATTTTCGAATGCATTCAACTTTGTTTCTATATCTCTTGTTGTTTTCCACCTTTCACATGCATTCGTAAGGGTTGATAGTACATTTGATTTGAATAGCCTAAGTTTTGTGTTTGTGCTGATGAGTTTTGATTTCCACAACTTTTCAAGGCTTCTGAAAGACATTGCTGCTTTAGCTATTCTGATTCTAATTTCTTTACTTGTCCTTCTCGATCAATTTGACTTCCAAGATAGATAAAGTGATCGATCTCTTCTACTGGTTTGTTTTCCATGTATATTTTGTCATCTGTTGGAATTAAATTTTTCATGACTTTAGTCTTTTCATGATTGATCTCAATTTTGCTGGCTATTGATGATAGTTCATTAGTGTTTTCCTGCACCATTTTTATCTGACTACTGATGAGGACTATGTCATCAGCAAAGTCGAGGTCCTCCAAATGGTCTCCTTGTATCCATTCAATGCCTTTATTACCAGTGCAGCATTTCTTCATTATGAAGTCCACAACAATTCCAAATAACAAGGGCGATAAAATACATCCTTGTTTAACCCCAGTTTCTATTGGGAAACATTCGCTCAGTCCTTCCTCTGTTCGAACTGCACATGTGTAACCATTATACATGTCTTTGATAATATTTATGATTTTTTATGGTAAGCCATATTGCTTCAGAATTTTCCACAAAGAATCTCTATGAATACTATCAAATGCTTTTTTGAAATCGATGAAGTTAAGTACAAAAGGTTTTTGCTTTTCAATATGTTCCTCCAATATAAGTCGTAGAGTGAAAATGTGGTCAAGGCAGCTTCTCCCTTTTCTAAACCCAGCCTGTTCTTCCCACATTACTGTATCTATTGAATCCGTTATTCTATTTAGGATGATTTTGCAGAATAACTTTGAGGCAACTGACAAAAGTGTCACGCCCCTCCAGTTGTTACAATCTCTAAGATTGCCCTTTTTTGGAATCTTAACAATGATTCCTTTTTTCCATTTATGAGGCGTCTTCTCTGTTTTCCAAATGATGTTGAACATTTTTTGGAGATGTATTAGATTATGGCAATCAATTGCCTTGAGGATCTCAGCTGTTAACTTATCCTCTCCAGCAGCCTTGTTATTGGTCATAAGCTTTAAGGTGGTTTCTATTTCGCTCAAGGTGAAGTCATCTAAATTTACATCTAATTCTGCTGCTGGTGTTTCAGCTTCAAAATCTATTAAACTTTGGGGTAGTGGACGGTTAAGAATTTCTTTGAAGTGTTCCGCCCAACGGGCTTTTATGTCTGCGCTTGTTGTTAGCATTAATCCAGATTTGTCTAGAATTGGTGTTCCACTGGATGTATAGGTGTTTGTCAGCATCTTTTGTACAGTATAAAGAGTTCTGCTGTCTCCTGTAATTGCAGCTGCCTCTGCTTTCTCTGCCAAATTGTCTATATAAGCTCTTGTATCTCTTCTTGCTGAACTTTTCACTTTGTTGTCTAATTCTTTGTATGTTGCTTTTGCCAGAACCTTTCCAAGATCTGTCTTTACATTAGTCATGGCTCTCTTCTCTTCTCTTCTTTCTTTGATGTATTTCCATGTGGTGTCTGAGATCCAAGCTCGTTTTTCCATTTTCTTCAGTCCGGCACTTGCTTCTGCTGCTGTCATTAGTATTTTGCTCTGTGAGTCCCACATTTCATTGATATCAAGTCTATTTCACCGAGTGCTGTATAACAATTACTTAGCTCTATGTTAAACTTTTCCTTTATGGCTTCATCTTTCAATTTATGACTATCAATTTTATGTGTCATTGACCTCTTCTGTTGGCTTCTAAATTTTAATCTTATTTTCCCAATGCACAGGTTGTGGTCACTATTAACATCAGCACCTCTGTATGCTCTTACATCTATTAATGATGATCTGAATTGTTGTTTAATACATAGGTGGTCAATTTGATTTGATGTTCTATCATCAGGAGATATCCATGTTGTTTTGTGAATATTTTTGTGTGGAAATAATGTCCCACCTATAACTAGATTTTCTATTAAACATAATTCTATTAATCTTTCTCCATTCTGACTTGTAGTATCACAGCCTTCTCTCCCCATCACATGTTCCACTCCTGCGTTGTCTTTTCCCACTTTGGCGTTGAAATCTCCCATTACAATTAAAAGATCGTGTTTGGGTATTTTGTTTATAAGTTGTTGTAGTTGGTTATAAAAATTGTCCTTAACATCATCATCAGCTTCGTTTGTATGCGCATAACATTGAACAATCAAAAGTCTTCCATGTTTTGTTTTGTAACGTGTTCGTATCAGACGCCTATTTACAGGTTCCCATTCTAATAAACTTCTTGCAGCTATGTCTGTCATCATTATGCCTACTCCTTCGCGATGATTTCCATCTTCCCTTCCAGAAAAAACTACTATTTTATTGTCAATAGATCTCCTACCTGTTCCAAGCCAGCGCATTTCGCTTAATCCTAAAATATCTAGATCGTATCTGTCCATCTCGCTCGCGACCTGTGCATGTTTCGTCGGTGTGACTATACCAAAGCTTTATTACTAGCAGAAAATCCTAAAGATCTACAACAATTACTTAATGAAATTAACATGAAAAGCACAAAATATGGATTAGATATGAATATCAAAAAGACTAAAACTATGATCATAAACAAAGATAAAACTCGAAACCCACAAGTGGATATCAAAGTTGAAGGAATAGACCTAAAGGCAGTTCAGAACTACAGCTATCTTGGACATACTATAACCAGTGATGGAAAATGAAAACTGAAATAAACAAAAGAATAGGAATGGCAAAAAGTAATTTTAATGCCATGAAAAAAATACTAACATCAAAACAAATAACACCAGAGTTAAAACTAAGAATAGCAAAATGTTATATCTTATAAACATTCCTGTATGGTGCAGAAACATGGACATTAGACAAGAAAACAGAACAGAAAATTGAGGTCTTTAGAAATTTGGATTTATAGAAGAATAGGAAAAATTGGATGGAAAGAAAATCAAACAAATGATGAAGTCTTAAAACAACTAAAAATGAAAAGAGAACTACTAAACACAATGCAAACAAGACATGTGATTTTTGGGGCTTGTTAAAAGACACAGCAGCCTACTAAAAGTAATCTTAGAAGGGAAAATGCAAGGTAAACATCTGGACAGAATACGGATAAAAGATGAGTAGGGACTTCAAGACAGCCACAAGAGACTTCCACAAAGTAGTAAAAGCAACAAGAATGAAAAAGTAAAACCACAATCTCACTGAACTAAAATAACAAAGATGGAAAGCCACTATCAAATAATCAACATATGCGACAGAGATGGAAAGAATATTTTGAAGACCTATTAAATAAGGCACCAACTACCAATAACACAACAAAAACCACACAAAAATGCACAACTACTGAATCCAACATCATGAAAGAGGAAATCAAAGAAGTAATCAAATGTGCACCAAGAAATAAAGCACAGGGGATAGATAACATACTGGTAGAAATAATAGCAGCAGCAGGATAAAAAGAAGTTTCATGATTGCACAGAATATTCAATACAGCATGGCATCAACAGAAAGGTCAAGAAGACTGACAACAGACAATTATCATAGCAATATGGAAAAAGAAAGGTAGCAAGAGGAGCATGCAATCTCTTATATTGAAATATAGAGGTATATCCCTTCTCATCCTTGTGGGAAGTTATACGCCAAAATTGTGGGAAAAATGGCTCAGGACAATAACAGAACTACAGTTAAGCGATTCTCAAATGAGATTTTTTAAAAATAGAGGATGTATTGCCGCACTGTTCACCCTAAAACAGCTAGCAGAAAAGACACAGAGCACAATCAAAATTTGTACATAGCTTTCATTGACCAGGAAAAAGCATCCGATCAAATAAACAGAGAACAACTATAGGGGATACTAACAACATACGGAGTAAGCCAACATCTAACCAACCTAATTAAAAGTCTCTACATCAACAGCAGCAGCACAGTCAGAATAACAGCAGGCTACACAAACCACTTTGAAGTTAGATCAGGAGTAAGACAGGGGTGCTTACTATTTCATCTGTTGCTCATTGCATACATGGACTACAAATGTAAGTTAACCAACCCTAAGAGACAAATGAGATATTTGCAGGGAAAACAAATTAGACAGGGAAAAATAGAAGACCTACAAGAACACTTAGACTTAACAGCACAGGCACACAATACAACATGAAGTCAACAAAACAGAAGTCATAATATCGCAAAAGAAAAACATAACATCAACATAACAACGGCAGACAACGAAAACAAGCAGAGGAATTTAAATATCTAGGAAGTCTAGCGACAAACGACAATTCACAAACAGCAGAAATAGACTGAACATGTAACAAAGCTTGTCAAATCATCGGACAGCTGTCACCACTATTGTCCAACAAGAAAATAATGCTAGAAGCAAAATGGGCACTCTACAATACAATCTTCATCCCAACGTTGTGCTACCAATGACAGACCTGGACCTTAGATGCAAGAACAATAATAAAAATTAATCACTACCAAGATGAAATGTGTTAGATGAAGAACAGTAAACAACCTGAGAGATATGGTCTTAAATAAAGAATTGAGAAAAAAGCTAGGAATAGAATAATCTATCTATTGACCTTTCGAGCCGTAACCGGCCCATAGGGCGTAGACCAAGATACACCTTCTCCTATATGAATTTTTGTTCTAGCAGTTTTCTTTTAAAGATATTTTATCAAATCTCGCCATCTGTCTCTGTTCTGTGCAAGCAGTTCTATCTCATTGAGGGAGCCGATTCCTGCTGCTCTTGCCTCTCTCATCAATGTTCTTCTCAGTGTCTCCCTGGATAGAATAATCCCCGCTATAAAATACATTTATAAATTAAATACTATTTTCTGACAACCAAGTTCTGATACATGAAACAACTGAGGACCTACAAGAACATATCAACAGGCTAAATAACACTTGTAAACAATACAACATGAATTTTAACATAAACAAAACCGAAGTAATGGCAATAGCGAGAAAGAAAGAAAAACTAAACATCATAATAGATAATACAACTCTGAAGCAAGTAGATAATTTTAAATATCTGGGTAGCACGTAAACACAAGACAATAACCAAGAGACAGAGATAGATATAAGGTGTAACAAAGCATGCCAAGTTATAGGCCAAGTATCAACACTATTGAAAAACAAAGCAATAACTACGGAAGCAAAAAGGGCAATATACAAATCAATTTTTCTACCAACTCTGTGCTATCAGTGCCAGAATTGGATGCTGGACTCCAGAACAATAAGAAAGATAACGACCACGAAATGAAATGTGTCAGAAGAATGACAGGAAACAGCTTAAGGGACAGAGTAAGAAACACTGACCTGAGGAAGAAACTCAAAATTGAACCAGCCATAGAATACATAAAGAAACAACAGATAAATTGGTTCAGCCACATAACAAGACAAAAAGAACTAACAATGACTCAAAGAGCCATAAACAAACGTTACGAAAATGTCAGATTAAGAGGAAGACTGAGAAAAAGATGGATAAAGGGAATACTCGAGTCACTAGGAGGGATAACACCAGAAAAGGCCAACAGATGAGCAAAGAATCGCAGATTGTATCTCCCCTCGACGCCAACGGCAGTGGAGGAAGGAAAGAAGATGAAGAAGATAAAATACTGAAGGGAGGTCAAAAAGTAATGCACACCAATTTTTTTCTCGGCTAATAATAAAGATAGGAATATGAAATTTTGCACACTTGGAATATGACATGTTCCAATTATGTGCACCAAATTGCACAGCATTCTGATAAATATTACGCAATCTATGAACCGTTAAAATGGAGCTTGTCAACAATGTCCGTTACAAACAGCGAATTGTCATAGAATTTCTGGTTGCGGAAAAAGAAACTGTGGCAAACATTCATAAACGATTGTGTGCAGTGTACAAATGTTCTGCAGTTGATAGGAGCACAGTTAATCGCTGGGTTCAGAGAATTAAAGCTGCAGAAAGTGTACGAGTGGAGCTGCATGATTTACCGCGTTCTGGACGTGTTGCCTCGGCTACCAGCACAGACATGTTAAACCGGGCTGATGCCATTATTCGTAAGGATAGGCGTATCACTAGTCAGCAATTGGCATTGCAGCTTACAGTCAGCAAGGGAAGTGCAATCGCAATTTTTAAAACTCTCGGATATTCAAAGATTTGCGCTCGATGGGTTCCTCGGTGCCTAACAAATGATCACAGAGTTCAAAGGAAAACATTCTGTTCTGAATTGTTGGAGCGTTTCGGTGTTGAAGGAGAAATGTTTTTGTCAAAAATTGTTACCGGTGACGAAACGTGGGCACATTATTATGAGCCTGAAACAAAAATGCAGTCAATGGAATGGCATCATCCGCAGTCACCAAAAAGAAAAAAATTCAAAACATCTCCATCAGCCGGAAAGGTGATGATCACTGTCTTCTGGGACATTGATGGTGTGATTCTTGTTGATGTAATGACAAGAGGTGAGACAATCAACTCGACAGCTTACATCAATACACTGACAAAACTCAAAAATCGGTTCCACAGAGTTCGGCCTAATAAGCCATCTGCAGATTTGTTGCTTCAACATGACAATGCACGCCCTCACACAAGTCTGGTAACACGGGAAGCAATCAACAAATTTGGTTGGACTGTACTGCCCCATCCTCCTTACAGCCCTGATCTGGCTCCCTCAGATTTCCATCTGTTTGGACCACTCAAAAAATTCCTGCGTGGGACACACTTTGACAATGATGAGGATGTGATCCGTGCAGTTAAAAAATGGCTACGCGAGCAGGACAAAACTTGGTACAAACGAGGCATTCATGACCTAGTTTCGCGTTGGCGTAAGGCAATACGCTTGGACGGAGATTATGTTGAAAAATAGGTAGTGTAAAGGGGATGTTCAGCTACAATCTGTGAAAATTTCACACATTTTGCCCGAATAGTTTCCGAGAAAAAAATTGGTGTGCATTACTTTTTTACCTCCCTACGTACATTAAAGAAACCACTGATAAATATCTCCCCTTTATGCCTTGAAAGGCAAATGAAGAAGAAAGAACAAGAGAAAACAAATTTCTATGTAAGATCTCAAACATAAGCTGGAAAGAATACATTTCCACGGAACATATCTTCTTCTTCTTCTACCTTTTTAGCTCCCAGTGGAGCATAGGTCTTCAACAAACACTTTCCAAGTCGTTCTGTTTTTTGCCATTCTTTTAAGATCATTCCATGTCTTCCCCATCATCTTCATCTCTGCTTCTATCTGTCTTCTCCAAGAATTCCTTGGTCTTCCTCTTTGTCTTTTTCCCTGGGGATTCCAAAAAAAGGCCTGTTGTGTAATACTCTCAGTTGACTTCCGTAGTGTGTGTCCTATCCAGCGCCATCGTCTTCGCTGTATCTCTTTATCCACTGGTGTTTGACTGGTACATTTCCATAATTCTATGTTAATGATTTTGTCCTGCCATTTCCATCATTTTATCCTGCGTAAACATCCATTAATGAAAGTCTGTATCTTCGTGATTTTCAATTTTGTTGTTCTCCATGTTTCACAGCCATATAATAGGACCGCCTTAACATTTGAGTTGAAAATTTTTATTTTTGTATTTAATCTAATTTCTTTGGATTTCCATACGTTTCCCAGTGCAATGAAAGTTCCTCTTGCTTTTGATATCCACGGAACATATAAAAGACAAATATAAACAAGACTATGTGTTGAGCTTTATAAGCAGAAAATCGTGGAGAACTATGACTTCCACCCTATGTGCCATCTTCAACCCAAAAGGAAAATGAATATGAGTAAAATGTACATTTGCATTTGTAAAATGGCGTCTTGTGCTGCATATTATAATTGGATAATCTATGTTGATGATACAGTCTTAATCGCTAAGAGTGAAAGTGAGTTACAAGAAATGTTAGACACTATAGTGAAAGAAAGCAAACATAAAGGACTCAGCCTTAATAGCAAAAAGACAGAAGTAATGGTAACAACAAAGAAAAAGTCATCACCACAGTGCACAATAAAGACAAGTGGAACAATATTCATCATCATCATGTATCATACCGGTTGGCGTAGGTGATCATGTCCTTCCACAATCTTCTATCTACAGTGCATCATATCAGTTCTGTTGTTGACTGCTTTCCATGCCATGACACCAAGCTATCCAGTATTTTCTCTCTTTGTCGTCTGCGATCTCTCTTTCCTTTTATTTTGCCAGTTGTAACCAAGTATTCCAACTTTCCTCTTCTCATGATGTGCCCGAAAAATGTTGATTGTTTCTTCCTGATGTTTTTTATAAGCTGCCTTTTAGTGTTGGCCTCTTTGAGAACTTCCTCATTGGTCTTTTTAGCTGTCCAGGGAACTTTCAACATTCTTCTGAGAAATCCCATCTCTGTGGCCTCTAAATGTCTTTTCATTTGTTTGTCTACTGTCCATGATTCGCTTCCGTAGGTCAGAATTGGTTCTATATAGCACCGATGAACTCTCTTTCTCATTTCTATTGATATAGATTTGTTGCATTAGATATTTTTCATTTTCTGAAATGCTATTTTGGCCTGAGCTATTCTACTTTTTATTTGCAAGGTGCATCTTCCATCCAATGTTATTATTGTGCCCAAGGAACAATATTAAAACAGGTAAATTAATTGAAATATCTGGGAACAATGTTAACCTCAGATGGTAGATGTACAACAGAGGTGAGATGCAGAATAGCTCTGACAAAAACAGCTTTCCAAAAAATGAGGAAGATAATGTGCAATCCATTTTTGACAATAGAAACAAGAAAAAAGAGTTCTCTCTCTCTCTCTCTCTCTCTCTCTCTCTGCGATCAGGATTCAATCAGAGTAGGATTCTAGACTCTCACATGAAGTCAGCTGTCAGGTTAAGGGTGTTGATCGCCCCCACAGATAGAACATCACAATTAGAGTCTGCCAGATCCACTCTGATCAAACACCCGTTAAAACGTTGCACTGTGTTCTGTGCCAGTGCATCCGATTTCAGCCAGCATTTTATTCAGGTTTGCATTCCTTAGCCTTTGATTGTCCCCAATCTTCCTGCAAGGCAGCAGATGATCATTTCTGTAGGGGGATTCTGCCCTTAGATGGTCGGCCCTCCCAGGTTTACGAGCACCATCTGCCCGAGTCACTAGAGGTGATTAACACAGACATGCACACACACAGATAGGAGATGTGACCAACATAGACTTGCAAACAGCGATACGAGGCATGACTAACACTGACACACATCAAGATATATGACACATGACTAACATAAACATGCACATAAAGATATGAGATATGACTGACATAGACATGCACACACAATGATATGACACGTGCCTAACATAGACATACACACAAAGATATGAGATATGATCAACATAGACATGCACACACAAGGATATGAGATGTGACATACACCGATATGCACGCACAAGGATATGAGATATGACTAACATAAACATGCACACAAAGATATGAGATATCTAACCCAAACATGCACACACATAGATATGACACATGACTAACACAGATACACACTATAATATGAGATATGACTAAACACATACACACATAAAGATATGAGACATGATTAACACGGACACACCAAGATATGAGATATGACTAACATGACACACACCAAGATATGAGCCATGGCTAGCACAGAAACACATCAAGATATGAGCCATGGCTAGCACAGAAACACATCAAGATATGAGCCATGGCTTCAGGAAAAAACACCAAGAAATGAACCATGTCCAGCACAGAAACACATTAAGGTATCCATATGCTTGGGTTTGTTGTAGTACTCTTCTTAACGTGGGAATCATCGACATACGAGACGCAGGCCCCGATTAACTGTTCACAGGTTTTGTTCAAACAGTTGTCCAGAGATTTGAGAGTGCAGTCTGACCCGTAGAACGTTCCCTTGCATGTACAGTTCCCGGTTGACTGTTCACAGGTGTCGTTGAAACAGTTGTCCGGACATTTGAGAGTGCAGTCTGATCCGTAGTACGTTTCCTTACCCGTACAGTCTGTACTTTCCGGGTCACATATGATGTCACAGCCAACAGAACACGTCTGTTCGCACTGTTGCCCAAAATTACCATCGGGACAAGTGTCACTGAAGATGTAGCCAGGATGTTTACATTGTAGGCATTTTCCTGATTTTTCTTCACATAAAGGACAGACACTAAGACAAGACCCGGAGCAGTCGCGTCCATAGATCCCATGTGAACAGTTGCCATGACACGTACCGATGATGACGTTGGATCCTTTGCAGCACCCACTACATACTGCACAAAACGACCAAGAATGCCCGTCCAGACAATAGGTGTCTGTAAATGTTTGCACCTCACTCACCGTCAGTGCACTGTCGGCCTGTGAAATGGTCGATGAGAACTCAATCTTAATGTGTGCCATTGTCCCTTGTGTGGTGACTACAATAGTGTTCACAGAAATGTTTGGGTATGATATATCATTATACTGGAACACTACACCGCCACTGTCAGAGAAAGCCTGTAGAGTGGCATTCTTTACCCGAATCATAGTGCTAGCTCGATGATAAATTTGAATGGTGTGAGTCTTCCGAGACGTGGAATAGTTCAGATACCAGTAAACAGAATTGGTTCCACTTCTCAATTGTGTGTGTGTGCAGTCATTGTCATAGAGGCCAGTGGTGAGGAGTGTAGAACACTCCAAGGTATGAAGACAGCTTCACAAGGGAGGAACACAACACAATACTGACGTTTCGGCCAGGGGCCTTTTTCAGTTCAAGGACAACGAAAACAAACGATGAAACACAATTATCTATAAATACATGATCAGAAGAAGAGGATAGAAAAGAAAAAAGTAGGATGATGAAAAAATAAAAAAAGAAGAGAGCTTAGATAAGAATATAGAAAGAATATGAGAATATATGTATAATTAAAATATAAAATACAGAATCACTTAGCTTGAATGACTGGTTAATCCGCCGGGAACCAAACGAAAGAATGACTACAAAAGGACCTCCCGAGGCGGGAAAATGGAAACGAGGCTATGACTGACCAGAGTTCATACACCTGAAGAAAGAACTAGAAACCCAAACAACAGCTACTACAGCTAATGTCGTACAAGAAAAAAAGGGGGGCGGGGGGAAATATAAGGTAACAAGAAATAACGGGGCCTAACAAGAAAGGGGGGGGGGGGGGAGAGAAATGAAAAGGACTGAGAGAGTCCGGAATGGGGAATATGAGGAGAGGAAGTGAAAGAAAGAAGGAACGAAAGAAGTAGGGCCCAGCGAGGAAAAGAAGTAGGGAACGGAGAGACTCAGGAGGATACTAGGAATATATATACAAAGAGGAGTATACATCAGAGGAGGACAGGTAAAAGATAGGATGAGAAGTGGAGGGGAGATACAGAGAATAATACGCTGGCAGGAGTGCCTGGAGAGGAAAGGAAGAGGGGAAACGAAGAAAGCGATGAGGAGGAGAAGGATAAAAAGGTAATACGCAGAAAGGAAAAAGGGGGGGGGGGAGATGGAAGGGTACAGAAGGATAGGGGTGAAGACAAGGAGCAGATGAGCATAAATATGAGATGAGAAGAAGAGTAGGGGTGGGAGAAGGGTACAGAGGAAGATGGGTCCTCAGAGGGACTGGGATACATTGATGCCACGAGGGGTGAGGCAACCCCAGCGAGCGATCAGAAATTACAACATTGTCATAGAGATTGGTCTTTGTTTTGCCATTAACTGCAGCCTCTGGTCCACATCCGTCTCCTGTATAGCAAGCATTAAATGTGTCGGTCTGGTTTGTGTTCTATTTGAGAGCCACATTCCGACCACCGCCAATGTAGATGGAGCAGGTATTTGCAACTATCGCCCCTTCAATCCGTAACTTGTTGATCAGACCAGCCCCAGAGCAAAAGACATCAATTTTGTGCGAGCTAACTACAAACCTTGATTCATTGTTACATGAGGCAGAACCATTTAGTTTTACCGTGAAACTATCTGGATATGTTAAGTCATTCACATAAATCCTAAACCAGGAGAACGACAAACATTGATTGAGAGTTGCCTCAACTGATGTAGAATCTGTGTCCGGATTACATGTGGTGTCATTGTTATCAAACAGGAAAGTAGGTTCAGATTTTTGGGCGTATTTGTAAACAAGATCCAAGTACTGACACTTGGGTCCGAAATATTCGTGCTGACAACTGTCATTGTTTGGGCATGTCCCTGTAGTTTTGTCACAAACTGAGTCATTATAGCAGTGACATTGTAACATACAAATTCGTCCAACCAGCTGCACAAATTAGGTCATTAACTTCCAAGGTCTCGAACGAAGCCAGCATGATTAAGGACTTGATCTACAGCAGTGGTTAACAAACTGTTTACAAACATTTATCAACAAACCGTGGTTACATTTCTAAAAATCCACCAACTTGCTGTGATAACAAATAGCTTGATGTTCAAAGTCAACATTATTTAAACGATGGCTCGGACGCGATCATGCTTCCATCTTGGTGCGTCCCATGACGTCATATCCCAAAAAGAGTTCTTAATGTTATGTAGAGCCAGTCTTAACATATGGATGTGAATCATGAACAATAGGACAAGAGACGAGAAAATCACTGTAGGCTGTAGAAATGTGGTTTTGCAGAATAATGTTGAGAATATCATGGACAGCTAGGTAGAGTAATGAAAACAAATGTTCTGAAAGAGGCCAAAGCAAGAAGAGAACTAACATCCAATATTAGGAAGAAACAATCATAATTTTTTGGCCATGTAGACCAGTTGAGAAGGGAGCAGCTGGAATATATTTTGTAACAACTAGAAAAATCGAGGGACAAAGAAATAGAGGGAAGCAGTGAGAAAACATACCAGACAGCTTAAGAGAATGGCTTGGCAGAAGGTCAACAACGGAAATGATAAATAATTGTCAAGATCAAAAGTTGTGGAGAGACATGATCACCTATGCCAGCAGGCATGGTACTTGATGATGATGATGATATATAATATATATATATATAATTCTGGAAAAATAAAAGAACAAAGAATATAAAAGAACGTGGTGTTACTTTCACCCCAACCATGAAATCACTGTTACACGTGGTATGTCTACTCCAAAAGGTACATTAGTACAGCAGTAGGATTGTATTAGTCTAGAGAGATAATGGATTTTAGTGCCATTGTAAGGATCATGCTAAAGGTTCATTTTTCTTTTTATATTCGTACATTTTTTTCCAAGATTGAGTTCACTTGATTAAGGTTAGAATTTATTGTATGTCACTAAGCTTGGCATAGTGATATGGAAGACTGCTGCAGCCCGTGCAGCAGGCCCCCATCTCACTATAGCTTTTGGATCAAAGGGAATAAATAGTGTGCTACAGCCTATGAGAAGCTGTATTACAGAAGTAGCTAGGAAGACACTGAATAAATGTATGACTGCCTTCAGGGCTCACAATTTCTTATTTGCACTCTGGGAGACTCAAAACTTTTCCCATGTGTGAGTATACTACAAGGCAGTGGTGGTTTGAAATAAGAGCTTGCATTATCCTAGAAAAGCTGCTTACCAAAGCCAACAAGTATCATTTACCACTGTAAGATGAGAGATTGTGGCTCATCTAGCTCATTAAAAAGACTGCTATATGACCAGTAATATTGAACAAAAATTGGATAACAATTATTCAACATCTATAGTAAAAAAGTAAAGTACCCCCGCGACGCCAAGTGGTGTATAGGGAATATGGTGTTACTGACCATAAATTTTACAGACCTTTGGCACATGATTTTCGGGGTAATGTGGTTGGTATTACGCCTGCGCCGCTTTACTTTCCCAGAAAAATCTGGTACTCATTTAAGGCTGGGTGAACCCGGAAGCCGTCGGTTGGGATCGAACCCTACCCCTTGTCTTTTGTAGTCCAGTTCACTAACCACTGAGCTATCGCGGCTCCCTCAACATCTATAGAGGGTGTTGCTTTTTGCTCAACTGCTATTTTGTACCCAATTATTTTTTTTTAAATCATCATCATCGAGTGTCGTCTCCGCAATGAAGGTTGGCTACCATGGAGTGCCATTCTGCTCTGTCTCTTGCTTTGATGGTGCAGGTTGTCATAGGCTGATTTGTCCATCTTTTGATGTTACTTGTCCATGTTAGTCTTGGTCTGTCTCTGCCTCTTTTACCTTGTATTTTCCCCTCCAGGATTACTTTTAGTAGGCTGTTGTGTTTTAACATGGCCCAAAAATCGCATTTGTCTTGTTCTAATTGTGTTTAGTAGTTCTCTTTTCATTTTTAGTTGTTTTAAGACTTTGTCGTTTGTTTTCTTTTCCTTCCATCCAATTTTACCTATACTTCTATATATCCACATTTCAAAGGCTTCAATTCTCTATTCTGTTTTCTTGTCCAATGTCCATGTTTCTGCACCATATAGGAATATTGAGAAGATTTTTGCTATTTTTAGTTTTAGCCCTGGTGTTATTTGTTTTGATGTTAGTATGTTCTTCATAACATTTACTTTTTGCCATTCCTATTCTTTTGTTTATTTCAATTTTACATTTTCCATCACTGGTTATAGTATTAAACATTGATGGCAAGGATCTGCGAATCATAAAAAACATGTACTGGCAATAAACAGCAGCTATACAAATTAACAACCAAACAGGACAATTCCAATATATAAAGCAAGGAGTCAGACAAGGCTGTGTTCTGTCGCCGGATTTGTTTTCACTTAACAGCGAATATATTATGAGATCAATAGTAGACAAAAAAGGAATTGAAGTCAACGGTCACAACATAAATAATTTGCGATATGCGGATGACACAGTCTTAATAGCAGAGACAGATATTGAACTACAAGAAATGATAGACATAATAGTAAAAGAAAGCAACAAGAAAGGTCTCAGTCTGAATAGTAAGAAAACAGAAGTTGTGGAAGAAACAATCACCACCATCATGCAGCATAAAAATAAACGAGACAAATCTGAAACAAGTGCAACGTTTCAAATACTTGGGCACAATAATAACATCAGATGGGAGATGCATCATAGATGGAACATAGTTTTTTGTTGTTGTTGTTGTTGTTTTTTTTTTGATACATGTATGCCAATGATCTTAGGAAATATAAAGTTATGAAAGCACAACTGAGACTAAAAAGTTTTTTTTTTCAATAACAACTGAAACAGCAAGAATCTAGAAAAGGATTGGGAATGAAGACAGTTAATACAGACATGACCCACAGATTAACACCATCTTCAGGCAATGTAAGAACAGGTGTAAGTACTAAATGTTTCCTGTTGTTTCTTTAGACAAGATCACATTATTGAAGGCAATGAAGATTTTTCTTTACAATGGAAGGTAAAATTTACTATCATGCAAAGTAAGGCTACATATTAAATAACAACTTCAGCATGAGAATGAAGACAGCTGCCATTCTGCACTGTTTTTATGTGACGTCATTAAAAAAAGGCTATGGTGTCAGATTCTCTGTTCATTCTTAATAATTTTAAAGTATTGCTCTATCATGAGTGAATAGAACATTTAGACCTTCAAGAAATAGTGTAGATCTACTATCTATGTCATTAACCCTTCTCACTGCTAAGACCTCCATGAAAACCTTTGGCCCTGGGTGCTAAGCATCTTCGCTCGGACACCAACACAGTGCTAAATACTTTTTTATTAGCACATTAAAGTTTCAGACTTTCACGGTGCTGACTTTTTATCACCCATGTCTTTTTATCACCCAAAAATATATACGTGTTGCAATTGGTAATTGATGAAAGAGGCAAGAGCAGCAGGAATCGGCTCCCTCAAGGAGATAGAGCTGCTTGCACAGAACAGAGACAAATGGCAAGAATTGATAAAAGATCTTTACAGGGATTGAATGCTAGAATAAAAATTTTGATAAGAGAAGAAGTATCTGGGTCTACGCCCTATGGTCCGGCTACAGCTTGAAAGGTCAATAGATAGATGAGAATTGGTAATTTAACCTACGTTACCATGCATTTAGCAATATTTATATGATTGATAATAGCACTTCTTCACAAATATTTAGCAAGCAATCAAAGTAAAAGAAAGTTAATTAATTTTTCTTTGAGCAGTGTTTTTATATATGAAATATTTCAAAACAAAGAGTAACACAACGCAACATCAGAGTCTTTGCATATATATCTCAATTTTCATCACTTGCTGTTTTTTTTAACATACAACACATTTTCTCAATGGGCCCTCCCTGGATATTGTTAACTCTATTGTTGATGGAAAATCGCAGTGGCATGTCTTATTTTCCTGCCGACGACTAGTCTCAAATCATTGGAAGACAATGAAATTGGTTTCATTTTTCTGCTGTGTTGGTTGTATTTCATCATCACTGTTCAACTCTGATTCTGATGATGAAGAGTTGGACACTCAAATAACTTATTCCTACCTACAACTGTTTTGCCAGTTGATGTTGATGGCTGGGTAAAAAAAAAAGTAAAGTGCCCCTGTCACACCAAGTGGCGTATAGAGAATATGGTGTTAGTGACCATACATTTTTCAGACCTTCGGCACATGATTTTTGGGTTAATGTGGTTGGTATTACACCCATGCTGCTTTACTTTCCCAGAAAAAAACCAGTACCCATTAAAGGCTGGGTGAACCCGGA
Source organism: Megaustenia siamemsis (assembly GCA_032433765.1). Classification (NCBI taxonomy): domain Eukaryota; kingdom Metazoa; phylum Mollusca; class Gastropoda; order Stylommatophora; family Ariophantidae; genus Megaustenia; species Megaustenia siamemsis. Next base: position 37,096,968 of record JAVIAB010000107.1, read on the forward strand.
AGCTGTCGGTTGGGATCGAACCCTACCTCTTGTCCTTTGTAGTCCAGTTCACTAACCACTGAGCTATCGCGGTTCCCTTTGATGGCTGGGTAGACATCCTCAAATCGCCTTGTTTGATAGAAGAACTAGGAATGTCTCAAGAAGCATCAGGTGTACCCGAAAAATTGAATTGTAAGCGCATATGTCTATGGATATCATGGACATCCTTAAAAAGATTGTAATGGTCACTAGAAGGGTGCAGGGGGATAAATTTTAAACCTTTGGAGAGAACAGATCTCTCATTGTTCGAGAGATGGAGGTGAGGTATGCAAACCTCCATAGTTTTCTCTGCTGCCCATGTTTTGGCATATTAGTATATCCACTATGCTATGTTATTCACAGCTCTCCTCCACTAGACCCCACTGTGATACTTTGGTGGTCTCCTATACCTCTTTTGTCTGTGCTGCTTACCTTTCACATGTTTTATTAGTGTGCCCCACCCACTCTCAGGCATCTCACTCTTTCCTCCTTTTGAGCACCTGTTATTCTTCTGTTTTCTGTTCTATTCTTTCCCTTTGTGTATGCACGCTGACCTCAATGTGTACTCTTCAGATTATACGTGTGCTATGTGCACATTTTGACATATATATGGTTGTCCCTGTATGGGTGTGCATATGCATGTAAGTGTTCATATATATGGGTGTTGGTAAATATATATAAATATATATATATATATATATATATATATATATATATATATATATATATATATATATATATATATATATATTTGTGTCTGTGTACATGTATGTGTGGGCTTGTAGATGCTTATAGACATTGTCGGTGGTGTTGTAGTAGAGGCAATCTAGACAGTGTTCCCCCAACTCACATATTTTTAAAACCCTTTACACGTTGTTGACCCTCCCACCAGCAGGGTAATTACAGCGCACAACCTTCTTTCTCCTTCTGGTCATGGTCCATGACACAGGGAAGAAATTTTTCATTTCTTAAACCAGTTTCGATTATTTTGGTTTTGGTAGTTTCATTACTAGTTAGCTGTGTGGGATTAGTTTTATTCACTTACATATCTGTGTGTGTGTTGTTTGTTTGTTCCTGTTGAAGGCCTATTGAGCCGAAATGTTGTTCAAATTTATGTCGTCTATCAATTACGTAAAGCTTTTACCATACTATTTTTTCTTTTTTTTTCAATTCTCTCTCCCATAACTCTACCATCTAGGTTGAGTGGGACAGATAAATCAAGGAGAAATAAACAGAGAAATATGAGATAAAAATGATGACACGAAAAAGAGATGTACTACATATCGGAGGATACAAATTGATAATATGTGAAAATTAGTAAGCTAAAATATATATAAAATTAAAGCAAGACTTAACTGACGCAAGATCCAAAAAGCTTCAAGCAAGTAGATGACTCAGTCAAATGGGACGTGAGGGGTGGGGGTGGAAATAAGTCACGTGATTAGACGAGAAGTCGTACGAGATAACAAAATAGAATTAGGTGTGAGAGGCAGTCAAGCATGACCCTAGAGATAGGTAAGTGTATATATGGAGTGAAAAAGAGCAAACAAAGCCCAGCGTTACTCAGACAACATGGCAATAAAAGAGGCGTAATGGGGGATTATCAAATATCGCCAGAGGAGATCACATCAGGGTGTAGGGAGTCAAAACAGGAGCACGGGAGGGAAGAAAGGGGATGGAGAGATGGATAAATAATGGAAGGAAGATGGGAGTGAAAAAAGCAAAGAAGGGGGGGATGGGGGAAGATAGAGGGGTACTAGATTACCAGTAAGAATGGGATACATTGATACCCGTGGGGTGAGGCAACCCCTATGGGCGATCAGATGATTCTCTAAAATATTCGATAATCCCCCTATTATGCCTCATTTATTGCCATGTTGTCTGAGTAACACTGGGCTTTGTTTGCTCTTTTTCACTCCATATATATATATATATATATATATATATATATATATATATACACTTCCCTATCTCTAGTGATTACCTGTGTCATGCTTGACTGTCTCTCTTACCTAATTCTACTACCTTATTATCTCGTACGACTTCTTGTGTAATCACATGACTGATTTCCTACCCTTCTGCGTCCAATTTGACTGACGGTCATGTACTCACTAGGAGCTTATGGATCTTGCCTCAGTTAAGTCTCACTTTAATTTTATATAATTTTAGCTTACTAATTTTCACATATTATCTGTTTTTATCCTCCAATATGTAGCACATCTCTCTTTCGTTTCATCATTTTATCTCTTATCTCTCTGTTTATTTCCTCTAGATTTACCTGTCCCACCCATCCTAGATGTAGTAGAGTTATCTTGTTTCATTATTTGTTTGTGTTGTTCTCATTTTCTGAGGAAGGCAGCATGTAGGTCAGAACATCAGTATTTTGTTGTGTTCCTTTTTAGTAAAGCTGTTACCATACTTTGTAGAAGTGTACATAACACCCCACTACTTGCTAATGCTTTGTAGAGTTAAGGAATCACTAGGCATTCTTTCTAGATGAGCAAATCAGTTCATTTGTTGTTTCTGTATGTAGTTTAGGTCTGGTTCAATGCCTACACTTTTTCTTATAATATGATTTCTAATTTTGTCTTTTATGAGCACTTTTCTCAAACATCTCATCTCTGTGGTAAAAAGCCTTCTTTTATGCTTAGTTGTAAGTTACCGTGTCTGACATTAGCAGCACAAGGTAAGAATGAATATACTCTGTATAAGATTTTTCTTGCAGCTGTCATGTTGGATAATTTTACCTGCTACTGTATGCAATAAACAGTACAACCTGCTTCATTGCAGGTATGCTCGGGAGAGTAAAAGGCTAAGGGAGGGTACCCGGAAGTAAAGCAACCCCAAGTAAAGCAACCCCACTGCCTTGTGGGTGAGACTTTTTAGTCAAAGGCTAACGGAGCCAACCATAAACAAACCGACGGAAGGCAATAGATAACCATCGTAATTTCTTTCTACAATCATGAATCGCCACAATAATAGAAATCACGGCAACAACATTAAGGGGGATTCCAATAGAAAACCCTCGTTTGGTAGGGGACATCATGTGCTACAGGTGATACCAAATCGTCATCAAGCTACTGTAAGCAAAATAAAGATAAAACTTTAAAGATAGGTACTTGGAATGTGGGAAAACTGGAAAACATCAAACAGGAAATGAAAAGAATGGGTTTACATTTACTGGAACTTTTGCAAAATGAGATACGCTGGATCAGGGGAGATATATTCCGATGAACATAAAATAATCTATTCTGGAGGTACTGAACACCAAAGAGGGGTAAGTATCATCTTGGATGCAGAAAGAGCAAGGACAGTGAAAGGCTTTTACCCAATATCTGACAGAGTCCTTTTAGTGAAATTGAATTGAAAGCCAATAGATATAAATCTCATACAAGTTTATGCACCAACAGCAGACAGTTCAGAGGAAACAGCTGATAAATTTTACGATGAGTTAAATAAGGCACTTTGTGAATGCAAACTACATGAAAACACCATAGTTCTAGGGAATCTCAATGCAAAAGTAGGAAAGGAAAGAATTGAGGAAGTAGTTAGTTATTATGGCTTAGGCGAGAGGAATGAAACTGGTGACAAACTTATTGACTGGGCAAGAACACACAACATGCTGATAGGAAACACCTGGTTTAAGCAACATCCAAGACTTCCGTGGATGTGGAAAAGCCCAGGAGACAATCTGTCTATCTATTGACCTTTCGAGCCGTAGTCGGCCTATAGAGCATAGACCAAGATACTCCCTCTCATCTGAATTTTTGTTAGCAGTTTTCAATTCTTTTAAAGATATTTTATCAAATCTCGCCATTTGTCTCTGTTCTGTGCAAGCAGCTCTATCTCATTGAGGGAGCTGATTCCTGCTGCTCTTGCCTCTCTTATCAATGTTCTTCTTAGTGTCTCTCTGGGTCTTCCTCTTTTCCTCTTACCTGTTGTTTCCCACATGAGGGCTTGCTTTGCTATTCGGTTATTATCTCTTCTCATCACATGTCTAACATATGACCATCGTCTTTTCTTTATTACTGAAGATATTAGTGGTTGATTGGCGATTTTTCTAATTTCCTCGTTTGTTTTGAATTCGTTTCATGCTATACCAAGTATTTGTCTTATACATTTATTTTTTAATGCATTCAACTTCGTTTATTCTTCCAAAGGGGAATTATTATTGCTAATTGCCAGTCAGTAGGTGTTTCTTGTTGTACCCATGCTGCACTGAAAACTATATGTAACCATTTATTGCTAAACTCTCCTACTACATGGGCTACTTCTGTTGGTAATCTATCAACTCCTGGTGATTTGTATTTTGGCAACTGTTTAACAACCCTTTCTATTTTGACATTAGTATTTCTGTTTCTAGTGATGTCATTTCCTGGTCCTGTGTTGTATTCTGAATCTCCCCTATGGCTTTAACCCTAGATTACATCATCTATCTGCGAAGCATGTTTTTAAGACACCTTCATAAAATTTATGAACATTAAATGTTACATTTGGAGTTTGAAAAATAGTATTTTCTTTTAACTTTTGCTACACAGCTGTGTGTTTACACTAGGAGAAACATGGAAATCGAATGCGCTAATCTTTTCCTGACTTATTTTCGGTTTATTTATGGCCAGAAATTCAAATGCATGAGGCTACGTCCACCAAGGTGTAGTGTTGTCTATTCACACATCACCCATCAGTCCGTCATTCAAGCTATATTTTTGACTTCCTCTTAGTGTCATTCGCTACTTATCCCATATTACAAAGGTTTGTTTGATGTCTCGCCGATAGAAGAGATTTCTCCATCATAAGAAGAAAAAAATGTCTTCAAAAGTGGCAAAATTTATTTTTAAATGCAGCTGCGTTCTTATGACACATTTGTAATTTTATGAAGCACACATTTTATTGCCAAACATTCGTATTCACAAACAAATATTGTATGGTGAGCTTGAGGACAGAAAGACACCAAATGGCAGACCAGTGCTAAGGTATAAGGATGTTTGCAAGGCTTCCTTGAGGGAATTCTTTATCAGTGAAAGAAACTGGGAAAGTATGACTGCAGATCATAGCACATGGAGAGCAAAAATAAAAAATTGCACAGCATCTTTTGAGGCAGTGCTGATATCAAATTCAGAAGACAAAAGGTGCAGGAGAAAGGAGACTAGGCCAGGCACCATGAATACATCTTGTTTGGTCAGTGGATGGATCTGTCTATCCAATATTGGTAGATTCAGCCATGAGAGAAGCTGTTCAGCAAAACAGCATCCAGCATAAGATACTAATATTTTTACCAAACTACTGACTTATCAAGATTGCTTGCTACTAAGCATCTGTCAAGATGCCAAAGGCCATGTATTTTTTAAAAAGAAATAAATTCAAAATCTAACACTCGGTGGTCATCAGAAGCAATGATTAGGAAGTTAAAAGGAGGGGGGAAATGTTTGCCAGCGACAAACTGTTTAATTCCAAGAATTTGTATTTTGAGTTCTTAAATTTTATGAAGGTGTGATCTCTCTCTCTCTCTCTGCAATCAGGACTCAGTCAGAGTAGGATTCCAGACTCCCACATGAAGTCAGCTGTCAGATTAAGTGTGTTGATCGCCCCCACAGACAGAACGTCACATTTAGAGTCCGCCAGATCCACTCTGACTGAACACCCGTTAATACGTTGCACTGTGTTCTGCGCCAGTGGCCCAGTGCATCCGATTTCAGCCAGCATTTTTTCAGGTTTGCTTTCCTTAGCCTTTGATTGTCCCCAATCTTTCTGCAAGGCAGCAGATTGTCTTTTCTGTAGGGGGATTCTGCCCTTAGATGGTCTGCCCTCCCAGGTTTACAAGCACCATCTGCCCGAGTCACTAGAGGTGACTAACACAGACATGCACACACAAAGATATGAGATGTGACTAACACAGACATGTACACAGCGATACAAGACATGACTAACACAGACACACATCAAGATATATGACACATGACTAACATAGACATGCACATAAAGATATGAGATATGACTGACTTAGACATGCACACCCAAAGATATGAGATGTGACTTACATAGCCATGCACACACAAGAATATGAGATGTGCCAAACACAGACATGCACGCACAAAGATATGAGACATGACCAACATAAACATGCACACAAAAAGGTGTGATCTAGTGTTAAATGTATCCTACTGTATAAAAACATGTAAGATTATAAAATCCTTGTCCAAAACTGAAGCAACAAAAAGCTTAAACTTTTATGTTTTCCTTTGATAAACACAAATCTTCATCATCGTATGATGCATTTACAGAAATAAATAATAATAAATTAGAGATGTATAATTAGATTATAGTTTCATATATAAATATATATATATGATATATTTCACTAAATAATATGTCTTAAATATGATATATTTCACTGTAAAAAGAGGAAAAGGTTGGAGTGGAGTATTTTTTTTTTATTTCGGGATCATAAATAAGTATATCTTTTGCTTTGTTTTTATTGACGCTGAATTTTTTTTTATCTATGCAGAATTTGAAACCAGCCACTAAAACATCAGTCCCAAAGAGTAATCAAGAAACTGCTGGTAAATCTTCATCAGTGTCCTCTAAAGTTACAACTATCAGCTCCAAAACACAATCTTCTTCAGGTGCCATCAGCAGATCTTCCTCCAGGATTGCTACCCCATCAAAATTAAAGAGAAAATGACATAAGTTAACCTAATTGATCCAAAATATGAAAAATTGTTATTTGACATGACATGTTACACATAAACCAGTCCTTGTAAATTTGTGTCTGAAAGAATGATGAAGGTCACAACACCACCGTGATATACAAAGACATTGCATAGACGACCAGCATTATTACTAATACTGTTATAAATAGTATTTCTTTGTTGTTATTTTCGTTATTTATAAGATTATTGCACAAGAGTGAATATTTTTTATAAAGTCAAACCGTTATGTGCAGGTATTTTCCTTATGCCTTATCATCAAATTTCTTCCTTCTCTGAGAATGTTATTATGTTAGTACTCATATTGCCTTTTTATCAGCTCTGGAGAACATGTAACAAACATTAGTAAGTCTTTCATTACTGTATTTTATCTTTTTGATTTTATATATGTGTGTCCTCAATATTTTAGAGACAAGACTAAAATATGTGAGTGAACACCTGTATCTTGAAAATATCTTGAAAAACATAGAAGATATTTGTAAATTCATAAATTTGAAGTCAAGAATAGGAGATCCATATTATTGCTCAAAAATTACTTGTCTTGCTTCTGATTCAAATGAATGTACTTGATTTTATGCATGCTTGTGTAATTGTAAATTGTTTGCACAAATGTCTGAGTGTATTTGCATATGCTTGTGTGATTATAAACCATACTTACAAAATTATAGGTTCATTAGAATTTTGTAGAATATGTGATGATTTCAATTCAATAATTCCATTTACATACAGTATGTGAGCTTAACTGTAAGGGCTACTATTTTAAGCCATTCTGCATATAAAGTTTTATACAGTTTATGTTCATAGAAAAATATTACCCAAGAATGGGGTAATTATGGGCTAAATTAGTTGTATGTAACAAGTACACTTGAGATCAAATTAAATTTTAATGAGTTGCCTCCCTGTTAATTTTTTTTCTATTGATTTTGCAGATTAAAATGGTTCTAACAATTCATATCCAATTTCATGGAAACTGAGTTGGGAGACTGATTTTGTTCCTTTTTCTGTCATACTTTAGATGTGAGACAACAAGCACATTTATAAATCATACCTTTCATATGATACGACTAACTTGTATTCAGTATGGTTTTAATGCGTTCTTTTGCTAATATGAGCCATATATGCAATTGATATGAGTAAAGACCATTTTTGTGAAATTCCACTTTTTTTTCTGATCTACACATAATTTTTCAAAAACTGTATATCTGCTACGATTTTTTTCTACAGTCAGGAAGTCACAGAGAACGGCTGAAAGAACTTGCATTTTAATGCATTTAATCGAAGATGTGTGATCAGTGTGTGCATCAGGTGAGAGGTCAGGAAAATAACATCGCAATACAATTCGCTGCTGGCTATCCACATGAAGTCCAGCCTAAAGTAATTTTCTCTCTCATTTTTGGATGGCAGTTGTGGTCTAATATAATCTTGAAGACTTTGTCTAAATTGAATGGATTGTGTCTCACCAAGAAGTAGGCGAACCCCCCAAGACAAGGATAATAGAATAGACGAATATATGGTACCCCACTGTGTTACATGGGGTAAAAGCAGTTTATAGATTTTTAGCGTAATTGTAATCACTGTCGCGTGGTAGTTTTCAAATTTCAAAATATTGGATTTGCGTTTGAATGCAATAGGTGTGCTTTCTTTAGTATTTTTTTATTATTAACTTACTAGTGCAGAGTTAAAAACAATACATTTTTAATTCAGCATCAATTTAACCCTAGATTATGATTCCTAATTGTGTGATTCTTGTTTTCATGATACCGTAGTAAAAATTTCTACCAGTGTACATTTGAGTTCCAAAAATGATATTTCCTATACACTTTTGCTACACAACTGTGTGTTTACCCAAAAAGACACATGGGGATTGGATGTGGTAATCATTTCCTGACTTACGATTGATTTTTAGCCTAAAATCTTACCACATGACCCCCTGGCTACTGGAGAAGTTATGTTTTGTCTATTCGCATGGTGGCCAAACGGCATCGGTTTAGTCCACATGGTCGGCTCCCTCAAAGCATTGTTCGTTGTCTACCCCATGTAATAAAGGTTTCTTTAATGTCTCACCGACAGCCAAAGAGATTTCACATGTCATGAGACCAACAAATTTTGTTTCTTGAAATTTGCAAAATTTATAAAATGACACAATTGATTATATAATGATAAGCAATAGATTTAGAAACAGTCTGGTGTGTGTGAAAACTAGACCAGGGGCAGATTGCAATAGTGATCATGTACCAGTTGTGGGAAAGCTTAGAGTAAAATTAAAAACAACAAAACGAGCCTCAGTTAACATCAAGTTAAATTTAGATTTACTAAAATCAGACAAGAAGCTGCAAGACAAATATAAAATCACAATTCAGAACCGGTACAATGCAATAGAGAAGATACAAAGCATTGATGAACAGTGGGAAATGCTAAAAGAATCAATGCAACAAACATCAAAAGAGTTCATACCACAAGTGAGGACAATTTCAAGAAAGAAATGGATGACAGACGATATTTTGCAGCTAATGGATACAAGAAGAAGAAATAAAGAAAATAAAGATGAGTATAAGAGATTAAATAAAGAAATTTTAGTAAAATGCAATGAAGAAAAAGAAGCATGACTAAAAGAGAGATGCAAAGAGATTGAATTGCAACAAAAAGGAGATGCTAAAGCTATATACAAACAAATTGAGGAATTAACAGGAAGAAAAACGCAATAAAAAAATGGATGTCTAAGATCAAAGGAAGGAGAACTGTTGATTGATCAAGAAAACATAAGGGAACGATGGACAGAATACATTAAAGATCTTTATAATGATGAATGAACGGAAGTAAATATTAAGGATAATGGAGAAGGACCAGAAATACTCAGAGAAGAAGTGGAAGATGCCTTGCGCAATATGAAAGCAGGCAAAGCTCCTGGACCAGATAATATAACTAAAGAAGAGATTGAAGCCATGGGTGATTTTGGAATAGAAATAATAACAAAAATATTGAATTATACAACAGCGGATATATATCAGACAACATGCTCAAATCAATATTCATAGCCCTACCAAAGAAATTGGGTGCGATTGAATGCGATGATCATCGCACAATAAGCCTTATGAGTCACATGACTAAGATATTACTAAGAATTATCATGCGAAGAGTGCGAAACAAAATCAGTCCAGAAATTAGCGATGAACAGTGTGGTTTTGTTAGAGATAAAGGAACAAGCAATGCCATTCATATCATAAGATCTTTAGTAGAAAGAGCCATAGAGGTGAAAACAGATCTATACCTATGTTTCATAGATTACACCAAGGCATTTGATAAAGTAAAGCACCAAGAAATAATCAAAATTTTAGAAAGCATAAACGTAGACAGCAAAGATCTAAGAATAATAAAGAACATGTACTGGCAACAAACAGCGGCCATAAGAACTGGAAACCAATTGGGAATGTTTCAACAAATAAAACACGGTGTTAGACAGGGTTGTGTGCTGTCACCAGATTTGTTTAATATTTATAGTGAGATTATTTTAAGATCCATAAGGGGCATGCCTGGAATAACAATCGGAGGTCATAATAGAAATAATCTAAGGTATGCTGATGATACAGTCTTAATCACTAAGAGTGAAAATGAGTTACAAGAAATGTTGGACATTATAGTGAAGGAAAGCAAAAATAAAGGACTCAGCCTTAATAGCAAAAAGACAAAGGTAATGGTAACAACAAAGAAAAAGACATCACCTCAGTGCAAAATAAAGACAAGTGGAACAATATTAAAACAGGTAAATGAATTTAAATATTTGGGAACTTTGTTAACCTCAGACAGAAGATGTACAAAAGAGGTGAGATGCAGAATGGCTCAGGCAAAAGCAGGTTTCCAAAAAATTAGGAAGATACTATGCAATCCATTTTTGACAATAGAAACAAGAAAAAGAGTTCTTAAATGTTATGTAGAGCCAGTCTTAACATATGGATGCGAATCATGGACAATAGGACAACAGACAAGAAAATCACTGGAGTCTGTAGAGATGTGGTTTTACAGAAGAATGTAGAGAGTACCATGGACAGCTAAGAAGAGTAATGAAAATGTTCTGAAAGAGGTCAAAGCAAAAAGAGAACTAATTTCCAATATTAGGAAGAGACAAGCATCATTTTTTGGCCAGAAGAGAACAACTGGAAAAATTGAGGGACGAAGAGATAGAGGGAAGCAAAGAGAAAAAATAACAGACAGCTTAAGAGAATGGCTTGGCAGAAGGTCAACAACAGAAATGATAAATAGCTGCCGAGATCAAAAATTGTGGAGAGACATGATCACCTACGCCAGTAGGCATGGTATTTGATGATGATGATGATGATAAAATGACACAGTCACATGCTTATGATACCACAGCATGTTTTGTTTGGGAAAAAAAAAAACAACATCAAAAGAAATAAATAAAATACTCAGGGGTCAGCAGAAGTAGTGTAGTAATTAGAAAGGTGAAGGGATGATGGGGGGAATGTTTGCCAGCAACAAACTGTCACATTTTGGTAATTTGTAGTTTGAGTGTGGAAATTTTTATGACAAATTGCAATCTAGGGTAAAACAGAGCTGCCCAATACAATTTTATACTTATTTTTACAAAATTTGAAAGTGATCTCCCTATTAATTCGCATCAAAATAATAATAATTTTTAATAACCAGTGAAAATAAACCAGTGGAAGCGATCGACCACTTTATCTATCTTAAAAGTCACATTGATCAGGAAGGGGATACAAGTAAAGAAATTATAATCAGAATAGCTAAAGCAGCAATGTCTTTCAGAAGCCTTGAAAAGTTGTGGAAATCAAAACTAATCAGCACAAACACAAAGCTTAGACTATTCAAATAAAATGTACTATCAACCCTTGCGTATGCGTGTGAAAGTTGGAAAACAACAAGAGACATAGAAACAAAGCTGAGTGCATTCGAAAATAAATGTCTAAGGAAAATACTTGGTATAGCATGGAACGAATTCAAAACAAACGAGGAAATTAGAGAAATCGCCAATCAACCACTAAAATCTTCAGTAATAAAGAAAAGACGATGGTCATATGTTGGACATGTGATGAGAAGAGATAATAACCGAATAGCAAAGCAAGCCCTCATGTGGAAAACAACAGGTAAGAGGAAGACCCAGAGAGACACTGAGACGAACATTGATGAGAGAGGCAAGAGCAGCAGGAATCAGCTCCCTCAATGAGATAGAGCTGCTTGCACAGAACAGAGATAAATGGCGAGATTTGATAAAATATCTTTAAAAGAATTGAAAACTGCTAGAATAAAAATTTAGATAAGAGAAGGAGTATCTTGGTCTATACCCTATGGGCCGGTTATGGTTCGAAAGGTCAATAGTTAGATAGAAATGATATGTTATATGTATGTATGCATGCGTGCACACACACACACATGAGTTGTGTTCAAATGAAATCCATTCCAGTGGTGATATTACAAACATACCAGATACCAGCCTTAAATGGGTATTGGATTCTTTTTCTAGGAAAGTAAAGTGGCACAGGCATAATATTGACCACATTACCCCAAAAAACATGTTACTTATACACCAATAAAATACGCAATAAAAAACTGGAGGGTTAAAATCAGAGGAAGGAGAACTGTTGATTGAACAAGAAAGCAAAGGGAACGATGGACAGGGTACATTAAAGATCTTTATGATGATGAACGAACAGAAGTAAATATTAAGGATAATGTGGATATAACTAAAGAAGCGATTGAAGACATGGGTGATTTTGGAATAGGAATAATAACAAAAATATAGAATGATATATACAACAGTGGATATATATATACTGCATGACCTGCTAAAATCAATATTCATAGCCCTACGAAAGAAATTTGGTGTGAATGAATCATTGCACAATAAGCCTTATGAGTCACATGACTAAGATATTACTAAAATTCATCATTCAAAGAGTACTAAACAAAATAAGTCAAGAAATTGATGATGGACAGTGTGGTTTTGTTGGAAGTAAAGGAACGAGCAATGCCATATACATCATAAGATCTTTAATAGAAAGAGCCATAGAGGTGAAAACAGATCTATACCTAATTTTCATAGATTATACAAAAGCATTTGACAAAGTAAAGCACCAAGAAATCATATCAACATTTTAGAAGTCAAAAACATAGACAGTAAAGATCTAAGAATGATAAAGAACAACATAACATTCCCGGAATGTTTCAACAAATAAAACAGAGCTAATTTCCAATATTAGGAAGAAACAATCATTTTTTGGCCATGTAATGAGAAGAGAACAGCTGGAATATATTGTAACAACTGGGAAAATTGAGGGACGAGGAGATAGAGGGAAGCAAAGAGAAAAGATACCAGACAGCTTCAGAGAATGGCTTGGCAGAAGGTCAACAATAGAAATGATAAATAACTGTTGAGATTGAAAGTTGTGAAGAGACATGATCACCTATGCCAGCAAGCACAATACCTGATGATGATGATGATATTACACCACTTGGTGTGACAAGGCTGTTTACCTACTTTTTTAAAATTTGATATCTGATATGAATGTACATCAGCAGGTATGGTAGAATTAAATAAAGCACTTGTTATGAAGTAAATACTCACCAGGGTTCTTTATAAAAAAATCACCATAGGCATTTAGACATGCAACCCACTGTTTGGTTTAATAGTGGAATGCTGTCCGAGAACTATGACTTTAGTTACTCATTGGACCGTTTTGTCACAGAGACCATGTCTGCATCTGAGCCAAATCGCTGTCCCTTTTAGAGATTTTTTAAGGGTCTGAAAAAATGAAAGTCACATGGTGATAAAACAGGGCTGGGTATTGCAGAACTTCCCACTGTTTCCTTGCTAACGCTTCCTGCACAATGTTTGCGACATGTGGGTGAGCATTGTCGTTCAACAGAAACACACCATGTGAAAGCATGCCAGGATGATTCCACTGGCACGGGCGGTTGAGCATTTATGGATTTTAATTCGTTTGCAGTGATACTGGGGCCTTCAATAACCATAACCATGGACTCTTATTCTTAATAGCTGTTGACAAGTTGTCTAGTGTGACTTTGTAACTGATGTCACACTTAACGTTCACACTAGGCTCTTTAAAGTCTGCCAAAAAAAACCCTCATGGTAAAAAAATGGAGACGGATTCCATATCACATCAGCCATTTTCCAACGATCTACATCAAAACCTATGAAAACCACTGTGTGTAAACACTTACACAATTGCACATTGGTGTGTATTTATTATGTCAGATGTGACATCATCATGCCTTCTACATATGTCCACTTGCAGCAGCGCTTGGACGGGTTTCATTTGATCACGTCTTATATAATATATATGTGTGTGTGTGTGTGTGGACAGCAGTTTTTTTTTTTTTTTTTTGGGGGGGGGGGGTGTGTCACCACTTATTTTAAATTGAACATAAGTTCAGAATTTGCAGTGTTTATTTGGAGTAAAATGTGCTAATGCATACATTATCGATGGCTTGACAAGCTGTCATTGTAAAAAGTATTGTTATGGAAACAGAACCATAGATTTTATAAGCAGTGATCTCTGCAATATGTGCCATTTTGGCACGCAAGGTTTCTGTTTTTGAGATTGTGGTTCTGCCCTATGTGCCGTCTTCAGCTCGAAAGGACAATAGATAGATAGATACATACATTATAGCCAATATAACCATACATATTTTGGCCTGTCTATATTGTGATATATTATTTAATTAATTTTACTAGTTTTTTTTAACACCCATTACTGTAATAATTGCTAAGTTTTTGTTTTTATTAGTAATAAATTCAAATCAATTCCAACATGAAATGAAAATATTTTTCAGCTGTAATCAACCAAACTAAAAGCTAGATGTAGATAATTAGAGTGACATAATATATTTGCACATATGATATTGTAGTAAAATAAGCTCAGAAAGGAGTGGAAAATATATAATGGTAGTAGAAGCCTCATCAGTCATAGTTGACTATGGATTTTTCAGCACACCTAGAAATGTTATTTTTCTTTTGCCGTGTATTCTCTTTTTCTATGAGTCTACTGCTTCTTGTTTGAATTGGAGCTTTAGAGTATGTTTCCAAAGATTGTGGTCTGCAGCTGTTTCTTCCCAGCCTGCAGGGTTTATGTTCAGAGTCTTCATGCCGCGTTTACACACATCTACAAATCAAAGTTTTGGACCCCCCACCCCCCAGTCTTTTTGCCATCTGCCAGTTGTCCGTAGAGTATATCTTTAGGTATGCAGCCATCTTTCATACATGCCTAGAAAGACGGGCGAAGGTGGTAGCAGCTTTACCAATGCGAGTGTCAATTTCTGTATCTAAAGATAGTTTGTCATTGATGATGGACCCCAGGTAGTTATACTGCTACACGACATTGAGTTTGTAGTTGTCGATAGAGATTGCAGATGTTTCTTTGATGTCCTGACCAAGTATATTAGCTTTCTGCAAGCTTATTGTTAGACCCAAGTCTCTGTAGACATGCGAAAAGCGATGAACCATGCTCTGAAGTTCTTCCTGACTTTGCGTGACATAGTGCAGCATTGTCAGCAAATAAAAGGTCTCTAATAGTGATATATCTGATTTTGGACCTTGCCTTTAATCTTGCAAGATTGAACAACCGAGCAGCAGGTCTAGTATGAAGATAGACTCCTTTGTTTGCATTTGAGAATGTATGTTTTAATAGAACAGCAAAGAAGATTCCAAATATGGTTGGAGCAAGAATACATCCCTGCTTGACACCGCTGCGTATGTTGAAGGGTTGTGATGTGCTGCTGTCATATTGAATGGTGCCCAACATATCCTCATAAACTTCTGAAAGAGAAACTTCCCTTTCTAAGATAGCGGATCTAGTCCACGTTCTCTCGATCGCTGCAAAAAGTGCATTCGATGTCTGATTAATTTCAGTTCTCCATCGCACACCTATGCGTTAAAGTCAAGATAAGGATCTACTTATTACATCTGCGCTGATAAAACAATGTCGTACGCCGGTGATATTCCATTTTCAACAAATCAAGTGTTGTGAATGCAACCTTCCATCGTCTAGGCTTGTTCTGCCCTTTACGTCACATTGGTGCTGTTCATGACCGTTGTTGGATTTGCTTGACGCAAGTTATTTCCATGTTACTTATTAATGTGAAATGCTTCGTCAGCCGCAGTTTTATCTCTTTAGAGAATTTGCACCGTGTTCTGTTCGTCGTAGGCTACATTCACTAGAGTAATCAAGAATCTAAAGGGCGCGTCATTGCTGTGCTTGCGCCATTGTTATGTGTGCTACGTCCTCGTAATGGCTCATCGTAAATCCCTAGACCGCCTTTGCGCTAAACTTACGGTCTGTTTGATGTGTGACGGGGATAATGATAATCTGATGACTAACTGTGTGTTTATATGTTCAAAATTGGAGTCAACAACGATGGTCTAACATCATCAAGCGCTATACATTTTTAAAGAAATATGACGATCACACTTTCGGGAGGACGTGAACTTCTTGTATATGGTGAATAGGCGGCAGGAACCATTGCAGGCTATGCATGAAAAGTGTTCCTTGTTGCAGTTTCCTCATATTCCAAGTCCACGGGGGACTGGTTGGTTTCGAGGCAGGACGCCGGCCTCGGGACAGAGAGTTTGTGTGTTCAAATCTCGGCTCCACCGGTTGGGATTTTTATTTATGATTTCTCTCTGCGACAACAACCCCTGGTCTCAGCAGCGAGGCCCGACTTGAAACGTCAGTTACTCATCGACGGTAAAAACATGAGTACCTCTGAAGTCGGAGTTATCTGCCTGTGCGGTGAGGGACCCCTGTGCACACGGCTACCAGGGAAAAATGGATTAACAAGCAAAATTCAGTTCCTAGTCTCTAGGTCAGAGTTGAAAGCTGGCGAACGCAACAACAACAAAATATCCTCATGATACGATTTGACAAGCATCAGTAGGGTATATGGGCAGCCTATTTTGGAAAGTATTTTGTAAAGACCGTCCCTGTTGACAAGGTCAAAGGCCATTGTAAGATCGATAAAGGCGAGAAGAGAGGCCTTTTCTGCTCTCTAGATTTTTCTTGAAGCAGACGTAAAAATAAAATCATGTCTGCAGTTGATCTTCTGGATCTAAAGCCGCATTGCAATTCAGGATATAAGCATTCTGCGAGTTTTTGTAGCCTTCCTAAGATGAATCTGGCGAAGGTCTTGCCAATGATGCTGAGTAAGGAGATACCTCTGTAGGTTTTGCAGTCGCTTCTATCTCCTTTATTTTTGTGGAGAGTTACAATCACGGAGTCTCTCATATCTAGAGGAATGGTTTTCTCTTCCGTCATTGATGTAGTACTTCAAGCAGGGGATGTAACAGAGCACTTTTGCAGAATTTGATCAGATCGGGAGGGATCCCATCTTGTCCTGGTGCCTTGCCAGAGGCCAAGCTACCTATGGCCTTGCTAAGTTCTTCTATAGTTGATTCAATGTCTAACTCTTCCGTAGGTGGATTCCATTGGATGGCGTCAAGTACATTTGGTGTAACAGTGTTTTCTGTTGAATAAAGTGATGAATAATGTTCCACCCATCTTTCCATCTGTTTACCTCTATCTGTTATTTTCTCCCCAGTGGATGTCTTTAGTGGGGTAATAGTGTATTTTGTTGGTCCGATGGCTTTCTTTATGCCATTATATATTACTTTTAGGTTCCCAGTTTGAGATGCAGTCTGGATGCTGTAGCTAAACTGGAGCCAATACTCATTTGCACAGCATTGAGCTTTTTGCTGGACTTTGTGGCCATTTTAGCAGCGTGCAGAGTATTCACATTAGGTGCACGCTTGTGATCTAAGAAGGCTGCATGTTTAGCTTCAATTCTTCTTCCTCTTTTCTCTTTTCACTGATACCTAAAAGGTGTTGTGGTTTATATCATTTGTCGTTCTTGTGCTGCTCGAATTGTCTTAATTAGTGATTTTCCTTTGTTGTTACATGTCTCTGTCACTGCATCTATCCATCTTCTTCGGGGTCTTCCTCTTGGTCTTTTTCCATGCCTTCTCGAGAAGAACGCCCTTGATGGTGATTGGTGAGGATTCATTCTGACCAAACCATTTAAGTTGTTGTTGTTCTATATATTCTTGGTAGGGTTTTGTTCCTACTATTTTTCTTATGGTTTCATTTGGTATCCTATCTCTTCTTGTGTTGTTTGTTACTTTTCTCAAGCAACGCATCTCACATGTATTGATCTTTCTTAAATGTGATTTAGAAAGGGTCCATGTTTGACTTTCATAGCATAAAGTTGGTATGAAGATGCTATTTATCATTTGTTGTTTAGCTGGCATAGAAATGTTTGGATGTCTTAGCAATGGTGAAAGCTGAAAGCTTCAATTACGGATGTCATAAAATGGGAGTTGGCTTCAAACCAATTGTGAGACTTAAATGTCAGTTTTCCAAATATACTAACTGCGTTGTTGTAGATGACTTTGTGGAGATGTTCCCATTTTTCCTCAGCGCTATTATCATGCTCATGAGTACTTAGCGACTCCTTCAGGGTCTTGTTGAACTGCTCGACCAATTCAGAATGTGTTAGCTTGCAGGTGTCTATGCATGATCTCTTCTTTACCAACTTGGCATAGTGGAACCTCTTGGGCAGTAGCTTGATTTTGCAGCAGACTAGTGAATGATCCGAGTTGCAGGCTGCACTGTGGTATGACCATGTGAGAATTATAGATTTGGGGAAAGGGCATCTGACAAGTATCAAGTCCAGCTGATACCAGTATTTCGATCGTGGGTGTCTCCAAGACGCTTTATGCTGAGGTTTGGTTTTGAAAAAAGTATTGCCATGTTGTGATAAGCACAAAACTCTAGAAGTTGTTGGCCATTTTCATTTAATTTACCAACTTCAAAGTGACAGAGACAAGTTGGCCACGAACTGTGGTCTGCACCAATTTTAACATTTAAATTCCAAGTAGAACAGTGTGATCTTGTCCTAGTGTACTTTCCATGACTTCTGTCAAATTTTCGTAGAAATTGTCCTTGGTTTCAGATGAAGAGTACATAGTCGAAGCGTATACACCTATGAGGGTAACTGGTCTTGCTGTTGTGTGCAAAGTGTTATTATCCACTCTGATGCTTTCTGGCCAAGTGTAACTAGACCTTTTATAGATTTTTTTCACAGTAAATCCCACACCATGATCTCTGATAGTGTTGCTGCTCTTTCCTTGCCTATAGAACACGTAATCCGCCTCGTTCAGCATACCAAAGCCTGCCAAACTGCTCTCTTGAAGTGCGGCTATATCTACCTGGAGTCTGTTCAGTTCATTATTGATTATGGCTGTCTTTCTGGTGTCATTTATGTTGTGCAAATTGTCAGATAGGCCAGCTTGCATGGTGCTCACATCCCAGCAACCCAATTTTAGGTTAAGTTTCTTGGTTGTTGATTTCACTTGTATTTCAGGTGTGGATGGTACAATGTCAACACCAAAATAGTGAAGCTGGAGTGTCTTCTCCGGGGCGCGAGCTTGGTCAGAAAAAGAAAGAGACAAGTTGTTGCTCATGCAACATTTCTTCTCTCCACGCAGCTGAACGATCTAAAGGTCTAGCAGCGCAAGAACAGTTTATATATATATATATATATATATATATATATATATTATAATTATATGGGTGGAGGTAATGGGTAGAGTCATTGCAGAAGTCAAAAATACATAGTCACCTTTTTCCACATCTCTGGACATGTGGGAAAATGTGCGCAATGAAAAAGTGGTCAGTTTGGCTAATTGTGCTGTCGCCGAAGATGGTCAACCAATGGATCGGACGGACATCATCAATGCCCTCTGAGATGTTGGAAGTGCACAGGACTTCGACAACTATGAGTCCACAACACTCCTTTGGATGAAAGAGATGGGAGTTAAGATGGGCACAGCCAGAAACAAGAAACTTAGTGGGCGTATAAAAGGTGTAAAGGGCAAAGAAATACATAAAACTGTGAAGCTGCAATGAAGCTAAGTGTGAGGAGATATTAAACAAAATAGATATAGAAAAAAAAAATGGTTTTGTTAAAGAAGCTTCACGAAACAAGTGGACAACACAAACCAGAACGACATTTTGGCTGAATATGCCTTTAGCAGGAACAAATATACAACTCACATACAAATATGTCTTTAAAATAAAAAATATATAAAATAATTTAAAATATGGGAGCCGCGATAGCTCAGTGGTAAGTGAACTGGACTACAAATGACAAGAGGTAGGGTTCGATCCCAACCGATGGCTTCCGGGTTCACCCAGCCTTAAATGGGTACCGGATTTTTTTCTGGAAAAGTAAAGCAGCACGGGCGTAATACCGACCACATTACCCCAAAAATCATGTGCTGAAGGTCTGTAAAATATAGGGTCACTAACACCATATTTCCCTATACGCCACTTGGCGTGACGGAGGTACTTTAAAAAAAAAAAAATTTAATATCATAATTTTGAATTTTTTAAATAAAAAATATAATAATTTCGAATTTTTAAATAAAAAAATATAATAATTTAAAAAATTAAAAATAAAAAAAAATTTTTTTAAATATTATAGTTTAGAAAATTATAAGAGGAGTTATCAACCAACACAAAACTCTAGTCATCAGTTGCTGGACACTGCTGGACTCGCTGAGGAGGGGATCGTATATATATATATATATATATATATATATATATATATATATCAAATATACATAGATGATATATATGTATCAAACTTGTGTGCTTAGCACACTATTATATGGATGGATCTGAAACCTGGACAACATACTCAAATCACGAAAAAATAATAAATGAACTTTCACATGCGATTCTCCGCAGAATAATACACATCAAATGGCAGGACAAAATAACTAACTGAATGACTTCTCCATCTGTGAAAATGACTGGGAACATCTGGCTAGTGATCGCACATCATGGAGAGCGTGTATAAAGAATGGTATAATATAATTTGAATCTGTGCTAAGGCAAAACTTAGAAGAGAAAAGACTCATGAAAAAGGATGGAAAACCCTGTGGATCAGTGGGCCTGACTTGTTCATTCTATGGCCGTTTGTGTTTGTCAAACATTGGTAGAATTAGCCACGAGAGAAGCTGTTCGACAAAAACAAAACCTCAAAAAAATACTCAATAACCTCCACTAGACCGTCTGATAAGACGAAAAGGGCCATATATATATATATATATATATATACACACACACACACATACACAACCACCTATGAAAACAGAAACCATAAAGTGAAGATCTAAGCATTAAGGAGACTCTTAATAAATTGTTCTACAATGTAACTGATTAACTGTATTTTAGTGGTCCAATATTAATACACATAATCAAAGATCTTTATGGCGGCTTCTCTTGTATATTATTTCACTCAGAGGCAGGACTGAGTGAATGGTACCTGATTGTAACCAGAGAGAAAATAAGGACATATTTTATCTTCCTTGTTATTTGGAATATCTTTAACTTAATGCAGAAATGATTACAGGTACAAAGGCATTGAATAGAAACATGGGTCTCAATCAGGGTACCTTGATTTTTCAGATGACATTGTAAAAATATGAACACAATGCAATACAAAATAAATTCCTTGTCATCAGCATCTAGCAGAATGGGACTTTATGTCAATCAAAAAAAAAGATGAAAGTAATGAAAATTCAAAGTCGCACAAAAGGAAAAAAATTACTTGGAAGGAAAAATCAGTAGAAGAAATAAACATATATCTTAAAAGTTGCATAGATCAAGAAGGAAGCACAAGGAAAGAAATTACAGTCGTAATAACAATGACTGCATTGATGACTTTCAATTACTTTGATAAGATGTGAAAATCACAACTCAAAAAAGAAATTTATAATTTTCAAATCAAATGTATTATCCGCCATTACTTAGGCATATGAGAGCTGGAAAACAGCTGAAGAAGTAGAAAACAAATTAGATGCATTAGAAAACAAATGCCTAAAAAAATACTTTGTATACCATGGTATGAATTTAAGATAATTTATCCAGCAATATCATCTCTAATCTGAGTCTAAAATATGACTGAGTCGACTAATAGGTAAATTTGTACTGGGAGCAAACCGCAATAATAAAATACATGTATAACAAGGAGAACTCTACACCTATTGATATAAAAGGAGGAGTAAGACAATGATGCATCCTATCACCAAGCTTGTTCAATCTATACACTGAGCAAATCTTTAAAAACATCTCAGAGATGCCAGAACTACAAATTAATGGAAAGATAATCAATAACCTAAGATATGCTGATGATACTGTTCTACTAGCAGAAAATCCTAAAGACCTACAACATAATGTGATAAATATAACAAGCAAAAAATATGGACTAGATATGAATATCAAAAAGACTTAAGCTATGATCATAAGCAAAGAAAATTCTCAAGACCTACAAATAAATATCACAGTTGAAGGAATACATCTGGAGACAGTTCAGAGCTACAACTACCCTGGACATACTACAGTGTATAACCAATGATGGAAAATGTACAATTGAAATAAACAAAAGAATAAGTATGGCAAAAAGTAATTTTAATGCCATGAAAAATATACTAACAACAAAACAAATAACAGCAGGGCTAAAACTAAGAATAGCAAAATGTTACGTCTTCTCAATATTCCTGTATGGTGCAGAAACATGGACATTAGACATGAAAACAGAACAGAAAATTGAAGCCTTTGAAATGTGGATTTATAGAAGAATAGGTAGAATTGGATGGAAAGAAAAGAAAACAAACGATGAAGTTTTAAAACAACTAAAAGTAAAAAGAGAACTACTAAATACAATTAAGACAAGACAAATGAAATTTTGGGGGCATGTTGAAAGACACAACAGCCTACTAAAAGTAATATTGGAAGGGAAAATACAAGATAAAAGAGGCAGACCAAGACTAACATGGACGAGTAACATCAAAAGATGGACAAGTCAATCTATGACAACCTGCACCATAAAAGCAAGAAACAGAGTGGAATGGCGGTCCATGGTAGCCAACCTTCGTTGCGGAGACGGCACTCGATGATGAAGTTGATCATCATCTCTAATCAAGAAAAGAAAATGGACATTTGTCTGCCTATGTGATGAGACGAGATAACAAGAGACTTGCAAAGCAAACCCTCAAATGAGAAACAAAGCAAAATATATAAAAAAAAGGCTGACCTAGAGAAACAATAGAAGAACACTGAGGAGAGAGATAATAACAATAGGCATCAACTCCCTTGCCAAGGTTGAGAGGCTCACCTAGGACAGGAACATATGGCAAGACATAATGGAGATCCTGTGCTGAACTGACGCTTAACACATTATGTACCAGGAGCCACAGAATGCAGCTGTAGTTACTGACGTGAGAAACCAAGGGGCCAGTTTTTGTGGCTTTTCATTTATCTATGTTTCCATAGTAATTTTAAATAAAACCTTGTAATTCTCTTATTTAACCTCTTTTCCGACTTCTTGGGGAATTTATTTGTACAAACTGTGTTTTAGATAAATTTTCATTTTATTTTCTTGCTGTTATTTCAAATTTACTTAAATCTAGACATGACATTAAACTTACAACAACAACAACAACAAAAAACACACACACACTCATGGCAATGCTTGTAAAAAATAAATAATTAAAAAACTAAACTGCCTAACTTGTTTCATGTATGATTAGCTGATCCTACAATCATTGAAGCAATTGGCTCAATTTGTTCAATGAAATTTTTTCTAACAAAGAACTGAATGTTATAAGACTAGGTAGATTTTAAACAATTTACAATGCCATGGTGCATTAAAAATTATTGCTGCTGTACAATGCTATATCTTGCAGAAAGGATTTCCGTTTCCAAGATGGTGAAACGAAGTTCATGTTCTCTCGATCGCTGCAGAAATTGCATTTGGGGACTGATTAATTTCGGCTCACCAATGCAATTTTCTGCGTTAAAGTCAAAATGATGTTCTACTTAACAAATCTGCGCTGATGAAGTGGAGTCGTACACACGGCAATATTCCTTTTTGACAAGTCAAGTGTTGTGAATGATGCGACCTTCCACCGTCTAGAATTGATCTACGGTTTACGTCAACACATTGAGTGCTGTTCAATGACCGTTGTTGGAATTGTTTGACGCAAGTTATTTACATGTTACAACTCATTAATGTGGATTGCTCTGTCAAGTCAACCAAAGTTTTCACTTTAGGGAATTTGCACCGTGTTTCGTTCGTTGTAAGCTGTATTCACTAGAATAATCAGGAATCTATGGGCGCAGCCATTGTTATGTGTGCTACGTCATCACAATGGCTCATCGTTTATCCCTAGACCGGCCATACGCTAATATTGAAAGGCGAAATGACGGATCTTTGTTCATGAATTTCCAGCAACTGGGTGACTCTCAGAGTTTCATGTTAGTCAGGAAGGATGTTGTTTAAATTCAAGAGGGCGGGCTACTGTAGGATCGAGGGTAGACATGCTTGCTGCATTCGATGACTAAAAGTGTACACCTCTTCATCATCCACCCTTAAAAGGACGTTAAGTGGGCGTGTCTGCGTTGTGTTGTGGCTTGCAGTATAATTGGTGATATTTGCACTTTTAGGCCTAACACATCTGACTTCAGCGCGACATTTTTGAAAACCAGGTTGTCTTCCCTCTTCGATCCCTACTCGATTGGCCAGACTAGACAGGTTAGTCTGTCACCATGGAGGCACCGCGGAGGGGGTGGAGCAGGGTCTGAATGGTACTGGTTCACAGATCCTGGCGCAAGCTATCAGCTGTGGGTCGCTGACAACTTTCAGCTCTGGTGCTGTGAGGTGCGCCTTCGCCTCCGGTTAGACATGTGATTTTATAATTTCAATATGTGGTTTATAATTTCACAAATTCATATTGCGGGAAGACCTTACGGACATTGTCAGAAAATACATTGCTATGTGTATATATATATCACATGATAGATCAACAGATACCCCCTACTACTGTCAGATCAAAGAATTATTTGAATATAATGTGCATTGCGGTTTTCAAGATATTTGTGATTGAATGCATTTGGTGTGTTTTTTTTTTTTTTTTTTTTTTTTTTTTTTTTTTTTTTTGTATTATGAACTTACTTGTATAGAGTTAAAAACAACAAATTCTTTTCTTTTTTCCAATGAATTCAGCATCCATTTAAACATAAATGTACAAAATTTGAAAGTGACCTACTTATTAATTCACGTAAAAATAATTTAAGGGAGCATCAAGAAAGCATGATATGAGCCATATAATTGATAGTCCAATCGCTGGCTACTGCCAATAACTCTGCATTTTTCAATATTTAATAATTAATTTACTGGATAATGTTTTGTTTTTTTAAAAAAGGGGGATTTTAAAATTTAGCACTAATTTGAACAAAGCATAACTGTGAAATTTGAAAGAATCAGACAATTATGATAGTGACGATGTGGTGTCCAGGAGTCAGAACTTCGTGGAAACTATAATTAATATTAATAATAATATTATTATAAATTAACACTTAAAATTGAAATGTACATTTTTTCCCCATTTGTATTGGTTTTTTGGGTCTGGTGTACAGATTTGCCTAAGAAAAATATGGAAGGTATGTTGTTGCATAAGATCTTTTTAATTTTCAGAAATGCTAGTAACATAACCAGCGTTGTTTGTATAATCATGGGTCGCCGCAACTATAGAATTCATGATAAAAAACGTTAATGGGGATTCCAGTGGAATATCCTTGTTCGGTAGGGGACATCATGTGCTACAGGTGATACCCGATCGCCATCAAGCAAGATAAAGATAAAACAGACACTGAAAATAGAAACTTGGAATGTAATAACACTCATGCAGAAGGGAAAACTGTAAAACATCAAACTGGAAATGAAAAGGATAGGTTTACATTTATTGGGACTGTGTGAAATGAGATACACTGGATCAGGGGAGATATATTCTGATGAACATAAAATAATATAATCTGGAGGTACTGAACACTAAAAAGGAGTAGGTATCATCTTGGATGCAGAAAGAGCAAAAACAGTGAAAGGCTTTTGGGCAATATCTGACAGAGTCCTATTAGTGAAATTGAATTGTAAGCCAATAGATATTAATCTAATACAAGTTTATGCACAAACTGCAGACAGTCTAGAGGAAACAATTGATAAAATTTACAACGAGCTTAATATGGCACATGCAAGGCACAATGTAAACCACATGAAAACACCATAGTTCTAGGGAATCTCAATGCAAAAATAGGGAAGGAAAGAGTTGAATAGGTGGTTAGTTATTATGGCTTAGGAGAGAGAACTGAAAGAGGTGACAAACTTATTGACTTGATGATACCTGGTATACGTAAAATCCAAGACGTCTGTGGAGATGGAAAAGCCAATGAGACAACGCACGTAATCAAATCGGCTACATAATGATAAACAACAGATTTAGAAATAGTTTGGTATGTGTCACCAGGGTTACATTGCAATGGTGATCATGTACTATAAGAAAGAAAGGACCTCTGGTGAGTGCAAGAAGCCGAGTTACCAAGAAATCAAAAGGCACCCTATTGTACTCATCATCGAGATCGATTTCACCCTCGATCGTTCTCTAACATTGCCTCGAGCGTTCTCTAACATTGCCTCGAGCGTTCTCTAACATTGCCTCGAGCGTTCTCTAATATTGCCTCGAGCGTTATCTAACATTCTATTCACTGCAATGTGGAACCTTTAGAGTTGAGGAGAAACAAGGCCGCTTACATCTCTTTGCGGTACCTCTAGTAACAGACCAACCTGTCTAGTTTGGCCAAGTGAGCAGACATTGAAAGGGAGGGCACCCCGAGAACAATCAAGACAATGTTAGAAAACGATTGAGGCAATGATAGAGAACGCTCGAGGTAATGTTACAGAACGCTCGAGGTAATGTTAGAGAACGCTCGAGGCAATGTTAGAGAACGTTCGAGGCAATGTTAGAGAACGCTCGAGGCAATGTTAGAGAACGCTCGAGGTAATGTTAGAGAACGCTCGAGGTAATGTTAGAGAACGCTCGAGGTAATGTTAGAGAACGCTCGAGGCAATGTTAGAGAACGCTCGAGGCAATGTTAGAGAACGCTCGAGGCAATGTTAGAGAACGCTCGAGGCAAAGTTAGAGAACGCTCGAGGCAATGTTAGAGAACGCTCGAGGGAATGTTAGAGAACGCTCGATGTAATGTTAGAGAACGCTCGAGATAATGTTAGAGAACGCTCGAGGCAATGTTAGAGAACGCCCGAGGCAATGTTAGAGAACGCTCGAGGCAATGTTAGAGAACGCTCGACGCAATGTTAGAGAACGATCGAGGGTGAAATCGATCTCGATGATGAGTACAATAGGGTGCCTTTTGATTTCTTGGTGACTCGGCTTCTTGCACTCACCAGAGGTCCTTTCTTTCTTAACTGGGCATACTTTCTTTACTGTCATTTTCCAGAAAAAGTTGGTGTTCAAATGCGGTACGCAGACACTGAACCAACAAAGATATAACTTGATCTACCAACTTTCTTAACTGGGCATACTTTCTGAGACCGTCACTATTTAAAGTTACTCTTAGATTTCCAAAGTTAGCTGATTTACAAACTGATCACATTACCCACCTTACTACAAAACACGCCAACCGCTATGCCACATGATGATGATGATGCCGACGACGTTAAGTCACCATGTCAGCGATACTAAAAACTTCGACACCAATAACACCAACAACATATGTACACCCCGTGACGAACAATCAAAAGGGAAAACATAGTCTCATTCAACTTGTTTAAATTGGTTACATACTCGTAAAAGAAAACACACTTGCTCCCCTCTACTTTGTAAGCTGCCAAGTACTTGCTGTAACTGAAACCTGGCGCTAGATAATTTATGATATCTAGGAACTTTAGCCTCTTGGTGGCGAGACAAATGATATTGTTTCGCTTAACTATAAAATTTATTTCACCGAGTCGGTTTTCTTCTTCTTCTTCTATCCGCTTCTCCGCCTCAGCATCCTCTCTCTCTCACCTTCCCAATCGTGCTCGTCCTCCTCGTCATCATCCTCGCTCTCACCTTCCTGGTCGCTGTCGGAGGTGGGAACGAAGTAATTTATTAAATAGGGCTTTATTAAATTTATATCGTACTTGCCCGAGTTGAAACCTATCACCGGTTTCCCTAACAATATCCGTCATCAAGTACCACGAGCCGACCATTCAACCAAATCTACAATACCACCCCTCTTTAGTTACATTGTTTTCAGGACCGTCATACAATAACACCGCTACTTTGTGCGAGAGAGAGAGAATTTCGCGGTTTGATACTTTGTGTGACATGATGATGATAGGACATGAAGGGTACATGTCGATGATGCTGTTGAGGGTGGCACATGATGATGATGTGTCACTAAAAATGTAAACACTAATAATCGGCTTGATACTTTGTGTGGCATGATGATGATAGGACATGAAAGATACATGTTGATGATGCTGTTGAGGGTGGCACATGATGATGATGCTGTTGAGGGTGGCACATGATGATGTTAAGTGAACAGCGATACCACTTCAATCAATAAAATCTCTCCACCCCGCGAGAGCCCACCTATATTTTTAAATTTCCCTTCATTTAAGTTTTTTAAATATTGATTTTTATCATTTTTAAATAAGTCCGTTTTCTTTTCAATCGAGTTGAGACCACGGCTAGTTTGGCGAGACCAAAAACCACATACCCACACCTACTATCGATGAGTGTGGACATTAGGTGGTCCTCTAACAACCTGAATAAAACAACCTACGCCACCTTACTACAACTATAAAGTCTGCTAACAACCAGAACTCTGGGCATCTCCGGAAATCGCGTAAATTTTAAATAAATTAATCGTTCATTTTAATATTCTTAACGTAAATAACACATTCTTAAATTTCTACTTCGCTTTTTCATAGCTGTCGAGCACCAACAAAGCGTCACGAGTCACCAGGCTCATTTAGCCTCTAATTCTATGGTCGTCTGTAGCATAGTGGTAAGTATTCAGACTTGTCACGTGGGTGTCGGGTGTTCGAATCATTTGTTTTGTTTTATTTATTTTTTTATTTTATTATTATTATTTTTTTTAATAATTCGGAATTTTTTTAATTTACATCTTTCACATCTTTACTCTTTCAATCTTTCATCCTTTTTTCACCTGTCCACGTCAGCCGGGCACACAAGCCACCCATAATCCCCCTCCCCTCCCCCCCCCTTTGTCACCCTTCTTACCTGAGATATCGACAAAGTGGCGGACTCCCAAAAAAAATTTTCAAAAAAAAAATTCCCTAATTTTTCGACGAATTGACGGATGGAAAAAATTTTTTTTTTTTTTTTTTTGGGGGGGGGGGCACGGTGCATTTCGTGCGGTTTCGGTGCAGCATCGAGAACATTTTGGGTGCAAAGACCCGCGCCTCCGCACGCCGTCACGCCCCACCGCACGACCACCGAGATAAGCCGATTATCGGACTTTTGCATGGATTTGGTGCCAAAAATATACATGTTTCGTGCGGTATCGGTGCGAAATCCATTTTCTTTCGGTGCTATGTTTACGCACGTTTGGTGAGCGAAAACCCAGCACCTTACTACTCACACCTTCCATATAATACAGGTATCTTGTATTCAGTACACTTTTTGTGTTTTTCTTGTAATACAGCTGTACGTCCAATTTATAGAGTACAGACAATTTTTATGAAACTCCACTTTTTTTTCTCTTTCAAATTTATCTACATTTAACATTTTTTAAGTAAAAACTTCTGAAAGTGGCGAAAAACCAAAGTTTTTTTCTGTCAAAAAGTCACTTATTATGACCACACATTTTAGCGCATTTAACCAGAGATATCACATGATTAGTGTTACTATATATAAACATCAGATGAAATGTCAGGAGAATAACATCATAAATCAATACAATTCGCTCACTCAAAACACACATAGAGCAGCACTGGACGCGACTGGACTCTGGGTGGGTATCTTTTTCGCACGCCCCGCCCCCGAATAAGCCCCCCCCAGAGGTGCCGCTGCTGTTTCCTCTGGGAGGTCCAACGCGGGCGGCTGACTGGCCCACGGGGCTGTTGCCTCTGGGAGGCCCAACGCACGCGGCTGACTGCCCCACGGGCGCTATCCTTTTTCGCACGCCCCGGCCGAATAAGCCCCCCCAGAGCTACCCGCTGGTATCTTTTTTCGCACGCCCCGCCCCCGAATAAGCCCCCCCAGAGGTGCCGCTGCTGTTGCCTCTGGGAGGTCCAACGCGGGCGGCTGACTGGCCCACGGGGCTGTTGCCTCTGGGAGGTCCAACGCACGCGGCTGACTGGCCCACGGGCGCGTCTGCTGTTGCCTCTGGGAGGTCCAAAAGGGCGCGACTGGACTCTGGGTGGGTATCTTTTTTAGCACGCCCGCCCCGAATAAGCCCCCCCAGAGGTGCCGCTGCTGTTGCCTCTGGGAGGTCCAACGCACGCGGCTGACTGGCCCACGGGCGCGTATCTTTTGTCTCACGCCCGGCCGAATAAGCCCCCCCAGAGCTACCCCGCTGGCGCCAGCAAAGGGCGCGACTGGACTGTGGGTGGGTATCTTTTTTCGCACGCCCCCGGCCGAATAAGCCCCCCCAGAGGTACCGCTGCTGTTGCCTCTGGGAGGTCCAACGCACGCGGCTGACTGGCCCACGGGCGCGTCTGCTGTTGCCTCTGGGAGGTCCAACGCACGCGGCTGACTGGCCCACGGGCGCGTATCTTTTTCGCACGCCCGGCCGAATAGCCCCCCCCCCCCCCCAGAGGTACCCGCTGCTGTTGCCTCTGGGAGGTCCAACGCACGCGGCTGACTGGCCCACGGGCGCGTATCTTTTGTCTCACGCCCGGCCGAATAAGCCCCCCCAGAGCTACCCCGCTGGCGCCCTCTCATGGGTACCACTTTGCTAGCCCCCGCCACCCTATTAGAGACATGTGTACACCATTGGATATACCCATCGAAACCATGCCTAGAGGACACAACACATGCCAGTGGCTGACTCTCAGCACTAAAGAGCTATGCGGTAAAAGCTGCATGGGCGAATACTGTAAGGTACACCTCGCTAGATTGCGGAAAGGCGTTGGTACAAAGCCATGTAGGGTGTGCGGAGTGGGCGTCGCAAACAAGCATAGTCTCTGTGGAGGATGTGGGTATCGGCGCATAATCGTTAGACAAAGTATGGCACGAGCGAGAGCCTTTCAGAAGGAGTTTAAACGTCTAGCAAGGATTGAAATTGGCAATTAGAGAAATGTGAACCTATGAATATACCAAACTCAACATGAGCGAGCACGAATACTCCGATGAATATGCGCGAGAGACAGTGGACTCCCTTCAAGAATTAACAATAAGAAAAATCATGGAAGTCCGGAGGTGCGAGCGTCAAGATTTGGAACTAACCAAAGCCTTGAAGGCCCTGGGGTGGTGGACGGGGTTGTCTTTGGATAATCTCCCACGGGTATTAAGGGAAGAAATTCTGAGACGCGAGTGTAATGAACGCTTTGATGCTGTGAGGGAAGAGTTATTTTACGCCATGCACAATACAGATGAGTGGAGGAAGCTATTTTACTCTGATGAATGTATACGGCCGAGCGTGACATCTAGATATTGTAGGGAAAGAGATGCTAAAGAGCGTTTCTATTTGGTTCATGATAGTGATGATGATTATGAGGATGAAGAGGGACGAGGCAACTCCCAGCGGTAAACATCGACATCTAATTTCGGGAACTCCCGATATTACTTGTCCTCCGGACGGGTAAAAGCCTCGCGCAGCGATAGTTAATCGTTGTTTTCAGTTGTATCCATGAAGCCCATTCTAAAAATAAAAACCTGTCACGGGACAAGAAAAGCGGTCACAGGACAAGAAAAGCTGTCACAGGCCAACTTTTTTGGTCACACAGCTCATCGGCTTTTTATCGGACCTGTGACCGAAAAATCAGTCCTGTGACCGAAAAATCAGTCCCGTGACGGGTTTTTATTTTTAGAATGGGCTGTCCCCACTTAGCCACGGAACGTGAAGAGGGGATTTCCCGTCCTCCGGACGGGTAAAAGCCTCGCGCAGCGAATTACAAACAATCAGGAGGGCTCTACCTCCAATACTCGATACTCAGGTGGGCGGTTAGAGGGTGCTGGTCGTCTGAACACAACAGCTGACCCGTCGGATTTTTTAAGTTCTAGTACATCATAGCCCCTGCGGAGAAGAATCCGTATTCGTTTACCACTTTTAACCTCCTTGATTGTTGGGATTCTATCCATAGTATATAGTGGTTTATCCATACCGGTTTATCCATACCGGAATAACTTTCTCGGCTTTAATTGTAGGGCACAGATTTATTTACTGTGATGGAGCGCTTGGTACTTTAGGTGCGTCCTCCAGACGGGCCTCGCGCAGCGAAGGTGTATACGGGGGAGGAAGACATTCAGAGGCGTCTCCACATGCACAAGTTATTTTTGCGGCGCACCGCAACGATATTTGTCGAATTCTGCAATTACTTCCTCTTTCCCTTTCTCCATCCATTCTTTTTTTGCTGCGTCATCCAGCTCTCGGGTTTTAGACCGAATCTCTTCCTTCATAGCCCGATACTTATCAAATTCGGCAACAACTAGTTTAAATTCCACATCGGAAATATTGCCGTCTTCTAGGGCTGTGGATACAATTCCGGCGATGGTGTTTAGCTTACTTTCAGCCAGAACACGAATCTCATCGTGCTTCTTAGCCTTCAGATTCAGCTGGCGAGCTACCAGCTTACTGACTGCCCC
Organism: Megaustenia siamemsis; assembly: GCA_032433765.1. NCBI lineage: Eukaryota > Metazoa > Mollusca > Gastropoda > Stylommatophora > Ariophantidae > Megaustenia > Megaustenia siamemsis. The sequence continues at coordinate 37,129,416 of JAVIAB010000107.1, forward strand.
GAAGGTGCCACAAGCTAGGGCCCCAATCTCTAGTCCTAGAGCTACAGGAGCCATGATAACGGTTGAAAGAAGCGCAATACCGCCAACGCCCATCCCAGCTGTGACTGTAAACAGTGCCGTATCAATACCGTCTAGACTATTAGCACCGCGCCGATATTTCTTGTATAGGGACGTCCGTTTATCTCTCTCGTCCTCCAAACATTTTCGCAGGCGGACAACCTCTTGAATGCGGTAGGACTGGTCGACAGGCCGATCAACTGACGCGTCTAGTGTGGGATACATAGACAGGCAGAACAGGTATATAAAGCTTTATGCAGAACTTTTTATCTGTTTAATTAGGTGCTCAATAACGCGATCACTTACCGGGGACAGGCTAAAAAGTAGCCGTTTAAAGTAAAACGACAATCCACTGAATATAAATTCAAGGGATATTTTTTCAAACACCGCGTTTGCTTCCAAATCGCTAACATTCGTTGAGAGGTCTGCCTTCCCCTCCCCAATTTTTATAACCAAACCCGTCATTTCGGGGCGTTTCCACTTGATTGACACCCCAGGCAAAATCTCGATCGGGGCGCTGGGGAGCATACTGCCCGTCTCAATTTCTAGATATATCACGGACCCCTTTGGGGGTTTTCTTAAGATTTCTAGGTCTCTTGGAACCGTTGTTTGAGCCTGTAACTTCGCAACGTTAACTCCCTTCGGACCCAGGTAGTAAGAATTAACGTGCCCATTGAGGGTCATCGGCTCTGCGCCGGACGGGCGATAGCCGACAAACATGCTGCCAGCGTTCATTAGCCATACCACTTTTGTAATACCACCCTCGGCCGGACTTTGCAAATCTATATAGCGCATGGCTAGGTCCAGCCTGAGCTCCCAATTGGGTTCAAAACCACTTGTATGACTTTCTATGGCGGCCCGCCGATAAAGGCCTCCTTTGGCTAACTCCATCCCATAAATCACCCCCGCGCCCCCCGGATCATCGAATCCTCGAACATCTCCGAGGTTGGCGAAGCAATTCCTCGTGGCCCAGACCTTAGGTCTGTGCTCATTGCTTGAACCTTGCAAGAACTTGTCTACTGGCATAGTAGTAATACTGGCATATTCGATATTATAAACTAATATATTTGTTGAATTGACCCGAACTACTGCAGTTTTTCAAGGAGGAGAGTTGCCTTTATATTAATGTTATCACTGATGGATGTGTGCATTGCTGAAATCATTAGTTGTAGAGACGAGGGCTGTGCTATCCAGAACAATCCCGAGGTGTTAAAATAGGTATAGTCTGTTATTGTATGTTGTAACACTAACGCAAGGGGAGGGTTTAAATGCAGCGAGATGTCAATCGACTTGCGGCTCCCAGTGCGCAGTCCTGCCAACTGAATCTTATAGACCCCAGGTGCTGTTATGGCAAGGGTTGCCATTTTGCCACTATCATCGGTACGCGGATCCTGTGTAAGCTGAGGGTCCCCAATCGGGGTGATCGATAAGGTCCTAGGTAACTTCCATTGCAAGGAAATCGCATATATATCGAAACGTTGTCCCAAGGCATCTTTTATAGTGTTCTCAACATATGCCATAGTGGCCGCGTCTTGGGGTGCTTCAGGGTCGGCGAGCTCGGATATTTTGTGATGACCCCACTTAATGTCGTGGGTTGGTGCTTTTGATCCATCCAGCTGTAGCGTCTAATAAATCCGTTGTGGATATAACGAGGGCGTCAACGTATTTTTTGGTTGCTGCGTTTTGATCGGCATCTCGAGTATCCACATACTCTTTAGTAGCCGCATCGCTAGAATCTAAAGGGTTACCTACGTCTTTCAACGGAAAGCCCCCCAATGATAGCTCACCTAGCATTGTATCGCCCGCCCTGTGTACGAGGGCGTCAACGTATTTTTCGGTTGCTGCGTTTTGATCAGCATCTCGAGTATCCACATACTCTTTAGTAGCCGCATCGCTAGCCTCTAAAGGGTTCCCTACGGCTTTCAGCTGGAAGCCCCCCAATGATAGGTCACCAAGCATAGTATCGCCAGCCCTATGTACGAGGCCGACTGGGCTGCCCCACGAGGCCGCCGCCGCTCCACAGCCGGTGCTATGTCCCATATAAAACTTATCCACAGGCATCACACTCTCTGTTTAGCTATGTGTAAGATCACATTTTTAAAAGCATTTCCAGCTGCGAGTTCACACAACACTCGAAGACATAGGTGGCCGCAGATAACCTCTTCGGGTCTCTGCAGTTGGAACGTCTGTGTCTGTATAGGAAGACCCTCGCTGCGCGAAGCTTTTACCCGTCCGGAGGACAGATATTCCACGAGTTCCTTGGGGGGATCCAACCCAAAACTATCGAAATAACAAATCGTACGGCCATCTTTGTAATACGCCACCCAGTGGGTGCCCCCACCACTGCTGGAGTCGAGATTAACTATGCCGCATTCTTTCTGAGAAATCTTGCTGGGCAGGGTGTTTCGTGAAAACACGCCACGAAAGTGGGGGGATGGTACGGCCGGCCTTTTCAATATCAAAATTGCTCAGGGGTTCTACTTTTTTTGGGGCGCCAAGTAGAGCCCTGACCCCTTGCATTTAGGGCACATGCCGCGCCCCGTGCTCGCCGATGGGGCCAGAAACAACCCCGCACCAGCAAGCTGTTTCTCAACCTCACGATTGTGGCGTTCGGCCTCAGCCTGGGCTCGAGCACTCGCTTTTTTATCGTCGACTGCTTTCGCGATAGCCGCACTACCTCCTGCTAGCGACCCCGCTGCAGCGAGCCCCCCTAATATTAAGGACAAAAACGGTAGAAACCCACCCGTTTTTTGAGCCGCTAGCTGAGTTTTGGAAATAACGAGCTCGGCCCCAGCACTGGCGGCGCGTTTCTTCTCAAGGTGAGCTATTTGGCGCTTAGTGAGCCCCAGGGTATCGTCGCCATGAAGCTGCTCAACCGTCAGCCGAATAGTAACGCCTACCCCATCATGGGCGGCTTTTGCCAATGATTCTTTCTGCCCCTGCGTAAGTGTTAACCCAAAAGGAGTATACTTCATTTTCCTATACTGTATATTGATGGAGATTTTTGTTTAATACAATTTGCTAAATTTCGTGCCGTCAGACTCTAGCGTCAGCAGCCGGTCGCTTATGAGCACTGCGTAGGCCATGGTTCCAGCTGGCACGTTAGAAGCAAAAGTCGCCCTGACCTGTACGGTTTGGACGGCCGTTTTCAACCGCTCCGACTGTCTGCGGACATCGATGACGTGGATTGGGTATAATTCTACAAATTCGAGCGGAGTCACCTGGTTTGAGGACACGCTTCCCTCAATACCATAGTATTCTGCCTTAAAGTCACATAACCTCTTGTAAGCCCTGGAAATCTTTCGCTGTACAAAGTCCATTTTTTCCTCGGAGTCAGGATACTGATCGGTATTTAACCTCACATGAATGTCAGTTAAATTTACATGGTCAAAGCAAGCCGGATTGCTGGTCTGGCTATCGCGGTTGGTTTGGAAAGCCACCAAAAGCCATCGTGGTTTTTCAGTGCCCGACGTAATGGAGAGAGTCCAGGTAAACGAACTGGCTTCCGGCACGGCAAAGCTTTCGCATTGAAGAGCTCGAAAAGATATCGGCACTTTAACTTTCTTGGCTATCTGCTCTACTAATTCTGTCTTGGCAGCCAAAGAAGGCATGACGTGCGGTATTACCCAGGCAAGCTTAGTTAGCGTGACTTTCCCTCTAGGCGCCGCAGCATCGCGAAATATGCCTTTGGTATCTGATTCACGAGATAATATCAACGAATGTTTACAACCATAAACCACCTTGCGGTAGTCCTCGCAAAAACCGAACAGGTGGCTTAACGGGACGCAGAACGAAAACGTCCCGCTTGGATTCGGCTTGACCACTACTAGCTGCCGTCGGGCCTCCCACCCAGTATTAGCTGATTCAGCCGCCGCTGAGGTATCTTTTTGCCAGCACATGTTAAGACCCTCGGCCTTTGAAAAATCATCTCCATATGTCAACAGGCCCTTAATTGTTGTGGCTTGGCCAGGGTTGAGAACATTCTCAATATCTTGATCATTGAGCCGGTACCTTAGCCGCGAGAACATGTACATAACGGCGTTATTTACGAGCGAAGCAAGCGTTGTAGGTGTGTAGTCGACTTCTGTGCCGGATGCTAGCCTCCCTTCAACATTGAGAAAACTTTTAGACGGGTGTGTGTAAACGTCTTGGAAGTTTACTTCGATTGCTATATCCTGATTGTTGTTTATTGTGGCGGGGTTTTGTGGGTGATACTCCTTGTAGACGTACGACTCGATGCTCTCGTCAACAAGCGTCTGCTCTACAAGAGTCAACATTTCATCGGTAATTTCTTGTGTATCCGCCATAGCAAATTTACTTCAGATATAGAAACAATTCTATTTTCTAATAAAGAATTTTCCTAAAACCCGAGCCTGCTATCCGACTGTTGATATTTTGACGTGCCGCTTCAGTCGTGGGGGCCGCAAGCCCATGCAGAATCTCTAAGGTTTTTTCAGAGATAACTCTCTCCGGCCCTGTAGCGGCTCGCGTGGACGAGCGTGCTTTGCTGCGGACTATGTCAGCGATTTGCTTAATTGAGGCTGCGGTTGTAGCGCCGGCCTTAGCAACTTTACCGGCCACGTCCGCTACATTTGCTATAGCGCCTTTGTTTGCCACAACGAATTTACCGACACCCCCAATAGCCCGCACCACGGGTTGTACCCAGTCCGACAGGCCTTTTCCGATTACATAGCGCTGTCTTTTCATCCGCCGGTTTCCCTCTGCCACGTTCCGCGAAATTATCAACATGGTAGCTTAGAAGATTTTCTATAATGACAGTCAAAATGTTTAATGTAAGAATTTTACTTCAAATCTGCCGAAGATGTAATCTAGCTGTAATTCGTTCCCCTCGGAGATTCAATTGAGAGCCATTCTGATCCGTTAGCCACAAGCGTATTCTTTGAATACTGCCACGCTGGCTTACCGGCAAATAAACCAAATTGTGTGGAGTCTCAATGATCTTAAATCCAGGTTGTACGCCTGGGTAGAAGCTGTACAGAACGGGGTGGTTGGTGCCATTCAGGTAAGAACCACCGACTAGATCGCAGTTTACAAGTATGCTACTAAGTGTTGAAATGTCTACTGGTTTGTCCCCTGTGTGGAATCCAGTAGTGGATAGCACCCTCGGCTCGAATCCGAGAGTCGACGCAATGGTAGATTTGCTCATGTCAACTCTGTAGCTAGGGTTCGTAATCTCGATGTTGGCACGTAATGTCGCCCTGTTTGCTCCTACAACTATGTTATGTGCCTGCGTCTCAGAATTCCAATCACCGCTGCCCTTCAGCTGGCATTGAATCTCATCGTTGATTTGAGCGAGTTCGTAGCTTCCTTCTGGTAATGAAATTGTCTTCCAGGTAACCCCTGCGTCTGGGCTGTAGACGAAAGTATTATTACTTTCTGTAATGTTGGGGACAGCGTTATATGTCTCCAAATTGACTAGAGCTAATTCGTACTTATTGTTGGGTTCGAGGTAAAAGGGCGGAGAGAAGGTGGTTGTCCAGTCGGTGCTGTTTGACGAAAATACGAAAGAGTTACCCTCTTTAGGGCGAAGATGGCTTTCAATCTTCTGTAACTGAAACTCCATTTGGGGTATGCACTTATAGGAGGCTTCTGTTCAATTCGAGAATCAAAGCCTTAGGAGCCGCGCCACTGCGAAGGAGCTCGTCTAAAATAGCCGAAATTTCATTATCAAGGCCCGTATTACCTGCACGCTTCGAGGCAGCTAATAGCTGTAGCCTTTCAACCAGCGCTTCTGGGTCCTTATAATATTGTAAAGCCCCACCTTCGCTGCGCGAGGACCTTATCAGCTGGTGTTTTTTGCTCTTTCGCCCATGGAGAGGCAAGCCCGCAAGTTCAGCCAGCCGCTGGAAAGTTTTGACAGCCTCGGGGTATATTGCATCGTTTTTAAAAAGCGTTTTGTGAGGAGAGTGTAAAGCGAATCATCTGCCGGGGCTTCGAACACAAGATTGTCACCATTGTCGAACGCCCGCAGTTTCCCCGCCTGCAAAGCTTGCGGGTCGATTGTGAGGGATCCAAACCGGTTTCCCTTCAGTTTCAACCCACTACCTGTAGCGTCCTCCGGACGGGTAAAAGCCTCGCGCAGCGAAGTAGCCCCACTAGATCGGACGAGCCTGTAACCCTGTGTTAGTAGGCGAAGACGTTCACTATATTGTTTTAGAGCGTCCTTTTCCATCGTTAATTGCTGCTTTCTTTCTTCTGTGGTGGCTTTACGCTTTTTTTCCGCTCCCAGTACATATCGGTTGATGCGATTGACCTCATTGAGGGTGTTGGTGATTACTTGTGTGTCGCTGAGGTTGAGTTCGCTGGGGGGCTTAAATCCGTGGCGCCTTATTATTTCAATATCCAACCCTTGGTCGGGACTAATATATAGCGTGGGGGCATCTTCTACCGGCAGAGGCATGTCTTGACGTGCCGTCGGTGCCGCTCCGTGGAGTGCGTAGGCTTGTCTTGACGTGCCGTCGGTGTCCTCCGGACGGGTAAAAGCCTCGCGCAGCGAAGGTGCTGGCAAGCGCTCTATTGCGGCTGTGACTTTTCCTATCTCCGCTGCTAGGTGTGAGGTGATTGGTTTGAAAAGTTTGGCTGCCTCTTCCTGCAGAGACGACTCCCCTAGTGATTCTGTTTGAAGGCGTTGCCGCGCCTGGTCTCTGAGCGCTAGGTAGTTCCGGACGAGGGCTGTACGTTCGCGCATGTCGGTTACTTTGCGCCACATCCTTACTTCAAATAGATTTCATCCCTACTTCAAATAGATTTCATCCCTACTTTAAATAGATGACTTCGGTATGTAGAATCGATCAAATCCACATCGATACCGACCATCATAGGCCCGGCTGGTCAGATCGATACAACAGAACCCGTACGGCTCGCGCGTGCACGCACTAAAGAAGTTTCGAAATTCTTCGAAAGGCATGTCACCACACACATAGGTGTCATGTATGGCGCGCAAGTTTTTCGTGTCTTGATTAAATATGATAAGCATGTTACAATTATCTCGAATCGTTTGTTTGGGAATCCTGAAATAATTCTGCGTTAGATAGAATGAGTCCGCACCACCGTGACGGCCTTGGCTGAAGTATTTCTCGATGGGGGTTTGTTTTTCCAACATAACGTCATCAAATACCATAATGCTACGTTCGTTTTTGTTCAGACTCTCTACTGGAACGATATCATCTGATATGCTGTGAAACGAGGCTACCTCTTTCCCAGTGACCGATTTAATGGCATCCGCCCAGTCCTGCAGCCACTGGTATTTCTCTTGTCTAAGGGATTTTGAGTATATATGCAGTCTATTGTATTTAAGGAAATCCTTTCTTAGGAGGAGATTGAGCATCAGGTTTGTTTTACCACATCCGGACGGGCCGCAAATTACACAACGGATGCTACTAGGAAGCAGCCAATGGTGTTTGTGCTCGTGTGGATTCGATTCATCAAGATCTAAATTTAAGATTTCCATACTTCTATATTTAGGAAGAGATGTACTGCCTTCGCTGTAAACAACACACTCCCACTTCAAATGAGGAGACTATAACTCTAAAGAACAACCGACCAGCCAAGAGAGGTGTTTGCACGGTGTGCGGTGCTAGAAAGAGCCAAATTCTTTCTGCGTCCTCCTCGCGCAGCGAAGGTGCTGGTCTTCTTAACAGTGCCATGAATGCCCTACCTCTGCCCGAGATGCATATGCGTCTCCCCAAAGGGGTCCCATCTGAAGATGTCCCGGGTGGAACTTTTCAAAACACTGGAAAATACTCATATTGCGGGCCGTTTACCAAGATTGCCAAACGCCTCTCTCAGGGCTATAGGGGTGTGAATAGTCTTGATCGTGCCTGTCTAAACCACGACGTTGCCTACGCAGCCCATAAAGATACCCCCGGACGGAATCATGCGGATGATGTACTGGCCGCGGCTTCGTCGAAGATTGCTTTGTCAGACGTCCCTGAATGGGAGAAGAAGGACGCACGCGCGGTGACTGCTATTATGGCGACCAAATCCCGTTTTGGGATGGGACATCGTTCGCGTATTGGAGGCGTACGCAACCATAGCTATCTGTATGGAGGGTAAGCTATCACGTATATACTACAGTCCCCATGGGTACTGGCGTGGAGTTGGGGCTGTTAAAAAGCTTGCGGCTGCGGCTAAAGTATCTGAGTCCATAACGCGGGAATGGTTGAACCGTCAGGCAATATGGCAAATCTATCTGCCAGCCCCTCGACGTATACCACGTCCAATGTTTGATATATCAGAGGTAAACACAGTGCACCAAGCAGATTTATTATATTTACCACATGACCGAGTGAAACGGCGCACGTACAAGTACGCCCTGACCGTCGTCGATGTAGGCTCTCGGTACAAGGAAGCTGAGCCTCTCACCTCAAAAGAGTCAAAAGAGGTGGGAAAAGCATTTGAGAGGATTTATCAACGGAGCCCTCTAGTGTATCCTAGGCTTCTTCAGGTAGACCCGGGGAGAGAATTCATGGGCTCGGTATCATCACTTATGGCGAAACATGGGACTGAAATACGGCGTGGACATGTTGATCTCCATAGAGACCAAGGTATAGTGGAACGTTTCAACCGTACTCTGGCTGAGCGGTTGTTTGGACACCAGTACGCTCAAGAAATGCTGCTTGCTGCTCGTGGGTCGTCTCAGCGCTCTGCAGAATGGGTTGTCCGCTTGCCCTCGGTGATTAGAGCTTTGAACTCTGAGCCGACTCGGCTGACCGGCAAAAGGCCCGTGGATGCAATTAAACTCCAACGGGTTACGGCTCAGCCCTCGTCCGTTGTCAAAGGTAGGCCCGTTGGGCTCGAGGAAAAGCTAATCCCGTCTGATGCTCAGGTCCGCTATCTATACCAGCCTGGTGAATTGGAGGGAGGCCGGAGACGAGCTACTGACCCCGTGTGGTCTGTGACCCTGCATTCGATCCGAAATGTATTGCGGCAGAATGGCCAGCCTGCGGTATACTATTTGGAAGATGGTCCACAGCGTGGGTTTGTGCGTGAAGAGTTGATGATTGTTCCTGAGGGGACAGAGCTTCCTCCAGGTAAGATTCTTGCAATCAATTGAACACAAGGAGACTCATGTAATCTAACGGCGTCATCAGAAACAATGTTCCTAATAGATGCCCAAGAAATGCATCGTCGACACCCAGGCACATTTTGGGCCCCACCCGATGAAGAGCTTCAGCGATTGAAATCAGGGGACATCGTAAAAGTTTGTAATGGGGAGGAGCGATTTTGGGTAGTGATTCAAACTGTAGAGTACCCACAGGACTGGAATGCTTCTGATATTAGATTAACTGGTGTGCTTGATAATAACTTAGTAAGTTCTAGTGCTCGTCTCGGGGACGTTATAGAATTTCGAGGCATGCATGTATATGATATATACCCTTCGCTGCGCGAGGCTTTTACCCGTCCGGAGGACGACTGAATCCCTTCGCTGCGCGAGGCTTTTACCCGTCCGGAGGACGGCTAGGCGGCGATAAGTGCTGCGCCCCCTCTTTTTCGGTTGCAGTCCAGACAGGTCAGCCGTATGTTTCCTACGCAGTGGCCCTTGCTGTTGTCTAGCCGATCGACGCTAAACTGCTGCATATCAGCCGGCCGATACGACCACAACATTAGACAGTTACATGCAGCGCAATGGTTTTTTTGGGCCTCGTGAAGTTGCAATATGTAGTCAACTTTTAGGTCAAACCCAGGAAGTCCTTTTGCCTGGTCTAAACTCTTATAACTAACAAGCTTCCTCGATATTGTTGCGCGCACAGGCATGTACTGTGCTGTCAAATCGATTACATCTGCGGCTGCCTCGGCCGGCGGACACCCCACCCGTTTGAGCTGGTGACTATACTCCACCCGAGAGACAGCCAGATACACGAGGTTGGACCACGTAAGCCAGTCGTCAATGATCCAGACCTTCTGTGGGTCAGAGATGGTAAGACCCTGGCTAGAATGGATCGTCAAGGCATAGCCCAGGCGCCAATCATCAGTCGTGATAGCACTCTCAGCTGCAGCTATCGATACCTCTACAACATCGTTGAGTACGAGCACTTCCTTGTTTTCTGTTCCAGGTATGAGGACCTCAATATTTTGCTTCCTGCTGTCCTTGGGGTGATACAGCAGAGGCACAGGGACATCTTGGAACTGCTCCTTATGCCGCTGGAATAAGAGCGTCTGTGCCCGATCGCGGACCTTGGTGCGTGAGACCAGTATAAGATCTCTTGGCGTCCAGTCTTTAACAAACCTATTCCACTTGAGGCAGCCTGGGAGGGCCTTACGCATTTCTTCGCACTGGACCTTGTCAGACTGAAGCCGGATACGCCTTTTCAGAGCTTTTAGCTCCTCGTCTTTCGCTCTGTGGTCGACGGAAATCTCTTCGTAGTAGCCGCAGGTTTCCTGTAGCCAGTCATGGGGCATGCCACCAGCGATCGGTGGCGGCTGGCCTTGATCACCGCAACATATGACCTGGACCCCACGTTGATCGAGCCACCCCAGGAACAACTCCAGGATAGGCTTTGACACAGTGCAGACTTCGTCCCATATGATGACACGGGGAATGTATTTGTCGCCCATGCGCTCAGGCGTCCAGTCGACATCAGCGATCTGTGGACCTTTCTGGTTGCTACCAGGTACATGGAGAGATTCCCCTACCTTCCGGAAGACAAACTCTATAACCTCTCCCTCACTGTCAATCAGCTTCATTCGCCAAATGATAATAGATTCCCGGAAGTTATACTGTTTAACCTTCCCCTCACCATCTATCGTTAACAGCAACTCATCACTTGCGGTCCAATCCTCTTTTGTCTTCCAAACGGTAATAGGTCTCTTGTATTTTTTCTGCAACACCGCTAAGTCCTCCGCAGTTGCCTTAGCTCTCCGCGTCCCACACCAACGGAAGAAGCTATGGTAGGTCTGTGATTTAACCCCCCTGGTCCGCATCTCTTTGGCCAGACGATGGGTATGAGTAAACACGATGGGATCTCTCTCACGGAATAGCTCGATCGCTCTCGTTGTCTTGCCGGAGCCGCCTCCGCCATTCAGGTAACAGAATCGATGTCTCGACAGTGGGTCGTCGTAGCGTGGCGCTGCGCTATTCTCCATAATTGACAGGACGTAAGTGTCATACTGGCTGATGTACTCGGGCTTTGGAAGGTAGGCAGCGTGCTCCTTAGGCTCGTACAGCCTCTCGCCCTTGTCGCGCCACTGGGCCGGGCCAACTGTTGGAGGAAGCATCACCATCCCACCTTCTTTGCAGTTGTCACATTTGCTTTTTTGGCAATCACACCGAGGTAATACATCACCCTCGTTGCTGTGTGATGGGTGCCAAATGCAATTACAATAGCAGGGTGCCTTGACGGGTTTATTTTTCGGCACGTATGCCTCGACCCCCTCGAGCTTATGCAGCGCCGTTTTCTTGAGATATATGCTGTCAGTGGCGACCCGGACGGCCTCTGTGGGATCAAATCTGACCAGCATTGTGACGAGGTTGATATGGGCGTAGGCCAACATGCTGGCGCGTAGATGCGCGTACTGAGGCTGGCTGCCGTCGTGATATGTAAGTATCCACCCTAGAGGGAATTTCTCTGGAGCTCCGACCAGAGTGCCACTTTGCATCGTGTCGCGAACCAGGTAGTCGAGCTCCCCCTGGTCAGTCACTAGCCTGCGGGTCAACCTTTTGCAGCCAGCTTTCCTCCCTTGTGTAAATTTGCCGATGATTGCACAGCGGACATCGCGACCTTCTGGCAGCCAGACCTCTTCCTGCTTCTCGAAGGCCAGCAGGGCCTCTCTGACTCTGAGATGGACAAGCAAGCCGGTCTCTACAAAGAAGGCCAGCAGCGGCGTCGGGGCCCACCTCTTTTCCGCGAAATGTCTTCCGTACCAGGCAGGTATGACAGGATGACAGTTGTCTGTCCACACCCATTCTTGGACCTCAGCGAAGCCGGTGCCTATGTCGGTGGGGAGAGGACCATTGATGCTGACCCTGGTCATGCGGTGGCCCGGATGTCCAAACCGTTGGAACCATGGCGCAGCCTCGCCATTGCCTAGGAAGCTGGCGGGGTAGCATTCCTTCATGTCGATGCAGACGATATCTTTTAGGGTGTAGTCCATCGAATTCCAGAGCCCACCGTGCCCGTGTTCCACGCAAGCCTTTTGCACATCACCGAGAATGCTTGCTGGGGTCGGCCTCCATCCGTTTTTCTTAACAGCGACGAGGTTGGATGCGTGGTTGTCACTGAAACACCGTCTGGCGAGCGACTCCGGATCACCCAAGTCAGTATCATCAAATGACACCTCACTGGCCAGGCGTTCACAAGCCGTCACGATTTTGTCGTGATCTGTACGCTTCTTAAATGTTCGACCGTCTTGAAGAACAAACTGGTCGACGGCGAGCCGCCCTTCCGAGGAACCCCCCAGAAGCCAGACTGCAACCGGCGCACCCTGGGTGGCTTCTCTGATGGCGTCCACAATGCCACCCTCGTAGAAGTGGACCTCCCTGCTAAGCGGGAATTGTAGGTCCTTACTCCACGCGTGGCCGTTGTGAACGATGAGCTCTATGTTGCGGTGCCCGTTTTGATACTTGCCGCTGCAGTATATAATCCCACCGGCTATGTCACACAAGATGATGGCTCGTTTGAGGATCTTTTCCAGTTCAGCCACATCATTGATCGTGGCCCCGGTTCACGAACTCGTTCTTCCCACTGCTGTATTTTTCGTCGCCTAGTGGGCGTTAATCCCTGTCCTCGAAGAGCGCCTTCGAAATATTCAATAATATTCTGTGCGATACAGTTAAGGTCACCGTCACGTATCGGCGCTAGATTGGCTGGGTCCGGGTCTCGGATCTGGTAGAGACCGTACACGACCGCGGACTCTGGATAACCTTTTTCGTAATACGGCTTGTCGATCCCTGTTAGCGCGCCAGGCTTCATATCCCGAGAAAACTCGACAATACCACCCCCTTTTTGATTTCCAATTTAATCGGGTCAAATTTATCTCTGATAACCCACTCCTCCTCGGGTTCTTCTACATTGCCGTTCCAAGCCTGTCTGAGAAATTTGATCCTACAAAGGGACCTACCCCACGGGAAATATTGAATGAGCCTTGCTGCCCTCTCGTCAGTCATAGTACAGACATCTTTGTCGTCCTCCGCCCTCTCTACAAACCATGTAGAGTAAGTGCGAACGGCACCGTCTACTTCAAACTCCTCCTTGGCCTGGGCAATGAGATCAACCCACGGCTCTCCCACTGGGAGTGGGATAGGGTGAGATACCACCACATCCAGATCATAAAATCGCAGGCCCTTCCCGGGCGATGGGATCAGAGGTTTCGCTAGCCTCTTCTTTACATCCTTTGGGATGGGCCAGTCCAAGATGCTCTGCGCCCGATGTTGGGCCAGCCTGTCTGCCAGATCCTGTAGAGCCAGACCTGACCTTGGATAAGGGGGGCGAACACCCGTCTCTCGCTCATATTCAGCTCGGAGTATGAGCGCTCGCTCATGATGCAACATGTTGAGTTTGGTATATTCATAAGTTCACATTTCTCTAATTACCAATTTCAATCCTTGCTAGACGTTTAAACTCCTTCTGAAATAATAGGGTGGCGGGGGCTAGCAAAGTGGTACCCATGAGAGGGCGCCAGCGGGGTAGCTCTGGGGGGGCTTATTCGGCCGGGCGTGAGACAAAAGATACGCGCCCGTGGGCCAGTCAGCCGCGTGCGTTGGACCTCCCAGAGGCAACAGCAGCGGGTACCTCTGGGGGGGGGGGGGGGGCTATTCGGCCGGGCGTGCGAAAAAGATACGCGCCCGTGGGCCAGTCAGCCGCGTGCGTTGGACCTCCCAGAGGCAACAGCAGACGCGCCCGTGGGCCAGTCAGCCGCGTGCGTTGGACCTCCCAGAGGCAACAGCAGCGGTACCTCTGGGGGGGCTTATTCGGCCGGGGGCGTGCGAAAAAAGATACCCACCCACAGTCCAGTCGCGCCCTTTGCTGGCGCCAGCGGGGTAGCTCTGGGGGGGCTTATTCGGCCGGGCGTGAGACAAAAGATACGCGCCCGTGGGCCAGTCAGCCGCGTGCGTTGGACCTCCCAGAGGCAACAGCAGCGGCACCTCTGGGGGGGCTTATTCGGGGCGGGCGTGCTAAAAAAGATACCCACCCAGAGTCCAGTCGCGCCCTTTTGGACCTCCAAGAGGCAACAGCAGACGCGCCCGTGGGCCAGTCAGCCGCGTGCGTTGGACCTCCCAGAGGCAACAGCCCCCGTGGGCCAGTCAGCCGCCCGCGTTGGACCTCCCAGAGGCAACAGCAGCGGCACCTCTGGGGGGGCTTATTCGGGGGCGGGGCGTGCGAAAAAAGATACCAGCGGGTAGCTCTGGGGGGGCTTATTCGGCCGGGGCGTGCGAAAAAGGATAGCGCCCGTGGGGCAGTCAGCCGCGTGCGTTGGGCCTCCCAGAGGCAACAGCCCCCGTGGGCCAGTCAGCCGCCCGCGTTGGACCTCCCAGAGGAAACAGCAGCGGCACCTCTGGGGGGCTTATTCGGGGGCGGGGCGTGCGAAAAAGATACCCACCCAGAGTCCAGTCGCGTCCAGTGCTGCTCATAGGCTCCAGCCCAAAGTAATTTTCACATTCATTTTCGGATGACAATTATGGTCTAATATAACCTAGAAGACTTAGTCTATATCATGTCTCTCCAGGAAGTAGGCAAAATATCTAAGACAAATATATACATCATACTACAGTATAAGGATGGCACCCCACTATTTTCATGGGTCGAAACTATGATTAGAAAGCAAGGCACCAACCATATTAATTCCTAGTGAAATCACTAGCTTCTGTCAACAGCTCTGCATTTTGAAAATATTTAATAATTAATTTAGTGGATATGTTTTTTTAAAAGGGATTTTTTAACTTAACACTAATTAAACATAGCTCAAACCTCAAAATTTGACAGAAATAGAATGTCCAGTCGAAACTTCTTACGGAAACTATTAATTATTATTATTAATATAAATTTTTATTGAGTTTTTTGCGGGTCTTCATCATTGCACTCCGAACATGTCCATAGGTACTCAGATCCCCTCCTCAGCAATTCCCGCAGTGTCCAGCGACTGACGGATCTAGTTCTATGTTGGTTGATAAGTCTTCTTATAAGGCCACTAAGTTTCTCATTTCTGGCTGTGCCCATCATAACTACCATTTCCATCATCCGATGAAGTGACGTAGATCTGTGTTTGTCGAAGTCCTATGTTCTTCCCATGTCTCGTAGGGCATTGATGATGTCCACCCGATCCATTGGTTGCCCGTTCTCAACGACAGCACAGCCAGCCAACCTGTCCGCTCTTTCATTTCCCCGTACTCCCGCATGTCCAGGGACATAGACAAAGGTGACATTACGTATTTTGGATTTCTGCAATGACTCTACCCATTGCATGCGTGCAGAGCCCGTCTCCACTTTTTTTATCATGCTCATCGAATCACTCAGTACACATGCGTGGGTGTAGTCTTCTTCTTCTACCTTTTAGCTCCCAGTGGAGCATAGGTCTTCAACAAACACTTTCCAAGTCGTTCTGTTTTTTGCAATTCTTTTAAGATCATTCCATGTCTTCCCCATCATCTTCATCTCTGCTTCAATCTGTCTTCTCCAAGAATTCCTTGGTCTTCCTCTTTGTCTTTTCCCCTAGGGATTCCAAAAAAGGGCCTGTTGTGTAATATTCTCATTTGGCTTCCGTAGTGTGTGTCCTATCCATCGCCATCGTCTACGCTGTATCTCTTTATCCACTGGTATTTGACCGGTACATTTCCATAATTCCACGTTAGTGACTTTGTCCTGCCATTTCCATCCCTTTATTCTGCGTAAGCATCCATTAATGAAAGTCTGTACCTTCGTGATTGTCAATTTTGTTATTCTCCATGTTTCACAGCCATATAATAGAACCGACTTAACATTTGAGTTGAAAATTTTTATTTTTGTATTTAGCCTAATTTCTTTGGATTTCCATATGTTTCCCAGTGCAATGAAAGCTCCTCTTGCTTTTGATATCCTTATTTTGGTATCATTTTCTGTTCCTCCCTCTTTATCTATATTACTGCCCAGATATATGTAAAATTGTACGTCTAGTAGAGGTATTTCTCCTAGTTTTATTTGGTTATTGCCAACTGCATTAATTCTCATAATGTTGGTCTTATCTCTATTAATCTTTAGTCCTAGCTGTTGTAATCTCTCATCTAATATACTCATTTTATCCTGCATATGTTGATGGCTGTGTGATAGGAGAGCTATGTCATCAGCAAAGTCTAAATCATCAAGTTGTTTGGTCAGTGACCACTGGATCCCATTTCTGTTGTTTTGAGTTATTTTCATAATCCAATCTATGGCCAGCAGAAAGAGAAATGGAGACAGAAGGCATCCTTGCCTTACTCCTGTTCTTATTTCAAATGCTTCTGTAAGCTGTCCTTCATGCACCACACTACATTTTGTTCCTTCATACATTGTTTTTATCAGGTCGTAATGACTCAGCAACTTCCAAAGCATTCTTCTGTCTAAACTATCAAATGCCTTTTCGTAATCTATGAATCCAATATAAAGTGGGGATTTTAGTTCTAAACTTTGTTCAACTATTATACGTAGAATAGTTATTTGATCAGCACATTATCTCTTCTTCCTAAAACCTGCTTGTTCATCTCTCAAATGTTTCTCTATGTTCCTCTTGCAGTCTCTCCAGAATGATTATGCTCAGTATTTTTCCTGGTACTGATAGCATAATTCCCTTGTAATTTGTGCACTCCTGTAAGCTTCCTTTCTTTGGTAATTTGATCATATAACCTTCTTTCCGGTCTTTAGGTATTTCTTCTCCCTCCCATATTTTATCTAGTAAATTATGCAACATCTCAGTAGAGTGTTAATATTTTCTTTGATGACTTCTGCAGGAATTTCATCTGGTTCTGTAGTTTTACCATTTTTAATAGCTTGATGGCTTTCATTATTTCTTTCTTGATTGGCTTTCCACGGCTAACTTGCAACTCTTCCCCTGCTGGTAGTATATATGGAGGGTTATTT
Source organism: Megaustenia siamemsis (assembly GCA_032433765.1). Lineage (NCBI taxonomy): Eukaryota > Metazoa > Mollusca > Gastropoda > Stylommatophora > Ariophantidae > Megaustenia > Megaustenia siamemsis. The sequence continues at coordinate 37,146,521 of JAVIAB010000107.1, forward strand.
GGGCCAGGTCTGTTAAAGAGTTCTTCAAAGTGCTCTATCAATCTCTTTATTTGTTCCTTTATATTTATTACTAAGCAGATTTCCTTTCTTATCTTTAATAAAGGCATTGATCTCTTTGTATGTTCCTGTTAATTTCTTCATGCAGTTGTACAGTTCTTTCATATTTCCTTTGTTTGCTGGTTCCTCTGCCTGCTTAGCTGGTTCATCAATATATTTTCCTTAATCTCTTTTAATGCATCTTCTCATTTCTTTGTCCACCTGTGTGTACGTTTCCTGTGCCTTGGCCCTAGTACTTCATCGTTTTGCTTTTATTTATGTCTGCTTCCTTGTTCTTTCTTTTTTTAATTTTATCCAGGGTCTCTGCTGTCATCCACGTCTTATTCTGGTTTTTTCTTTTTCCCAGAGTTTTTTCCAGTTCTCCTTCAATATATCCTTCACCTGTGTCCACAAAGTATTCTATATTTACTGTTTTTTTTTCTAGTTGTTGGAGAACTTGGTACTTGTTTGATACTGCGACTGTAAATTTCTCTTTATTCCTTGTTTTTTTAAGAATCCCTACATTGTAATACTGTCTACCTTTATGTGCTGTAGTATATCTTTTCACTTTAAGTTTGGCTAACAGAAGACATAATGTAAGAATGACGTACACTTTTTATTTATACATATGTGGTCATTTTGTTTCTGCATTCTATGATCTGGTAACACCATGTAGCTTTATGTATTCTTTTATGTTGGAATCCTCCTAGGATCGTTTGATTAAAGGCACAAAAGTTCACAAATATCTGTCACTTCTTATTTATTTCTCCAAGCCCATTTTTTGTCATGATCTCTTCAAAGCCTTGGTTGTCTATTCCTACTTTTGCATTTAGATTTCCCAGCACACAACCCCTTGCCTAACTGCCAGTTTTATTTGTTGAAACATTTCCAATTGATTTCTAGTTCTTATGGCCGCTGTTTGTTGCCCGTACATGTTCTTTATTATTCTTAGATCTTTGCTCTCTAATTTATGCCTTCTGAAATTTTGATTATTTCTTTGTGCTTTACTTTGTCAAACGCTTTGGTGTAATCTATGAAACGTAGGTATAGATCTGTTTTCACCTCTATCACTCTTTCTACTAAAGATCTTATGATGTATATAGCATTACTCGTTCCTTTACCTCCAACAAAGCCACACTGTTCATCACTAATTTCTGGACTGCTTTTGTTTCGCACTCTTCGTATGAGGATTCTTAGTACGTAATATCTGAACTTTTTGCAAGTGACGTAACTGTTTCTAAAGTTTACAGAGTACATTCCTATACTATTAAACCTACATTAGATATCATCATCATGTACCAAGCCTGCTGTCGTAGGTGATCATGTCTCTCCACAACTTTCGATCTCGACAGTTATTTATCGTTTATTTTGTTGACCTTCTGCCAAGCCATTCTCTTAAGCTGTCTGGTATCTATTATCTTTGCTTCCCTCTATCTCTTCGTTCCTCAATTTTCCCAGTTGTTACAATATATTCCAGTTGTTCCCTTCTCATTACATGGCCAAAAAATTATGATTATTTCTTCCTAATATTGGAAATTATCTCTATTTTTGCTTTGGCCTCTTTCAGAACGTTTTAATTACTCTTCTTAGCTGTCCTTGGTATTCTCAACATTCTTCTGTAAAACCATATTTCTACAGCCTCCAGTGATTTTCTTGTCTGTTGTCCTAGCTTGTTCATGATTCATATCCGTATGTTAAGACTGGCTCTACGTATAATTTTAGAATTCATTTTCTTGCTTTCTCTTTGTCTTTATTGTGCATTGCGATGATGCCTTTTTCTCTGTTGTTACCATTACTTCTGTCTTTTTGCTATTACAGAAAATGTGGGCATGCTGAGCCCAAAAGCCTGGAAAGGAGATCTGCCTAAGTCAGGAGGCATCCAGAAAAGAAACCTCAGTCCCCGAAGTCAGAAGATGTAAGCTCGGATGGCCGCAGGTCTAGAAAGCAGACATTATGCAATACAGCAAATTCTATGCAAAGACTTAAGACCGACACTTAAGTCACTCGTTGGAGACGTGGCCAAAAAAGGATGAAAGATGATACCAGTTTTACAGTATCAAAAGATCCCACCCAGCAGGAGCGGAATTAGAAATCCAAAACCCCTCAGAAATAACCAAGGAAGACCGAACCTGAGCTAAAAAAATTAATGCAATGGAAAGCAGAGAGAGAGAGAGAGAGAGAGTAATACGCAAAGAACTGGAGCTCAAGAAATTGCTACAAGAACATACTATTGTGCTGCTGCCAGGAAACTCATCTTACAAGTGCACAATATTCTCCGTTAAGTGATATGAAATCTGAGGACAAGACCATCCTAGCCACGTCTATTCACTCCCTAATAAGACATTCACATGAAAAATATCAAGCCAGACATTTTATGGTTGTATGGTTATGGAAGGCTCCGGTTTCACTGCAAATGAATTAAAATCCATAATTGCTCAACCGCCCGTGCCAGTGGAAACATCCTAATTAATATCTCATCTTGAGGCAAAGGCGCGCCTCCCAGCACCAGAGCTGGAAGTTGTCAGCGACCCACAGCCGATGGCTTGCGCCAGGATCGGTGAACCAAAATCATCCAGACCCTGCTCCACCTCTCCGCGGTGCCTCCGGTAACAGACTGACTTGTCTAGTCTGGCCAAGCGAGCAGGGATCGAAGAGGGAAGACAACCCAGTACTCAAAAATGTCGCGCTGAAGTTGGATGTGTTGGGCCGAAAGGCGCAAATATAACAGTTATACTGCAAACCACAACACAACGCAGACACGTCTACTTACCGCGCTTTTAAGGGCGGATGGCGAAGAGGAATTCTACAGTCTACGAATACTCTAGATTACTTTAGTCATCGGGCGAACGTAAGCAAGTAATATCTCATCTCCCACACAAAGAAAGGTAGCTGCAGTCCTCATCATAGCAGTCTCAGCACACGCCAAAAGACATAAGGCGAAACCGCACAGAAAGTGAACACAGCCATCTGTTCCCCGTCATACGAGATCATCATTTATCGTAAGCAATCGGAATATCGAAACACGATCAAAACGGATGAAACGCACAGCTCACTGGTGTGCACAGAGTACTTAACTCAGTAGCCAGACATTAAAAACTGGATAATCGTTGGAAACTTCAACTGCCCCTCTCCAAGTTGTGGATGCCCAGACCTAAAGCAAGGTGGCGATAAGATGGAAGACAATGTCATTGAGTCTCATTATAATCTAAACAAACTCGAAGACGAGCTCTCATATTACTTTGGCTAATCATACGCAACCCAGATCTTGCCCTACAATTAAGAGAGTAGAGATCGCAATTTGAAATATTCTTCAACTATGAGGCGGTGATCATAGACCCATATTCATAACTCTTAAAAGATCCAAGATCACACATGATATCAACCTCCCTCCTAGCTGGGACTATAAAAGGAATCTGGAGTCTTTTTATTTAACAAACCAACTGCGACCTAACGAAAATCAACATATCTAAAACAACCCTAAATTCCAAAATTCACATTTTTAACTAGACTTAGATTCAATACAGCAGGAGAAGCATTTCCACGGGCAGAAGGACGGACTACCAACACTTCTGGACCACAACACTCGAAGAACTTAACACTGTGCACGGCCACTGTAGATAGAAGATGAAAAAAAATCCCACATATGAAAACGTAATCAAACATAGCAAGACAAAGGCGGCCTTCACCACGGAAGAAAATAGAAATTTGGCATGAAAAACACCCAGCCAAAATCCCTTCGACAAAGACACACACAAAACTATGAAACCTAAATAGTAGCCTTAGTGGGAACAACAGAAAGAACAAAGATAGTTTTAATTTCAGATTCCAGCTTTTCATTACCAACAAAGCAACAGCAAACCTACTGGCCAAAACTTACGAGGCAAAAAATAAACTCTTCATTTCATCAGAAAGAAATAGAGAAGTAAGAAAAAAAAAAGTAAAGTACCCCCGTCACGCCAAGTGGCGTATAGGGAATATGGTGTTAGTGACCATAAATTGTACAGGCCCTTGGCACATGATTTTTGGGGTAATGTGGTCGGTATTACGCCTGTGCCGCTTTACTTTCCCAGAAAAAAATTCGTTACCCATTAAAGGCTAGGTGAACCGGAAGCCGTCGGTTGGGATCGAACCCTACCTCTTGTCCTTTGTAGTCCAGTTCACTAACCACTGAGCTATCGCGGCTCCCAGAGAAGTAAGTCTGGAGTCCAAACTAAACTCCATAAGAAACAATGAAGAACAAGAACATTAGCAAAGTGTATGACAGCAAGGTTCAGTCTACGAGCGTTAGATAAAGCAATACCAAACTTTAAAGAGAGAAAGGCATCTAGAGTTGAGGGTATTGCTGTTGTTTTGTTTTTTTATTTCTCAAACACTTGGATCCCATCGTATGAATGTTTCTCTTGTGAATCTTTAACAAAGTTGGTACTCAGAGCAGGTTCCATCAATCTGGAAGAAGGCCCATCTTGAAACCAGGTAAGGACAAAAAGATCCAAAAATTGTAGAACCATTAGCCTCCATAGTTGTGTAAGAAAACTGAAGGAGTGGATGATCAACAGCTGATCTGACATCTGGAAATCAACTCACAACACACCCAGACACTAACAGGAAAGACCGAACAGAAGTACTGACGATCAACAGGCATATCTCACACAAGACATTAAAAAATGGCGTTCAGTGGGAAAATCAATTATAATAGCTATTTTCTTTGATCTCTCTGGTGCCTTTGACATTGTATAGAAAGGAGGACTAATGTTGCAAATTTTACAAACAGGAGTACATACATGTTCTACTGGATAAAAAAAAGCCTACCTATTCCAAAGAACCATCAAAGTGAAAACCAAACATTCATCTTAGCAAATAAGTGACCTTCACCGTTCTCCAGAAAACGGTTAGTACCCACACGTTTCTTAATGTATTGAGTTATTTGCGGGTTATCATGATTGCATGTTATCATTGCATGAAACAATGGACAACATGTCCATAGGTGCTCAGATCGCCTCCTCATCAAGTCTCTCAGTATCTAGCGACTGACGACAGTAGTGTATAATGCTGTTACGCAAGCCAAAGGTAAAGGGAAAATGTGAAGGCACATGCATTTTCTGTGCATATTTTGTGAAATTTCTGCACCAATTCTGTGCAAATGGCACCAATTCTGTGCAATCTGACCTGGCTGCCACTCGTGACCCGAGTGCCATCTTGTCAGGTGACCCTGGGCGCGCGTGACCCGACCGTCCGTGTTATCGCACGGGGATTAGGCGACAGGTAAAGTCTCGTGATCGTCGCCATCTTGTGCTCGTGTCGAGAGGGTCCGGTGACACACCGCCGCGTTATCGCACGGGGATTAGGCGGCAGGTAAAAAATGGCGCCTACTAATGCGATATGGAAATGATTGAAAGTTATTAAAATCGCGAAATAATAAAATTTGTGAAATAATAAAATTTTTATGTTAAAATGTTAGATGAAAGTTATAAAAAATATTTAAATGAAACTAAAAAAATATAGGCGACTGAAAGGTATTTAAAAATATTAAAATGAATGCGAAATTTATTTAAATTTAAAAAATATTCAAATAAATGCGAAATTTATTTACATTTAAAATGAACGCGAAACTTATTTAAAAATATTAAAATGAAAGAACATTAAGAAATTTAGTCGAAGCGATAAAAATCCACGTCTCGGTGTGCTACTGGCCGGAACCTATTCGTCTCGCTGACAAGTCACGCGTTGTAAGCCCAGTGTTTACAGTTGTAAGCCCAATGTTTACTTTTCGAAAGCTATTAACGTGTCGCGGTTCTAAAAGTTGAGGAAAGTGGTAGGGGCGATGAAATAATAAAATTTGTGAAATAATAAAATTTTAATGTTAAAAGGTTAGATGAAAGTTATTAAAATATTTAAATGAAACGTATTTACATTTTTTTAAAAATATACGCGACTGAAACTTATTTACATTAAAAAATAGTAAAATGAATGCGAAATTTATTTACATTTAAAAATATTAAAATGAAAGAACATTAAGAAAAATAGTCGAAGCGATAAAAATCCACGTATATGGTGTGGCCGGAACCTACTCGTCTCGCTGATAAGTCACGTGTTGTGTTTACTTTTCCAAGCTATTAACGTGTCGCGGTTCTAAAACTTTGGGAAAGTGGTAGGGGCGATGTGCCTAACTTTATTCTTCATAGATTTTTTAAGCCTCGGTGTAACATATCAATTGGAATAAATAGTTTAACCTGTAATACAGAGACATTATACACCCGTCAACATTCCATAGTCGTCATCAATATGTGCCACCCTCAACAGCATCATCAAGCCTCCCATTGGTGTCGCACAACTTTCGGCTCGGAGTATTATAACTGCTGGTAGTGTGTTGCTACCATAAGGCCAGGTGTACAAATAACGTTGCGATGAAACGTAGTCATCACAGAGATATTAGTGTGATGTACATTGTTCAAAATCTATTCGGAAAAACTAAAGAACATCGAACCATAAGTCTCAATACACACTATTTAGTCCTGTTCAAGAACCCGAGAGACGGAAGTCAAATTATCAATCTGGCTAAACAAATGTACCCACGGCAGGTGGGGTACCTCCAAGATAGTTTTAAGGACGCGACAGCATCTCCTCACTGTTACTTGCTGGTTGACCTTCGTCAGGATACACCTGATAATCTTAGGTTGAGAACAAAAATATTCCCAGGGGAGAGACAAATCGTCTACGTGCCAAAGTAACAAAATGTGTTATGAATCACTCAGACGACACGGTGAAATTTTGAAGTGTATGTGCGCCGCCACGCCGAGCGGTTTAAGAGCCATATTAAAAACAGCCTCTCCCAAACTCATTAACTTTTTGTGCGAGTGTTGTCATGACATATTAAAAGGTAATGTTAGACTCACTCGGCAACAGAAGTGCGAGCTACGTCGACACAAGAACAAGTTGAGACTTCTCACTAAAAAGAAACCGACTCTTAAGCGGCGGAAAGAGATTCTACAAACCGGTGGGTTCATAGTGCTTTGCTGCGACCTATATTAAGTATTCTCGGGGGAGTACTGGGTGGGTAACAATGGCCAAAAAAATGATTTTGATGGATCCTCGAATGCTCGAGGGTCTGAAACAGACTACTAGCACGTATACCTCACCCGAGGCGATCGGTGACAACTTGAGAGATTTAGATGATGAAATGCAACGTATCCTATTCCGTGATGATTTAGCACCCGCTGATAAGGCCAGAGTATACCAACGTGTTCTGCGTAAGTACTTAACTAGACTGGAACAATATAAACGACGGTCACTGGGTTCGGTCAATCTCATTCAATACAACACATCAGCAGGAAAAACACCTTCCCCACCACCATCATTCGAGGTACCACCAGAGCCGACCAAGACACCAGCAGCGGAAACCCCAAAAATAGATAATGAAACCACTCCGCAGTTAACCACGTATAAACTGAGACCTAAAAAAAGAAAGAGCGGAATCTCAACACCAAAATGGGAACGGTGGAAAAAATATTGAGACGTCATTACTTTGACCCTAGTTGACCAGGGGCGTATAGTGGTGCAACGGCCCTGCAACGTAAAACCAAACTGGGACTTAAAGAGATCAATAAATGGTTGAGTCATCAGGATGCCTATACCCTTCATAAACCAATTCGTCGCAGATTTGAAAGGCGTCCCATTATAACGAGTGGACCCCAACAGCAATATCAAGCAGACCTAATTGATTTGAGACATTTGAAAAAAAACACAACAACGGGTATTCCTATTTTTTTTCTTGCGTGGACGTTTTCAGTAAATTCGCATGGTCTGTGCCGATACGAACCAAAACCGGGAAACTGTATCTCCACAAATGCGATCTCATACTGCGTCGAAATGTCAATGGTCTGAGGGAGTTTAACGAAAAAGTGGCCGGGTTATTATCCTTAAAAAGTTCCATAGATGCATTGCTGGGTAGGGTGACATAAAAACTCATTTTACTTGTTTCACCGTCGCCTCTCCAAGTTTGGATTCGGTAGCATGTAACCCAAACAGTTGCTCAGTATTCACAGTTTTCCGTCCTTTGCATCTGGCTTTTCGGTGGTCAGATTGAAGAGCGAGACCACGACAACGGTATATATAACTACCACTTGACAAATAAAGACACGCTCTAAGTAGGGGCATAGTTTCCCAAACACCGACCACAGCATGGTCCGCTCTCTCCTCACTCCCGAGTTTACGGCTCGCAAATCGGGCTCTCCAAAAGTTTCCACTTCCTCTTCTTCTCTCATCTCTAGTTTTTGTATCTGACAATGTCCTTTGTCGGTATCCAACTGTTGAATGAGGAATCGTACCCAAACCACTTTACTAAACTCTCTTTTCGACCAAACGATGTGAGACGCTCGGTTATGATACTTTCGATTCTGTACTCGTGCTTGTCTCCAACTTTTTGAATTTCTGGTGTGTAGAATGACCCCTCTATCTCATCGCCCTTATCGTCTTTCAATACATATGTAACGGGGTTTGTTTCATTTACTCGACAGATGGAAAACAGTTCCTCCGTCCAAGCTGGGGCATAACCCTTTTAAAATTGGCTCTGCCCAGGACCAGTCTAACTCAATCACCGACCTTATACAAGGGTCTTTAAAATTTAAAGTTGTGTTTGTTACTATACAACGTGTTTCATACCTGTTCTTGATTGTCTGCGCTGACGTCGACCGCTGCCATTTTTATACTTCTATGATACAAATGGTTATAACTTCGAAGTAGGGCGGGTAGGACTCGGACATAAGACAGTTGATTGGATTTCGTGAAATATCGCCACATGCGTTGTTTCACAGTCCTATTAAAGCGTTCCACCACGGCGGCCTTAATATCTTCGTTCTGTGTAGTGAAAAAGTGAACGTTGTTCTCAGCGAGGAATTTCAGAAATGTTCCGTTCAGAAACTCTGACCCTTTATCCGTTTGAAAACTCGCGGGTTTCCTATCAAGAAATTTCTTACCGACGGCTTCCACTAAGGATTTCCCCGTTTTGGTTCGTATCGGTACAGACCATGCGAATTTACTGAAAACGTCCACGCAAGAAACCAAATAGGAATACCCGTTGTTGTGTTTTTACAAATGTCTCAAATCAATTAGGTCTGCTTGATATTGCTGTTGGGGTCCACTCGTTATAATGGGACGCCTTTGAAATCTGCGACGAATTAGTTTATGAAGAGTATAAGCATCCTGATGACTCAACCATTGATTGATCTCTTTAAGTCCCAGTTTGGTGTTACGTTGCAGGGCCGTTGCACCACTATACGCCCCTGGTCGACTAGGGTCAAAGTAATGACGTCTCAATATTTTTTCCACCGTTCCCATTTTGGTGTTGGGATTCCGCTCTTTCTTTTTTTAGGTCTCAGTTTATGCGTAGTTAACTACGGAGTATTTTAATTATCTATTTTTGGGGTTTTCGCTGCTGGCTTCTCTCCTAACCATTCCATCCTCCCTCCTCTCTCTCTCTTTCCCTCTCCTAGCGTTCCACCCTCATTCATATTTTTAGCTTCCATCCAGTGTAACACATTAATAACATTGAATAACAATCACAACAAGACTTAAAATATCTACATTTTAAACAACCAATAATATAAACATATGAAAAACGAAGGAATAATACACTCAACAAGGCTTAACATACGTGCTTTATACATATTACCATTAATACAATTGAATATCATTTTATTAAGAAACCTTATCACCTCGCTAGGAGATAAGAACAAATAATAAAAGTATTCCAACTTACAGCGTAAAATATACTTTCAGCACACGGCACTAGACTGAACAATAGTATTCAAATAAACTTCATTGAATCAATCGCACATATAACACGAAATTTCACACGCGGCTAGTTTAAATATAATCTGGTAAATAAAAGTTGGTTGACACTATTCCACCAACGACTAACATCTAGGTTAACCATTCAAAAAAGAGTATTTCTATTGGACACCCACAAACGAAATGATTGACCTCGGGCTTAACCAATCAAAGAAGAGGATTACTCTTATCGTGGTAACTGACCTCATTTTCAACTTGAAGTGCTGTCGAGTCTGACTCATTACTGGGTTACTTTAACTCGATTCGGTTCCTGATACAATCCACCTGTCGGCTCATCGGTGGGGGAAATAATACAGGTGGTGACTTACTTGAACGCGGTTTGCCCCCTGATGCAATTCCAGAGGAGTCCCATGACATCGATTTAACATCCGAAGGCTGCAATACCAATGTTTACCACCTCAATGAATGGCAGGTAACATTAAAAGTGATTATTACAGGTCAGAAAACTTACTTCCAAACCCCAAAATTTCACCTCATAGTCACAAACTTGGACTCAAAACCCTAAAAATCTACTCCATAGTCGTTATATTTAGACACAACATGCAGAAAGTTATATTCAAGACCCCAAAAATTAGGCCAAATCGCAAAAATGTTACCCCCAAAACACAAAAATTTAGGCTGATAAGCAAAAAATCGATCTCAGAACCCTAAAAATCTACTCCCATACTCATACCAGTTAGAAACAATGAACAGATAGTTATATTCAAAAACCAAAAGTTAGTCCAAATCGCAAAAATTTTACCCCTAAGACACCATTTTTCAGGGATTAATAAAAGTGATTTTTATTGAAAATCTTGCTATGAGGATGTTTAATATGAAGATTGAGGTAACCCTAGCGGTTAAATTTACTATTTTTAGTGAGTTCATAAGCGTATCCCTCAAAAATGGTCAGGAGGTCAAATTCATAAAAATGATTGTTAAGTAAATTTTTGGTATGGGGATGCCTAAAATAAAATTTTAGGTAAGCCTAGAGGTAAAATTTTATTTTTTAAACAGTTTCATAGGCGTATCCCTCAAAAATGGTCAGGAGGTAAAATTAATAAAAGTGATTTTTAATCAAAACCTTGCTACAGGGGTGTCTAAAAGAAAGTTTGAGGTAAGCCTAGAGGTTAAATTTTTTTTAAACAGTTTCATAGGTGTATCCATAAAAAAATGGTCAGGGAATAACATTTATAAAAGGGATATTTTTTCAAAATCTTGCTACGGTGATGTCTAATTAAATAAGTTTGGGTTAGGCCTAGAGTGTAAATTTACTATTTTTAAAAATATAATTTCATAGGTGTATCGCTAAAAATGGCTTGAGTTAAAAAATTATAAAAGTGATTTTAAAGTAAATTCTTGATATCGGGATATCTAAGGGGGTACAATTTTGTGATCTGTACTAACTTTTTGGACTTTAAATATAACTATGTGTTCGTGGTGTCTAACTAGTATGAGTATGGGCGTAGAATTTATTTTAGGGTTTTGAGATCGACTTTTTGAATAAGAGCCTACATTTTTGTGTTCTGGTGCTACAATTTTTTGATCTGGGCCAAATTTTAGGACCTTGAATATAACTTCGTGCACGTTGTGTCCAACTATTATGACTATGTGAGTAGCTTTTTATGATTTTTAGGTCGACTTTTTGAATATGAGCCTACATTTTTGTGTTCTCGTGGTAAAATGTTTGCAATTTGGCCTAACTTTTTTGGAATATAACTATCTGCTCGTTGTGTCCAACTATTATGACTATGGGAGTAGATTTTTAGGATTTTGTGGTCGACGTTTTTTGAAGATTTTTAGAGTTCGAGTTCAACTTTTTAATATATTTGTGTATGGGGCTATAATTTTACGATTTGTCGTAACTTTTTGGACCATAAATATAACTTTCTACTCGTTGTGTCTAACGATTATGACTATAGGAGTAGATTTTTTAGGATTTTTTGGTCGATTTTTTTAATGAGCCTAAATTTTTGTATTTTGGAGGTAAAATTTTTGCGATTTGGACTAACTTTTGGTTTTTGAATATAACTATCTGTTCATTGTGTCTAACTTGTATGAGTATGGGAGTAGATTTTAGCGTTCTGAGATCGATTTTTTGCTTATCAGCCTAAATTTTTGTGTTTTGGGGGTAACATTTTTGCGATTTGGCCTAATTTTTGGGGTCTTGAATATAACTTTCTGCATGTTGTGTCTAAATATAACGACTATGGAGTAGATTTTTAGGGTTTTGAGTCCAAGTTTGTGACTATGAGGTGAAATTTTGGGGTTTGGAAGTAAGTTTTCTGACCTGTAATAATCACTTTTAATGTTACCTGCCATTCATTGAGGTGGTAAACATTGGTATTGCAGCCTTCGGATGTTAAATCGATGTCATGGGACTCCTCTGGAATTGCATCAGGGGTCAAACTGCGTTCAAGTAAGTCACCACCTGTATTATTTCCCCCACCGATGAGCCGACAGGTGGATTGTATCAGGAACCGAATCGAGTTAAAGTAACCCAGTAATGAGTCAGACTCGACAGCACTTCAAGTTGAAAATGAGGTCAGTTACCACGATAAGAGTAATCCTCTTCTTTGATTGGTTAAGCCCGAGGTCAATCATTTCGTTTGTGGGTGTCCAATAGAAATACTCTATTTTGAATGGTTAACTTAGATGTTAGTCGTTGGTGGAATAGTGTCAACCAACTTTTATTTACCAGATTATATTTAAACTAGCCGCGTGTGAAATTTCGTGTTATATGTGCGATTGATTCAATGAAGTTTATTTGAATACTATTGTTCAGTCTAGTGCCGTGTGCTGAAAGTATATTTTACGCTGTAATTTGGAATACTTTTATGATTTTCTCTTATCTCATAGCGAGGTGATAAGGTTTATTAATAAAAGGATATTCAATTGTATCAATGGTAATATGTATAAAGACGTATGTTAAGCCTTGTTGAGTGTATTATTCCTTCGTTTTTCATATGTTTATATTATTGGTTGTTTAAAATGTAGATATTTTAAGTCTTGTTGTGATTGTTATTCAATGTTATTAATGTGTTACACTGGATGGAAGCTAAAAATATGCATGAGGGTGGAACACTAGGAGAGGGAAAGAGAGAGAGAGGATGGAATGGTAGGAGAGAAGTCTAGGTGTGGCTAGGAGAGTGAGAGAGAGAGAGTGATAAGGAGAGAAGTCTAGGAGAAGGAAGGCGAGATGATAGGCATAAATAGCGAAAATAATTAAGTGTTACAATAGAAGGGACGCTAAAAATATGAGAGGGAGAGGGCGGAACGATGCGGGAGATATAAAAGGAGAGGAGGGAGGGTGGACTGAAAGTTTAGAAGTCTAAGACTGGATAGGCGAGAGAGAGAGAATGTATGTGAGAAGATAGGCACAAATGGAGAGAATGAGTAAGTGTTTCAATGGAGGGAAATCTAAGAGGGAATAGAACAGAGAGAAGAGTGAGAGAGATAGAGAGAAATCTAGGGGAGCGAAGGAGAGATAATGGGCTTAAATGGAGAAAATGAGTAGTGTTACAATGGAGGGAGGTCTATGACGGAAGCTAAAAATACGACGGAGGGCGGAATGTTAGGAGAGAGAGGAGGTAAGATGAAATGGTAGGAGAGACGTCTAGGAGTGAGAGAGAAGTCTAGGAAGGGAAGAAGAAACAATGGGCTTAAATGGAGAGAATGACTAAGTGTTACAATAGATGGAAGTCTTGGAGGGAACAGGAGAGAGAGAGAAAGAGAGAAGTCTAGGAAGAAGGAGAGATTATATGTGTAAATTGAGAGAACGAGTAGGTGTTACAATGGAGGGAAGTAAATGAAGGAAGCTAAAACAAGGTCACACCATACGGTCCCCGAGATAACAAGGTCCCCTGACCGCCTTATCAGCATTGATGTTGTATAATCTACTAACCTGTCACTATCGATCAAGTACATCAAGAACTCCAAAGTCAGCACACACCAGACATAAACAGGTCACTTCCGGGGTCACCGGGACTAGAGGTCAACATCCCGACACGAGCTGTCATGGTTAACTCCCCCTGCGCCTAGAGTACATTAGGCGCGCCTCGCGCCTACTATATCTTTGTTAATTTACGGGCCAAATAATACACAGTTGGACCCTACTATAATACTGACGACTCCAGTTCTGTGTTGTTGATAAACTTCTTATACGCCCACTAATTTTCTTGTTTCTGACTGTGTTCATCTTAACTCCCATCTCTTTCATCCGAAGGAGTGACGTGGACTCATGGTTGTCGAAGTCCTGTATCCTTCCCACATCTCGGGGGGCATTGATGATGCCCGCCCGATCCATTGGTTGACAATCCTCAACGATAGCGCAGCTAGCCAACCTGTCCACTTATTTCATTTCCCCGTACTCCCGCATGTCCTGTGCCGTAGACAAAGCTGACCTTAAGTATTTTTTACTTCTACAATGACTCTACCAATTGCATGCGTACAGAGCCCGCCTCCACTTTTTTTTTTTTATCATGCTAATCGAATCACTCCGAATGCAGGCATGGGTGTAGTCTTGTGACTTTAACCAGATGAATGACTTGGTCACTGACATCACCTCCATCGTCATGCTACTCGTGGTCATAACGTATGTACCACTGTCTTCCTTGACTATTCTCCCTGCCGAGCGTGCTGTAAATGCCCATGCACTCATTTGGTGTCGTATTTCAGATCCGTCTGATAGATGATTGCATCTTTCACATCGGTGTTATCCCAGATGAGACATCTTGTTATAGATCACATCAACTTAATGATCTTGTACTATCTTTATCAGAATTTTGAGTTCACGTTGATCATGCATCTTACTTATTACTGGGTGGACACAGCGAACAATCAGCCGATGAAACCTTATATGAGTTTATTGCCTGTCATCTTGCATGGCGTTGAACATCATCTATGTTATAAATACATGGTGATAACATAGGTGTAAACAATCAGCAATCGGTCCATCATTCGCTCACTTCTAGTTACTGGACATCATTTTAGCCCGATGATCATTAGTGAAAGATTTCATTAGTGAAAGTATTAGTTAGAGTATTGAAGAATGTTGATATTGAGACAACTTCTAAGTTAACACTGATGGATAGTGAAATTGTCTTCTAATGCTTATCTCCGCTCTCTGCTGACACAACTATCACACTTCTGAACTGTACCACCTATTACATTGTAACTACACAGTGCAAATAACTCTCACTACTAGAGATCTAAACTAATGCCAGTGCGCCCGGTCATTTCTATCAGTCGTCTATCGCATAACGTTGCTCTACAACTTGACGGACTGACTACATATCGTCTCCTTATCTGCTCTCTACTGCCTATGCTTGTCTTTAGTTTAAATATCCCCACAGTCTTACCTATCCCAAGCTCCTTTGCGCATCCAAACTTCGCCACATCAAATTATCTTTGTCTCCCATTTACAAAACAATACGTCAATGCCATCTTTTCCACCTTCGAAACTTCCAGATCACTCTACCTTGAACTTTGGACCTTTGATACATTCACGGTCTTAATTTTTTTTTTTATATCGACTTAATTCTCTCGTCACGCACCGCCCAATCCCCACAATTTCCATGCACACATGCTCTAGTCACTATACTATTACACGTTGACATCCGCACTGACCACGACTGAGTTATATTCCCTAAATTTCCTGTCGAGTATGACAATACACGAGAATGTCCTTCTGAATGACGTAGGCACCGGTAATCCTGTATTCATCTTAATATATAACAATGACATCACAAAATGATGGATGACACCAACAAACAGCTTGTACTCAAACGACTTTGCAATCAAGCGCAGAATACATCTCTACAGCTTCACACCTGCTTAAAAAAAAAATAAAAACATTGAAGAAGGCAGAAAGCTGGAGTCTAAGAATAAGTAACATAAAAACCACACCATTTTCTCGTTCTTCAGACACAAAGAAAACACCAATTAAGTGAGAAATCTTACAATACCACAGAGAAACTCCAACACTTTTAGGAGCCACCCTTGACTGTAGACCTACCAGGAAACTCAAAATATTTAAAGATACCAAGCAAAGGTCACCCAAAGACTGGCCATGATTTTAAAAAAAAATTAGTTGGAACATTCTGAGGAGCAATTTTTTTTAAATCCTGAAGCAAGTCTACACTGGACCATTATGGAATATGTTTCAAACTCCAGTGCAACAGCAGCCAAGATAAACCTGGGAAAATTTGACTGCCCAAAATACGGCACCCAGAATAAATCTTGGAGCACAGAAAAGCAACCCCAATATAAAAATGGAGAAAACAGCAGATCCTGAGCCTCTATGATACTGTAAAAGGTACGAAAAGCTCAGTAGACAATCAGATCACCCACTGTACCAACAATTGCAAAACAACCAAAAAAACGTATAAGGAAAACCCTCAACAATATGGCGATGGAAACCTTCAGACAACAAGCACAAGTGCATATTAAAATCAAACAAATATCAATACACCCCAACCATAGACCAACACCGAAAACAGTCAAAAAGTATCCTGGATATTCCAGAAATAGCTTTCAAAAATTAGTGAAATGATACAGAATTCAGAGCCCTGTCACTCATCATGTTTTGGAAAAAAATATCCCAAAGATTGAGGGCACGGGTTTTCACATATGGAACCGCAACTTAAGCATCAAATAAGGTAGTCGTTGGTATTAACATATCTTACCCCAATAGAAAGACAGAAACACACTCTCTACCAGCCGGAGAAATGTGCAGTTTTCAGAGCAGAGGACAGTCACTCTATACAGATATGACGACTCTAAATAAACAAGCGGTTCTAACTCCAAATATTGCTATCCACAGTGATGCAGGTTCATTCCTACCAGCCATATCAAGCTCTCAAATGGAATATCAGAAATAAAGAATAACATACGTAGAATAAGAAACGAAGAAGACATTCTGGGGAACTATAAGTAGTTGGCTGTTTACAATCTTCACAGTTTGGGACGATTTCTGTTAAAACTTCCGAGAGTTTGTTTGGATGACTCAACCCGAATTTCATTTGTCGCGATGGTCTGTCTATCACTCAATCTGAAGATGCGATCGATCATCTTCCACCGAATCTTTGTTGTGGAGAACATAAACCCGAGACAAGTAAATCTTTAAATATGTGGAAGATACCTTCAGTGAAAGAGAGTTGTGAGAAAAGCAAACGCAGGTAATGAAATCGAACGAACAGAAAGTAATGAGAGTCCAAGAATCTTTGGCACCAAGGACTCATCCAATCGTTCGACTTCAACCCAACTGAAAACGTTTGGACACTACTTAGAATTGTTTTAATAGATGATTTCGAACAGAGGCGTTGAACACTTTCCTGGGACGGATAAATACTGGGAGTAGTCTGACTCGCAATTAGCAATAAACACTGGTTGGAAGTACTGTATGTACTAATATATGTCTCGCATTATGGCTTGTATTAGATATGATCTTCACTCTTAGACAACTGCAGGAAAAATGTCGGGAACAAAATATGCCGCTCTATATTGCCTTTGTGGATCTCACAAAGGCATTCGACACAGTAAACAGAGATGGTCTCTACAAGGTGTTAGAAGGCATAGGCTGCCCTCCTAAATTACTTAGGTTGATAATTTCCTTCCATGAAGACATGAATGGCAAAGTCCATTTTGATGGGAGTCCATCAGAGAATTTCAAAGTCAACAAAGGAGTGAAACAGGGATGTGTCCTCGCCCCCCACCCTTTTTGGTATATTTTTTGCTGCCCTCCTAAATTACGCCTTCGAAAACAGCTCAGGAGATATTTACATTCGCACTAGACCAGATGGCTCACTGTTCAACCTAGCACGACTAAGAGCAAAAACCAAAACAAATGTTGCCCTACTTAAAGAATTTTTATTTGCTGACGATGCAGCCCTAGTCGCTCATAGTGAGGCCACCCTACAGTCGCTGATCAACAACCTGGATAAAGTATGCGACCTTTTTTCACTGTCAATTAATGTTCAGAAGACAGTAATACTAAATCAAGGTGACTTCAAACCTCTATCTATTACTCTAAAAGACTGCCCACTAGAATCAGTACAGAAATTTACATATCTTGGATCCACAGTTACGCAAACCATCTCTCTTGATGAAGAAATAAACTGTCGAATTGGTAAGGCAGCTACGACCTTCGGCAAACTCACAAAAAGGGCATGGAACAACACGAAACTAACTCGAAAGACTAAACTCCTAATATATCAAACAGCTCTTGCTATCATTTGTTTCTGTAAGTGATGCGTTGCGAAAATGTGACTCACTATTTTCCCAAATACTGCATGAATATACATATATATATATATATATATATATATATATATATATTGTTCGACACACACGCATTAACAAATATATGGACTTCCTGTCAATATGGCGAATATGCGACTGGAACCGCTGAGGCTCTATTCGAAAAGTGTTTCTTGTTGCAGTTTACTCATATTCCAAGTCCGGCTTGCTGTCGGAACTACTGACTTTAGTGCTCGGTGCACACCGTGAGCTGTGTTTTTCATCCGGATCGTGTTTGGATATTCCGATTGGTTACGTTGAATAATGATATTGTATTGCGCAGGACAGTTTCACTGCATTCCTTTCGGTGCGGTTACGCCTTATGTCTTTTGGCGTGTGCTGCAGCTGCTATTATGGGGACTGCGGATGCCTTTCTTTGTTTAGATATTTCAACGCGATAAGATGTTAATTCGAACGATTCCACTGGGACGGGCAGTTGAGCAATTATGAATTTTAATTATTTTGCAGTGATAATGGGGCCTTCTATTAATCACAACCACAACATACGTAGGCTGTCATACACACACACACACACACACACACACACACACACACACACACACACACACACACACACACACACACACACACACAACAGAACCAGTCCTGCACTGGATACCAGCACACAGTGTCATTCCCGAAACGACAAAGCAAACACACTTGCAAAAGCAAATGGAAACCTTCGATAGTCCAACCTTACAAAGAAGCATAGACAATCCTGAAATCATCATCGAGTGCCCGTTTCCGCAACGAAGGTTGGCTACCATGGAGCGCCATTCTGCTCTTGAAACAGGGAATAGATGAGGGTGTATGAAACGGGTATGTAGCGGGGCAACAAGAGAAACAGAGCATTGATGAGAGTTGAATGAAACAGACGGTATTAGTAGAGAAATAATAAACATCTAGGGGAGACAAGCAGAAGTGGTCAGGTGTGAGTGAGTGAACTGTTTTGGGAAAAAGGCGAAATAAGCGTGAATGGGTGAGATGTTTTCAAGGGATGTAGGGAGATGAGAATAGACATAGATTTTAAAAGTCAGTGTGCATTTTGAGCCGGGTCCAGTGCGGACGTCTAGAGAAATCCAGTTAGCTTACCGCGGACTAGAAAGGAGTTGTAAATAGATGAAAGTTAAGACAGATGTAGGGCGACAGCCAATAAGTTTAGTTATCCTATTTCCAGGAGTTGTGATTGTTAATTACTAAATGTTGTGTTAGATATGGCAATATAGAATAAGTGTGATTGTCACTGTTAAAGGTAGGGTTACCTTATCGGCAAAGAAACTGATTGTGAATCAGCGAAATGGAGACAGTAGAACATTGTTGGAAACTTGTTAAGTGTCCAGCGCTCGCCGACTTTGAGGAAGTCGTAGAGAAAGACTTATGAAGAATATAGACTCAGTGTGATTGTCACTGTTAAGGTTAGGGTTACCTTATCGGCCAAGAAACTGATCGTGAATCAGTGAAATTGACACAGTAGAACATTGTTGGAAACTTGTTAAGTGTCCAGCGCTCGTCGACTTTGAGAAAGTCGTGGAGCAAGACTTATAAAGAATATAGAACAAGTGTGATTGTAGCTGTTAAGGTTAGCGTTACCTTCTCGGCGTAGAAACTGATTGCAAATCAGTGCAATCAACACGTTGTTGGATAATCTCGCCGACTTCGAGGAAGTCGTGGCGGAAAAGTTTAGGAAGCTTATGACTAAGCTTCTACCATGAAGAGAGACTTTCATCGATCGTGTAGATCGTCCACATCATTAGGAAACTTCAAGTAAGGGTCCTCAGAGACTTGGGAGCTCATGACTAGCTTCTACGACACACAATTGAACTTGTTAGTCAAGTAGTTAAACAGAGTTGGGAACTCGACAAGAGAATTCCACAGAGTTTGGGCTATATTAGCCATCCATGAGGAGTGCACCTGAGGGTGGCACTATCGTTAATCAAAGGAGGGAATTATCACTGTTAATATATGTACTGTTAGTTTGTGAAATGTGTTTACGTGATCCGGACATGTGCCTTGTCAAATAAAGATGTTTTGTGTGCAGTAAAGACTTGTGTTGAGTCATTAAAACATGTTCAGTGTTACCACCATCTAGCGAGTGAACGAGCTGGGAGAAATCGCGGGGAATTGATAAGCTACAACGTGAAGTACTACACTATAGATCATAACGGTCCAAGGAGAGTCGCGGCGGAATAACGTGAAGTATGAGGCATCAATCATGGCGGTCCAAAAGACTGGCATGGCAGTTTGAGCAAGGGGCAGATCATAAGAGTGTTGAGCAACTCGTCATTCAGCAATCCGGCCATAAGCAGCATCACGAGCCCTCGCTCATCGTGCTAAAGCACCTCTGGTACTCGGGCTCGTGGTGAAGAAGAATGATCTCAGTCTCAAGGTTGACGAGCGGTCACTCGATCGTTCACATCATCGGATAGCGACATTGATCAGTCAAGTTGATCATCAAGGTCATAAGAAGTTGATTATCAAGCATTAGTGTTTGGGCTCTCTCAGTTTTCATTATTACATCAACATATTCCAGCGCAACAAAAAAGGTATTATTACACTCTGTCTCTTGCTTTGATGGTGCAGGTCATAGGCTGATTTGTCCATCTTTTGATGTTACTCTTCCATGTTAGTCTTGGTCTGCCTCTGCCTCTTTTACCTTGTATTTTCCCCTCTAGGATTACTTTTGTAGGCTGTTGTGTCTTTTAACATGGCCCAAAAATCGCATTTGTCTTGTTCTAATTGTGCTTAGTAGTTCTCTTTTCATTTTTAGTTGTTTTAAGACTTCATCGTTTGTTTTCTTTTCCTTCCATCCAATTCTACCTATTCTTCTATATATCCACATTTCAAAGGCTTCAATTCTCTGTTCTGTTTTCTTGTCCAATGTCCATGTTTCTGCACCATATAGGAATATTTAGAAGATGTAACATTTTGCTATTCTTAGTTTTAGCCCTGGTGTTATTTGTTTTGATGTTAGTATGTTCTTCATGACATTAAAATTACTTTTTGTCATTCCTATTCTTTTGTTTATTTCAGTTGTACATTTTCCATCACTGGTTATAGTATGTCCAGGGTAGTTGTAGTTCTGAACTGTCTCCGGGTCTATTCCTTCTATTTTGATATCCACTTGTGGTTTTGAGTATCTTCTTTGTTTATGATCATAGTTTTAGTCTTTTTTGATATTCATTTCTTCTTCTTCTACCTTTTAGCTCCCAGTGGAGCATAGGTCTTCAACAAACACTTTCCAAGTCGTTCTGTTTTTTGCAATTCTTTTAAGATCATTCCATGTCTTCCCCATCATCTTCATCTCTGCTTCGATCTGTCTTCTCCAAGAATTCCTTGGTCTTCCTCTTTGTCTTTTCCCCTGTGGATTCCAAAAAAGGGCCTGTTGTGTAATACTCTCAGTTGGCTTCCGTAGTGTGTGTCCTATCCATCGCCATCGTCTTCGCTGTATCTCTTTATCCACTGGTATTTGACTGGTACATTTCCATAATTCTACGTTAGTGACTTTGTCCTGCCATTTCCATCCTTTTATTCTGCGTAAGCATCCATTAATGAAAGTCTGTACCTTCGTGATTGTCAATTTTGTTATTCTCCATGTTTCACAGCCATATAATAGGACTGACTTAACATTTGAGTTGAAAATTTATTATTTTTGTATTTAACCTAATTTCTTTGGATTTCCATATGTTTCCCAGTGCAATGAAAGCTCCTCTTGCTTTTGATATCCTTATTTTGGTATCATTTTCTGTTCCTCCCTCTTTATCTATATTACTGCTCAGTAAATATGTAAGATTGTACGTCTAGTAGAGGTATTTCTCCTAGTTTTATTTGGTTATTGCCAACTGCATTATTTCTCATAAATGTTGGTCTTATCTCTATTAATCTTTAGTCCTAGCTGTTGTGATCTTTCATCTAATATACTCATTTTATCCTGCATATGTTGATGGCTGTGTGATAGGAGAGCTATGTCATCAGCAAAGTCTAAATCATCAAGTTGTTTGGTCAGTGACCACTGGATCCCATTTCTGTTGTTTTGAGTTATTTTCATAATCCAATCTATGGCCAGTAGAAAGAGAAATGGGGACAGAAGGCATCCTTGCCTTACTCCTGTTCTTATTTCAAATGCTTCTGTAAGCTGTCCTTCATGCACCACACTACATTTTGTTCCTTCATACATTGTTTTTATCAGGTTAATAAACTTTATGGGGATTCCGTAATGACTCAGCATATTCATATCTAGTCAATATTTTTTGCTTGTCATGTTTATTTCATTAAGTAATTGTTGTAGATCTTTAGGATTTTCTGCTAGTAGTACAGTATCGTCAGGATATCTTAGGTTATTGATTATCTTTCCATTAATTTGTAGGCCTGGCATCTCTATGATGTTTTTAAAGATTTACTCAGTGTATAGATTGAACAAGCTCGGTGATAGGATATCCTGAAATAAGCTATGAAAATAGAATGGGAATAACAGCATGAAAATTCACTCTTATTACTCAATAAGTCAAGTAAGTACCTCATTGAACGGATAAGTGTATCTCTGTTGCATCCGCGAACTGCCTGTAGTCCTCATTCTGAACCATTTCCAACCTTGCGATCTGATTTGACGAGAGAGTAAGCATACCCACACCATAATCCAGTACTGAGAGCACCATAGTCTGCAAAAGCGGCAATAACAATTGCTGGAGGTTCGCCTTGGCCATGATCTTGATCTCACTGACACCTCTTCTTGCCTTTTGAATGACATTGCTAACGTGTTGATTAAAAGAAAGGGACCTATCAAATGCTGTTCCAAAAATACTTAATAGTCGGACTCCTGACGATGGTTACGCCATTGCAGTTTATGACTGGGAGGGTGTCTTTCCAATTTTCAAGACAATTCAAACAAGATAAATGAGATTTTTGGGGCATAGTAAAAGACACAGCTGACACAGCTTTTAAGCAATCTTGGAAGGGAAAATACTAGGTAAAAGAGGCAGACCAAGACTAACATGGACGAGTAACATTACAAGATGGACAAGTCAGCCTATGACAACCTGCACTATAAAAACAAGAGACAAAACGGAAAGGCGATATGAGGCCGGCACTCAATGATGATAAAGGGCAGGTGCCTTAGACGTTGAAAATCGTGGATGCCGAGGCGGAGGAGTCCATAAGGAGAGTTATAGTTATAGTTAGTCGATGGCCTCGGTATCACTGCAAACCAATTAAAATCCATAATTGCTCAACTGCCCGTGCCAGTGGAATCATCCGAATTAACATCTCATCTCATTGAAGGATCCAAACAAAGAAAGGTAGTTTCAGTCCACATCATAGCAGCCAAAGCACACACCAAAAGACATAAAGCATAGTCGCACCAAAATTGAATGTAGCCAAACTGTCCTTCGTTATACGATATCATCATTCATCGTAAACAATCGAAACACGATCCAGATGAAAAACACAGCTCACGGTATACACAGAGCACTAAAGTAAGTAGCTCCGGCACCAAGCCGAACTTGGAATATGAGGAAACAGCAACAAGGAACACTTTTCAAACACGCCCTAAAGGTTCCTACAGCCTATCCGCCATATGGACCGGAAGTACCCATAAGGAGAGTATGTGATCTGAATGACATTAGGACTGGCAAGGATTGGATAAAAGTAACAGTGGAGAAAAAGATGCTAGCCAAAGTAATCATTCGGCTTGGCGGGGAGTGTCGCAATTGGACCTATGGAGCTACTGAGGTCGTAATATGGGAATCCATCGAAAAATGTGTCCTCACCTCAGGATCCGATCATCTTCACGGATGGTTCTTTATCCCACGGACAGCGCAATGGTTGGGATTTTGGAGCATACCAACATGGCATAGAAGTGGCTATGGAATTTAGCAAGTGTAGGAATACGGTATCCACCATGAGAATGGGGCTAGAAGAAGCAATAGCGGCGAAAACGTGGTTGGTTGCACCACGCAGTCTTGGTGACGGAGTCACAAAGTATGCTACATAAGATTGACAATGTCTGCGGCAGGAGTGGATGCAGTCTTGAATGGCTCTACAGTGAGCGCGTTAACCAGGGTGTACTTTCTGGGGCATACTGGTGTACGCAGCAATAAGATAGCTGATAAACTCGTTGGCAGCTCTGGTACTGAGTGTGGCATTCTCTCGACATCGCCAAGTTTGTTCTTTATTCAGAAGAGGAGGAGAATGGGTGGGGCAATGATGCGTATATTGTGAGTCTGCGGAATCTAAAGGATCTATTCGATCCGGAGTGCTTAGTGGGAAAAACAGACGTATCAAAACCTTGGGTTCAAATTATGGGGAACCGGTGAAGATCTCAATCGCACCGCCTTTTCGTGATACTTGCTGGTGTAGCAATATCTAATAGCTGAAGAAGAAGAAAAAAATGAACTAAAATAACATTATTAATTAATTATTTATTTATTAGTTGAAGCCAAATCCATCATCAAAGCCCAGTATAATTAAAAATGGAAATAAGAACATCCAAAGCATAACTTGAGAGACGGATACCTCCAACTATCAAGAAGGGATCTAGTCATCATACTTCGCCTACGCACTGGCCACACAGAATGTGAAACCAAAATTCATGCTCACTAAACTCAAAATAAAATAAGAACTAAATAAGAAATAATTTAAATATTAATAATTTAATTAAGAATAAAATAAATAAGAGTCGCTGTATCCTGGATGATTCTTGATCCTTCCCGCACCGTTAGACGTCGCATGGGGCTTGTAGTGTTTTTCGCCACCTATCTCTATTCTGGACTAGATTGGTTCTTTAGTTATGGAAAGCCCCGGTATCACTGCAAACGAATTAAAATCCATAATTTTATTCCGCCCGTGCCAGTGGAATCATCTGAATTAATATCTCATCTCCCAAACAAAGAAAGGTAGCTGTAGTCCCCATCATAGCAGTCTCAGCACACGCCAAAAGACATAAGGCGAAACCGCACAGAAAGTGAATACAGCCAACTGTTCCCTGTCATACGATATCATCATTCATCGTAAACAATTGGAATATCGAAACATGATCAAAACGGATGAGACACACAGCTCACGGTGTGCACAGAGCACTTAACTCAGTAGCTCCTGCAACAAGCCGGACTTGGAATATGAGGAAACTGCAACAAGGAACACTTTCATACACAGCCTTCAATGGTTCCTGCCGCCTATCTACAATATTGACCGGAAGTTCACGACCTCCTGAAAATTATGGTCGTCATATTTTTTTTAATGTATAGCGCTTGATGATGTTAGGACATCGTTTTTGACTCCAATTCCGAACATATAAAACACAGTTAGTCGTCAGATTATCCCCGTCACACATCTGGACTAGATATTCGATCTTATCTAATGAGTCTATGTCTACCAACTTTACTTCTCTTATAAATGTTCTTTTTAGTGTCTCCTTTTTAGGTCTTCCTCTCTTTCTGTATCCTGATGTTTCCCATAGAAGAGAATGTTTTGGAATTCTCTTGTTGTCTCTTCTCAGTACATGTCCGGCATATGTTCATCTTCGTTCCTTAATTGTAGATGAGATATTTGGTTGCAGGGACATTTCTCTTATTTCAGTAATATAGTTCGTTCACAAATTCGTGCCCACAGAGTTGATCAATTGTCTCGGAAACTTTGATGTATTTCTGTAATTCTTTTTCATGCAATCTTTTTTTTCACCGACCTTCATATTTTATAACATTGACTACAAAGGTAGTCTGAATTTTACAGAAAATCGTTTTTTTGTTATATAATTAACGCGTGCTCTAAACATTAGATTTTTACTGTAAATTGTGTTAATTTTTTAACAATGTAAGCCAAAGGCGTATCTGTATTACACTGAATAGTAATATAACCGACCCCTTTTAGATTCCTTGCAAAAGTGCATGTACAATAACACAGTTACCTTTTGCATAGTGATTAATTTACACTTTAAAATCTTCATGATTTTCAAAAATCAAGTAGTCACTTCACAACAGCTTACAAATTATCACATATAAAGGAATATACATTAATAGTAAATATTTTGTCAAAATACGCCTCTGGACCAATTTAACAAGAAACCGGAAATGAAATTACCAAAAACCCTCGGGGTGACGGTTGTCTTACAAGTTAATTAAGAGTGCGTCTTTGTTTCACCGTTTTGATCTATATTGCTATCAAGATATATATATAACATATATATATATATATATTTATTGGTCTACTCTTTCCAATGCATGGCGATTGAGATATGTATTGCTCTCTAGGGTTTGTTATTTTTCATTATTTTTGTTTTATCCCTGTTGGTTTAAAGTTCTATTTTTTTCACCATTTATTGTCATATATATTGACATATTGTCACTTAGGAGTACTATATCATCTGCAAAATAAAGATCTAAGTAATTCTTGTCAAAGAAATGCATATAAATGCATAATGGTGTGTCCATGTTAATCATGTCTCATATCATTATGTTGTATGTGTTTAGTCACATCTCATATCTTAGTTTGTATCTGTGTTAGTCATGTGTCATATCTTTGTGTGTGCATGTTTGGGTTAGTGATATCTCATATCTTTGTGTGCATGTTTATGTTAGTCATATATCATATCTTTGTGTGTGCATGGCTGTGTATGTCACATCTCATATCCCTGTGTGTGCATGGCTATGTTAGTCACATCTCATATCTTTGTGTGTGCATGTCTATGTTGGTCATATCTCATATCTTTGTGTGCATGTCTATGTCAGGCATGTGTCATATCTTTGTGTGTACATGTCTATGTCAATTATATCTCATATCTTTATGTGCATGTTTATGTTTGTCATGTGTCATATATCTTGATGTGTGTCAGTGTTAGTCATGCCTCGTATCGCTGTGTGCATGTCTGTGTTGGTCACATCTCATATCTTTGTGTGTGCATGTCTGTGTTGGTTACCTCTAGTGACTCGGGCAGATGGTGTTCGTAAACCTGGGAGAGCCGACCATCTAAGGGCATAATCCCCCTACAGAAAAGATCATCTGCTGCCTTGCAGGAAGATTGGGGACACATGCTGGCTGAAATCGGATGCACTGGGCCACTGGCGCAGAACACAGTGCAACGTTTTAACGGGTGTTCAATCAGAGTGGATCTGGCAGACTCTAATTGTGATGTTCTGTCTGTGGGGTCGATCAACACACTTAACCTGACAGCTGACTTCATGTGAGAGTCTGGAATTCTACTCTGACTGAGTCCTGATCGCAGAGAGAGAGAGAGAGAGAGAGAGAGAGAGAGAGAGAGAGAGAGAGAGAGAAATGCATAAAAATGTGAAGATGCAGTAAAGCTAATTGTAAGGAGAAATGAAAAAAATATATAGAAACAAAAATAGAAAAAACGGTATGGTTAAAGCTTTACGTAATAAGTGGACGACACAAATTATAAAAATGTTTCGGCTCAATATTCCTTCAGCAGGAACACACACACAACACACACACACACACACACGCACGCACGCACGCACGCACACACACACACACACAAATGATATAATTTGAAATACAATTTATGTATTTATTATTTATTCTTTTTGAAATTATTTTTTTGTTTTAAATACACAGATATGTGTGCTGCATGTTTATTCCTGCTGAAGTCCTATTGAGCCAAAACGTTCTTCTAATTTGTGTCGTCTACTTAATACGTAAAGCATTAACCATACCGTTTTTTTTTCTATTATATATATATATATATATATATATATATATATATATAATTTCTCCTTAATTCTTGTCATACTATTTAATGTCATTGTTGCCTTTGCAACACTTACTCATTATGTAATGAATGGCAATTCTAAATAGCAATAGTGATAGTATACATCCCTCTTTGACTTCATTTTCAATTAAAAACCATGACTCATTCCCTCCTCTGTGCGAAGTGCTCAAATATAGCCGTCATATATGTGGTATTATGTAATGTTGGTAATTGTTGATGGTATTCCGTAATGTTTGAAGATATTCCACAAGGACAATCTATGTATGTTGCCAGTGGTGAGGAGTGTAGAACACTCCAAGGTATGAAGACAGCTTCACAAGGGAGGAACACAACACAATACTGACGTTTCGGCCAGGGGCCTTTTTCAGAGTACAAGGACAACGAAAGCAAACGATGAAACACAATTCATCGTTTGTTTTCGTTGTCCTTGTACTCTGAAAAAGGCCCCTGGCCGAAACGTCAGTATTGTGTTGTGTTCCTCCCTTGTGAAGCTGTCTTCATACCTTGGAGTGTTCTACACTCCTCACCACTGGCCTCTTGCTACCAGCTTCACCGCAGCATCGCAATTATTTGCCTGTTCCCTATGTATGTTGCCAAACGTTTTTTTTTTTAAATCTTTGAAATTGCAGATTAATGGTTGTTGTTTTTCTGGAGAAATGGAAACAAAAATAGAACAAATTGTATGGTTAAAGATTTACGTAATTGATGGACGACACAAATTTAAACGACGTTTCGGCGCAATAGGCCTTCAGTAGGAACAAACCAACAACACACACAAATATGTAAGTAAATCAAAATAATCCTACATAGCTAACTAATAAAGAAGCATCCAAAACATAATAATTTTGAACTAGTACGAGAAACCTCAAATAAAAATGACTTCCCAGTATCGTGGTCAGAAGGAAAAGAGAGAGAGAGAGAGAAGGAAAAAGAACGCGTGGTGCGGGTCAAAAACAGGTTAAAGGGTTCTAAAATTATGGGGGGGGGCATTATCTAGGTTACCTCGACTTCCACGGCACGGGCAATGTTTATACGTATCAACGTACTTACACACACATATATATATATATATACATATATATAGACACAAATACGCATACACATACTTATATATATATATATATATATATATATATATATACAGCTACACCCATACGTGTGCGTACACACGCCTGTGAAAATGTGCGCGTCCAGCCTACATCCCCAGAAGAAAACGGAATCGAATCACGACATGAAGGTGAATGTAATGAAAAAGTATAGAGAAGGTAACAATGGGCGTTTGTGGGTTTATAGAAAACCGAGGTGTGAAGGCCAGAAGTGCCCAAGGAAACAATAAGGTCCAAAACGGTAACATGGAGATACAAGATGTGGTTGGAAAAAAAAATATCCCCACGGTCGACCCAGCCGTTGGCAGAAATTTGGTACCAGGATATTACTCTGGAAAGGTGAGGAATGTTGCCTCGCATCTGAGTTTCGATGCTTGAGGCGACACTATACAGAAATCTCCGAACATTTTCTGGATGGGCGGCCGAGCACATATGGGTGTAAACTCGCGTGCTAAGACACCGGTTCAAGTCTCATACTTTACCTTTACCTTTTACAAGATGTGATCTTGATAGCTTTGTGATAGCTGCCGATGTAGTCCATAAACTTGGAGACGTCGTCCTCAGGTAGACCGGTAAGTCTGAAGCAATCATCAATGTACCGGAAGTATTTGATGGGAAGGGTACCCTAATACGAACTGAGTATTTAGTGTTCAATGTAACCCATGAATAAGCAAGCATAGCTTGAAGCCATCTTGGTAACCATGACTACATCACTGACTTGGTCATAGAAGTCACCATTGAACTCAAACGTGTTGAGGTTGGACAAGCTCAGTGAGGCGGAGAAGAGTGGCAGTATCAACAGAAGATTGTTGGTCTAGAAAGAACCGTAGAACCAGGAGGCCGACGGAGTGAGCGATAGAGGTGTAAAGATAACAAACGTTGAGGACAAAAAGTCGGTATGAGCGGCCACGGGATCGAGAGATGGAATAGAATAGTATCAAGGCATGGTTAGTGTCTTTGACATAGGAAGGAAGACTTGCCAAAATGGGCTGGAAGACACCGTCTAGATAGTCAAATAGTCGAATCCTAGCTTTACGGTTCTATTTGCCTTGCAGTTATGCTCAGGAGAGTAAAAGGCTAAGGGAGTGTATCCTGAAGTAAAACAACCCCACTGCCTTGTGGGTGAGACTTTTTTGTCAAAGGATAGCGGACCCAACCGTAAACAAACCGACGGAAGGCAACAGAAAACCACCGTCGTAATTTCTTTGTACAATCATGAATCAAATTCACTGGATACTGTAGAAATGTGGTTTTACAAAAGAATGTTGAGAATACCATGGACAGCAGAGTAATTAAAACATTCTGAAAGAGGACAAAGCAAAAAGACAGATAATTTCCAAAATTAGGAAGAAACAATTGTTTTTTGGCCATGCTTTGTTCATGAGAAGGGAACAGCTGGAATATATTGTAACAACTGGGAACATTGAGAGATGAAGAGATAGAAGGAAGCAAAGAGAAAAAATGTAAAAGGAAAATTGCACAGAACCATGAGTAGAGATTGAATTTGTGCAGAGCAGTGCAAAAGTGAATAAGAGTGTCGTAGAGTAGTATGTACATGTTCCCTACCACCATATGGCGATTTTATAGGGATTATATAAAAAAAAAGGTGGTGGAGAGTGGTGGGGACTAGTGGAAACTGGTGGAGACTGGTGTAATGGTGAACAGCTATATATGGAATATATAATAAAAATAGACTAGTGAAGGTAATCACCTCTCTCTCTCTCTCTCTCTCTCTCTCTCTTCAAAAACAAAACAAAATAACAACACATGACAGGGTGTGCTAAATTTATCAAATATTTATTATATAATTCAATACTAAGTGAAAAATATACATCAAATACTGTCCACTCGAAGAATAATATAAGTAGTTCAATACAATAGGCTAACTCGGGAAAGTAACAAGTGTCCTCACTGAGAGGTACATCACCACTGAAAGTGGTATTGAGTGGACAATAGGGGTTATAGGAGCTGTAGGAGTTATATCAATAGACATATCTATAGGAGCTGTGGGAACTGAAATGGAGGAGATAGACATAAGTGTATGTCGCATACACCGGCGTCTTATTATATCGTAGAACCCGGCGACGTATCCGACGTATTGATAACTCGACAAACTCATCGTACGAGATTGTCTGCGTGATCACGTTGTGAATATTATAATTCACCAAATCCTCAAAATTATCTGGTGAACAACTATGGGCTAACTGGCTGGGATTATTGGCTTTACACCCGCTGCAAAATACCCGGATATCACACGATTAAGCTTTCCAAACCTTTTTGGTTACCATCTTTCGGGCTGACATCTGAAAAAGATACACAAATATATACATAATAACGATATAACAAAGTGAACAAAAATATAACAACCACAGTGGAAATTTTATATATTTTTTAAATACCACAACATCTAAACATTAGTTCACTACATCTAATGTAGAATGATATAAGCACACAAAAAACATCATAATGATATGCGACACCCTAAATGTCCAATCAACTATATTCTCACCTGGCCTCGATCAAGATTGTTGCCATCGTATACAGAAGATGCTGTAATAGTCACTGTTATTTGGATAAGCCACGCTGATAAAACTATCAGGTGATAAACACGTATTTAACTGGTTGTGCTCTGTGAGACTGGAGCGTTAGTCACATTTCGATGAGACAATGACCACGGTGTTTCAAAATGAAGATGTTCAAAAATATCTCATCATGTATATCTCAGCACCGACTATCATTATATGTGTGGAACATTTAAAAATTATTACACGATATCTAACATAGTTTCATATAGCCAAACACGAACTCAACACCTAATCTGTGACACTAAGTGTCCATTCTATTTCTTTTAAGCTGGCCTTGGTCATTTTGTCGCTATCATACACAGGACCACTGTAATAATTACTCGCATAAGTCTCATAGGAGGTTGCTGGAGGTGTCATGGTGGTCATGGATCGTGCTGTTGTAGTTGGTGTTGCTATCTGAAGAGGATCAAAGTCAGCCAAGATTTCGCTCTGCAAACCTACGAGACTTTCAAACTCTGCACGAGTCAAAGTAACCCAGGCCCTGATAGGAAATTTGAACTCTGACTCCCAAAATACTGGCGAATGTGAACCATAGTCGCGTCTCTGAAAGTAGTGACAGACACAGCATTCTGCCCCGTCGCAAGTGGTTTGATCTTGTCATAGCCATTGGTAACGTAAACACTGTTACTGGGTACACCGAGAACTGTTGAAGCTGAGGTGGTATAGGTGTATGTCATCATCCTGTATTTCTCAGCGTCGACGAATGCTGATTGTCTGTAGAGGAATGCACACATCTCATATATGTGTGTGTGTATATATATATATATATATATATATATATGTATATATATATATATATATATATATATATATATATATATATATATATGGATACATGGATGATAGATAGATAGATGAATGGATGGATAAAGAGGGATTAGAACTGTGACCCGACCTAATCCGGTGTTATATGGCATGTCCAGACTTGTAAATATATAAACTGAGCACACGTGATTTAATTAGCCATGGTGTGACCAGGTGATATACAACCTGATCATTGACGTATTGTTTCGTAGATGATGTGAAAGGCATTAAGACCCTTTGCAATGATAAACCTCTAGTTTTAATCAATATGAAATACACAGTGTCACTCGTGTTACTGAGCAGTTGTTGCAACTGGCGAGTTGTAGAGGAGGGGGTTGCTCGATATCCTCTCGATAAATTCAATTATATCGTCGTACACAGGAGGTAGACCAAATGAGTCAAAATACTCAAAGTGACCACACCATTATAATATAGGGCGACCCAATAGGTACCTGGTCTGTTGCTGCGATCCGTATTGATCACGAAGGCTGCAGTCTTTGTTGAATCTTATATCGACATACAACGACTGATGTAGAGATGGAAGTAGAAGAAAATGTGAAAGATCTGTTACTTCGGCCACTTGAACAAGAGTCAGAAGGAAGGAGAAGCGGAGAGATAGCATCGATATGGCCCTTTTTTGGTAAATTACTTCCACGACCAGAAATTGTTTTCTTGTGCTAGATGGTGGATATATACGTCATCATCGCTGTGTCCCTGTTCAATCTAGAGCGCGAACGAACCACTTAGTAATCGAGATATCCAAGACCCGACAGGTTATAACGGATTCTAAACCGGGGATGAATACGAACGACATATCCAATCTCTTGCATCCTGATGTTTATGTGAGGCGAGTACATCTAGTCAGAGTCGTAGCTCGCGATCACTTGCCTAAATTATGTGTCACATGAAAACTCATCCTGTGTATTAATGTTTTGTCTCTACCTTAGGGTTATGTAACATGTACCCAAGACAGCTGCTCAGCTTTCCGTCGTGTGGATCGGTTCGTTCGCGCGTTAGATTTAACAGGGACACAGCGATGATGACGTATATAACCACCATCTGGCACAAGAAAACAATTTCTGGTCGTGGAAGTAATTTACCAAAAAAGGGCCACATCGATGCTTTCTCTCCGCTTCTCATTCCTTCTGACTCTTGTTCAAGTGGCCGAAGTACCGGATCTTCCACATTTTCTTCTACTTCCATCTCTACATCAGTCGTTGTATGTCGATATATGATTCAACAAAGACTGCAGCCTTCGTGATCAATACGGATCGCAGCAACAGACCAGGTACCTATTGGGTCGCCCTATATTATAATGACTCATTTGGTCTACCTCCTGTGTACGACGATATAATTGAATTTATCGAGAGGATATCGACCTTCTGACTCTTGTTCAAGTGGCCGAAAGTACCGGATCTTCCACATTTTCTTCTACTTCCATCTCTACATCAGTCGTTGTATGTCGATATATGCTTTGCGGATACCCAACTATTGAATGACGAATTATACCCGAACCATTTGACTAAATACTCTGTAGCTCCACCTACTCCTAAATGTTCTTGTAGAATACTTTCTATTCGATACACCTTTTTATCGCCGACTTTTTGTAGTTCCTCGTTGTAAAACGAACCTTTCAGATCTTCACCCGCATCGTCCATCAGCACATACGTTAACGGTGTGGTTTTGTTTATACGACTGACTGTAAACAGTTCCTCTGTCCACGATGGAGTATACCCTTTTTAAAATTAGTTCTGGATTGAGCTATCCAAACTCGATCACCCTCTTTAACCAACGGATAACTTTTGTCCCTCTCAGACTGATGTACTTTATTATACAACGTGTTCCACACTTGCTGTTGATTTTCTACAATAACATGGACAGGTGTCATTTTAATACTTCTATGATAAGAATAATTGTAGTTTCACATC
Source organism: Megaustenia siamemsis (assembly GCA_032433765.1). Taxonomy (NCBI): domain Eukaryota; kingdom Metazoa; phylum Mollusca; class Gastropoda; order Stylommatophora; family Ariophantidae; genus Megaustenia; species Megaustenia siamemsis. The sequence goes on from JAVIAB010000107.1 coordinate 37,180,821, forward strand.
AGCAGCGGTAGAGTTTCAAGAAATCTCAGAGTGTTAGATTTCGTAAAAAATCTCCACATCAGAGGTAAAAGTGCGGTTAAACCGCTCCACGACGGCTGCCTTTATATCCTCGTTCTCCGTAGTGAAAAAGTGCACATGTTCGTCCCGGAGATATTTGAGGAAGATTTTGTTGACGAATTCAGATCCTTTGTCCGTTTATCCGTCTTTGTTCGTTATAATTTTTACAAGTTTATCGGCCTCCTGGTGGCAAATATTTTACTAAACGCCTCCACTAAATTTTTTCCACTTTTTGATCGTATCGGAACTAACCAAGCAATCTTCGAAAAAACATCGATACACGTAACGAGATACGAGTACCCATCGTTGTATCTTCTTAATTGTCTCAGATCGATCCGATCAGCCTGATATTGATGGTTCATACTACCGACGATGATCGGGCGTCTCTTAAACCGTCGAAGGATCGGATTGTGCAGTGTTTACGTATCCTGATGACTCAGCCACTCTTTACTCTTTCCGGAGTTTATTTTTGTGCTGCGCTGCGAACCATCTACACCACCGTAGACACCCGGTCGCTGTGGATCGTAATAACGGTTTCTTAGCATCTTATCTACTGTTTTACAATTTCTCCCAGTTTGGTGTCGGAATTTTACATTTCCTTCTTTTCATGAGTTTGTACGTGCCTTCAGATTCTTTGTCAGAGACGACTTTCTTTTTCGGCCTAGGCGCGCAAACTTCATCCTGGAGATCAATAACCGCTATGCAGTGCTTGGATGAGAAAAAGAAATGTGGTAATTTCATAGCACATCTCTAATGCTATCGACAGAAGCAAATGTAAGAAAATAGAAAGATGGGGATTCATTTCTGATATTACATTTAAACATATACTAGAAAGGAGAGAAGCAAAGATAGCTTCTGTAGACTGTAAAAACAGACCTTGGAAAAGTCTTAGAAAAGAACTAGGATACAAAGAACTAGACAACAAAGTAAAGAGCTCGACCAAAAGAGGCAAGAGAACCTATATAAATAACCTGATAATGAAGGTGGAGAAAGCAACAATGACAGGTGATGGTAAAACTCTTTATAGTTTACTGAAGATGCTAACGAACACATTTACGTCTAGTGGGGCACCTGTTATGAACAAATATGGAACTATATTAACATTAAGTGAAGAAATAAAGTCACAAGGGGCTGAACACTTTAAGTAAAATCCTTAATCATCCAATACTAAAGCATTTAATAAATTTTACAGCCAAAACACCAATCTCACAGTTACATATACATTTAGATGACCTCACTTTAAGTGAAGTAGAGGCAGCTGTAAGGCTCATGGCTAGCAACAAGGCTGCAGGTGAAGATAATATAAACATCTGAGATGCTAAAAGCAATGGGTAGCCATAACTTAAAACACCCGCAGAAAATGTTGAATGCAATGTGGAAAGAAGAAAAGGTGTGGAAAAACACAGTGGAAAAAGAGGTCTAATTATCAAAATTACCAAAAAGGGCAATCTCAAGGATTGCAACAAGCTGGAGAGGTGTGACTTTTCTATCAGTTACCTCTAAAGCATTCTGTAAGTTCATCATGAACATAATCAAAGATGCAGTAGACACTATTATGTGTGAAGTACAAGCAGGATTTAGAACAGTAAGAAGCTGCCTTGATAATACTTTCACCCTAAGAATTATATCAGAAGGACATATAGAAAAGTAGAAACTACTTTTTTTCTGAATTTCATTTATTTCAAAAAGGCTTTTGACAGCATACATAGAGACTCCTTGTGGAACATACTCAAACAATATGGAATACCACCAAAAACTATTAACAGGACTGAGTGAATGGTTCAAGATTGATATCGGAGTGAAACAAGGATGTATTTTATCCTCCTTGTTATTTGGAATTGTAATCGACTTTACCTATTCAGAAGTGCTACTCAGTTGACAACAAGTATTGAATGGACACTTGGATCTCAATTGCAGGACCTTGATTTTGCGGACAACATAGTTCTTATCAATAGTAATGCGAACATGATGCAAGAAAAAACAAATGCCTTGTCATCAATGGTTAGGAAAATTTGATTTGAGTTGAACCAAGAAACAGTAAAGTTATGAAAAATCAAATTCGCCCAGAAGAAAAAATATATATTGGAGGAAAATCAGTGGAACACTTTGTATATCTTGGAAGCTGCATATATCAAGAAACACAAAGAAAGAAATTATAATTAGAATAGCAAAGGCAGCAAAGACTTTCAGAAACCTTGATAAAATATGAAAATCAAAATTGCTAAGCACAAAAACAAAGCTCAGGATTTTCAAATCAAATGTAATATCCACCCTTACTTATGCATGCGAGAGCTGAAAAACAAGTGAAGAAATAGAAAATTAACTGGATGCATTTGAAAACAAATCATCATCATTGAGTGCCGTCTCCGCATCGAAGGTTGGCTACCATGGAGCGCCATTACACACTCTCTCTCTCTTTGATGGGGTAAATTGTCATAGGTTGACTTGTACATCTTTTGATGTTACTCGTCCATGTTAGTCTTGGTCTGCCTCTGAGCTTTTACCTTGTATTTTCCCTTCCAATATTACTTTTATTAGGCTGTTGTGTCTTTTAACATGCCCCAAAAATTTCATTTGTCTTGTTCTCTCTATCTCTCTTTGCGATCAAGACTCAATCAGAGTAGGATTCCAGACTCTCTCATGAAGTCATCTGTCTGTTTAAGCGAATCGATTGCCCCATATAGTTTTTCTTTCAGGGAGGTGGGCGTGGACCACATTGCTCTTCTCGGGTCTGTGTACTGGGGGCAATCCTGTAGAACAAGTTTTGTAGTCATATTGTCCAGTGTACAATGGCATAGGCTGGTTGTACCTATTTTGAATTTGGTGAACATGTGATTTCTCATTCTATTGTGGCCAGTGCGTAGGCGAAGTATGATGACTTGATCCCTCCTTGATAGTTGCTGGTATCCGTCACTCTCGTTATGCTTTGGGTGTTCTCGTTTCCATTTTTCATGGAACTGACCTTTGAGGATGGATCCTCCCTCTTTAGCTAATTTGTCTGCGCGTTCGTTCCCGTGTATATTACAGTGTGATGGTATCCACTGAATGACTACTCTCTGGAAGTTATTGCATAGATGGTCCAGGGTTGTTCTCAAGTCATCTAGTTCATTGTTCTTGGGACTTTTTAGAGCTGAGAGTACTGACAGTGCATCAGTCAGAATCACCAATTTATTGTGTATGTTATTTTTATGTTGAGTAGCCAGTGTTGCAGCATCTCTGATGGCCTCAGTTTCTGCTTTAAAGTTGTTTGAGAATTTTCCAATAGCTATTGACTTGGTGATCTCGTCCCGATTATTTAGCGTCAAGAACACACCTCCCCCTCAATTTCTGGTGGCATTTGTAGCAGAGCCATCTGTGTATATGTGGGACCAAGAGTCCTGTGGGTAGGTATCGTGTATGTGTTTTTCTGCTACGTGTTTTCTTTCTGTGTCTAATTGGGTGCCTTTTTTCATGATTCCTGTTATATTTTCATTAAGTTCTGGTATTTTATGTTTTCCATAAAGGAGACATATCAGATGGGCCCAAGGGTTTCGACATTGTTTGGGAAAGTACTGGGTCTTCAGTAGTTAGGTCATTGGCAACTGCAGCGAAGTTGCTCCTCTTTAGTCGAACAATTCCGGAACCAGTTATTATTTGGTGCATGGGGTGGCTAAGGAGCCTTCTATATTTCTCCGCTTGTTGCAATACTTTAGTGACCCGTCTGTCATCTAAGGGTTGTAAACCTGTTACTGTTTCTAGAGTCTTGATAGGTGTAAATCTCATAGCACCAGTGATGATACGGGCAGCTTGGTTCTGTGATCTGTTAATTTTGCTAAGGTGCGATTTGGAAGCCATAGCCCAGGCTGTGACTCCATACTCAAGAACTGGTCTGACTCTTCCTAAGTATAGTCTTTTCAAAATATTGCTGTCTGCGCCCCCCCCCCCTCCCCGTTCCTGCCAATTTCTTCATAATATTTGTTCGTTTTCTGGCTTTTTTTCTTGCTCTGTCTATCTGATTTTTCCAAGTAATTCTACGATTCATGGTAACGCTAATATTGGATTTTGGTCAATAGAGAGTGTATGGTCTTTTATCTTCAAGTTTGCAGAGAGTGTGTTTCTTGATAGGCTGAAAACTGTATATGTATTTTTTTTTTTTGATTGGTAAGAACCAGGTGTTCGTCCATTTTTCAAGTTCACCTATTGCATCCTGGGTCCAGCCACCGACATACTTTCCTCGCGAGCTCATAACGCCAGATCATCTGCGTATATTGCTGAGTGTATTCTTGGTGGAATGTCCATTACGATGTCATTTATCAAAATTAAAAAGAGTGTTGGGGACAAGACTCCGCCTTCTGTGACACCTTGTTCGATAGAGACCTTCTTACTTAGTTGACTTTGAACTTGTACTCTGGGCGTTCTATCCTGAAGGTATTGAGAGACCCAATTGACTTGGCATCAAGGTTCGTCTTGTTTTAATTGTGTTTAGTAGTTCTCTTTTCATTTTTAGTCGTTTTAAAACTTCATCGTTTGTTTTCTTTTCTTTCCATCCAATTCTACCTATTCTTCTATAAATCCACATTTCAAAGGCTTCAATTTTCTGTTTTGTTTTCTTGTCTAATGTCCGTGTTTCTGCACCATACAGGAATATTGAGAAGATGTAACATTTTGCTATTCTTAGTATCAGCCCTGGTGTTATTTGTTTTAATGTTAGTATATTTTTAATGGCATTAAAATTACTTTTTGTCATACCTATTCTTTTGTTTATTTCAGTTATACATTTTCCATCACTGGTTTATGTCCCAGGTAGTTGAAAACAAATGCCTGAGGAAAATACTTTGTATACAATGGAATGAGTTCAAGACTAGCGCAGACATTTTTTTTTTAATGACAAAACATTAAAAAAATAATCAACTATAATCAAGAGACGAAGGTGGCCATATGTTGGCCATGTAATAGACAACAAAATAATCTCAAAGTGATTGAAATGCATCCAAACCTCAAATTGGAATCAGAGAGTAAAAAAAAAATAGGTCAACCTAGAGAAACACTAAAAAGAATATTAAAACGACAGACAACAATAACAGGCATCAGTTCCCTCTCTGAGATTTGAGCAACACGCCCAGAACAGAGCTGTGTAGCGAGACACAATGCAGGTCCTGTGCAAGATTTGACAGTTGAAAGATCGTCGGACACACAGTTTAGAATTTCTGCCCTATGTGTAGTCTTCGGCTCGAAAGGACAACAGACATACACAGGGCCGTCTTTACACCATTTTGGGCCCCTGCGCATAGAAATAGTGTTGGGCCCCTGGGCAAAGAAAGAGTTCTGCCCCCCCCCCCCGCAGGAATAACAAAATAAATGGTTGATAATATTAAAAATGACGTATTATTTATTTTATTGTCACTATACTAATTTCAACAAAATTGTTGTTAAAACATGCTGTACAGCTGCAACTATAATCAACATTAAACATGAAAAACAGAGAAAAGAGATTTTATTTGCATATTTTAACCCTACAACATATTCGCATGGGGCCCCTATGATCGTGGGCCCCCGGGCAAATGCCCAACGGGTCTATGGGTTAAGACGGCCCTGGACATACACACTGACAGACAGGCAGGCTGGATAGAATTAATTCATGGATCATGTAAAACATGTTTTTTTAGTGGATTGGCCATGCATGAAATGCATACTGAGTTATTACTGTAAGGGGTCAATGCATATAAATGCATAAAGATGCAAAGCTGCTGTAAAGTTGATTGTAAAGGAGACATTTTAAAAAAATGGTATGGTTAAAGCTTTACGTAATTAATGGACGACACAGTTTGAACGACGTTTCGGCTCAATACGTCTTCAGCAGGAACAACAAACAGCACCGGAATACCAGTCAATATGGCGGATAGGTGGCAAGAACCATTGAGGCATAGTCTGAAAAGTGTTCCTAGTTGCAGTCTCCTCATATTCCAAGTCCGGCTTTCTGCAGGAGCTACTGAGTTTAGTGTTCTGTGCACACCGTGAGCTGTGCGCTTCATTCGTTTTGATCGTGTTTCAATATTCTGATTGCTTAAGATGAATGATGATATCGTATGACGGGGTCATCTAGTTTCATCTAGTGAACATGTGATTGTTGATGGCTGTGTTCACTTTCTGTGCGGTTTCGCCTTATGTCTTTTGGCGTGTACTGAGACTGCAATGATGGATACTGCAGCTACCTCTTTGTTTCAGAGATGAAATATTAATTCGGATGATTCCATTGGCACGAGCAGTTATGGATTTTGATACGTTTACAGTTATACCGAGGCCTTCCAAAACCATAACAAACCACACACACACACATATGTAAGTAAATAAAATGAGCCCTACATAGTTAACTAATAATGAAGTATCTAAAACAAAATAATTTCGAACTAGAATGAGGAATACAAATGAAAATGTCAGCCCTGCGTATTGCGCTGTGGCCTGAAGGAAAATGAACAAGGGGTAGAATACGCGGTGTAGTTGATCAAATAATGGCAAGGTCAAAACACAGGTTTTTAAAAATGTATATGGGGGATATTGTATAGGTTACCTCAACTATACCTCCACCAGCAATGTATATACGTATCTGCGTATATGCAACCATGCGAGAATAAACATACTTGTATACATACATAAGCCACATGGGTGTCACCAGATCATAGAACGGAAAATCAAATTGATCACATATGTATTAATAATAAGTTTAAGTCATCCTTACAGGATGTAAAAGTATATAGAGGGGCAGATGTAGCTTCTGATCATCATTTTCTGTTAGTCAAACTTAAAATTAAACTAAAAAGGTATACTACAACGAATAAGGGTAGAAAGTATTTCAATGTAGGGTTTCTTAAAGAACAAGGAATTAAAAATAAATTCGCAGTCACAATATCAAACAAATACCAAGTCCTCCAACAACTAGAAAATACAATAAATATAGAAGATCATTGGAAACAGGTAAAAAATATATGGAAAGAGACATGCGAAGAAACATTGGGGAAAAGAGAACGCCAGAATAAGGCATGGATGACAGCAGAGACCCTGGATAAAATTAAAGAAAGAAAGAACAAGAAAGCAGACATAAATACAAGCAAAACAAGAAGTAATAAAGTCAAGACACAGGAAGCTTATACAGCGGTGAACAAAGAAGTGAGAAGATGCATTAAAAGGGATAAGAGGAAATATATAGATGAACTAGCTAAAGAACCAGCAAACAAAGGAAATATGAAAGAACTGTACAACTGCATGAAGAAATTAACAGGAACATACAAAGAGATCAATGCCTTTATTAAAGATAAGAAAGGAAATCTGCTTAGTAATAAATATAAAGGAACAAATAAAGAGATTGATAGAGCACTTTGAAGAACTCTTTAACAGACCTGGCCCAAATAACCCTCCATATATACTACCAGCAGGGGAAGAGTTGCAAGTTAGCCGTGGAAAGCCAATCAAGAAAGAAATAATGAAAGCCATCAAGCTATTAAAAATGGTAAAACTACAGAACCAGATGAAATTCCTGCAGAAGTCATCAAAGAAAATAACACTCTACTGAGATGTTGCATAATTTACTAGATAAAATATGGGAGGGAGAAGAAATACCTAAAGACCGGAAAGAAGGTTATATGATCAAATTACCAAAGAAAGGAAGCTTACAGGAGTGCACAAATTACAAGGGAATTATGCTATCAGTACCAGGAAAAATACTGAGCATAATCATTCTGGAGAGACTGCAAGAGGAACATAGAGAAACATTTGAGAGATGAACAAGCAGGTTTTAGGAAGAACAGATCATGTGCTGATCAAATAACTACTCTACGTATAATAGTTGAACAAAGTTTAGAACTAAAATCCCCACTTTATATTGGATTCATAGATTACGAAAAGGCATTTGATAGTTTAGACAGAAGAATGCTTTGGAAGTTGCTGAGTCATTACGGAATCCCCATAAAGTTTATTAACTTGATAAAAACAATGTATGAAGGAACAAAATGTAGTGTGGTGCATGAAGGACAGCTTACAGAAGCATTTGAAATAAGAACAGGAGTAAGGCAAGGATGCCTTCTGTCTCCATTTCTGTTTCTTCTGGCCATAGATTGGATTATGAAAATAACTCAAAACAACAGAAATGGGATCCAGTGGTCACTGACCAAACAACTTGATGATTTAGACTTTGCTGATGACATAGCTCTCCTATCACACAGCCATCAACAGATGCAGGATAAAATGAGTATATTAGATGAGAGATTACAACAGCTAGGACTAAAGATTAATAGAGATAAGACCAACATTATGAGAAATAATGCAGTTGGCAATAACCAAATAAAACTAGGAGAAATACCTCTACTAGACGTACAATTTTACATATATCTGGGCAGTAATATAGATAAAGAGGGAGGAACAGAAAATGATACCAAAATAAGGATATCAAAAGCAAGAGGAGCTTTCATTGCACTGGGAAACATATGGAAATCCAAAGAAATTAGGTTAAATACAAAAATACAAATTTTCAACTCAAATGTTAAGTCGGTCCTATTATATGGCTGTGAAACATGGAGAATAACAAAATTGACAATCACGAAGGTACAGACTTTCATTAATGGATGCTTACGCAGAATAAAGGGATGGAAATGGCAGGACAAAGTCACTAACGTGGAATTATGGAAATGTACCAGTCAAATACCAGTGGATAAAGAGATACAGCGTAGACGATGACGATGGATAGTACACACACTACGGAAGCCAACTGAGAGTATTACACAACAGGCCCTTTTTTGGAATCCCCAGGGGAAAAGACAAAGAGGAAGACCAAGAAATTCTTGGAGAAGATAGATAGAAGCAGAGATGAAGATGATGGGGAAGACATGGAATGATCTTAAAATAATGGCAAAAAGCAGAACGACTTGGAAAGTGTTTGTTGAAGACCTATGCTCCACTGGGAGCTAAAAGGTAGAAGAAGACACATACATATACATATATACACACACATATATATATATATATATATATATATATATATATATACGCCCGTATATGTATGTGTGTGTGTGTGTGTGTGTGTATATCCCCGTAAAGGCGCATATTTAGATATCGCTCCGGGTAGACGGGACCCGTAAACCTTGGCTGGCAACCCGTCTAGAAGAAGGAAAACTTCGACCACAAAACCCTCCACTACCTTGTGGACTAGATTTTAGTTAGAATCGAAGGTTATAGGAGTACACCCAAAGTAAAAATCCGTAGGGAGGGCTCCTAAGGCAGTACGCTGCGTTAACCGTCTTTCTGGCATCCCCTGCACCTTCTTTCAATTCCGAACCTATGGACTACATCCCTCCTTCGGAAATTCTTGAAACGAAGTCGAGAGGGTGATAGTGCGACTAGGTAAAGCACTATTTCCATATTCCGTGTCCAGGCAGAGTAGGCAAAGTGAAATGAGGAAGAAAGCACCCATTTTTAAACTTGGCACATGGAACGTAAGGACCACTGAAAGAAGGGCAAATTAGAACAGCCCTCATAGATAAAGAAATAAATTGGCTACATGTCGATATTGCTGCCCTCCAAGAAACAAGACTCTCAGACTGTGGTTCTGTAAAGGAAGAAAATTATACTTTTTTTCTGGTAATGTCTAAGCCCTTGAAAAGCCACGTCTACATGGAGTAGGCTTCGTTGTACATAACAAACATATAAACCCCATAATCATACCAAAAGTAGTGTCCGAACGCTCAATGATACTTCAGCTGCATACAAAGAGTGGATTAATAAACGTCATTAGTGCCTATGCACCAACGTTGGCTGCCTCAGGTGAAGAGAAAGACAACTTCTACCAACAACTTCAAATGATCATAGACTCACTTCCAAAAGAAGAGCTATTATATATACTTGGTGATTTCAACGCACTCACAGGATCTGATCAACAATCTTGTCTAACATATCTAGGCCATCACGGCATTGGAAAAATCAACGAAAATGGCCAGAGTTTCCTAGAATTCTGTTCAGATAATCATATATGTGTAACTAATACCTACTTTAATGTAAAACATAAACATAAATCAACATGGCGTCGTGCTACAAGTGGTCACTGACACCAACTAGACCTAGTTCTAACACGTAGGCAGTCTTTAAACAACATCAGAATAACACGAGCATATCACAGCGCAGACTGCAATACAGACCATTAGAAAGATCATCTCGTCATTAGTACGATTAAAGCTAGAAGTAATCGCATTTACAAATCAAGAGAGCCTTCAGCGACCAAGATCAACATCACAGCGACTCAAGTCTCATCAAATAAAGACATTTTTAGATCTAAGTTTGAAGAACACGTAGAATAAACAAAAGATTCATCAAATGTGGATGACAACTGGTACTCTGAAAACATACATCTATAATTGCGCTCTATCTACCTAAAAAGTTCACAAAAAACGACTGGGTCGAAGAAAATGCAACAAGACTAGACCCACTAATAGTTAATAAGAAAAAGGCAATACTGAACTTCAAAAACAACCCCACGCAAATCACCAAGGACCAGCTTAAACATGCACAAGCCACACTACAACGTGAAGCAAGAAGATGCACAAATGAATACTGGAACAACTCCACTCAGTAAATAGAGAAGAGCTCTACAGGGTGTTAGAAAGTTTATACTGCCCACCTAAATTACTTAAGCTGATTATATCCTTTCATGAAAACATGAATGCTAAAATCCACTTTGATGGGAGTCCATCAGAGAGTTTTAAAGTCAACAACGGAGTGAAGCAGGGATTTGTCCTCGCCCCCACCCTTTTTGGTATATTTTTTGCTGCCCTTCTAAATTACGCCTTCGAAAACAGCTCAGGAGATTTTTACATTCGCACAAGATCAGATGTCTCACTGTTCAACTTAGCACGACTAAGAGCAAAAACCAAAACAAATGTTGCCCTACTTAAAGAACTTTTATTTGCTGACGATGCAGCCTTAGTCGCTCACAGTGAAGTCACCCTACAATCGCTGATCAACAACCTGGATAAAGCATGCGGCCTTTTTCAAAATGTCAATTAGTGTTCAGAAAACAGTAATACTAAGCCAAGGCGACATCAAACCTCTATTAATTACGTTAAAAGATTGTCCACTAGAATCAATTAAGAAATTCACGTATCTTGGATCCACAATTACTCAAACCACTTCTCTTGATGGTGAAACAAACAGCCGAATTGGTAAGGCAGCTACGACTTTCGGCAAACTCACAGAAAGGGCCTGGAACAACACGAAACTAACACTAAAGACCAAAATGCTAAATATATCGAACTTGTGTGCTTAGCACACATATGGATCTGAAACCTGGACAAAATACTCAAATCACGAAAAAAGACTAAATGTCTTCCATATGCAATGTCTCCGTAGAAAAACGCACATCAAATGACAGGACAAAATAACCAACTTAACTGTCCTGCAACGTGCTAAGACCCCAACAATCAAGTTGATGCTCAGATGTCGAAAACTAAGATGGCTGGGGCACGTCCAGCGCACTAATAGACGAAAAACGCTTCCCCTAGCAAATACTATATGGTGAACAAATACACGGAAAAAAACAAATCGGCCGACCTAAACTACGAAATAGAGATATTTGTAAATCCTCTCTGAATGACTTCTCCATCTGTGAAAATGACTGGGAACATCTGGCAAGTGATCGCACATAATAAAGAGCATGTATAAGGAATGGTATAACATCATTTGAGTCTGTGCTAAGGCAAAACTTATAGAAAAGATACATGCCACAGTACTGATCCACAGGGTTTTCCAAAGGATGGAAAACCCTGTGGATCAGTGGGCGTGACAGTGTCCAGCGACTGACGACTCCAGTTCTTTGTTGGTTTTGATAAGTCTTCTTACACGGCCACTAAGTTTCTCATTTCTGGCTGTGCCCATCTTAACTCCCATTTCCATCATCCGAAGAAGTAACGTGGATCTGTGTTTGTCGAAGTCCTATGCTCTTCCCACATCTCGGAGGGCATTGATGATGTCCGCCCGATCCATTGGTTGCCCGTCCTCAACGACAGCGCAGCTAGCCAACCTGTCCACTCTTTCATTTCCCCGTACTCCCGCATGTCCAGGGACATAGACAAAGGTGACCTTACGTATTTTGGATTTCTGCAACGACTCTACCCATTGCATGCGTGCAGAACCCGCCTCAATTTTTTTTATCATGCTCATCGAATCACTCAGTATACATGCGTGGGTGTAGTCTTGTGACTTTAACCAGATGAATGACTTGGTCACTGACATCACCTCCATCGTCATGCTACTCGTGGTCATGACGTATGCACGACTATCTTCTTTGATTATTCTGCCTGCCGAGCGTGCTGTAAATGCCCATGCACTTCATTGGTGTCGTCTTACAGATCCGTCTGTATAGATGACTGCATCTTTCTCATCGGTGTTATCGCAGAAGTTTCCTTGAATGACGTAGGCACCGGTATCCACTCCTCACCAACGCTGATATTGGTAAGCCCACAAGCCTGTTTGATGACATCTTCTGCTCGGCCCACCCATGATTTGCCTCTTTTTAGCCTGGCACCTTTCCCTGTGTTGAACACGTGGTGCAATGGGTGCTCTTTATCTGTACTAATCTTCAGGTATGCTCGTGCTCTCCAGATCCTGATTCTGTCATCCATGGTTGGAAAGTCAAGAAGATACCTCATTGCTACACAGGGAGTGTCCCTCATACATCCCAAGATAATGCACATGGCTTCATTTTGTATTTTATCCAGCCTATCAATTTGAGTCGTACTGACAGTAAGAATTTTCATGGCATACTCGATTGGTGCGAGGACTAATCCCTGGAACAGAAGAGTAAGTAGCCTTTGCTCGATGTTGGCAGCTGTCATGACCTTCATGGCGGCTAATTCTTTGCGGGATTTTGTTTTCATATGGTCGACGTGGTCCCGAAAACACAGGCTGCGATAAAACTTAACTCCGAGGTATGTCATCAACTTGTTCCTGGTCGCCTCATCAGCTCCCATTTGCACTACCGGTGTGGTCGTATTAACGATATGATTGTTACGGGAGAACCATGAAACTGATGCTTTATTAGGATTAACCATGCAAGACGAACTCGATCGCATTTCTTCCTGGTGTGTGGTATCAGGTGCCGTGGTATATTACACGCACATACATACATACACAATTATTTCACACATCATATTTCCCACACATCACCCGATTGGGTCAGTTCCAGAGGTCACTGAACATGTCGCAACATAACGTATTACCACGCCTGATAACGTATTGCGTTAGCTGCTATAAATAGACGGTCCTCGACCCGATAAACGTAAGGGGTATAAAACCCCCAGTCGATCAGTGTACACGCACACACACAGATAACCAGCGTCTGTTGCCAGGTGGCTTGTGTTTGTTTTCTTTGAATATGGAGTCGTGTAGCTTGAATACGCCAACTTCGTTTGATGTCATTTATCAGCGCATATTTATGTCACGTGGTAATGAGACTGTAGTTCCATTGTCTAAAGATGGCGTTAAGGCAGTCTCGGTTTGTGTTTTTCGTAACAGACCATTGATAAATATAAGGACATATAACGGTGATATTTTTTTTGAAGTTTCCTACCAGAACTGGGATAACACTGTCGAGAGAGGAATTTATCACGTTAGTTGAGATGCGAGAGCAAATTTTAACCGCTTATGCTAACCTCAACTACACGCCACCTGTTGTTAACCACCAAAACTACACGCCATCTCTCGTTAACCACCAGAACTACATACCACTCTTGTTAACCCGAATCTCATCAACTTCACGCCCCCTAACCCTAACCCTAATCAGAACTACATACCACTCTTGTTAACCCGAATCTCATCAACTTCACGCCCCCTTTTTTTAACCAAGGGAACCACACTCTTGTTAATCAGACGACAGATCCGGCAGCCAATAAGGATGTCCCGGGTGTTTCAGCAGAGTCACCAATTACCTATTCCAGCTTTGATCAAGGTTTTGTCAAAATGGAGGGCGGTTGTGTTTTGAAGGCTAATGAAACTTCTTATGCACCTGTGTTTGATAGACATTTAACAGACAGTACCACCAAAACAGGAGGGAGGAAACCCAGACGCTTAAAATTATCAACAACCGGAAAGTAATATATATTTTCAAATATGTGTTGTATATTTGTTGTATTAATACAGTTGTGAAATATAGAATTTTGTTTTGCTTTACATTGAATGAGAAAGAGCGAGCACTATTTAATATAGTCACTTTTTAATATTAGCACAATCTTACGCCAACACATGATGATAACACACTCGACCAATAATCTTTCCCCAAGAACCGCTTTCCTGGCACATGATGTTAGCGATACTAATAACACACACGACCATTCAAAAATAAGGCACATCGCCCCAAGTTTTAGAACCGCTTTTGTCCCCGCCCGCGAGAGACAGACCCGCCACCCGCGCGAGATAGCCGGCGTGAGCGACGACCCGCTATCCGACCCGCGAGATAACCGGTGTGAGACGACCCTAGAACCGCTGACCACAAGTTTTAGAACCGCTGTTGTCCCCCGAGATAGCCGGCGAGCGACAGAGACGACATCCGCGAGTGACGCGCCGAGAGGGGTCACGACCCGCGCCGCACGCCTTCACGCCCCGCCGCACGCCCCGCTGCACACGAGATAAGCCGATTATCGGACTTTTGCACGGATTTGGTGCCAAAAATATACATGTTTCGTGCGGTATCGGTGCAAAATCCTTTGTCTTTCGGTGCGTGTTTATGCACATTGGGATAGCGAAAACCCTGCACCTTACTACTTACGAGCATACCTGAAGATTAGTACAGATACAGAGCATCCGGGAGCCGCGATAGCTCAGTGGTTAGTGAACTGGACTACAATGGACAAGGTGTAGGGTTCGATCCCAACCGATGGCTTCCGGGTTCACCCAGTCTTAAATGGGTACCGGATTTTTTTCTGGGAAAGTAAAGCAGCACGGGCGTAATACCGACCACATTACCCCAAAAATCATTTGCTGAAGGTCTGTAAAATATAGGGTCACTAACATTATATTTACCTATACGCCAGATGGCGTGACGGGGGTACTTTACTTTACTTTTTACAGAGCATCCATTGTACCACGTGCTCAACACAGAGAAAGGTGACAGGCTAAAAAGAGGCAAATCATGGGTGGGCCGAGCAGAAGTTGTCATCAAACGGGTCTATGGGCTTACCAATATCAGCGTTGGTGAAGAGTGGATACCGGTGCCTACGTCATTCAAGGGAACTTTCTCGTGTATTGTCACACTCGACAGGAAAAGTAGGCAACAGAACCCGGTCGTGGTTAGTGCTGAGGTCAACGGTCTCATCTGCGATAACACCGATGAGAAAGATGCAGTCATCTATACAGACGGATCTGTAAGACGACACCAAAGAAATGCATGGGCATTTACAGCACGCTCGGCAGGCAGAATAGTCTACGAAGACAGTGGTGCATACGTCGTGACCACGAGTAGCATGACAATGGAGGCGATGGCAGTGACCAAGGCATTCAAATGGTTAGAGTCACAAGACTACACCCACGCATGTATACTGAGTGATTCGATGAGCATGATAAAAAAATGTGGAGGCGGGCTCTGTACGCATGCAATGGGTAGAGTCGTTGCAGAAATCCAAAATACGTAAGGTCACCTTTGTCTATGTCCCTGGACATGCGGGAGTACGGGGAAATGAAAGGGTGGACAGGTTGGCTAGCTGCGCTGTCGTTGAGGACGGGCAACCAATGGATCGGGCGGACATCATCAATGTCCTCCGAGATGTGGGAAGAGCACAGGACTTCGACAAACACAGATCCACGTCACTTCTTCGGATGATGGAAATGGGAGTTAAGTTGGGCACAGCCAGTTGGGCACAGCCAGAAATGAGACACTTAGTGGCCGTGTAAGAAGACTTATCAGCCAACATAGAACTGGATTCATCAGTCGCTGGACAAATGGATGTTGGCTCGGAAGACCAACTTCCACATCTGAGTATCACCTTCCTCTGAAACAGTGCCGCGGCGATCCATCTAATGAGGAAGGGGTGCACAGCCAGTTTGAGGAGCATATGCATGAGATATTCAAGCGGTACCCTGTTGTATGCATCCTCCAGATCTATAGCAGCAGCACTTGTCTCCTCTCGTCTCTGGAAGCCTTCGAAGACGTCATAGGCAAAGTCTGCCGCATTGAGTCATGTCTCTTTGTTATATCTATTACCTCCGAGTGTGGGTGGGAATGCGCGTTTTTGTTCAAAGTGACAGGTGAGGACACTGGCAACTATTTTCTCCAGCAGCTTGCCCGCAGTGTTCTGCATTGTGATGATTCTGTAGGCACTGATCTGAGAATGGTCCTTGTTTGGCTTCGGTAACGGTAGTAAGTAGCTGTGTAGCCACTCCTTAATCTGGCCACTTCGAATGCTGGCATTAAACTCATTGGCCAATTTTGTCAAGTCGTCGTCAGCTAAATCGCCTATGTCATCGTACCGAACACCATCTGGACCAGGAGCAGTGTTGTGTGAGCTTTTAAGTGTTGTCCGAATGGTATCGGTTGTGATTGTGAGATCTTCTTCCAGCCCTATATCCTTATACAATTTTGACAGCGATCCCCGTATCCTCATTCTTACAGCCTCATTTCTTTGGTCCGTCTGCTCAATGTAGCGGGCAAGCAGGGCCTTCCCTTTGCTCTCATCAGATTTTGCCATATCCGGCCTGTGCTCTGAAAGTCTGGTATGCCTCTGTGTCGTGTTGTGCCATTCATGCACTGATGAACGCGCCAGAACGTGGCTAGCGATTTTTCTGACTACACTTTTTTACATAAGTCATCCAATTTGGCATCTTTAGCCTGCTTAGCACATAGTTTAAAGTGCATCATTTTTTGGTCGACCTCTACTTTCAGACGCTTCAAGAGCTCAGGTTGTGTTCTTCCATTCTTTCTGGCTTTCTGCCATGTCTTGGCCGTATGTCTCTTACTCCGCCAAGCTTCCTCGACTTCTACGTTCCACCAGAGTGGCTGCATCCATCTATCCTGCCTCCTACGAGGGGCGCTCTGTTTCCTATGTCTGATTTTGCTAATGACGTCCTGGTCTGTTTTCTCATAGTGGAATGTGTGGAGCTTTCTTTTCTGGCTTTTATTTCTGCTTTTCTCAATTAGGAGGACACATGGATAGTGATCACTTCCGTGGAACTCCAATGCACTCCACTTGCAAACCGGTGCAAGACAGTTCCTTGTGTGCATGTCTATGTTAGTCACATCTCATACCTTTGTGTGTGCATGTCTATGTTAGTTTTGCCTCATATATTTGTGTGTATGTCCATGCTGGTCACATCTCAAGCTTAATGTGTGTCTGTTTATATTAGTCATGTCTCATATCTTTGTGTGTTTATGTTAATCATGTCTCATATCTTTGTGTGTGCATGGCTGTGTTTAGTCATATCTCATTAGGGTGCAGACCCCAGTTCATTTCGTGATTGTTAATGTGTATGCTTGTAATGGGAAGGTGAATACACAACAATGGCAGAATCTCTTTGAGTTCGATGAAGAGAATGTCATTTTTTGCGGAGACTTTAATGCTAGAGGAAACCAGTGGGGTAACGTCATAACCAACAAGCAGGGATAAGACCTAGAGAACGCACTGGTATCGACCGATTTAGTGTGCTTGAATGATGGAAGGGCAACAAGAATGGCCACTCAAACAGGGGACTCTGATAGTGTCATAGACCTGGCACTGGTGTCTTCCACCTTCGCATCGGTTTGCAGGTGGAATAAACTGGGGTTCCACGGAAGTGTATATATATATATATATATATATATATATATATATATATATATATATATATATATATATATATATATATCATCCTCATCATCAAGAACCATGCCTGCTGACATAGGTGATGTCTCTCCACAACTTTCGATCTCGCCAGTTATTTATCATTTCTGTTGTTGACCATTCTCTTAAGTTGTCTGGCTTCTTTTCTCTTTGCTTCCCCATATCTATTCGTCCCTCAATTTTCCCAGTTGTTACAATATATTCCAGCTGTTCCCTTCTCATTACATGGCCCCAAAAAAATGATGATTGCTTCTTCCTAATATTTGATATTAACTCTCTTCGTGCTTTGTCATCTTGCAGAACGTTTTAATTACTCTTCTTAGTAGTCCATGATAGTCTCAACATTCTTCTGTAAAACAATACTTATACAGCTTCCAATGACTTTCTTGTATATTGTCCTATTGTCAGTGATTCACATTGATATGTTAAGACTGACTCTATATAACATTTAAGAACTCTTTTTCTTGTTTTATTTTCAAAAATGGATTGCACAGTATCTTCTTCATTTTTTGGAAAGTTGCTTCAGCCAATCTGCATCTCGCCTCTGTTGTACATCTACCATCTGAGGTTCACCAATCTGGTTTGTAGTCCAGTTCACTAACCACTGAGCTATCGCGGCTCCCGCGACACTTCGGTGTTCCCCTATATCTCTTGTGTCTGGGCTGTTTATTTTTTATTTTCAATTATAGATGTATATTCTCAGAGAGTACCAGTTGCCATCCACACTTGATGAATCTTCTGCTTATTCTATGAGTTCTTCAAACTTAGATCTAAAAATGTCTTTATTTGATGAGACTTTAGTCGTTGTGATGTTGATTTTGGTCGCCGAAGGCTCTCTTAATTTGTAAATGCGATTACTTCTAGCTTTAATCTTACTACAAATCAGAGCTGAGGTTAGTTATGGACAATAACATTGTTCCCAGATATTTAAATTCATTTATTTGTTTTAATATTGTTCCACCTTTCTTTATTGTGCATTGGGGTGGTGTCTTTTTCTTTGTTGTTACCAATACTTCTGTCTTTTTGCTATTAAGGCTGAGTCTTTTATATATGTTGGTTATTGGTTATTGGTTATTTATATATATATATATAAGGTAGGGTTCGGTCCCAACCGACGGCTTCCGGGTTTCACCTAACCTATAATGGGTACCGGATATTTTTCTGGGAAAGTAAAGCGGCACGAGCGTAATACCGACCACATCACCCCAAAAATCATGTGCCGAAGGTCTGTAAAATATATGGTCACTAACACCATATTCCCATCTACGCCACGTGGCTTGACGGGGTTACTTTACTTTTTTTTTAACCGAAGTGTCGCAGTGTGGTCTAGTAGAGGAGAGCTGTGAATAATATGTGCAATAGCGTGTACTAACATGAGCAATAGAATTGAATATGCAATAAGGAAGGAGTAGCTACAGGGAAACTATGTGTATGAGTGTGATACATTCATGCCTCGTAGGGTCAGCCAGTCCAATTGTACTATGAGACGATTCTCCAAGGCGAACCGACTGCGGTCGTCGGAGTGGCAAAGGACAATACCAGTGACATGGGTGTCATTTTTACCCTTGTGGTTCGAGTAATTGAAATGGGACGCTATTAGAGTGCCAGTATTCTGTTGAAGATCCCGAAGGTGTTCACAAAGTTTTTCTATAAACGTCTACCAGACCCGCCAATATAAGTCAATAAGTCGTTATTACTGCTGTCCTACTATCATCATCTTCATCATCAAGAAACGGGGCTGCTGGCGTAGGTGATCATGTCTCTCCACAACTTTCGATCTCGGCAGCTATGTATCATTTCTGTTGTTGACGTTTTGCCAAGCCATTCTCTTAAGCTGTCTGTTATTTTTTCTCTTTGCTTTCCTACATCTCTTCGTTCCTCAATTTTTCCATTTGTTACAATATATTCCAGTTGTTCTCTTCTCATTACATGGCCAAAAAATGATGATTGTTTCTTTCCAATATTGGAAATTAGCTCTCTTTTTGCTTTGGCCTCTTTCAGAACGTTTTCATTACTGTTCTTAGCTGTCCTTGGTATTCTCAACATTCATCTGTAAAGCCATATTTCTACAGACTACAGTGATTTTATTGTTTGTTGTCCTATTGTTCATGATTCACATCCGTATGTTTAGAATGGCTCTACATAACATTTAAGAACTCTTTTTCTTGTTTCTATTGTAAAAAATGTATAGTATATTCCTCATTTTTTGGAAAGCTGCTTTTGCATGAGCCATTCTGCATCTCACCTCTGTTGTACATCTTCCGTCTGAGGTTAACAAAGTTCCCAAATATTTAAATTCATTTACCTGTTTTAATATTGTTCCACTTGTCTTTATTTTGCACTAAGGTGATGTCTTTTTCTTTCTGCTATTAAATCTGAGTCCTTTATTTTTGTTTTCATTCACTATAATATCTAACATTTCTTGTAACTCATTTTCAATCTTAGCGATTAAGACTGTATCATCAAGATAACTTAGAGTATTTATATCATGACCTCCAATTGTTATTCCAGGCTTCCCTTATGGATCTTAAAATAATCTCACTATAAATATTAAACAAATCTAGTGACAGCACACAACCTTGCCAAACACCCAGTTTTATTTGTTGAAACATTCTCAATCGGTTTCCAGTTCTTATGGCCGCTGTTTGTTGCCAGTACATGTTCTTTATTATTCTTAGATCTTTGCTTTCTACGTTTATACTTTCTAAAATTTTAATTATTTCTTGTACATTTTCCATCACTGGTTATAGTTAGTATGTCCAAGGTAGTTGTAGTTCTGAACTGTCTTTGGGTCTATTCCTTCTATTTTGATATCCACTTGTGGGTTTTGAGTATCTTCTTTGTTTATGATCATAGTTTTAGTCTTTTTGATATTCATATCTAGTCCATATTTTTTGCTTGTCATGTTTATTTCATTAAGTAATTGTTGTAGAATGTAGATCTTTAAGATTTTTCTGCTAGCAGTACAGTATCGTAAGCATATCTTAGGTTATTGATTATCTTTCCATTAATTTGTAGGCCTGACATCTCTATGATGTTTTTAAAAATTTGCTCAGTGTATAGAGTGAACAAGCTTGGTAATAGGATGCATCCCTGTCTTACTCCTCTTTTTATATCAATGGGTGTAGAGTTCTCTTTGTTATATTTTATTATTGCTGTTTGCTCCCAGTATAGATTACATATTAGTCGTATGTCCATGTCATCTAGTTGTATCTCTTTTAGGCATTCTATAAGTTGTTTGTGGTGTACTCTAGCAAAAGCTTTGGTGTGGTCTATGAAGCAGGCTTCATACTTGGTTTGTTTACTTCTGTGTACTTTTCGATTAATGTTCTCATGCAGAATATGGCTTCTTTTGTCCCGCTATTTTTCTTGAATCAAAATTGCTGCTCATCTAATTCAGTATTGATTTTATTCTGAATCCTTCCTTGTATAACTTTTAACAAGATTTTTGTAACATGGCTCATTAGGCTTATTGTTCTAACGTCACTGCATTCAACTGCACCATTCTTTTTAGGCAATGCAATGAAAGTTGATGTTTTTAGTTCATTTGGTATGTATCCTGTGTGGTATATGTCGTTGCATATGTCTGTAATCACTTCAAAGCCAAACTATTCTAGTACCTGTATCATCTCTATCTGTATGCTGTCAGGTCCTGCTGCTTTTCCCTTTTTCATTGTTTTTATAGCTTTTATAGCTTTTTCCACCGCAGATTTTAAGATTGTATAGCCTGATGTACATTTTATAACTGGTTTCTTGTCCCTTTGATCCTGAAATAGTTCTGTTATATATTCCTGCCATCTATCTATAATATCCTTATTGTCTGTTAGCATTTTTCCTTTTTTGTCTGCAATGCATCCACCTTCTGTGCCTTTTTTATTTTTATCAGTCATTCTCTTTATTTCTGTGTGCATTCCTCCTAAGTCTTGTTTGCTTTCCATAGTTTCTATTTCTATACATTTTTGGCTGAGCCAGTATTCTTTTGCCATTTTGCACATTTTGCGTATCTCATTATCTATTTTATTGTATTGGGCAGTGTTCTTCGCTTGTCTCATTTCTTCCATTTTTTTCTAAGATGGTGTTAGTTATACATTTTTGTTTGTTGTTCTTTTCTCTTTTGGGTAAGGTGTCGTAGGTTTCTAGTATGCTTTTCTTTATGCATTGCCATTTGGTTGTTACTTTTCCATCAGGATTTTCTCTTCTGTATTGTTCGATTCCTTCTTCTAGCAGCTTCTGGTATGTGTTCTTTACTTGTATTGTATAGGTATCTTTAATATCTTTTTGATTTAAAACTGTTATATCTGTTGTTAATGTTACATCTTCTAAATATTCCTATATGGTGCAGAAACATGGCCATTAGACAAGAAAACAGAACAGAGAATTGAAGCCTTTGAAATGTGGATATATAGAAGAATAGGTAGAATTGGACGGAAGGAAAAGAAAACAAACGATGAAGTCTTAAAACAACTAAAAATGAAAAGAGAACTACTAAGCACAATTCAAACAAGACAAATGCAATTTTTGTGCCATGTTAAAAGACACAACAGCCTACTAAAAGTAATCCTGGAGGGAAAAACACAAGGTAAAAGAGGCAGAGGCAAACCAAGACTAACATGGACGAGTAACATCAAAAGATGGACAAATCAACCTATGACAACTTGCACTATCAAAGCAAGAGACAGAGCAGAATGGCGCTCCATGGTAGCCAACCTTCGTTGCGGAGAAGGCACTCGATGATGATGATGATAAGCAAAATTTAAAGAATCTTTAACTACTGAATTTAAAGCATACACCATTTCCTGGGGAGCTCTAGTGCCTGCGATCACAACAGCAGATCGGCAAGCCATCAGGTAAGCAAGACCTTGACTCAATGTGCTAGTCGCACTCCTCGGAAACAATCTGCATCAAAAGAGGCTGGCTACCAGTGGCAAGGATCGTTGTATTCTCCGTAGTGGTGGGATTTACTGAAATAGAGGACCTAGTATTGCAGTACCTCTAGGATAGGAGGTGACCATTCGTCCCCGATTTTCGGGGACAGTCCCCGAAGTGTAGAAGTTGTCCCAGAAAGAAATTTGTTCCCGATTTCAGTGAATAAATAATTTTTCATACACGAAATCGGCCATCTTTTAAAATAATCACTAGGACTCTGGACGTTGCTGAGTTGTGTTTCTTTATCCCAGACTGAGCGGCATTAGCAGGAAGATAAAAGAGAAGACTTGGACGCGTTGTGTCGGAGATAGCTCTTTGAACTCTTGAAGCGCGGTGCTACGTCACTTCTATTCCAGCCACTGACTTCTATTGGGATGGGTTTAATTTTTAAAAAAGCAGACACACACTCTCTCTCCCCCACCCCTGCCTTTCCGGACATCTCCGGCCAAAGTATCTTTCCCGGCCAATTTTCAAATCAGTCCGAGTGTAATGACAGTACAGTGCAGTTGTGTTTTCTATTTGTGATTAGTGGACGTCTGTTGCATAAAAACAATGCTTTCCAAAAAAACGTAAGTGTCATTTTAATGATTCGCTAAAAGGTGAATTTCCATTTGTTATACAACCAATTCTAGAGAATGGAACGCTAGTGAAATGTAATATATGTAGTTCATATTTTTCTATAGCAAGTGGTGGAAGGATATCAAAAACTGATCATCTACAGGCAAAAAAGCATACGGATGCGCTGCTTTGTAAGTCTCAGTCTGGGTGTATGACAAATTATTTTTGTAAAACAGAACCCTCAAAAGATGAATACACGCTAGCTGTTCATGAAGGAACCTTCGCATATCATACTGTACTTCATAATCATAGTTTCCGCAGCATGGATTGTACATCATCATCATGTGCCATACCGGTTGGCGTAGGTGATCATGCCCCTCCACAATCTTCTATCTACAGTGCATCGTATCAGTTCTGTTGTTGACTGTTTTCCATGCCATGATTTTCCATACCAGCTATCCAGTATTTTCTCTCTTTGTCGCCCGCGATCTCTCTTTCCTTTTATTTTGCCAGTTGTAATCAAGTATTCCAACTTTCCTCTTCTCATGATGTGCCCGATGTTTTTGAACAGCTCTCTTTTTGTCTTGGCCTTTTTGAGAACTTCCTCCTTGGTCTTTTTAGCTGTCCAGGGAACTTTCAACATTCTTCTGAGAAATCCCATCTCTGTGGAAATCGTCTTTTCATTTGTTTGTCTACTGTCCATGATTCGCTTCCATATGTCAGAATTGGTTCTATATAGCACCGATGAACTCTCTTTCACATTTTTATTGACATAGATTTGTTGCATAAGATATTTTTCATTTTCTGACATGCTATTTTGGCCTGAGCTATTCTGCTTTTTATTTATGTGGTGCATCTCCCATCTGATGTTATTATTGTGCCCAAGTATTTGAAACGTTGCACTTGTTTCAGATTTGTCTCGTTTATTTTTATGCTACATGATGGTGGTGATTGTTTCTTCGATATAACCATTACTTCTATTTTCTTACTATTCAGACTGAGACATTTCTTGTTGCTTTCTTTTACTATTATGTCTATCATTTATTGTAGTTCATTCTCTGTCTCTGCTATTAAGACTGTGTCATCCGCATATCGCAAATTATTTATGTTGTGACCGTTGACTTCAATTCCTTTTTTGTCTACTATTGATCTCATAATATATTCGCTGTAAAGTGAAAACAAATCTGGTGACAGAACATAGCCTTGTCTGACTCCTTGCTTTATATATTGGAATTGTCCTGATTGGTTGTTAATTCGTATAGCTGCTGTCTGTTGCCATTATGATTCGCAGATCCTTGCCATCAATGTTTAATTTCTCCAGCATATTGATTATTTCCACATGCTTTACTTTGTCAAATGTTTTCGTGTAGTCTATAAAGCACATATACAGATCTTTCTTTACCTCTATAGATCTTTCTATCAATGTTCTTAAGATGTATATTGCATTATTGATGCCCTTTCCTTCCACAAATCCACATTGTTCCTCACTTATTTCTGGTTTTATTTTGTTCCTTACACGTCTCATGATGATTCTTAGTAATATTTTAGTCATATGGCTCATGAGACTAATAGTGCGATGGTCTTTACAATCAGTGGGTCCTGACTTCTTTGTTATTTGATATGGATTGTACAACAATTCTACAAAAGAAATTTTCAACGAAACAATTTTCCTGTGCAAGAACAAAGTGTGAATCCATAATTACCAATATTTTTGCTCCTTGCTATTTTGCTATTTATTGATGAACTAAAAAATGACCTCAAATATGTCAGCTTCGTAACATTGTCTTGCGATACATCTAATCATAAACATGTTAAGCTACTTCCTATTTTAGTTCGTTATTTTCAGGCTTATGAGCTGGAAACTCCAGTAAAGACCAAACTGATTGCTTTCATAGATATCCCTGGAGAAACGTCCGACATAATATCTGAACAATTATTGAAAGCAATTGATAATTTTGACTGAAACAAAAAGATTGTTGGACTCTCAGCAGACAATACAAATACAAACTTTGGAGGCTTGTTGAGGAAAGGGAGAGATAATGTCATAACTAAAATAAAGTCCATGTTAAACAGACACATAATGGGTCTTGGTTGCAACGCACACATAATTCACAATTTTGCAAAAACAGCGCTTGATTCCATGCCTATGGATATGGAAGTGATGTAACAAAAATATTTGGATACTTTCACATTGACACGGTTGGTGTAGAACGCCTAAAAGACTTCTGTGAATTTGCTGGACAGGAGTTTAAGCAATTATTAGGTTATTCGAATATCAGGTGGTTGTCATTACTTCCAGCCTTGGAAAGAATATTGAAACTGTATCAATCACTGAGATCTTTCATCTTGATAGAAACACACTGTCCTACAATATTGAAACAATTCTTTGAAAACAGTGAATCAGAGCTTTGGCTCAGCTTTGCTCATTCTCACGCATCACTCTTCCATGAAACAATTAAGGCGATTGAAGGCGACGACAAGAGTGCAACAGAATCAGCACTAACTGTGAACAATCCCATTATAAAATTAGAAACTCGACGCGATGAAAATTTCATCCCACACATGGTAAAGAGTTTACTAACTGATTTAGTAGAAAGTGGTGACATCCAAATGGAAAGGTATTTCCAAATAAGTAAAGAATTATATAATACTGCTGTACATTACTTGCAGTCTTGGAACAAGCACAATGAGGACTTGTCACAACTGAGCTGCCTTCTCTTGGATAATGTGCCTGAAAGGAAACATTTTGATAATGCAGTAGGACAGATATCTTCAAAATGTCATGAAGTTGTAAACGTCAATCGTGATGAGCTCTTTGATGAATTTACTTATTTACGAGGCTATCTGTTGCAAAAAGAATATGAGTGGTTCAGTAACAAGCCCCCATGTAGGAAATGGAATGAAGTACTCAGGTACTTGAAAGAAAATAATGTACCACATGCTAATGTGAAGAGAATTCGTGAACTTTTTATGTGCTTACCTGGCGGCAATGCATCCGTAGAAAGACTATTTTCTCAAATGAACTGCGTCTGGTCCGAAGAGAAATCACGGAACTAATGTGAGCACGGTGCAAGTCATGCTAACAGTAAAAACTAACATTAATTTATCGCGTGAAAGCTTCAGTGAAAAACTTGCTTCAAATCATGAGATCTTGAGAAAGATACACTCAAAAAACAAGAACCACGCCGAGGCAACAAGTTCTTTCTTCAGTAGAAATAAGGTACTGTAAACATTATTTTAATTTTATTTTAAACTTTTTGTTGTTGTTATTGAGAAACAAAACTAGCTATTGTAATTTCATTAAGTGCGTGTATCGCATAAGTACCGTGAATATTAACAAAAATAAAATAAAACAGCAAATAAACACAGTTATTATGAAATTTAAAGTTTTTTTTTTTTTGCATCTACAAAATTTCTTGCGCACACACAGTCACAAACCCACCCACACATATTATAAATATATATTAATAAATATATATATATATATGTATACACACACACACACACACACACACATATATATATATATATATATATATATATATATATATATATATATATATATTATTGTTCGTCCCCGATATAGGGGGACAGTCTCAGAAATAAGCAAAAAAATCCTCTGAAATGTAAAAAATATGACAAATGTCCCCGAAAACAATGGGAAAAAATGGTCACTCTACTCTAGGAGGACAAGTTCCAACTCCTCCAACACAAATAAATAAAACATGGGAAATCAACCTGCCACATACCATCTTGGGTCTAAGAACTTGTAATCATATAAATCAGTGACAGTAAGACAAAACAATGCTATATTATCTGGCACCAAAAAGAGCTTTCCTGCCTGATACAATGAAGAAAAATATCTAACATTAAGTCAGAGAAATGCTCTAATAAAGAAGCACGCATCAACCCATGGATGCATGCATATGGAACGATCATTATGGTTATGGAAGGCCCAGGTATCACTGCAAACGAATTAAAATCCATAAACCGGCCGTGCCAGTGGAATCATCCGATTTACTATCTAATCTCCGAAACAAAGAAAGGTAGCTGTAGACCCCATCAGAACTATTTCAGGATCAAAGGGACAAGAAACCAGTTATAAAATGTACATCAGGCTATACAATCTTAAAATCTGAGGTGGAAAAAGCTACAAAAACAATGAAAAAGGGAAAAACAGCAGGACCTGACAGCATTCAGATAGAGATGATACAGGTACTAGAATATTTTGGCTTTGAAGTGATTACAGACATATGCAACGACATATACCACACAGGATACATACCAAATGAACTAAAAACATCAACTTTCATTGCATTGCCTAAAAAGAATGGTGCAGTTGAATGCAGTGACGTTAGAACAATAAGCCTAATGAGCCATGTTACAAAAATCTTGTTAAAAGTTATACAAGGAAGGATTCAGAATAAAATCAATACTGAATTAGATGAGCAGCAATTTTGATTCAAGAAAAATAGCGGGACAAAAGAAGCCATATTCTGCATGAGAACATTAATCGAAAAGTACACAGAAGTAAACAAACCAAGTATGAAGCCTGCTTCATAGACCACACCAAAGCTTTTGATAGAGTACACCACAAACAACTTATAGAATGCCTAAAAGAGATGCATCTAGATGACATGGACATACGACTAATATGTAATCTATACTGGGAGCAAACAGCAATAATAAAATATAACAAAGAGAACTCTACACCCATTGATATAAAAAGAGGAGTAAGACAGGGATGCATCCTATCACCAAGCTTGTTCAATCTATACACTGAGCAAATTTTTAAAAACATCATATAGATGCCAGGCCTACAAATTAATGGAAAGATAATCAATAACCTAAAACTAGGAGAAATACCTCTATTAGAAGTACAATCTTACATATATCTGGGCAGTAGTATAGATAAAGAGGGAGGAACAGAAAATGATACCAAAATAAGGATATCAAAAGCAAGAGGAGCTTTCATTGCACTGGGAAACATATGGAAATCCAAAGAAATTAGGTTAAATACTAAAATATAAATTTTCAACTCAAATGTTAAGGCGGTCCTATTATATGGTTGTGAAACATGGAGAACAACACAATTGACAATCACGAAGATACACTTTCATAAATGGATGCTTACGCAGAATAAAAGGATGGAAATGGCAGGACAAAATCACTAACATATAAATTATGGAAATGTACCAGTCAAATACCAGTGGATAAAGAGATACAGCGAAGACGATGGCGCTGGATAGGACACACACTACGGAAGCCAACTGAGAGTATTACACAACAGGCCCTTTTTTGGAATCCCCATTGGAAAAGACAAAGAGGAAGACCAAGGAATTACATACGGTGAAACCGCACAGAAAGTGAACACAGCCAACTGTTCCCTGTCATACGATATCATCATTCATCGTAAACAATCGGAATATCGAAACACGATCAAAACGGATGAAACCCACAGCTCACGGTGTGCACAGAGCACTTAACTCAGTAGTTCCTGCAACAAGCCGGACGTGCAATATGAGGATACTGCAACAAGGAACACTTTTCAGACATAGCCTCTAATGGTTCCTGACGCCTTATCCACCATATTGACCGGAAGTTCACGTCCTCCTGAAAATGATGATCGTTATATTTTTAAAAATGCATAGCGCTTAATGATGTTAAAACATGTTTTTTGACTCCAAATCCGAACATATGAAACACAGTTATTCGTTGGATTATTCCCGTCGCACATCAAACAAACAGACCGTAAGATCTTCCTGCAATGTGAATTTGTGAAATTACAAACAACATATTGAAATTATAAAATCACATGTCTAGCCGGAGGCGAAGGCGCGACTCAAAGCACCAGAGCTGAAAGTTGTCAGCGGCCCACAGCTGATGGCTTGCGCCAAGATCGGTGAACAAGTACCATCCAGACCCTGCTCCACCTCTCCGAGGTGCCTCTTTTAACAGACTAACCTGTCTAGTCTGGCCAAACTAGTAGGGATCGAAGAGGGAAGACAACCCGGTACTCAAAAATGTCGTGCGGAAGTCGGATGTGTTGGCCGAAAAGCGTAAATATCACAGTTATACTGCAAACTACAACACAACGCAGACACGCCCATTTAACGTCCTTTCAAAAGCGGATGATGAAGAGGTGTATTCCTTTAGTCATCAGGCGAACGCAAGCAAGCAAGCATGTCAACCCTCGATCTCACAGTAGCCCCTATTAATGTAGACAAAGGATAATTAATTAAAGATCAGTTCAGTTGATTCATTCATTCAAGTTAATTTCGGGCCGAAGTCGGCACATAGGACGTAAGTCATAGTTCTCCACGAATGATGATTTGCTGCTAGTTCTTGTTCGTCTTGGCTGTTTCTTAGTCCCAGGTTGAGCCTTCCATAGTTCTGCTTAGTGATTTCTTTTGGTCTGCTATGTTTTCTTTTACCAGATAGTTTCCACATGAATGCCTGATGGTGAAGCCTTTCTTCGTTCATTCTGAGCACATGACCGATGTATTTCCAACGCCTTCTTCTTATAAAGCTTGACACGTATTCTTGTTTTGATTATTATGTTTGTATGTATCTTGTTTGATATTATCTGTTCGTTTGAGATTTCCAGTTTATATTTGAGACCCTGAGAAGAAATTTGTTTTCAAAGGCATTTAATTTCCTATCTGGGTGGATTTCCAACTTTCACATCCATATGTTAGCACTGGTATCACACAGTGTTCAAAATTTAAGTTTTGTTCATTTACTGAGAAGTTTGGATCTCCAGATGTTGGTCAATTTGTTGAAAGCATTTAATGCTATACTTCGTTAATAAATTCATGAATACGTTTGCGTGAAAACTACTTATTTGATCGCAGTGTACGCCACTCCAAGATTTTTTTTGTGTGTGGTAATTTCATTTCTGGTTTCTTGTTAAATTGGTCCAGAGGCGTATTTTGACAAAATATTTACTTTTAATGAATATTCATTTATATGTGATAATTTGTAAGCTGTTGTGAAGTGACTACTTTATTTTTAAAACCATAAATAGTTTAAAGTGTAAATACATCACTATGCAAAAGGTAACTGTATTATTATACAGACACTTTTGCGAGAAATCTAAAAGGGGTCGGTTATATTACGATATTTAAAAAACCAGAAAACAGAACACGGGCAGCTCTAAATATAGATAGAAAGTCTTTCTATGGATAGGACAGAACTTTGACTCTGCAGAGGCGACGGTCAAACAAGGAAGAAAAATGAAAGTTGATGATTTTGACATAAGATGTTATTAGACGTGAAATTTTGAAAAAGTTTGAATCGAATCAACTTGTTACACTGCGCTAACTTAAAGTTCGACAGCAATTAGAATGTGATACTGAAGTCTCAAAAATTACTCTTTGGAAGATCGTAAGAGGCGTTGGTTTAACTTTTCGAAAATCTGCTAGTGGTAGAAATATTGTTTGTCTAAAACCACACCTGATAGCTGCCCGAAGCAAATACCTGAGGCAGATCCGTGAGCGACGAATGGAAGGCTACGATATTGTATATTTGGATGAAAGGTGGGTCAATGTTCATCATACATATGAGAAAGAATGGCAATCAGTTGATAGAGAAAATAAAGAAGCATTCCCAGCAGCAAAGGACAATACATTATATTGGTACATGCTGGCAGTAGAGAGAATGGTCTTGTTAATGACACACAACTTATTTTTCAATCAAAGTCTACAGACAATAGGTACTACAACACTGAAATGAATGGACGAATTTTCAGAGACTGGATAGAGCACACATTCTACTCCCCATTCTGGATAGACCTTCATGTCTTGTAAAGGACAATGCATCTCATCATAATGCGGTAGCACTGGAGGACAAAGTTCCTAATTTGTCAAGCACAAAAGATCAAATCATCACATGGCTTAGAAAAGAAAATGTTTCCTTTCAAAACACCCAGTTAAAACCAGAGTTGTTGCAACTTGTTAGACAAACTAAGAAGACAAAGTTATATCAAATTGATAAAATAATTGCAAAGTATGGCCACACATCTCTTCGCCTCCCACCTTATCATTTGCACCTCAACCCAATAGAACTTGTGTGGGTTAAAGTCAAAGGGCAAGTTGCTGTCCGTTTAAAATGTGTGATCTTAAAGAATTGACGCGTGATGCCCTCTAAACGATAGGCATTGAATACTGGAGAAAATGTGACGACAAATAGGACGACGATATGTACTCAGAGAGTAGGGAGCCGCGATAGCTCAGTGGTTAATGAACTGGACTACAAAGGACAAGAGGTAGGGTTCGATCCCAACCGACGGCTTCCGGGTTCAACCAGCCTTAATGGGTACCTGATTTTTTTCAGGGAAAGTGAAGCGGCACGGGCGTAATACCGACAACATTACCCCAAAAATCATGTGCCGAAGGTCTGTAAAATATATGGTCACCAACACCATATTCCCTATACGCCACTTGGCGTGAAGGGGGTACTTTACTTTTTACTTACTATGTGCTCAGAGAAGAGGAACAAAGTATTGCAACGAGATGGATTGCAGTTTGTCCAACCGACAACAGTTGTTAACCTCTTAGAAACTTCTGATTCGGAATGACATATGTATGACATGTGCACTATTTTGTTGATGACACTCTTACTATTTGCTGACTATGTGTGTTTGATGTTCTGGTTGTTCCATATATTTTGTTGATGATACGCCTGCTATTTGGCGAATATGTGTGTTTGATACTTTGGTCAAAGTTTACATATCTCTATGAGGAAGATATAAAATCAAATGAAAAATTGTGCCCTCTTTAATGTGAAACGGTTACGCCCTTGGCTTGCATTGTTAGAAAATTAACATAATTTACAGTAAAATCTAATGTTTAGATTTTTACGTGGTTTGATATTTTCCTAAAATTATAAATCAAAAAACAATTTGTGCACAATTTTGACTACTTTTGTACTTAAATGTTATAAAATCTGAAGGTTGATGAAAAAATAAGATTTCATGAAAAAGAATTACAGAAATTCATCAAACAGTTTCCGAGATAATTCATCGACTCTGGGGGCACGAATTTGTGAACGAACTATAATTTGAAAGATTTCTTCTTTAGGCTATAATAAAATAATAATTTATGCGGCAACCACCCCTGGTCTCAGCAGCTTGAAACGTCAATTACTCATCGACGGAAAAAATATGAGTACCTCCGAAGACGGAGTTATCTGCCTGTGCGGCGAGGGACCCCTGTGCACACGGCTGCCAGGTAAAAAATGGATTAACACGCAAAATTCAGTTCCTAGTCTCTAGGAACTTCGTCAGAGGTAAAAGCTGGCGGACGAGGAAAAAAAATGGGCATAATTTCAGCAGAACTACGATACTCAGTCATGTAGTTCTAAATTTGGTTTTGTTTTCACATCGAAATAGGCGATTAAATAAACATTCTTTATTTTCCCGTGCACCAATTCGACTTTCAGCTCAGTGGTTAGTGAACTGGACTACCACGGACAAGGGGTAGGGTTAGATCCCAACCGACGGCTTCCGGGTTCACCCAGCCTTAAATGGGTACCGGATTTTTTTCTGGGAAAGTAAAGCAGCACGGGCGTAATACTGACCACATTACCCCAAAAATCATGTGCTGAAGGTCTGTAAAATATAGGGTCACTAACACCATATTTTCCTATACACCACTTGGCGTGACGGGGGTACTTTACTTTTTTACTTTACTTAATTCGACTTTCAATTGAAACCGTTAACCAAGTAACGCTATAATGCGGCTCTCACATGAAGCTGTCAGGTTAAGTGTGTGAATCGCCCCCCACAGACAGAACGTCACAATTAGAGTCTGTCAGATCCACTCTGATTGAACACCCGTTAAAACGTTGCACTGTGTTCTGCGCCAGTGGCCCAGTGCATCCGATTTCAGCCAGCATTTTATTCAGGTTTGCTTTCCTTAACCTTTAATCGTCCCCAGTCTTCCTGCAAGGCAGCAGATTGTATTTTCTGTAGAGGGATTCTGCCCTTAGATGGTCTGCCCTCCCAGGTTTATGAGCACCATCTGCCCGAGTCACTAGAGGTGACTAACACAGACATGCACACACAAAGATATGAGATGTGACTAACACAGACATGTACACAGCGATACAAGACATGACTAACACAGACACACATCAAGATATGAGATATGACTAACACAGACATGCACGCAAAGATATGACACATGTCTAACATAGACATGCACACAAAGATATGAGATATGACTGACATAGATATGCACACACAAAGATATGACACATGACTAACATAGACATGTACACACAAAGATATGACACATGCCTAACATAGACATGCACACAAAGATAAGAGATATGACTAACATAGACATGCACACACAAAGATATGAGATGTGACTAACATAGCCATGCACACACAAGGATATGAGATGTGACAAACACATACATGCACACACAAAGATATGAGATATGACTAACATAAACATGCACACAAAGATATGACTAACCCAGACATGCACACACATGACTAACACAGATACACACTAAGATATGAGATATGACTAAACACAGACACACATAATGATATGAGACATGATTAACACGGACACACCAAGATATGAGATATGACTAACATGACACACACCAAGATATGAACCATGGCTAGCACGCACGCACGCACGCACGCACACACACACACACACACACACACACAGAAGCTAAGATATGAGCCATGGCTAGTACAGAAACACACTAAGATATGAGCCATGGTTAGCACAGAAACACATTAAGATATGAGCAATGGCTTCACGGAAACACACCAAGATATGAACAAAGTCTAGCACAGAAACACATTAAGATATGAGCCATGGCTAGCACGGAAATTCACTAAGATATGAACCATGGCCAGCACAGACACACACTAAGATATGAACCCTGGCCAGCACAGACACACACTAAGATATGAGCCGTAGTATAACGCTAATGTCTAAAAATGGCATTTATATCAACATCATAAAACTATCTTTATCTTTACGACACATAGTACACTACTAGTGTAAGTCGGAAAGGGGGAGGGGTTGGGGGGGGGGGTGTTCACGATAGAACCAGAGAGGTAAAGGCCGCTTTATTCAAAGCAGTCGCCACGACGTGTGAGACTCAGGATTTTTATTTATTTCACCTCCCGATATAAAAAAAAAATCCGTTGTCTACCGCGGGTTTCGAATACCGTAGGCCGGATTTTCATTTTACTATATCTGCACTTTCGCGAAACCTGGGTCAATACTAACCAAACTATACTAAAGAATGGCAATCAGTAGACGGTGAACAGAAAAGAACAATTCCCAGCAGCAAAGGCCAGCGCATTATACTAACGCATGCTGGAAGCAGTGAAAACAACATTGTCCTTGCCGCTGGGCTTATTTTCCAATCAAAGAGTAAGTACAGTTGGAACTACCACACAGAAATGAAAGGACACATTTTTAGGCACCGGAGAACAATCTTCTTCCAATCCTGGATAGACATTCATGCCTAGTAATGAATGCATCTTACCACAATCATCACAATGTTGTGTCAGTGGAAGACAAAGTACCAACTGGATCAGATGCAAAAGATCAAGTTAGGACATGTCTTGCTAAGGAAATTGTAAAATTCGAGGACACATTTAAAATCGACTTGTTGCAGCTTGTGAGGAATTGAAATAAGAAAAAGGTGTATCATACTGACAAAATCATTGAGTAATACAGCCACGCTTCTCTGCGACTCCCTGCATATCATGCGCACCGCAAATCGATCGAGCTTGTAGTCAGGGGACAAGTTGCAGAAATGGAATTTTAAAATGTGTGATGTTGAAAAGTTCTGACACGTGAGTCCCTCTCAAGAATAGACATTAAGTTTTGGAAGAAGTGTGTTGCACATCTGCATATGGCCTGTTAAAAATAAAACTGCAGAAAAAAATCAAGTTCTTAACTATTTTCATTAACACCGGCACGACACCCTGACATGATGTCTAAAGAATGGACAACCAGTTTCAAATCAGTTCAGATTTCTATCGCGTTGGTTGTATTTTATTGCCACTGTCCAGCTTGATTCTGATGACGATGGCCACTCAAATAACATATTCATACCTACACTTGTTTTTCCAGTTGATGTTGATAGCTGTGTAAAAAGTAAAGTAAAAAGCCCCCGTCACGCCAAGTGGCATATAGCGAATATGTTGTTAGTTACCATAATTTTTATAGACCCCCAAAACATAATTATTGGGGTAATGTAGTCGGTATTACGCCCGTGTCGCTTTACTTTCAAAGGAAAAAAATCCGGTTCCCATTTAAGGCTGGGTGAACCCGAAAGCTGTCGATCAGAATCGAATCCGACCTCTTGTTCTTTTGATGACTGTGTAGACACCCTAAAATCGCATTATTCTCTCGCAAAATCTAAGCATTTGAAGTTCGTCCTCACTATCCCCTCTTTGAAATGAACTCCACTTCTTCATCAATACAAATGTCTTTTTAGCCACGGTAGAAAAACAATTTTTTAAACGCAATATTAAATACAAAACAAGTATTTTATACTAACAAGAAAACAGAACAAGAAAAGAGTAACCTACAGCAGAGCAATCCCCAGTATCACAGATGACACGTGCCACAAGATGGTTATGATTACACTCAGAGAGTCAAAAACAAAGAAAATACACAAAAACAAAGAAAAGAAGCAAAAAGAAAAGACAATAAAAATAAAACAATTAAAAGATCAAGAAACAAGGAAAACCCTAGAAGAAAAACTAACAGAGGAATTCAAGAAACTCATTAACGAAGTATGCACAGTAGAAGAAGAGTGGAAACAATTTAAAGAAACAGTAACCAACATCTCTAAAACAGTTTGTGGAACGAAGCTAAGGACAAAAGAAGGGGAAAAAAGTGGTTGAAAGATGCAATCAGAGAATAAATTAAAGAAAAGATGAAACTGTTTAAAAATTGGAGGGAGAATAAGAACCAATAAAAAATATGCCTTAGTTCGAAAAAAGAGTAAAAAATTTTGATCAAAGAAGCTAAGCAAAAGAATTGGACAGAATTCGAACTAAATATGAGCAGGGACTTCAAGACAGCCACAAGAGATTTCTACAAAGCAGTAAAAGCCACAAGAGCGAGAAAAGAAAACCATGATCCTACTGAGCTCATAAATTACAAAGACGGACAACCAATATCAAATAACCAATGTATGCAACAGAGATGAAAAGAATATTTTGAAGACCTGTTAAACATGACAACTGCCACCAATAAGACAACAAAAACCACACAAGAACGTTCAAATTGGGGGCCTCGGTAGCCGAGTTGGGAAAACCACCCGACTGGACTACCAACGTTCGGACAACCCGTGTTCTATTCCCGCTGGAAGCAGTGTGAATTGTATTCCTGGTTGGAAAAAAAATACCCCCACGGTCGACCCAGCCCTTGGCAGAAGTGGGTACCAGGGTATTACCCTGGGAAGGTGAGGAATCTTGCTTCGCATCTGAGTTTCGATGCTTGAGGCGACACTATACAGAAATATCCGAACATTTCTGGATAGGCGGTCGAGCATATATGGGTGTAAACTCGCGTGCTAAGACGCCGGTTCAAGTCTCGTACTTTACCTTTACTGAACCAAACATCATGAAAGAGGAAATCGAAGAAGTAATCAAATATGCATCAAGATATAAAGCACCAGGGTTAGATAACATGCCAATAGAAATAATAGCAGCAGCAGCAGCAGGAGAAACAGGACATGGCTGCACAGAATATTTAATGCAGCATGGCACCAACAAAAAGCCTCAGAAGACTGGCAACAGGCAATCATCGTACCAATATGGAAAAAGAAAGGTAGCAAAAGAGACTGCAATCAAAATAAAGGTATATCTCTTCTCAGCCATGTAGGAAAGCTATATATCAGAATCGTGGAAAAAAGGCTGAGACCAATAATAGAACTACAGTCAAGTGATTCTCAAATGGGGTTCCGAAAAAAAAAGGATGTACTGACGCTCTATTCACATTGAAACAGCTTGCAGAAAAAACGACAGAACACAATCAAAATGTGTACATAACTGTCATTGACCAGGAAAAAGCATTCTCTCTCTCTCTCTCTCTCTCTGCGTTCAGGACTCAATCAGAGTAAGGATTCCAGACTCTCATATGAAGTCAGCTGTCAGGCTAAGTGTGTTGATCGCCCCCACAGACAGAACATCACAATTAGAGTCTGTCAGATCCACTCTGACTGAACACCCGTTAATACGTTGCACTGTGTTCTGCGCCAGTGGCCCAGTGCATCCGATTTCAGCCAGCATTTTATTCAGGTTTGCATTCCCCAGCCTTGATTGTCCCCAATCTTCCTGCAAGGCAGAAGATGATCTTTTTAGTAGGGGGATTCTGCCCTTAGATGGTAGGCCCTCCCAGGTTTACGAGCACCATCTGCCCGAGTCACCAGAGGTGACTAACACAGACACGGACACACAAAGATGTGAGATGTGACTAATACAGACATGCACACAGCGACATGAGGCATGACCAACACTGACACACATCAAGATATATGACACATGACTAACATAAACATGCACATAAAGATATGAGATATAACTGACATTGACATGCACACACAAAGATATGACACATGCCTAACATAGACATGCACACAAAGATAAGAGATATGACTAACATAGATAGCATTCGACAGAGTAAACAGAAGAACAACTGTGGGAGATGCTAACAACATACGGAGTAAGCCAACATCTAACCAACCTAATTAAAAGTCTCTACATCAACAGCAGCTGCACAGTCAGAACAGCGGCAGGCTACACAGACCACTTCGAAGGTAGATCAGGTATAAGATAGGGGTGCGTACTATTTCCTCCCCCCTTACTGCTTATTACATACATGGACTATATATACAAGTTAGCCAACCCATCAGAGACAGAGGAAATCAACGAGCTTTTATTTGTAGACGATCAGGCACTAATACATGAAACAATAGAAGACCTACAAGAACACGTAAATAAACTCAGCAGCACAGGCATAAAATACAACATGAAAATCAACATCAACAAAACAGAAGTTATGAATGTCGCCATAAATAAACAGAACATCAACATAACTATAGAAGAAAGGCAAATAAAACAAGTAGAGGAATTCAAATGCCTAGGAAGTTTAGTGACAAATGACAATTCTCAAACAGCAGAGACAGAATCAAGATGCAACAAAGCATGTCAAATCATTGGACAGTTATCACCACTATTGTCCAACAAGGAAATAACTCTATAGAGTCAAGACGGGTAATATACAATACAATCTTCATCCCAACGTTGAGCTACCAATGCCAGTCCTGGACCCTAGATGCAAGAACAATAAGAAAAATAACCTCTACTGAGATTAAATGTGGCAGACGAATGACAGGAAACAGTCTGAAAGATTAGATCAGAAATGAAGAACTGAAAAAAAGCTAGGAATAGCCTCCGCCATAGAATATATAAAGAGTAAAAAAAAAGTAAAGTCCCCCCCGTCACGCCAAGTGGTGTATAGGGAATATGGTGTTAATGACCATATATTTAACAGACCTTCGGCACATGATTTTTGGGGTAAAGTGGTCGATATTACGCCCGTGCCGCTTTACTTTCCCAGAAAAAAATCTGGTACCCATTAAAGGCTGGGTGAACCCGGAAGCCGTCGGTTGGGATCGAATCCTAACTCTTGTCCTTTGTAGTCCAGTTCACTAACCACTGAGTTATCGCAGCTTCCATTGTTTAAATGGGTACCCGTTTTTTTCTGGGGAAAGTAAAGCGACCACATTACCCCAAAAATCATCTCTTTACTTTTTTACTACTACCAACAAACAATAATCATAATTAACTTGGGGCCAGACCTGCGTCATTGTTCGTCAGGTTAGGTATTAATGTTCTATTTGATTGCTCACTACCCATCTCTGTTTACTTCTTTAGAATTTGCCAACAAAAGCCCCGGATTACTGGGCCCCTTCTCAGATTAACAAACATGTGTTGTCATTAGAGATAGAATCAAGATGCAACAAAGCTTGTCAGATCATTGGACAGTTATCACCACTATTGTCCAACAAGGAAATAACTCTGGGGGCAAAACGAGCAATAATATCTCTCTCTCTCTCTGCGATCAGGACTCAATCAGAGTAGGATTCCACACTCTCATATGAAGTCAGCTGTCAGGCTAAGTGTGTTGATCGCCCCCCCACAGACAGAACATCACAATTAGAGTCGGCCAGATCCTCTCTGATTGAACACCCGTTAAAATGTTGCACTGTGTTCTGTGCCAGTGGCCCAGTGCATCCGATTTCAGCCAGCATTTTATTCAGGTTTGCATTCCTTAGCCTTTGTTTGTCCCCAATCTTCCTGCAAGGCAGCAGATGATCTTTTCTGTAGGGGGATTCTGCCCTTAGATGGTCTGCCCTCCAAGGTTTATGAGCACCATCTGCCCGAGTCACTAGAGGTGACTAACACAGACATGCACACACAAAGATATGAGATGTGACCAACACAGACATGCACACAGCGATACGAGGCATGACTAACACTAACACACATCAAGATATATGACACATGACAAACATAAACATGCACATAAAGATATGAGATATGACC
Source organism: Megaustenia siamemsis (assembly GCA_032433765.1). Taxonomy (NCBI): domain Eukaryota; kingdom Metazoa; phylum Mollusca; class Gastropoda; order Stylommatophora; family Ariophantidae; genus Megaustenia; species Megaustenia siamemsis. Next base: position 37,220,793 of record JAVIAB010000107.1, read on the forward strand.
AACAAGACATGCACACGCAAAGATATGAGATGGGACCAACATAGCCATGCACACACAAGGATATGAGATGTGACAAACACAGACATGCACACACAAAGATATGACCAACATAAACATGCACACAAAGATTTGAGATATCACTAACCCAGACATGCAGACACAAAGATATGACATTTGACTAACACTGGTACACACTAAGATATGACTAAACACATACACACATAAAGATATGAGACATGATTAACACGGACACCAGAATATGAGATATGGGCCATGGCCAGCACACACACACACCAAGATATGAGCCATGGCCAGCACACACAAGCTAAGATATGAGCATGGCTAGGACAGAAACACAGCAAGATATGAGCCATGGCTTCACGGAAAAACACCAAGAAATGAACCATGTCCAGCACAGAAACACATTAAGGTATCCATATGCTTGGGTTTGTTGTAGTCGGCAGACTCTTCTTAACGTAGGAATCATCGACATATGAGACGCAGGCTCCGATTAACTGTTCACAGGTTTCGTTCAAACAGTTGTCCGGAGATTTGAGAGTGCAGTCTGAGCAATAATATAAAAACGAACAATACAATTTTCATCCCAACGTTGTGCTGCCAATGCCAGACCTGGACCCTTGATGGAAGAACAATAAGACAAATAACCTCTACTGAGATGAAATGTGTTAGACAAATGACAGGAAACAGTCTGAGATATAGGATCAGAAATGAAGAACTGAGAAAAAAGCTAGGAATAGCCCCCGCCATAGAATATATAAGGAAACAACAGATAAAATGGTTTGGAAACGTGACAAGGCAGAAAGATCAAAACTCAATACAACGAGCCTTCAACAAACGTTGTGAGAACACCAGACCTAAGGGTTGACCACGAAAAAGATATATCGATGGAATATTAGAAGCACTAGGAAACATAGCAGCAGCGGGGAACAGAAGAGCAAAAGACTGCAAATTATATCTCCCTTAGACGCTGAAAGATAGATGAGGAAGGAGAGAAGAAGAAGAAAAAGATACAGACCTTGTTAGGTAGGCGAAAATCGTGTCCTCACTGTGGGTTAGTCATGCATTTGGAGAGCTATTGCTCCAGCAACAAAGAAAAAGAACATAAATCTAGCAGAAAATGAAAGAAAAAACAAGGCAATTCCACTGATCTAGAAGAAAAGTGTCCCAAGCCAGATAACCTGCGAAGCAAGAACGCAAACAAGACAGAAAGCCAAAAAGAAACAAGACAATACAAAACAAAACAATATAAATATATGTATATACATTATTTATAGAAAATATATCATGTTTTAATATGCATATTCCTTATTAATATGCAAATCCATGGAAAATTTGTGTCCATTTTAAGAGTGGATGTTTACATTTACTTAGCTAAAATAAAGCCTAGGATGGTTATGGAAGGCCCCAGTATCACTGCAAATGAATTAAAATCCATAATTGCTCAACCGCCCGTGCCAGTGGAATCATCCGAATTACTATCTTATCTTCTAAACAAAGAAAGGTAGCTGTAGTCCCCATCATAGCAGTCTCATCACATGCCAAAAGACATAAGGCGAAACCGCACAGAAAGTGAACACAGCCATCTGTTCTCCATCATACGATATCATCACTCATCGTAAACAATTGGAATATCAAAATACGATCAAAACAGATGAAACGCACAGCTCACAGTGTGCACAGAGCACTTAACTCAGTAGCTCCTGCAACAATCCGGACTTGGAATATGAGGAAACTGCAACACTTTTCTGACTTAGCCTCTAATGGTTCCTGCAGCCTATCCACCACATTGACCGGAAGTTCACATCTTCCTGAAAATGATGATTGTCATATTTTTTTTAAAAATGTATAGCGCTTGATGATGCTAAGACATCACCTTGAAAATTTTGTCTGTGACCGGGGTTACTGTCAGGTACACACGGTAACTTGATCGTACTTCGCTTGTAAGCTGGACCATACTGACTGGCTTCTTGATTATCCGACTTATATGTGCCAGTGACAAATCCCCTTCAGCTCAGTGCTGTGGCATATGTAACGACTGCTGGAATAAGAAATGGCTGCACACTGAAGACTTGTGTTGGAAAGGTCAAATAACTTTATTCAGCAAACCTAACAATGTCAAACTATTCACAAAATATGTACAATGGCCAGTGGTCTATACATCCCGCTCGGCTATTCACACATCGGTACAAAGAAATGCACATTCTCCACTGGACACTGTCACTTCAGGTCTTATATCGCACCCAGCCTGATTAATCTCCTTTCCGCCATACTAAGTTGTTAATGTCCTGGCTGCTATTGCTAACATAAGTTCACCGTCTCTTCAATACACGAGAGACTCTCTTCTACATCGGGTCTAACTAGCCCCTAATAGTGCATATGCTTTGAGCTTATGGGCTGATGCCTGATCTACCAGGCCGCCTCTAACTTCCACCTACGTATCAATCTTCTCTGGAGAGCCTGCTTCTTGCTCCATTTTTTACTTCTTCTACTTCTATCCTTCCTCTGTTGCCGTTGGCGTCGAGGGGAGAAACAATCTGCGATTCTTTGCTCTTCTGTTGGCATCTTCTGATGTTATTCCTCCTAGTGACTCTAGTATTCCATTTATCCATCTCTTTCTCGGTCTTCCTCTTAATCTGACGTTTTCGTAGCGTTTGTTTATGGCTCTTTGATTCATTGTTAGTTCTTTCTGTCTTGTTATGTGGCCGAAACAATTTATCTGTTGTTTCTTTATGTATTCGATGGCTGGTTCAATTTCGAGTTTCTTCCTCAGGTCAGTGTTTCTTACTCTGTCCCTCAAGCTGTTTCCTGTCATTCTTCTGACACATTTCATTTCTGTGGTCGTTATCTTTCTTATTGTTCTAGAGTCCAGCATCCAATTCTGGCACTGATAGCACAGAGTTGGTAGAAAAATTGATTTGTATATTGCCCTTTTTGCTTCCGTAGTTATTGCTTTGTTTTTCAATAGTGTTGATACTTGGCCTATAACTTGGCATGCTTTGTTACACCTTATATCTATCTCTGTTTCTTGGTTATTGTCTTGTGTTAGCGTGCTACCCAGATATTTAAAATTGTCAACTTGCTTCAAAGATGTATTATTTATTATGATGTTTAGTTTTTCTTCCTTTCTCGCTATTGCCATTACTTCGGTTTTGCTTATGTTGATCTTCATGTTGTATTGTTTACAAGTGTTGTTTAGCCTGTTGATAAACAGGTCTTGCTCCATGCAGGGACTTAATATACTTCGTCCCCTATCCAATCAAAACTCACTTCCTTTGTTTCCCTACCAATAGAATTCATTTACGTCATTTACTCACCTCTATGTTTACACTCTTATCAGTCACGAGATTTCTGCTCTATCTCTAACACAATTCTACTCCTATTTCTCGTGATTGTTTCCAGTGCTATGTTTCCTCACTCTCTCCAGCTATCCCATACTGTCCTTCTCACCCTCACACCCACTGCTACAAAAGATTATAACTAAAAAAAACAGCTGTGAAATAGCTAATCATGGTGATTTAGGATTGCTGCTTGCAAAACTAGAACAGAACATAAAAAGTGATAGCAGAGCATCAAGTTCATCCTTCCCATTAGGATATATTTTTATTCACATTAAATAATTTTAATATTATCTTCGTTTTTTTTATGTGCAATGTGAATGTTATTGCGGTTGATTTTTAATAATTTCAAGCTTTAATGTGTCTTTTTTTTTTTTTTTTTTAACATCTTTCTTTATTATGTTGTGTAGGGTGTAGTTACAAATATAAACACACAGAGCCCCAAATCTGTCACTACATTTTTCTTTTTGTTTGCTTAAGAAAGGTAGATTTTCAGGTGAGTGCTGAGCAAATTTTTTTTCTTCAAATGGGGGCGGGTAAAGAAACTTTGGGAACCACTGCACTACACACATTTTTCCATATACCTTCAATTGTAAAGTAAAAATAAATTGTTCCAAGAACAATCCATAATGTGTGAAAATAGGTCAAAACATCTAAAAACAGCTTCCATGCCATGTTAGACAGGTATAGTAATATGAAGTGGCTTAATGTGTTATGTTTCCATGGACATATTGTTGCCTCCTCATTGGTACACACTAAAGCTGATGCATTCGCAACAGCTTACATTAGTATATAATATGGATTGGTTGAATTGTGTTGGAATTCACACATATGGAGTATAAACAATATTTGGAAATCTTACCAGACTTCTTGTACAGATTAAGGAAATCACACTGTCTGTGATTTGTACTATACAACACACATAGGGAAGCTATAGTTGATTTTTGCAACAAGATAGCGAAAATACTAAACAGTCCCTTAAACAAATCAGTCAAAATTATTATTATTATTTTTTTTTAAAGGCCAATCAATAATTAATTCAATTTTTAAAAGCAGTTTTGTAAATAAATGGGCAGTGAGCTTGACTAACTTGTTTATAGTGAAGTTTGATGGCTATCATCAGGTAAAGTTTTATTTTGTTTATTGGAATTGAGATGCAATATAATTATTCTTCATGGAAAGGCTATTTCACCATGTCGATTGACAGATTTATTCTGATTATTTAAATTTGCATATCCATCTTGATCATGCTCTATTTATTTTTTCAAGGTGAAAACATTAGTGTTTCAAATTGAAGACAAAAAGTAGTAAAAATTGGAACTGTGTCATTGTCTACTGAATTAAAACTATGAAGCATTTCCAAAACTTTTGGAAGAAACATCGCTTATAGCATGACATTTGGAAGATTTGCATTCCATTTTCAGTTTATTTAGGTGCGTTTATTAATGATGTTATAAGTTTGTAATTTAAATTTCTTCAGAAAGAATTAAAGACAATTATTATATTTAAACTTAACTTAAGATTACGATACTGCAGTAAAAATTACTGCATCAAAACAAATTCTTCAAAATTTGACAGTTTGCTGTGGTCAAACATTCCTACCCTCAGTGTACCTTCCTAATTACTACTTTTGGTCACCCTTGAGTGTTGGATTTGTTTCTATTGATGTAGGATATTTTTTCTTCCTAATTGCACGAGGTAAAAATGACTGCACTATCACTATCGTAAAATGAGACTTTTAAAAATAAAATTTGTCACATTGTCAAGAAATTTGTTTCTTCTCCAGTTTTTCCATCATGACTAAGGATATTTCCCCATCTGTCGGCTTGACATCAACGAACCTTTGAAATATGTGATAGGCAGGTAAGTGACACTCTTTAGAGGTCCCGAACATCATGCTGCATTCTTTGACTGCTGGCAGCTGTATTAATAGACATGGTAAATATTTCCTGCGGACACAGGAACTTTTTGGAGTAAAATGAATCTCTCTCTCTCTGCGATCAAGACTCAATCAGAGTAGGATTCCAGACTCTCTCATGAAGGCAGCTGTCTGTTTAAGCGAACCGAATGCCCCATATAGTTTCTCCTCCAGGGAGGTGGGCGTGGACCACATTGCTCTTCTCAGGTCTGCGTACTGGGGGCAATCCTGTAGAACATGTTTTATAGTCATATTGTCCAGTGTACAGTGGCATAAGTTGGTTGTACCTATTTGGAATTTGGTGAACATGTGATTTCTCATTCTATTGTGGCCTGTGCGTAGGCGAAGTATGATGACTTGATCCTTCCTTGATAGTTGGTGGTATCTGTCACTCTCGTTATGCTTTGGGTGTTCTCGTTTCAATTTTTCATGGAACTGACCCTTGAGGATGGATTTGGCTTCATCGTAACTGAGCGAACATGTTTTCCAGATAGGTATTGTAATCTAGGGTTATCATAGTAAAAAGGAGCTCCTAAGAAACATCAGAAAGAAAGAATCAATATTTTTCGTGCACATCATGAGAAGAGGAAAGTTGGTTACAACAGGGAAAATAGAGGGGAAAAAGAGATCAAGGATGACAAAGAGAGAAGATACTGAATAGCTTGGTGTCGTGGCAGAGAAAATAGTCAAAAAGTCAGCAACAGAATGATACGATGCACTGTGAATATAGAATTGTGGAAGGACATGATCGCCTACACAGGTATGGCAAATTATGATCTTAAACCAATAAGAAATCATTCAAAGAAAAAAAAAATTAATTATTTCTCACTTCTGTCCAAATATAAAAACTAAGAGAAACTTTAAATAAATAGTTTTTGCGTTTTATGGTTTTAAATTTTGAATTACTCTTGGTGGTCCATGGCAACAAAAGATATTTGTAGAGGGCCTGTGTTAAACAAAATGTTAAGAATCACTGATTTAGATCTTTGCTACACTCATATTTCTTCTAATTACACATAAAACCTTTATAATTATTTGTCATTATCAATATATTAATATCACTCTCTCCAATAAGAGTCTGTCCAATTCTGCAGAGGTGTTAAAATGTTGACAAAGTAGCAAGTGACAATTTCACATTTTCTGTAACTAGTTTTGACTAAAATTCACTTGAGGACAAAGTTGGTATGTTTGACACATTAAGTGAAAATTTAATAAAACTATTTTGCATGTACTTTTTTTTTAGACTCACCTATGGCAATCAATTATCCACGCACTTAACTGCACACATACACACACTGAACAGCAAAAACAGACTCAAAACACTAATTCTCTTTAATTTATTTACTCATTCCTGGCTAAATTAACATTGTTAATAATTATAGGATCTGGCAGGGAAAAAAAATGAAACATGCTACAATGGATTATCTTCCTCTTGACAGTTCAGTACACATGACAGTTAAATGTTGAGGGAGTGAATGTCTGTTTTAAACATAGCAAGCATAGCTAACATAATTTGTCTTTTAACATATTCAAGCTTTAAAGCCTTGAAACACATTTTAAAATGTGCCTGTAACGACAAAAAAGTAATAATTAATGACAATGAAATTCAGCACAAACTTCATTATCTTGATGGTACCATGACTGTTAAAAGTTATAAACTAAATCAAGGGATTAAGAAAGTAAGTCATCTTACAGTTCATAAGCACAAGAGCAAAAAATTACTGTATGTTCAATAAAACAAAAATGAAAAAACCCACTGAAAATACATGTATTCTTCAAAAGAAATGAAACAATAATGAGCTATAGTAAGTTAACAGAAATGTGGGGTTTCATTCTACACTTATGAAAATTGTTGGTGTAAAATAAATCCATTTTACAAATGGAATAGGTTTGTATTTATAAAACGTAATGACATATAAAAGTGTTTAAATATACAATTTTACATGTATTTTAGCCAAACACAACTGCTGTACATAACATATTATAAACAATGACAATTAAATAATTATTGTATTTTCATTTTTTTAAAGAAAGGACATACAAGCTGAGGTTGGTAACTTTGAAGAACAAAGTGTTAGCTGCTTAATTTTTTTCTCTCTTGTAAAGTAAAGTATGAGACTTGAATCAGCGTCTTAGCATGTGGTTTTTCACCCATATGCGCTCGGCCCCACCATCGAGAAGTGATTTTTGTAGAGCAGCAGGGCACTAATGGCTTTTTTCCTTTAATACTGCCCGGTGCATGCACAACCAATCAGTGAGGAAAAAAATACATTTATATAATTTTATATTTTAAATTCAGTGTCATTTTTCAATGCTTTTTTAAAAGGCTTAAAGATAGAAAAAAAAGTAGTAGAAAAGTGAATCATTATAACATAACCACCAAAAAAAATGAAACATCTATGTATTATTTAAATTAATGGAGCAGAATCAATATCAAGTACCTATACTGAAACTGTAAATTTGCTGTTTTTGTTGCATACAATAAAAAAATTTAATCATTTCTAAGTGTTTATTGAGAACTATGAAGATGTAACTATACAAATATAGTTACCACAGTGTATTTCTTATGTTAAAATGATAGAAAAATTATATATATTGCCCTTGCGCTGTTGGGGCCCGAAAGGAGAGCAAAGAATTGTAGCAATGTTGACAAACATTGTCAACTACCAGGCATGTTCGTAGTAGGTAACTAAGGAGGGTTGGGCACGGGAGTGGCTATTCTGTACTGTAAAAAAAAATTAGCCGCAAAAACTTCACAAACATGGACAAATGAAATAAAGAGAAAAAAACTAAATCTGTTATTCAGGAAAGAAAAGGGCTCTCTGTCTAAGAGATATATGATGCAACCCAGAAAAAGCAGTCCAGGTCACAGGCACCTGGAATGTACGTATTCGAAATGAGCAAGGAAAAGCTACACAAGTAGCAATAGAAATAACAAAATAAAAAACAGATATTTCAGGAATGTGCAAAATAAAATAGTTAGGAGCAGAAAGGATAAAGCTAAACACAGAAGAGATGATTTTATTATTAGGACACCAGGAACCTGGAGCACAACATAATAAAAGGGTGGCTATAAAAGGGATGGCTTCAATGGATGCACAGAAAGCACTGATAGAATGGGAAACAGTAGTGTCAAGACGAATAAGAGCAATATTAAAAGAACAAAAATAACAAAAACAAAATAAAAAATAAATATTATCCAATGCTAAGTTTTCAAAAACTAGAAAATAAAATCAATATATAAGACCATTGGAAACAGATGAAGGATATATAGGAGACGTGTAGAAACTCTGGGGAAAATAGAATACCAGAATAAGACATGGATAACAGCAGAGACCCTGGAGAAAATAAAAAGAAAGAAAGAAAGAACAAGAAAGTACACATAAATAAAAGCAAAATGAGAAGTACTAGGGTCAAGGTACAAGAAACTTACACAGAAGAGAGTAAAGAAGTAAGAAAATGCATTAATAGGGGCAACAGGAAATATGTAGATCCATAACACACCAAATAACCAAATGTAGATGAACTAGCAGAGAAGGTGACAAACAAAGGAAAAAGAAAAGAACTGCATGAATAAATTAAGCAGAACATATAAAGAGATCAATGCCTTTTTTTTAAAGATAAGAAAGGAAATCTGCTTAGTAATATAAATGAGTCAAAAATCAACAAGAAGAAATGGATGCAAGAAGAAATACTAGAACTAATGGACAAAAGATGAAAACACAAGAAAGAAGAACTGACATACAAAAGATTACAGAAAGAGATAAAAAAAATGCAGTGAAGCAAAGAAGGATGAATAAAACAGAAATGTGAAAAAATGGAAAAGCAATAAATGAAAGACACAAAATTTATGCACAACCAGTTGAATTTACAGGCAGAAAAGAAGTCAAAGTTTCAGGTTGTGTGAAATGAAGAGAAGAAAATAAAATGGAAAGATTGACAGGATATATCAGTAAACTCTATGATGATGTAAGACCAGAGCTAAACAATTCATATGCATTAAGAGAACTGGGAGTATGTCATAGCAAAAACTACTCAATGACATATATAACTGGACACATATTCAAAGATCTACTAAAATCTATCTTTGTAGCCATCCAAAAAAAAAATCAGGCATCAATGATTGTGAAGACCATCACACTATTAGTCTCATGAGCCGTATGACCAAAATATTACTAAGAATCATCATGAGACATGTAAGGAACAAAGTAAAACCAGTAATAAGTGAGGAACGATGTGGATTTGTGGAAGGAAAGAACACCAATAATGCAATTTACATCATGAGAACATTGATAGAAAGAGCTATAAGAGGTAAAGAAAGATCTGTTTGTGTGCTTTATAGACTTTTACTGGATAGCTTGGTGCCATGGCATGAAAAGTCAATTACAGAATTGATACCATGCACTGAGGATAGAAAACTGTGGAAGGACATGCTTGCCTAAGCCAACTGGTATGGCACATGATGATGATGAATATAAGGGAACAAATGGAAAGAGCACTTTGAAGAACTCTTGAACAGACTGGGCCAAAATAACCCTCTAGATATACTTACAAGCTAGGGAACGAGTTACTGTGGAAAGCCAAACAAGGAAGAAATAATGAAAGCCAACTATTAAAAATGGTAAAAACTACAGAACCAGATGAAATTCCTTCAGAAACCATCAAAGTAGATATTAATACCTATGCCAATATATTTACATAATTTACTAGACAATGAATTTTACTTTCTATGTGAGAGAGAAGAAATACATAAAGACAGGAAAGAAAGTTATTTGATTAAACTATGAAAAAATGGAAGTTTACCGATGTGCACAAACTACAGGGAAATTATGCTGCCATCTAATGAGAAACTTAGTGGCCGTATAAGAAGACTTATCAACCAACATAGAACTGGAGTCATCACTCACTGGACACTGCAGGGATTGCTAAGGAGGGGATCTGAGCGCCTATGGATTATGTTCGGAGTGCAATGATGATGACCCGCAAATAACTCAATAACTAACGTAGAATTATGTGAAAGCACTAATCATTGTACCACTGGATAAAGAGATACAAGAAAGACAGATAGGACACACATTGCGGAAACCAACTGAGAGTATTACATGACAAGCCCTTTTCTGGAATCCCCAGGGGAGGAGACAAAGAGGAAGACCAAAGTATACTTGGAGAAGACAGGTGGAAGCAGAAATGAAGAGGAGATATGGAATGATCTTAAAATAATGACGCGGAAAAGGTTGGAAAGTGTTTGTTAAAGACCACAAGTAGCTGAAAGGAGGAAGAAGAGGATGTGTGTGTGTGTATATATATATAAAATCATTGCATGTATATATATATATATATATATATATATATATATATATATATATATATATATATATATATACATGCAATGATTTCCGTGTTTATTTCCAAGATAGAATGCCTGTTTTATGTGCGTGTCCTCTTCTTCTTCTTCTATCCTTCCCCATTGCCGTTGAGGGGAGATACAATCTGTGATTCTTTGCTCTTCTGTTGGCCTCTTCTGGTGTTATCCCTCCTAGTGACTCTTGTATTCCCTTTATCCATCTCTTTCTCGGTCTTCCTCTTAATCTGGCGGTTTCGTAGCATTTGATTATGGCTCTTTGAGTCATTGTTAGTTCTTTTTGTCTTGCTATGTGGCCGAACCAATTTATCTGCTGTTTCTTTATGTACTCGATGGCTGGTTCAATTTCGAGTTTCTTCCTCAGGTCGGTGTTTCTTACTCTGTCCCTTAAGCTGTTTCCTGTCATTCTTCTGACACATTTCATTTCGGTGGTCGTTTTATATATATATATATATATATATATATATATATATATATATATATATATATATATATATACACACACACGACATATACAATATATATATATATATACACATACACACAAAATAGGGAGCTGCGATAGTTCAGTGGTTAGTGAACTGGACTACAAAGGACAAGGGATAGGTTTCGATCCCAACTGACGGCTTCCGGGTTCACCCAGCCTTAAACTGATTTTTTTCTGGGAAAGTAAAGCAGCATGGGCGTAATGCCAACCCCATTACCCCAAAAATCATGTGCTTAAGGTCTGTAAAATTTATGGTCACTAACACCATATTCCCTATACGCCACCACTTGACGTGACTGGGGTACTTTACTTTTTTTTTTTACACACATAAAACAGGCATTCTATCTTGGAAGATAAACACGGAAATCATTGCAGATTAGTCTAAAGTGAAGATAATGTTCATTATGACTGAACAGTCCTACATTAGAATAACAGACTCATACACATATAAAACAGATGTTGTTGGATGAAGAGACTGATGATGGTGATTTTGCTGTGTCAAGAATCGCATAATATAAATTCATATATAAATTTATATAAATAAAATATAAATAACCGCACATAATATAAATTCATATAAATTTATATAAATAACCGCATTTAGATCTTTTCTTGTCATGCTTTTTGACCTTTTTAAGTATCCAATTTTCACGCTATTCTTTATCAGTGTTTGCTATTTTTGTCTTTCTGTGGCTCATAATATATATATCATCATTATGTGCCATACCAATTGGCGTTGGCGATCATGTCCTTCCACAACCTTCTATCCACAGTGCATCGTATGAGTTCTGTTGTTGACTGTTTTCCATGCCATGACACCAAGCTATCCAGTATTTTCTCTCTTTGCTTTTATTTTGCCAGTTGTAACCAATTATTCCAACTTTCCTCTTATCATGATGTGCCCAAAAAATGTTGATTGCTTCTTTCTGATGTTTTTTTAAGAGCTCCCTTTTTGTGTTGGCCTCTGAGAACTTTCTCATTGGTCTTTTTAGCTGTCCAGGAAACTTTCAACATTTTTCTGAGAAATCCCATCTCTGTGGCCTCTAATCGTCTTTTCATTTGTTTGACTATTGTCCATGATTCGCTTCCATAGGTCAGAATTGGTTCTATATAGCATTGATGAACTCTCTTTCTCATTTCTATTGACATAGATTTGTTGCATAAGATATTTTTCATTTTCTGAAATGCTATTTTGGCCTGAGCTATTCTGCTTTTTATTTCTGTGTTGCATCTTCCATCTGATGTTATCACTGTGCCCAAGTATTTCAAATGTTGCACTTGTTTCAGATTTATCTTGTTTATTTTTATGCTGCATGATGGTGATGATTGTTTCTTCGATATAACCATTACTTCTGTTTTCTTATTATTCAGACTGAGACCTTTCTTGTTGCTTTCTTTTACTATTATATCTATCATTTCTTGTAGCTCATTCTCTGTCTCTGCTATTAAGACTGTGTCATCCGCATATCGTAAATTATTTATGTTGTGACCGTTGACTTCAATTCCTTTTTTGTCTACTATTGATCTCATAATATGTTCGCTGTAAAGTGAAAACAAATCCGGCGACAGAACACAGCCTTGTCTGACTCCTTGTTTTATAAATTGAAATTGTCCTCTTTGGTTGTTAATTTGTATAGCTGCTGTTTGTTGCCAGTACATGTTTTTTATGATTCGCAGATCCTTGCCATCAATATTTAATTTCTCCAGCATATTTATTATTTCCACATGCTTTACTTTGTCAAATGCTTTCGTTTATAAAGCACATATATAGATTTTTCTTTACCTCTATAGATCTTTTTATCAATGTTCTTAAGATGTATATTGCATTATTGGTGCCCTTTCCTTCCACAAATCCATATTGTTCCTCACTTATTTCTGGTTTTATTTTGTTCCTTACACGTCTCATGATGATTCTTAGTAATATTGTAGTCATATGGCTCATGAGACTAATAATGTGATGGTCTTCACAATCAGTGGCGCCTGACTTCTTCAGTGTGGCTACAAAGATAGATTTTAGTACATCTTCAGGTATGTGTCCAGTGTTATATATGTCATTGAGTAGTTTTGTCATGACTTGTACTCCCAGCTCTCCTAATGCATTTATCTCTTCGATTGTTATATTGTCGGGACCTGGAGCTTTGCCTCTTTTCATGTGTTGAATTGCATCCTCCACTTCACTCTGCATTATTGATGGTCCTGTGTATATATATATATATAACCCTTCACTACCTGACTTTATTTAAAAATAAAAAACGTACCACTAACTGGGATGGCTGGATGAAAAATGAGGGCAACAATAGTAATTTTTTTTAGAGTGGCATATCTATCATGATGCGGGTGGCATGATTCATTTATATAAGTTTTTTAAGCAAAATGGACAAGGTGTTGATTATAGTACATGCATCTGCTTTTTCCACTAAACACTCCTGATCTACCACATCCCTTCTCCACCTTTAGACTCCTCAGTCTCTCAATATATACATCATTGTCCCACCCATTCTCCTCTTAATGAATGAAGAACAAACTTGGCGATGTTCTCTTTGTTCAGAGTAAGGCCACAAGCTTACTGGCTATTTCATTGCCATGTACACCTAGGCTAACAAATTCACTTTAGAGCCATAAAGAGCTGCATCTACTCCTGCCGCAGACACTGTTAATCTATCTGTGTAGATGATCAGATTATATATAAATATATAAATACCTTTCAAGAACAAGCAGTCGCACATGCTTTGAGAAATGCATGGTCAGTGGAGTGGATATGGAGATGTCCCGACAGCAATGAAACCAATTCCATGAATATGATAGAATAGAATAGAATGGATAAGAAATTTGAACATGCAAACATTATATCTGATGTAGAAATTAGTAAATGGAAAATATATGTGGTATTTGGATGTTTTTATCATTATTACTTATAAAAGAACAATAGAACAAAGAGAAAATACATTAAATATTTTATTAACTGTTTTTTTTTAAAATTACATTGTTATTCAAAATAGTTCAGTTTTGTATGGAACTGTTTGAAGAAGGGTTACTACATTGAACCTCATGCCATTGTTATGAAAATGCAGGTCAAGTCTCAAAATCACTGTAGTGAACATTTTCCCTAATAAAGCTGAAAAAGCTCAAGGGATGCAATCGAGAAAAGTCATGGTTTTTTTATTACTTATTTTTAGTTTATTTATTATTATTAATTATTAGTTACATCCATTACAAAATTTATGGTATTATTTTAAAGTGAAGACATATGTATTCCTTTGCAGCACTCAGTAGTTTTATGATAGACAAAAATATGTTGATGGGAAGGAATAAAGTTAAAAAGAAATACATATGGGCAGGCCATTTATCTAACATCAGAAAGCAAGTCATGTTGATCAATCAGTTGACACATTAGATGATCCAAGATATTGATCTTAAACATTAATATTTACTTGATAATAACAAAAGTAACTAGTGATCAAGTTGAACAATCTACATATAATTGCTATCATTATTTTTATTATAAAACTGCAATGTGCATTTGCATTATACCTTTTTAAAATATATCTTAACAAAAGCAGAGTACTAAAAAGCACAAAACATGTTTTATTCTATTTTGTGAAAACTTCCTCATTCACATTAAATGCTTACATTTATAAATATGATGACAATAAGAATTAATCCAAGGTCCCTTTTAACTATTAAAAAAATGACAAGTATAAGCCATATTTTGCTCATGTGATTTGCTCTTTTCAAACCTACAACAAATATGCTATAAGGCCAAATGCAAATGTACTTTTTCCAAATTTTGAATTTGTGGTACACAGATATCACAATTAATTGTGCTAGTTGGACAATTACTAAAACTCACTTAGTAGTTGGTGGCAGTCATCATTAGTAACATGAACTGTGTATTTTAGCATTTATATTTGCAAAAATATTTTAATGGTTGTTTTCATAATGGTGCTTATATCATTTTAGTATAAAAGTCTGCCTGCAGACCTGTTACCTAGAATATTTATTAAGTTTCCATATTTACTGAACAATTAAAGCAGGTATTTGGTTACTGAATCCTGGAAAATTGAACAAAAGACAAAAAAAAAAATAAAAAACCTATCACCATCAATTAATGTAAAAAATATGAGGAAAATAATTTTGTGGCCATAAAGTTGGGAACGCCTAAATTATATTACGACAAAGGGAATCAGATGAAAGAGCACCAGACAGTTTAAGAGAATGAATTGGTAGGAGTTCATAACAAGAAGTTATATACAGCTGTAAAGATAGAAATTTGCGGCGAGAAATTATAATCCCAATCAAGCAGGCTCTGTACTTGGAAGACTAAGCTTATAAGGTTCTTCAGGGCTGCATTTAATGAGACTGTGGCTGTAAAGATAACTATTTCTCAGCAGCATCCTGTGCTCAATAATTGTTTTTTCTACCTGCCTTACAGCTTTTACAAAGTGACTCATACTGCCACAGCAGGATCGGCAAGCCCATTAGCTGAACAAGGATCTCACTTCTCCTGTCAGTAGCTCTTACATGATAAAATCTACATTTAAAACAGACTGGCTAATAAGGTGAGAATACAAGCAGTCCCACAGTGAATGAGTCTGTTGATATAGACTAATTAATATTGCAGTACTTCTAGGCAGGACAAGATTGAACTTTTTTAGCAGAATCTGGGAAATAAAAAAAAGTCACTGCAAACTGTCACTTCACAATCCTTGAGTCTATGAGATAATAGCTCAACCTTAGGCTGACTGTTTAGGCTTCCAGTTCACCCAGCCTTAAATGGATATCAGGTTTTCTGGGCAATAATGACACTGCCATAATACTGACCACGTTAGCTAAACTAATAATGTGCTGAAGGTCTATACAAAAATGAGCACTAACCACATTCACACTTTTTATAAAACATCATGTGGCATGAAAGAGCTCCTTCTTCTTTTAAGGCATTAGAGAAGTTAGATTTCACTTCAGTAATGATACAAAATATACATGGAAAACAAACCAGTAGAAGAGATCGATTACTTTACCTATCTTGGAAGTCACATTGATCGAGAAGGGGATACAAGCAAAGAAATTAGAATGAGAATAGCTAAAGTAGAAAAGTCTTTCAGTCAAAGCCTTGAAAAGTTGTGGAAATCAAAACTCATTAGCACAAACACAAAACTTAGACTATTCAAATCAAATGTACTATCAACCCTTACGTATGCGTGTGAAAGCTGGAAAACAACAAGAGATTTAGAAACAAAGTTGAAAGCATTCGAAAATAAATGTCTAAGGAAAATACTTGGTATAGCGTGGAACGAATTCAAAATAAATGAGGAAATTAGAGAAATCGCCAATCAACCACTAATATCTTCAGTAATAAAAAAAAGACGATGGTCATATGTTGGACATGTGATGAGAAGAGATAATAACCGTATAGCAAAGCAAGCCCTCATATGGGAAACAACAGGTAAGAGGAAAAGAGGAAGACCCAGAGAGACACTGAGATGAACATAGATGAGAGAGGCAAGAGCAGCAGGATTCGGCACCCTCAATGAGATAGAGCTGCTTGCACAGAACAGAGACAAATGGCATGATTTGATAAAATATCTTTTAAAAAATTGAAAACTACTGGAACAAAAATTCACATAAGAGAAGGAGTATCTTGGTCTATGCCCTATGGGCCGGCTACGGCTCGAAAGGTCAATAGATAGAATGATGTTTAATGCAGCATTTATCAGAAGCAATAAGCATTTTGTAAATATTGTTTTCTAATTTTAATTCACTGAAATTTTTTTTAAATAATTGAGGAATATCAACTACTGAATCTGTAATATGCTAAATAATTGTTTTAATATTGAAAGTAATGAAACAAAGTACAGAGATGTTTGTTATAAAATCTAAGTATTATTGAAAATGAAAATAAAAACTATATTACAGAGATGAAAGTGAAAAAAAGGGGAGAATATTTCATTACAGTTTGAGTACATTATATAAAAGAATCATAAACAATAAATTGTAAAATAAACTAACACCACTATGAATTTAACAAAGCATTTGAATATTTTCTCCAGAACTTGAAATAACAATGGAAACAGTTATGATGTAGTTGTTTACCAATCTGAACAACACACAGTTTTGTGACAAGAGAAAATTGCACTAAACTACTAACTGTTAGCAAAATTAATTTGTGAAGAAAAATGCTAGCATTAGCTTACAAGCATAAATACTGTAAATAATAAATAAAATATATTGAGGAGTGAATGAGAACAAATCCATATTCAATATATTTTGTGAAGCGCATTGTGATGATATGGGAGGGAGGGAGGGTGGGAGGGAGGGAGGGAGAGAGAGAGAGAGAGAGAGAGAGAGAGAGAGAGAGAGAGAGAGAGAAAGAGAGAGAGAGAGAGAAGGGTGAGAATAATGAACAGTTTAACATCAAAGAAAAAAGTTGCTTTGGTCAACCTTTTCAAAGACAATGTTGTTGATCAGTTTTGAAATAAATCAATGGGCAAGTGTTTAAGTAACAAAAATTTGAAGTTAAGCATCTTCCAAATTCCAAGCATCTTCTTGCGCACAGAAACAGAAATGAGAAAGAACACCAGACAGGATACTTAATGTTTTTATGGAAGGTAGCCACTCTCCAAACAATAACATTCTTTCTCCTTCCCATCTTTCACTTATTCCATTAACTCTCTTCAGTACAGGTAAGGTGCAGTTAAATGATTATTTTCAGTACTTCACATGTTTATTAGTTTTTAATGTACGATTTTATAAATTAAGTACGGTACATATTATTATTGGTTTAACTCTAGATTATGATATCATAGTAAAAATTACCACATCAAAACACACATTCTTCAAAATTTGACAGTTTGCCGTGGTCAAACATTACCCTCCTCCGTGTACCATCCTAATTATTACTTCCGATCACGCTTGATTGTTTTGATTTGTTTCTATTGATGCAGGATTATTTTATCCTAACTGCACGAGGGAAAAAAATTACTGTGCTGTTGTAAAATGTGACTTTTTTAAAATATAAAATTCATCAAATTGTCAAGAAATTTGTTTCTTCTCCAGTTTTTTCCATCATGATCAGGGAAATTTCCCTATCTGTTGGCTTGACATCAAAGAAACCTTTGAAACATGAGATAGGCAAGTGAGCAACATTCTGAGGGTCCTGAACATCACGCTAAATTCTTTGACTGCCAGCAGCTGTGTTAATAGACACAGTAATATTTCCTATAGACACAGTGCGATGTCTATGAATTTTTGGCCATAAAATGAATCTAAGCTAGGAAATGATTACAGTATCAGTGTCCCGTGTTTCTTCTGGGGTAAACAACAGAATTCTAGTCCAAATAAAAAGGAAATACCATTATTAGAAATCAAAATGTTACAAATAAGGGATAGTAATTTTTACTATGGTATTGCAAAAATGTGTGTCACAGATGTGTCATAATCTAGGGTTAAATAAACAATTATCAGCTGTCTGAAATGGTATAGTTCAATTTATTTATTATGGGAAAAATTGATTTGGCATTGGTGTACAAATTGTAAATCAAACAGCTCCAGGAATGAATTGTGTATGAGCAGAGTGTTTTCCCTGTATATAAGTATGGGAGATTTATTTTCAGATTTATTTAACATATATGTGCACTCTCATTCTGCACTGAAAGTATTCTATTTTTATATATCATTCATAATTAGAATTTCATTTTCACAAAAATTCATTTTATCCTTTACTAAACATGATAATTTCTTTGTTAAGTTGGCATGCTTCATAGCATATTAACTATTGGTGTGCAAACGGATGGCATTGGCAAGGATCATTTTGAATCTATGAAGTGGGCTCATTTTGTCTCAAAAGCATATGTGCTTTTTAACCAAAGACATTTTTTTGGGGACTCAATGAAGATATCCCCGATGGAAGAATAAATTGTACTATTAGCCCCATAAATGATTCGCTTCCAGAGGTTTATGATGTAAACAAAGCAGTTTTGTCATTGCAAGTGAATAATGTCCACACCTATAATTGGTCAGGATTGTGTAGCAGCAGCAGCTTTATAGCGAACACAGAAAACATCACAGGATTGTGCTGTTCTGAAACAGCTATGCCATGCTACCCTAGAATTGCCTTTAATGGGATTACTGTGACCACAAACCACTCTCCATGTGTGTGCCACATATTTACACCCCAGAAAGAAATACTGAATATAACAACATCATATGCCGTCTGTGATATTAATGACCACAGACCAGGAGCCTCCAGTATGATTGATACAACTGTTGCACCAAGCACTTCATCAGCAGAGCTATATCATATCTATGGAATGTTAATCTGACATTGTTCTTGAATGATGTCCAAGTTAATGAGACATCAGAATCGTGTGGCGGCAGCTACAAGAAGGGAGCGGAGAACATCATCAATTTCTGCTGCTATAAAGGAGACTTGCCTTGCTATCCCAGAATTGCCTTAAATGGGATCACTGTAGTTGAAAACTTCTCCTCTTGTGTAAACTACACATTCACATCTAAGAGTGAATCAGTGAAGGTCACAAAATCATATTCTCTCTGTGGTTTTACTAACTACAAGTCATGTGGATTCTGTTGGATTGGAAATGATAACTTACCACCACTGTGTGTCTATAAGTTTGGAATTGGAGTCATCAATGATGGCCTAACATCATCAAGTGCTACGACGATCATCATTTTCTGGAGGACGTGAACTCCCATGGTATATGGTGGATAGGCGGCAGGAACCATTGAAGGTTATGTCTGAAAAGTGTTCCTTCTTGCAGTTTCCTCATATTCCAAGTCCGGCTTGTTGCAGGAGCTACTGAGTTAAGTGCTCTGTGCACACCATGAGCTGTGTGTCTCATCCGTTTTGATCCTGCTTCGATATCCCGCTTGTTTACGATGAATGATGATATCGTATGACGGGGAACAGTTGGCTGTGTTCACTTTCTGCGCGGTTTCGCCTTATGTCTTTTGGCGTGTGCTGAGACTGCTACGATGGGGACTACAGTTACCTTTCTTTGTTTGGGAGATGAGTTAGTAATTCAGATGATTCCACTGGCACGGGCGGTTGAGCAATTATGGATTTTAATTCGTTTGCTGTGATACCGAGGCCTTCCATAACCGATAACAATATTAACCCTAGATTATGATACCTACCTGTAAATCACTTTTTTACAATACCATTGTAAAGAAATACTACTCACATAAATCTGTGTGCAATTTGCAAAAATAATATTTATTTGAACATTTTTTTAACAACAAACAATGACACACAGTCAGGACAAAATTAAGGTGCACAGTCAGAACAAACATTAACATTATGTGCACGACATGTCACTTTTTTTTTTAACAAACAACACAAAAATTTGTTGTCATTCTGCTGGCCTTTTGCAGAACACACTTTTGCGGAAGACAGAGATTAATTTGTTCGTGAGGGGAAAGCGCCAGCCTGTGGTTGAACTATGCCAGCCAATCCCGCCAGCCTGTGGTTGAACTATGCCAGCCAATCTCAGTTCATAATGCAAAATTTCTCAGATGGATTCTTTGGCAACATGTTGTAAACTCATGATGTCATATCTTTCAAACAAATGTACATCCATGTGTTCTGCAATTTCCAAAGTAGAATTCCTGCCAAGGTAGAATTTTCTTTTCATCCCAATTGTTATTGCAGATGTAAATGGCATATGCATTCATTTTCAACACTATTAGAACACATAAGGCACTAAAAATTAAATAATTATCTTCAACATAAAAATAATTTTTGAAGTATTCTCCAGAAACAAAACTCTCTGTACGCTACTGGTATGTTCACTGTTATCTTAAGGTTAGGGGTAGTGTTTGTTTTATGTCTTGCCAACAGCCGGTCAAAGAAATTTTCGCTTCCCGGTCAAATAGAAATAAAAAAAGAAATATTTTTTGAAAATTGAGAGCGTGTGATTTTAAAAATGTTAATTTAAAAAGTATATCTTCATTTCATTGTTCGCTATCCTGATTTCTGAAGAAGGCCGCATGTAGGCATAATATAAAAGGTAAAATATTTTGTAAATTCTCAAGACCTACAAATAAATATTAAAGTTGAAGGAATACATCTGGAGACAGTTCAGAGCTACAACTACCTGGGACATAATATAACCAGTGATGGAAAATGTAAAACTGAAGTAAACAAAAGAATAAGTATGGCAAAAAGTAATTTTAATGCCATGAAAAATATACTAACATCAAAACAAATAACACCAGGGCTAAAACTAAGAATAGCAAAATGTTACATCTTCTTAATATTCCTGTATGGTGCAGAAACATGGACATTAGACAAGAAAACAGAACAGAAAATTGAAGCCTTTGAAATGTGGATTTATAGAAGAATAGGTAGAATTTGATGGAAAGAAAAGAAAACAAACGATGAAGTCTTAAAACAGCTAAAAATGAAAAGAGAACTATTAAACACAATTCAAGCAAGACATATTACGTTTTTGGGGCATGTTAAAAGACGCAGACAGACCAAGACTAACATGGTTGAGTAACATCAAAAGATGGACAAGTCAGCCTATGACAATCTGCACTATCAAAGCTAGAGACAGAGTGGAATGGTGCTCCATGGTAGCCAACCTTCAATGCGGAGACGGCACTCAATGAAGATGATGATGAAAAATTTTATGTGTTTTCCTTTTTTTTTGTAAAGCTGTCACCATACTATGTAGGAGTGTATGTTACACCCTACCACTTGTTCCCCTGCTACCAACTTTACAGCAGCATTGCATTTATTTGCCTGTTCCCTTCTTGAAAATTGGTAGAATTTATGAAAAAAAAAAAAAAAAAAAAAAAAAAAAAAAAAAAACAGCTGCGGATTTATGAATGTAGTAATTTGACTACAATGTATGAAAAAAAAAATCCAACATAAAAGGAAACAAATCATACAATCAGGGGTCACCAGGATTGATAATTAGGAAGGTATAGGGAGGGGGGGAGAAGAGAAGAGAGAATATTCGCACGTGGAAAACTGGCAAATAAAAAACATAAGCGGTAATTTAAAAAATGGTATCATAATCTAGGGTTAATAACAATTTTTCATCCTGTTTTCTATACAAATTTTCATTCTAGGGATTGGTGTATATCCTACCAAACAAGTGGCAAATAAAAGTTAATGACTCAACATTCCTTGTTCCATTCAAATGGAAATTATATTTTTTTTGTTGGGAAATGTGTCTTCTTATTGCATAAGATAAAAATGATTTTTGTTCAGAAATATGTTATGTAAACGTTTTCTTTGTACAGCAATTTGTTTCCACTAAGGTTGCTTATAAAAGCATATCCACATGTCTTGTCACAATCATCACCTTGAGCCATACTGGTTGGTGTAGAGGATCATATCCTTCCACAAGTTTCTGTCCATAGTACATCTTATCAATTCTGTTGATTGTTTTCAATGCCATGACACTAAACTATCTAAGTATCTTCTCTGTGTCATCAGTGATAATAACAAAATCAAGTAGGAAATAAGCCATTTCAAAATGGTGAGATGATTAAGGAAGTGTTGTAGAAACTAAATTTGTTCTTAGACACAAGCAAAAAAACATCTCATACTGGTTGCAATCAAGCATATACTATGTTCACTGTTTTTTTTTTAAAGATGGTTATCTGCATCTCAGTCTGCAGTAACTTATACACATGAAATAGTGCATACAATAACATTATTAATATAACATAATGCAAGAAGGAAAGGCAATGTTTTAACTCATTGAACATCCATCAGCTATGCTGGAAAAATTGTCATGCACAAGAAATAGACCAGTGTCATTTCATAATTCAAAATGTTAATTTCTACTTCATTGCCATTCAATAAATTAGTGGGTAGTAATTTTAATTCAGGGTAATTTCTCTTTCTAACATAATTATATGGGCTAAATGTGAATTATTATTGTAATATAAATTCTATTACAATAAAAGCCATATTGATAAAGTGTTTAATTTCATGATGATCTGAAGAACTGATATTAACTAAATTTGTTAATTTTTTATATATTGCAACTTACATTTATTATTATGTACAACTTTCAAATGACCACAGAAAATAAATGAAAATAGCTCTTCCATCTCCAAGGTATTTGAAAGCACTTGAAAATGAAAGCGAGAGAACTGCAACCAAATATTAAAGAAGTATAGCTCACTAAATTTATGTCATGATGCAGATAAAGACATCCGGACACTTTCAACTTCTGGTACTTGGTGTTCATGTGGTCTAGGTTTAGAAAAATGGGCCAATTTCTCCTCAACTGAGCCAACAAGTTTGTTATTAATGAATCTGTCAATGTGGTCACTAACTTGTGGCTGGTGGATATCAGGCCAGGCCAGCTTTTCTTTGGGTACAGTCTCCAGGCTTTCTATAAATTCTTCTATAAACTGTGTCCTGATATAGATAATAAAAAATGTATAAAAAACATATTAACACATTTTTTTGTTGACAATGAATAATATTGTCACACTCAACAGGAAATGTAGGGAACAGAACTCAGTCATGGTCAATGCGGAGATCAACAGTCTCACCTGGGTAACACCAATGAGAAAGATGCAGACATCTATACAGACAGATTTGTAATACAACACAAAAACAGGCAGAATAATCTAAACAGGCAAAATAAATACATTATGACCACGAACAATATGACGATAGAGGTGATGGCAGTGACCAGGGCATTCATCTGGTAAGAGTGACAAGACTACACCCACACCTGTATACTGAGTGATTCGATGAGCATGGTAAAAAAAGTGGAGGTGGGCTTTGTACGCATGCAATCATTGCAGCAGTCAAAAATATGTAAGGTCACCTTTTGTATGTCCCTGGACATGCGAAAGTACTGGGAAATGAAAGAATGGATATGTTGGCTAGGTGCGCTGTCGTTGAAGACAGTCAACTAATGGATAGGGCGGACATCATCAATGCCCTCCGAGATGTAGGAAAAGTACAGGACTTTGACAACCATGAGACCACGTCACTCCTTCGGATGAAAGAGATGGGAATTGAGATGGCACAGCCAGAAATGAGAAACTTAGTAACCAACACAGAATTGGAGTCATTAGTCGCTGGACATTGTGGGACTTGCTGAGGAGGGGATCTGAGCACTTATGATCGGAGTGCAATGATGATGACTCGCAAATAACTCAATATCAATAATTCAATAAATGAACTTAATATAAAATAATATTGAATATATATATATATATATATATATATATCTATCTATCTATCTATTGACCTTTCGAGCCGTAACCGGCCCATAGGGCGTAGACCAAGATACACCTTCTCCTATATGAATTTTTGTTCTAGCAGTTTTCTTTTAAAGATATTTTATTAAATCTCGCCATCTGTCTCTGTTCTGTGCAAGCAGTTCTATCTCATTGAGGGAGCCGATTCCTGCTGCTCTTGCCTCTCTCATCAATGTTCTTCTCAGTGTCTCCCTGGGTCTTCCTCTTTTTCTTTTACCTGTTGTTTCCCATATGAGGGCTTGCTTTGCTATTCGATTATTATCTCTTCTCATCACATGTCCAACGTATGACCATCGTCTTTTCTTTATTACTGAAGATATTAGTGGTTGATTGGCGATTTCTCTAATTTCCTCGTTTGTTTTGAATTCGTTCCATTCTATACCAAGTATTTTCCTTAGACATTTATTTTCGAATGCGTTCAACTTTGTTTCTATATCTCTTGTTGTTTTCCAGCTTTCACACGCATACGTAAGGGTTGATAGTACATTTGATTTATATATTTATATATTTATATTTATTTATATTTATTTATTTATATATTTGATTTATTTTATATATATAACATGTTGAAAGAGTAAAATGAGCGCTTCAAGTCTTAATAAACAAGAGCACATTAGCTCCTTTACTACTAGAACCAAACCATTTCCTATGAATTTTATTACAAAACTGGACATAAATATAATTGGTAATTTTCATCTAAGTCAACTATCTTTTATGAATTCCTGCATTCATCATAACACGTCTTTAGATAGATCTCTCAATTCTCCCTTGGTAAGTTTAATGAATCTTTGATTTCTTGAAACCACACTCTTTTTGGTCTACTTTTGTCTTGTTTTCCCAGAACCATGCTTTCTGTTCTTTATAGACCACTGTGTCTTTTGATGCAGCTGTAATATTTTAACCTCCTCTATACTATCATCATCATGTGCCATACCGGTTGGCGTAGGTGATCATGAACCTCCACAATCATCTATCTACAGTGCATCATATTAGTTCTGTTGTTGACTGTTTTCCATGCCATGACACCAAGCTATCCAGTATTTTCTCTCTCTGTCGTCCGCGATCTCTCTTTCCTTCTATTTTTCCAGTTGTAACCAAGTATTCCAACTTTCCTCTTCTCATGGTGTGCCTGAAAAATGTTGATTGCTTCTTTCTGATGTTTTTTAAGAGCTCCCTTTTTGTGTTGGCCTCTTTGAGAACTTCCTCATTGGTCTTTTTAGCTGTCCAGGGAACTTTCAACATTCTTCTGAGAAATCCCATCTCTGTGGCATCTAATCGTCTTTTCATTTGTTTGTCTACTGTCCATGATTCGCTTCCATAGGTCAGAAATGGTTCTATATAGCATCGATGAACTCTCTTTCTAATTTTTATTGACATAGATTTGTTGCATAAGATATTTTTAATTTTCTGAAATGCTATTTTGGCCTGAGCTATTCTGCTTTTTATTTCTGTGATGCATCTCCTCTATACTATAAGATAAATGGGATGTTTATAAGCCAGTTCTCTTCAATGTTTAGATCCTTCATTTGTCTGATTCTTCTTTTTCATTATCTAAAGTATCCAAAGACAATTTTGGGAAGATATATCCTC
The DNA here is from genome assembly GCA_032433765.1 of Megaustenia siamemsis. Classification (NCBI taxonomy): domain Eukaryota; kingdom Metazoa; phylum Mollusca; class Gastropoda; order Stylommatophora; family Ariophantidae; genus Megaustenia; species Megaustenia siamemsis. Next base: position 37,246,760 of record JAVIAB010000107.1, read on the forward strand.
ATTAGCTTTACTGTTTTGTTGATATTGTGCCACATATTCTTTATGGTATTTAATTTTTGTATTGCTCTCTTGCTTTTGATTTCATTGTTCATTTCATTACAGATCCCAGATATCCATAACTTTTTATACACTTCACAGAATTTCCAAAGTTTCTGACATTTCTCATGTTTTCAGCACACATGATGGTGAAAGAATAGAATGTGTCTCTGCCTAATGCCGTTTTGGACTTTGAACCAATTTGATGATCACTATTCTGATTGCTGCTTATTGTTTGCATCATAGTGGTTCGATAAGGTGTGTTGGAAAACCTGTCTTTCATGTTCCATAATTTCTGGTGTTACATCACAGATACCTTGCATGAAACAAGATTGCACTTTTACATTATAATCATTGCACTTCTCAAAGATGTTTCACATGTTAAAGATGTGGTTAGTTGCACCTTTACATTCTATTGGGAGATTTGGCCTAAATTTTTTTTTTTTTAAGCACAAAGTGACCTACCAGAATCCTATTATGGGGTAAAAACAATATAAATGCATAATTAATTCACAATTTGTACATAATTGACATAAAGACATAAATAAGGTTTCATTGGATTTTGACTTACAAGGGTTATTTAGTTATGTTTTAAATAATTTAAAAAAAAGTGTTTTGAAAATAGTATCAAAGTACCCATAAAAAACAATTTCTTACTTTTTGAGATGTTTGTGAAAAGTTTGATTAGGAATGTTTATAAATTTATTGTTCTCTGGAAGAAATGTGGACCACAGTAAAGTATACTGCTCAAATTGGCATTAGTATCTGAAATTTCCAAGTGAAATGAAGAACTGGTGACAGATATTTTGCAAACACAACTTATTTAATATCACACAAAGTCTGTGTATTTTTACTGAAAATAATAAAAAAAAAACAAAAAAAACAACTCACCACTGGGTTTTCAGCTGATTATCAATGTCAACAGGTGATGTATTTTTAAAATAGTCCTCTCCAACTTTTATCAGACAACACAAGAGAGATATGCCAAACTGTAAAGATTTTTTAAAAAGTAAATATAATAAAATGCACACATAGTAAATATTTTGAACAGATTACGCACCATCTCTACAAAAAGCTCTATTAGTAATCATCATCAAGGCCTGTTGGCGTATGTGATAAATTCTCTCCACAACTTTCGATCTCGACAGTTATTTATCATTTCTGTTGTTGACCTTCTGCCAAGTCATTCTCTTAAGCTGTCTAGTATCTTTTTTCTTCGTCTCCCTGTATATCTTCATCCCTCGATTTTTCCAGTTGTTACAATATATTCCAGCTGTTCCCTCCTCCTTACATGACCAAAAAAAAAATGATGATTGTTTCTTCCTAAAATTGGAAATTAGCTCTCTTTTTGCTTTGGCCTCTTTCAGAACGTTTTTATTACTCTTCTTATATGGCCTGTTGCATTTGGGTACTTTCCAATGTATTCTTCAGAAATCCACACAGCTAAGTTGTTGGAAGCTCCTCCTTGGTGAATGCCCTGCTCCAGAGTTCTTTTTCTGCTGGCCTGCCCATTTACTTGTACTGTGGCTGTTCTGTTTTCAAGGTAGTTACTAATCCATTTGTACATTCTCCGAAAAATATTATTCCTTTGCAACTTTACTTTCAATCCCTCTTTCCAAACTTTATCAAATGCCTTTTCTAAGTCTAGAATGACACCAGAGTATGTTTTTCTCTCTTGGAAAGCAATATTTTTTTTTACTTTGTGGGTGATTTAGTTTATAGTAGATCTATGACTGATGAGAAACATGCAGTCATCTATACAGACCGATCTGTAATATGATATCAAAGGAGTGCATGGGCATTTACAGCACGCTCTGCATGCAGAATAGCCAAGGAAGACAGTGGTGCATACGTTATGACCACGAGTAGCATGACGATGGAGGTGATGGCAGTGACCAGGGCATTCATCTGGTTAGAGCCACAAGATTACACCCACGCCTGCATACTAAGCGATTCAATAAGTATGATAAAAAAAAAGGTGGAAGCGGACTCTGTATGCATGCAATGGCTAGAGTCATTGCAGAAGTAAAACATATGTAAGGTCACTTTTGTCTATGTCTCAGTACATGCGAGAGCACGGGCAAATGAAAGAGTGGACAGGTTGGCTAACTGCGCTATCGTTGAGGACGGTCAACCAATGGATCTGGTGGACATCATCAATGCCCTCCAAGATGTGTGAAGGGCACAGAACTTTGACAACCATGAGTCGACGTCACTCCTTCGGATAAAAGAGATTGGGAGTTAAGATGGGTACAGCCAGAAATGAAAAACTTAGTGGGCATGTAAGAAGACTATCAACCAACACAGAACTAGAGTTATCAGTCGCTGGACACTGCAAGATTTGCTGAGATGGGGACCTGAGCACCTATGAACATGTTCTGAGTGCAATGATTATGACCCGCAAATAATTCAATAACTTGCTCCTTTCCATCTGAGGGCCTGCTTTTTGATTCTCTTGTAGTCTCTTCTAATCATATGGACAACATAATACTACCTTCTTCTCTTGATTTTAGTTGAAATTTTTGGATACTTGATCATTTCTCTTATTTCTGCACTATTCTTGAATTCATTTCATGGTATGTGGGGTATTTTTCCAGAGTCATTTGTTTTCAAATGTGCCCAGTTTATATTTTATATCTCTATAGATGTTTTCCAGCTCTCACGTGCATAAAAGTAAGGTGGACAAAACATTTAAATTGAAAATCCTGGGCTTTATTTTTGTGCTAAGTAATTTTGATTTCCATATTTTATCAAGGTTTCCAAAAGTAATTTCTGCTCTGGTAATCTAATGCTAATTTCTTTCTTTGTATCTCCTTCTTGATCTATGGGACCTTAGTGCTGTGAAAATTGGAGAGGTACAAACCTGCTGTCACTACCTGGGAAGATATTTTGTAGAGTACTTCTCCAATGCATAAAGAGTAGTGTGGATTGAAAATTTAGAGAAGAGCAGGCAGTAGGGGGAACATGTACTGACCAAATTTTTCTCTTGTGAACCATTGTAGAACAGCCACTGCAATGAAATCTTAGACCTTGAGAAGGAATTTTAATAGCATCCATCATCCATTTGCTTTGGAAAATCCAATATGTATACATACGGCTGGATTACCAGACAGAATTGTTAATATTACAGAGGGCATGTAAGATCTGTAAGACACAAAGAACAGCAGATAGCTTGGCTGAGAGTCATAATGACATATTAGAAGTGCAATGATGATGACCCGCAAATAACTCAAATAGTACTCCTTCTTTGTGTCCCTCTTGGTCAAGTCAGAATGTTTGGTATACTCTGATTGTTAATCTATAGTTGTTATTTAGGTGTGTTTCTTTTATACAGGCAACATCGATTTTTTCTTCATGCAGACGATGTTTTAGGGATTCCAGACTCTCTTATGAAGGCAGCTGTCTGTCTAAGTGATTTGGTTGCCCCATATAGTTTCTCTTCCAGGGAGGTGGGTGTGGACCACATTGTCCTTCTCAGGTCTGTATACTGGGGGCAATCCTGTAGAACATGTTTTGTTGTCATGTTAACCAGTGTACAGTGCCATAGGCTGGTAGTTCCTATTTTGAGTTTGGTGAACATGTAGTTTCTCATTCTGTTGTGGCCAGTGCGTAGATGAAGTATGATGACTTGATCCCTCCTTGATAGTTGGAGGTATCCACCCTTCTTGTTATACTTTTAAAAATGTTCCTTGTTGCAGTTTCCTCATATTCCAAGTTCGGCTTGTTGCAGGAGCTACTGAGTTAAGTGCTCTGTGCACACCATGAGCTGTGTGTCTCATCAGTTTTGATATTCCAATTGTTTACAATGAATGATGATATTGTATGACAGGGAACAGTTGGCTGTGTGTTCACTTTCTGCACAGTTTCGCCTTATGTCTTTTGACGTGTGCTGAGACTGCTACGATGGGGACTGCAGTTACCTTTCTTTGTTTGGGAGATGAGTTAGTAATTCGGATGATTCCACTGGCATGGGCGGTTGAGCGATTATGGATTTTAATTCGTTTGCAGTGATACAGAGGCCTTCCATAACCAATAGAACCAATAGATGTTTTAGGGAAACTATTTACCACCGCTTCTGCATTCCACTGTGGTATGTTTAGTGTTACTGTTGGTGTAACTGGAGTCGTCAGTCGCTGGACACTGTGAAACTCGCTGAGGAGGAGATCTGAGCATCTATGGACATGTTTGGAGTGCAATGATGATGACCCATAAATAACTCAATAACTGTTGGCGTTTGGTGAATAGCTCTTGCCCTTTCTCACGGTCTTATTGACTCCACAATAAAGAGGAAGGTGACTATCAATTAGCATTGGTTGGGCCCTTTTGAGATTTGGAGCACAGCACTCTCACCAAGTGGTGGGATTTCACAGGATGAGCACCAAATTGCTTTCTTTTAGTTTGTGATTTTTTCATGGTGAGAATTAGTTTGTATTGTTATGTTAAGCATCACATTTCAACATTTTTGTACCTCACTTTTCCTGGCTGCAGCTCTTTGACCTGTCCAGCTTGGGTGATTCCTTGGTGGCATTGCTACCACTAGAACAGCTTTGGGATATGGGATAAAAGACTCTTCTAAAACTTTGTGATAGAGACGCTTAAGAGGAGCAAATTTGTATAGGTGCTCTACTGGTAAAGTTTTAATGCATAAAACCTCATTTTATAGTAGAACATGGTGTCAGATCTGATCAGATTGGAGTTTATTTGAGTTTGTTCAGTCATTGAATTTACTTACATACAAAGTTATATGTATATTGATGAAGGTGACTGACAAGAGAACAAAATTCAAGACAGTCAGGAGCTGATGACAGAACATGGAGAAGCACTGCCACTTGTATGAGTCATAGAAGGCCAAGAGTATTAATAAGAAGTAAAAATTAGGAGTACACTCCTAAAGGCTATGACCAATAAATACATTTATATTTAACTCTAGATTAAGGTACCTTCGTAAATTTTATGAACTCAAAATATGTTTGTTTTTTAAACAACAGTTTGTGCCCCCCGTCACACACACGATATCTTTATAATTATTGCTTCCGATCCGGTGACCCTGAGTATTGGATTTAGTTTGATGTTGGATTTTTTGCTTTCAAATACAACATGTGCTTCACAAAATTTATGAAGGTATCATAAGATCGTGGCTGTTTTTTTTTTAAATTCACCAATTTTTCAATAAATTTGTTTTTTCTTCTTTTCTTTTCTCATGATCGGGAAATTTCCTTTGGCTGTCATCGAGACATCAAACAAACCCTTGTAACATGGGATAGGCAGTAAATGACAATAAGGAGGAGCCAAACATACGGCTCGAATGATGGTGGCCGATGTGTAAATAGACAACGTAATACCTCTGACAGTGCCATGTGTCCGAATTTCGGGCCATAAATCAAACGTAAGCCAGGAAATTATTATCGCATCCGATTCTTGTGTCTCTCCTAGTGTAAACACACAGCTGTGTGGCAAAAGTTCAAAGAAAATACTATTTTTGGAATTCCATATGTAACATTTAGGGTTTGTAAATTTTATGGTGTCATAAAAATGTGATTCGAAGATAGGTGATGTAATCTAGGGTTAAAACAATCAAAGTATAATATGATATCATCAAAGACAAACAAGCTTAATATCTAATTTCCTGCCAAGTTAATGGTGACATCAATACAATTTCATCTAAAATCTTATTGGCTGCAAAAATAAATTGTTCGAAATCACCTTTAATGTAATATTTTTTTTTAATATAATGCCTTGTCAGGAATACCCTATCATCCATTAAGCCAGCAGGTACAAATGGATCATGTGACATAATAACAGCTGTCAAGATCAAGCTTTGTCAAATGCATTAATGAAAATGCCAAATAATGTAATGCATGCTAAAATGTACCACTAGGTAGTAGAATTAAAGAGGAAACATTATCTAAATAACTCTATGCATATACAATTTTCACTAAAATTATTTCCTTGCTAATGAGCTCTTACTCAGTCTGTTGTATATTGTTATCAAGTCAAGATGTTATTCAATGTGATGATACATAGGAACAGAATGACTAACAAAGCCTACTACAACAACAAAATCTACGATAAAGATACATTATTTCATAATTTTTGGTGATGGCTAAAAAGCTCACCTCACGGAAAACATGTATATTAATATTACTACACAGAAGATATGCTCTATCCCATGCAAGATCACTAGGGTGCCTGGAGCATAAAACGAAACTAATAAAGCAAAAACTAAACACCTAGGATTTAATATGATTTGGCAAGAAAAACTTGATTGATTGGTCAATTGCAAGTTAGTATTGCTATGGGATACACACATTTCATGAACCTAGATTACGGCTTTGAAAAGCTTAATTCCAACAGATGACAGAACATACATGGAAAACAAACCAGTGGAAGAGATCAATCCCTTTATCTATCTTCGAAGTCACATTAATTGGGAAGGTGATACAAGTAAAGACATTAGAATCAGAATAACTAAAGCAGCAATGTCTTTCAGAAGCCATGAAAAGTTGTGGAAATCAAAACTCATCAGCACAAACACAAAACTTAGACTATTCAAATTAAACGTACTATCTACCCTAACGTATGCATGTGAGAGCTGGAAAACAACAAGAGACATAGAAATAAAGTTGAACACATTTGAAAATAAATGTATAAGGAAAATACTTGGTATAGCGTGGAATGAATACAAAACAAACGAGGAAATTAGAGAAACCACCAATCAACCACTAATATCTTCAGTAATAAAGAAAAGACGATGGTCATATGTTGGATATGTGATAAGGAGAGACAGGAACTGAATAATAAAGCAAGCCCTCATGTGGGAAACAACAGGTAAGAGGAAGAGGCCGACCCAGAGAGAGACAGTGAGAAGAACATTGATCAGTGAGGCAAGAGCAGGATCGGCTCCCTCTCAATGAGGTAGAGTTGCTTGCACAGAACAGAGACAAATGCCGAAATTTGATAAAAGATCTTTACAATGACTGAAAACTGCAAGAATAAAAATTTAGATAAGAGAAAGAGCATCTGGGTCTATGCCCTATGGACCGGCTACAGCTCGAAAGGTCAATAGATAGATAGATTACAATACATATCTGAGCCACATTTACATAAAACCTTCGTAAAAATTACGAACACTAAATGTTATAATTGGAGTACCACAATCTCAAAAACAGAAACCTTGTGTGCCAAAATAAATGGCACATATTGCAGAAATCACTGCTTCTAAAATCTATGGCTCTGTTTCCATAACAATACTTTTTACAATGACAGCTTGTCAAGCCATCGATCAACCTCCTTAAGTCACCTCCTACGACATGCCTGGAAGGTCACTATTCTTTACTTCCCTCAAAATGAGACCCCAGTAACACACGGGAAAAAGATGAGCATCACATAGTATTCTGATGTCAGATGAATGTCAAATCTGAAAAATGCTTGCATGCCATCACGAGTTCATCAGAAGGTGCAGAATGAATTTCATCTTTAAGCCAGCACTCATTCCATCAGGTATCAGTAAAACACGAAGTCACTTTCTGTTTAAAACCAAAATATCTCTACTGTATGCAATAAGCCTTTTAAAAGTCTTGGCTGGAACAACACCACTTTGAAAGACACAAATGCTGTCCAGTAAATAAAAAAAAAAAGGCAGCTCAGGAATTGCAATTATTGACCACAGCAATCTCAGTCTTGTTGGTTGTGTAATGAGCAATAAAAATAATTACATTAGCAATTCTGTCAGCAGCCAATTATATGTTCTTCTCAGTGTCTCTCTGGGTCTGCCTCTTTTCCTCTTACCTGTTGTTTCCCACATGAGGGCTTTGTTATTCAGTTGCTATCTCTCCTCATCACATGTCCAACATATGACCATCGTCTTTTCTTGATTACTGAAGATATTAGTGGTTGATTGGCGACTTCTCTAATTTCTTTGTTTGTTTTGAATTCGTTCCACCCTATACCAAGTATTTTCCTTAGACATTTATTTTCAAATGCGTTCAACTTTGTTTCTATTTCTCTTGTTGTTTTCCAGCTTTCACATGCATATGTAAGGGTAGATAGTACGTTTGATTTGAATAGTCTAAGTTTTGTGCTTGTGCTGATGAGTTTTGATTTCCACAACTTTTCAAGGCTTCTGAAAGACATTGCTGTTTTAGCTATTCTGATTCTAATAATAATTAGCACATGGAAAAGTTCTGCATAAAAAAGAATAAATCAAAGTTTATCAAATGTTATTTACTTGTTCATAACATAGCAGAGAATGATGATAATACTATTTTCATATAACAACAAAAACAATGAAAAACATTACCAAAACTTACTGAATTATGAAGCAAAAGGGTAAGTCCTCCTTCATTTTGTTTTGGATGCTTTTGTAGAATTGTGGCAAAGTGAACAAGGCACTCCAAATCACACTGTGCTATGTATCGTGATAGAGGAGCTATCAACACCTGCAAACCCTGGAATGTCAATGTTTAATTAAGTATAAAACCTTTTATTTTATTTGCTGTGTGGAAGTGAGAAGCCATGTCTTTATCTAAGAGGGAAGAAGAAAGTGAGAGTACAGGGAGAGAGAGGAAGGAAGATTTCACAAAAGGAAGGAGGCAGAGAAATAAGAGAGAAGAGGAGAGACAAAGTGGTATTGAAGTGATAGAGAAATGTTGCAGAGGAAAAGATGTACAAAAAGGTGTGAGAGAAATGGGTTTGTGAAAAAGAGAGAGGGGAAATGAGTGGGAAAGAGAGAGAGAAATAAAGTGATAGAAGAAGTGGAGAGGAAGACAGGAAAAAGGCGAGAAAGGGAGTGAGGAGGGAAGATTTGAGGGAATGATGAGAGATAAAACAGATAGATGAGAAAAAAAAAAAAAAGAAAAGAAAATTAGCAAGATGAAAGGGAGAGGAATGATAAAAAAAAGGTGGACAGGAGAGGTTGAGGAATAGGAGCAAAGAGAAAAGGAGAGATAAAAATAAGAGAAAATTGTTTACAGCTAAAAAGTTAAATAAAAGTAAACTGAGAATGTTATTTTTTTAATATTATAAGAAAATAAAATTCACTGATTATCAATTGTCATTTCATTTGAAGCACATCAGACAAATATGCATTGGGACACACATGTAAAGTTTTCCTAGATATCAAAGGGGCTATTGGGGAAGAGAACTTGGTGAGTCTGTTGTATGTTGTGGCATACTGCATGTACATGTGTCAAAGGGGCTGCCTCTGGCAAGTGTTGCAGAGGCTTCTAACATGCTTAAAGGCCACTTATGGAGGGTCAGAGAATAGAAGGCTAGTGATGGGATCGAAGTGAAGGATGGGTAGGTGCTGTTTCAGGATACAGAGTACAGCCAAATTATGAGGGTGGTGGGTAAGGGATAGAACAGTTCTGTCTGAAGAAAAGTGGGTTGTGGAGGCGAGAGCTTGGTTGCGAGGACAGATCCAAGGTAAAGACAGCGATGAAAGAATTCCAACTGATGGAGAAAGTCTTAATCTTGGTCTCACAGGTTACAGTCTAAAAGCTGAGCGAAAAGAATAGACATGTATAGAGGTGGGAAGAGGAATAGAGGCTTAGGAGACATTTCTTTCATTCGGAGAGGCTTTCTTCATTGATCAACATCGTCACATGTAGCACAGCTAAGTATTAGTGTTTTTTGTTATCTTTTATCTGATGAAAGCCTTGGCCAAAATGTCAGTTTGTCTTGTCTCTCTATAGGTTTAGCTGTTTAATACCATATTAAGTTTCACGTTTGATGACGTATGCCAAATAGATGCAGTCTCAAATTTGAATTATCACATTAATATCCAATGGCTGAGGGCTCTGGAAACACCATGTTAATCATCCCTACTACAGATGCTCAAGAAGTCAACCAAGAACTCTTGCACATATTTTTCAAGGTTTAAAGCTTCTATATGTCATCCACGCACCACAGACATCAGTTCTGGACATTTTGACACACATACTTAAAGTCCATCACAAAAATAGCACCATTTAAATGTAAATAAAACAAACTATAAGCAGCATTAACTGTCTTCACACTCAAATTAGAAGTTGTTGCAGAATAATCTACACTCTGCACACTGTCTTCATTGTAAGATTCTCCAGTGCGGATTCCGATCAGCCACTCTCGTCTTATATCCCACCTTCACAGCCATTAGCAATACCTCCTTTTCCAACTCCAGCACCTCACCACATACTTTCACTTGGCCCTCAGTCCTCCATCATACCATCCACCACTTCAACTAATTACTCTACAACTTTTTGTCCTGTCAAGATAAACGTAAATTCTCGAACCTCCACTCTCAACCTCCAGCTCTTTCCTCACCCCTGACTGCCTCTGATTCCAACTCCCTCGTTTATGTTTTCCCCCTATCTCCCTCTTTCCAACCACAAACGCTCTCTTCCCAGTAAGTGTCTCAAGTTTGTTTCCCTTCGCTCCTCAAGCGACTCACTATCTATCTTATGTGACGCACACAAGTACTACAGACGACTGCGATGCAAAGTTCATTTCTATCTTCACTCTAACTATTTCTCTCAAGACTAAAAGTTGCCAGTTTTTCCTCTCATAAATCCGACTGGACTCCTTCCGTAGGCCAGTTGCAGGCTCTGCACCTGTTTATTAATACTACCTCCCGGGACATTAAGCTATTCCATCCCCCTAAACTTCAACATTCAAATCTCAGCCCGTAGAGATACCAGGCCCTCTAGGACCTTTGCCAACCTGATGATATTGTCATCAAGCCTGCTGAAAAGGGGGGTTCAGTGGTAGTATTGAGGAAAGACCTCTACATGCGTGAAGGATATGAACAACTATATGACCACACATTCTACCATTCCGTCTCCAATGATGACACTGTCTCTAACAATGCCCTGGTTTGGCAAATGATTCTCCAATACATTCAGCTCGCCAATACATTCAGGAAGGACAACTTCCTGCTAGTGCATCCTGCATGATCCTCCCCGATGATAGCTTGGTCAAACCCTCTTTCTACATGCTGCCTAAGATACATAAACATGACTCGCCCGGATGACCTATTGTCTTTTCCATCTCATGTCCCACAGTACACATTTCTGACTTCCTTGACAGTATCATTCAACCTATTGTTATGAACCTCCCTTCATATGTCAAAGACACTCACAACATTATGAATATTTTTGCCTCTATCACCCTTTCTCCTGACCGCAACTACCGCCTTTTTGTCATGGATGTCTACTCCCTGTACACCTCTATTCCCCACACCGGTGGCCTTTTTGAACTCTCAAATTCTTTCTTGATAAGAGGAATCAACCGTCTATCGCTACTGATGTCCTCCTCAGTCTAGCAGAACTAGTCCATTAACCTTAACTCTTTCGAGTTCAATGGCAACATCTTCACCCAGATTAGTGGTGTGGCGATGGGCAGCAAAATGGGCCCTAGCTATGCTTGTCTTTTCATGGGCTACCTTAAATACCAGATCACCCACTCCTACCAGCACCCTCTTCCCCTTATGTACTGTAGGCACATTGACGACTGTATAGTCTCACTGACTTTTCACAGGTGAATATCTCCCTATTCGTCGAGCATGTTGGACATATTCACCCTCGATCCATATCACTTCTGGTCTACTTACCTCAGTCTTCTATAAACCTACTGACTCCCACTGTTTCCTCCCTATGACTCTTCTCACTCGACATCCTGTAAAAACCTACTCGCAGCTGCTCAAGTTTCATCACTTTTGCCAGGACAATGCTTCTTTTCTGTATAAAGCTCACCTGATGCTAGACTTCTTCCGCTGATGCCTCTTTCCTGATTTCATTCTCCTTCCAGCTCTCTGGTGGGTTCTCTACACCCCACGCCAAGCTGCTTTTACCCCCCCCCCCCCCTTCAGACAGTGTAATGCTTGCTCTCACCCATCACCCTCACCACAAAGCGGTGATCAGAATTATTCACCGCTACCTCCCCATCCTCCGCTCTGACCCCACTACCCATCTTTTCTTCCCTGACACCACCATTAGTAGCATTCAAGCGTTATTGTAACCTCCATGACATGCTTGTCAGGAGTCGCCTTCCTGCGTCCCCCCAGAGCCATCGAGGTATGATCCGCTGTAACCATAGTCTAAGTAAAAAAAAACAATGCAACCATGTCCTCCGGATGGATACAGTTCTTTTCCCTAACGGTCCTTTTCAAATCAAAGAGGGATTCACTTGCACATTGCGTAACATTATATATGCCATCATATGGCATAAGATGCAGGCACCCCTGTAGCATCCCTCTTCAACACTCAGGGACAAGCGGATGTCCTAGTTACTTGGCCTGGTGTCATATTCTTCTGATAGCTGCAGCTGATTCACTTTGGAGAATTGTGTGATCGTCTGGATGGGTAGCCTCACCCCAAGGGGCATCAATGTATCCCTGACACACACCTCTCTCCTTTTTGCGCCCCCCCCCTCCCCCAGGTCTTTCCTGTTTCCTTTTCCTCTGTGGGTGATAGCTTACCCGATAATATTTGTTGTTTTTAAGTGCGTGTCTTGTCCATCACTACTGTCTTTTACTTATTTCTTCCACTGAGGGTTTATTTGTTCTTTGAACACAGTTAATTATTTGTAACAGTATCTGGCCATCTGATCTTCTGTATTTTCCTGCAGCAGGTATCAATAAATGTCTGCAATTTTCTTATATTTCCTGGTTGATTGATGTTGTCCATGTTTCTGATCCTTACTGATTTAGCATGTTTTGAACAATCTATCTTACGTTTTCCTGAATTCTTGCATAACTGATGGTTGGAACCAGGCTAGTGTCAATCTTCAGAAGTATCAGTGAGCTACTCTTTTGTCTAGCTTTTCCAACTGCTAAATTGGTAAATATTGGATTGACAGGTCCAACAGTAGAATGAACAAGACAAATTTATGTCTTGATGGTCTCTCGTGTCTTGTTCTCCTTTTATTTTCTTCGCCAAGGTCTATATATCAGTCAGAACAGCAACAGATTACACAGACCACTTCGAAGTTAGATCTGGAGTGCCTACTATCCCCCCTATCGTTTATTACATATTGACTATATATGCAAGTTAGCCAACCCATCAGAGACACGAGATTAACAAGCTTCTATTTGCAGATGATCAGGCACCAATACAAGAAAAAATAGAAGCTCTACAAGAACGTTTAAATAGACTCAACAGCACAGGCACAAAATATAACATAAAAATCAACATTAACAAAACAGAAGCCATGAATGTCGCCAAAAATAAACAGAACATCAACATAACTATACAAGGCACCTACTAAAACAAGTAGAGGAATTAAAATACCTAGGAAGTTTAGAGACAAATGACAATTCACAAACAGTGGAGATAGAATCAAGATGCAACAGAGCTTGTAAAATCATTGGGCAGTTATCACCATTGTCCAACAAGGAAATAATTCTAGTGGCAAAATGAGCACTATACAATACAATCTTCATTTCAACGCTGTGCCAGACCAGAATCCTAGATGCAAGAACAATAAGCAAAATATCTCTCATTATCATGTACCATACCGTTGGCGTAGGCGATCATGTCTTTCCACAATCTTCTATCTTCAGATAGAACTGATACAGTGCATCATATCAGTTCTGTTGAAGACTGTTTTCCATGCCATGACACCAAGCTAGCCAGTATTTTCTCTCTTTGTTATCCGTGATCTCTCTTTCCTTTTATTTTGCCAGTTGTAACCAAGTATTCCAACTTTCCTCTTCTCGTAATGTGCCCGAAAAATGTTGATTGTTTCTTTCTGATGTTTTTTAGGAGCTGCCTTTTTGTGTTGGCCTCTTTGAGAACTTCCTCATTGGTCTTTTTAGCTGTCCAGGGAACTTTCAACATTCTTCTGAGAAATCCCATCTCTATGGCCTCTAATCGTCTTTTCATTTGTTTGTCTACTGTCCATGATTCGCTTCCATAGGTTAGAATTGGTTCTATATAGCACCGATGAACTTTCTTTCTCATTTTTATTGACATAGATTTGTTGCATAAGATATTTTTCATTTTCTGAAATGCTATTTTGGCCTGAGCTATTCTGCTTTATATTTCTGTGGTGCATCTTCCATCTGATGTTATTATTGTGCCCAAGTATTTCAGATGTTGCACTTGTTTCAGATTTGTCTCGTTTATTTTTATGCTGCATGATGGTGATGATTGTTTCTTTGATATGACCATTACTTCTGTTTTCTTATTATTCAGACTGAGACTTTTTTTTGTTGCTTTCTGTTACTATTATGTCTATCATTTTTTGTAGTTCATTCTCTGTCTCTGTTATTAAGACTATGTCTTCCGCATATTGCAAATTGTTTATGTTGTGACCGTTGACTTCAATTTAATTTTTGTGTACTATTGATCTCATAATATTTCCACTGTAAAGTGAGAACAAATCCGGCGACAGTACATAGCCTTGTCTAATTCCTTGTTTTATATATTGGAACTACCCTGTTTGGTTGCTAATTCTTATGACTGCTGTTTGTTGCCTATACATGTTTTTATGATTCTCAGATCCTTGCTATCAATGTTTAATTTCTCCAGCATATTGATTATTTCCACATGTTTTACTTTGTCAAATGCTTTGTATAGTCTATAAAGCACATAAAAAGATTTTTTTTTTTTTTACCTCTATACCTCATTCTATCAATGTTCTCAGGACACATTTCACTACGAGAAAACAGACCAGGACGTAATTAGCAAAATCAGACATAGGAAACAGAGTGCCCCTCGTAGGAGGCAGGAGAGATGGATGCAGCCACCCTGGTGGAACGTAGAAGTCGAGGAAGCTTGGCTGTACAAGAGACAAAACAATGAAGCACTTTAAACTATGTGCTAAGCATGCTAAATGGGATGACTTCTGTAGAAAAGTGTGCTCAGAAAAATCGCTAGCCACATTCTGGCACAACATGACACAGAGGCATACCGGACTTTCAGAGCACAGGCCGGATATGACACAAATCTGATGAGAGCAAAGGGAAGGCCCTGCTTGCCCACTACATTGAGCAGATGGACCAAAGAAATGAAGCTGTAAGAATGATGATACGGGGATCTCTGTCAAAATTGTATAAGGATGTAGTGCTGGAAGAAGATCTCACAATCACAACCGATACCATTCGGACAACACTTAAAAGGTCACACAACACTGCTCCTGGTCCAGACGGTGTTCGGTACAATGACATAGGCAATTTAGCTGACGACGAGACATAACTGGCCAATGAATTTAATGCCAGCATTCGGAGTGGCCAGATTAAGGAGGATTGGCTACACAGCTACTTACTACCGCTACTGAAGCCAAACAAGAACCATTCTCAGATCAGTGCCTACAGAATCATCACCATGCAGGGCATGCTGAGGACAAGCTACTGGAGAAAATAGTTGCTCACTTGTCACCTTGAACAGAAACACGCATTCCTACCCACACTCGGAGGTTATAGATATAACAAAGAGACATGGCTCAATGCGGCAGTCTTTACCTATGACGTCTTCGAAGGTTTCCACAGACGAGAGGAGACATGTGCTTCTGCTATAGATCTCGAGGGTGCATACAACAGGGTATCATTTGAATACCTCATGCATATGCTCCTCAACTGGCGGTGCACCCCTTCCTCATTAGATGGATCGCTGTGACACTGTTTCAGAGAAAGGTGATACTCAGATGTGGAAGTTGGTCTTCCGAGCCAACATCCATTTGTCCAGGGCTGCCACAAGGCTCACCATTGTCACCAGTTCTATTTAATATGTACACA
Source organism: Megaustenia siamemsis (assembly GCA_032433765.1). NCBI lineage: Eukaryota > Metazoa > Mollusca > Gastropoda > Stylommatophora > Ariophantidae > Megaustenia > Megaustenia siamemsis. Next base: position 37,262,508 of record JAVIAB010000107.1, read on the forward strand.
ATAACGATCACGGAACAACAGCTGGATGGGAGGGGAAGAACTATGACTTTTGCTGATGATATTCTGGTATATCGACAGGGAAGAGACAGATGGGGAATCACCTCCTCAATGCAAGACGAACTCGATCGCATTTCTTCCTGGTGTGGGGTTTCAGGTGCCTTGGTTAATCCTAATAAAGCATCAATTTCATGGTTCTCCCTTAACAATCATATCGTTAATACGACCACACAGGTGGTACGAATGGGAGCTGATGAGGTGACCAGGGACAAGTTGATAACATACCCGCAAAGGATTAGCTACCTTGAAGGTCATGGCAGCTGCCAACATCGAGCAGAGGCTACTTACCCTTCTGTTCCAGGGATTAGTCCTCACACCAATCGAGTATGCCCTGGCAATTCTTACTGTCACTATGACTCAAATTGATAGGCTGGAGAAAATACAAAATGAAGCCATGCGCATTATCTTGGGATGTACAAGGGACACTCCCTGTGTAGCAATGAGGTATCTTCTTGACTTTCCAACCATGGATGACAGAATCAAGATCTGGAGAGCACGAGCATACCTGAAGATTAATACAGATAAATAGCATCCATTGCACCATGTGCTCAACACAGGGAAAGGTGCCAGGCTAAAAAGAGGCAAATCATGGGTGGGCCAAGCAGAGGATGTCATCAGGTCTGTGGGCTTACCAATATCAGCGTTGGTGAGGAGTGGATACTGGTGCCTACGTCATTCAAGGGGACTTTCTCGTGCATTGTCACACTCGACAGGAAAAGTAGGGAACAGAACCCGGTCGTGGTTAATGCTGAGGTCAACGGTCTCATTTGCGATAACACCGATGAGAAAGATGCAGTCATCTATACAGACAGATCTGTAAGATGACACCAAAGAAGTGCATGGGCATTTACAGCACGTTCGGCAGGCAGAATAGTCAAAGAAGACAGTGGTGCATATGTCATGACCACGAGTAGCATGACAATGGAGGTGATGGCAGTGACCAAGGCATTCAAATGGTTAGAGTCACAAGACTACACCCACGCATGTGTACTGAGTGATTTGATGAGCATGATTAAAAAAAGTGGAGGCGGGCTCTGTACGCATGCAATGAGTAGAGTCGTTGCAGAAATCCAAAATACGTAAGGTCACCTTTGTCTATGTCCCTGGACATGCGGGAGTACGGGGAAATGAAAGATCGGACAGGTTGGCTAGCTGCACTGTCGTTGAGGACGGGCAACCAATGGATCGGGCGGACATCATCAATGCCCTCCGAGATGTGGGAAGAGCACAGGACTTCGACAAAAACACAGATCCATGTTACTTCTTCAGATGATGGAAATGGGTGATAAGATGGGTACAGCCAGAAATGAGAAACTTAGTGGCCATGTAAGAAGACTTATCAACCAACATAGAACTGGAGTCGTCAGTCGCTGGACACTGCGGGCTTGCTCAGGAGGGGATCTGAGCACCTATGGAGATGTTCGGAGTGCAATGATGATGACCTGCAAATAACTCAATATTGTCTTACTGGTGCCCATTCCTCCCACAAATCCACATTGTTCCTCACTTATTTCTGATTTTGTTTGTTTGTTCCTTACACATCCCATGATGATTCTTAGTAACATTTTCGTCATATGGCTCATGAGACTAATAGTGTGATGGTCTTCACAATCAGTGGCACCTGACTTCTTTGGTTTGGCTACAAAGATATATTTTAGTAGATCTATGGGTATGTGTCCAGTGTTATATATGTCATTGAGTAGTTTTGTTATGACTTGTACTCCCAGCTCTCCTAATGCATTTACCTCTTCGATTGTTATATTGTCAGGACCTGCAGCTTTGCCTCTTTTCATGTGTTGAATCGCATCCACCACTTCACTCTGCATTATTGATAGACCTTTGTCTTTGAATTGTTTAGCTCTGGTCTTTCACCATTATAGAGTTGACTGATATATTCTGTCCATTTTTCAATTATCTTCTCCAGTCTCATTATATTTCCTTCCTTTGATTTCACACATACTGAAACTTTGTCTTCTTTTCTTCCAGTTATTTCATTTCACTGATTATGCATACATTTTGAGCCTTTCTTTTGTTGTTTTTCCATTTCTTCACATTTTTGCTTTAACCATTCTTCCCTTGCTTCTCTACATTTCTTTTGGATATCTTTGTGCAATATTTTGTATCTCCGTTCTTCTTTCTTATGTTTTCGTCTTTCATCCATTAGTTCCAGTATTTCTTCTGTCATCTATTTCTTTTGGTCACTGGTATTACTTCTTTTGATGTTTGTTGAATTGATTGTTTGAGCATTTCCCATGCCTCCTCGATGTCCTGTATTTTTTTAATAGCATTATATCTATTTTGTACTATTGTACTGTACTTACCACTCATATGTCTATCTACTCTAAACATATCTAGTTATAATTTCATATTTCTTGGGGATTTCTGTGTCTTCCACAGTTTTATTTTTCTTTCCAACTACTGGTACATGGTCACTATTGCAATCTGCTCCTGGCCTTGTTTTAACAGGTGTTAGCCCATTCCTGAATCTTCCAGACAGACAGACAGGATGGATGAACGGACAGTCAGACAGATAGATTTAATAATGTTAAAAACTACAAATATTTTAAGGTGATTACAGACCACAATTTAAAGATAGAAAATTATCTTTATCTAAGTCTAGATTATGACCCCATCATAAAAAATTACTGCATCAAAATACAAATTCTTGAATTTTGACAATGTGCTGCGGGGAAACATTCCCTCCTTCCCATACCTTCCTAATTACTATTTCCCTGAATGTTTCATTTGTTTCCTTTAATGTTGGATTTTTACTCCCAAACAAAATGCATTCTGAGTAAAAGTTACTACGGCATCGTAAGGACGCAGTTGTGCCATTTTATAAAATTCTCAAATTTTCAAGAAATACGTTTTTTTTTCTTTTGCTATTTTTTTTTTCTTTCTTTTGATGGGGAAATCTCCTTGGCCATTGGTGAGACATCAAATAAACCTTTGAGACACAGGATAGCCACTGTTGTGTAGCAAATTTTCAAAGAAAATACTAATTTTGAAACTTCAAATGTAACATTTAAGTGGTAGTAATTTTTACTATGGTTCAGCAATAATGTAATCCCACTTAAAAGAATTGTAATCTACTTTTAAACTGATAAAATCCTGTCAGTGTTATGGACCTATACTAAAATCTTTCTGTGTACCTAGAAAATAGATTTGAGTACTATAGGATAGTTATGATGATGGTCCTATATCTTGATCCTTCCTGCGCCTTTAAGACGTCGGTAGTAGGGCTTGTAGTGTTTTTCGTCACTCATCTCTATTTTTGGCAAGATGTTCAATCTTATCTAATGAGTCTATGCCTGCCAAATTTGCTTCTCTTATTGTAAGTGTTCTATTGAAAGTCTCTCTAGGTCTTCCTCTTTTTCTGTATCCTGATGTTTCTCATAGAAGTTGCCTGTTTTTTTTAATTTTCTTGTTAACTCCTCTTATCACATGTTCAACATATGATTATCGTCTTTTCTTTATTACTGAAGATATTAGTGGCTGATTGGCGATTTCTCTAATTTCCTCGTTTGTTTTGAATTCATTCCACGCTATACCAAGTATATTCCTTAAACATTTATTTTTGAATGCGTTCAACTTATATACACACACACACAAGAAAACAAATATATACCTCCTCATCTTGATCTTTTTTAATCAATTTTGGCAAATGGGACATTAACACAGTAACAATTGGCAACCACTGGATCTGAGGAAGAAATATAAGAATCCCCCCATCATCATTAAGTACCATGCCAGCTGGTTTAGGTGATTATGTTTTTCCACAAATTTCTATCTCTATCGCTGTTTATTTTTCTGTTGATTTCCTACCAAACTATTCTTTTAAACCAGTGTGAAACCTTTTGTTACTTGAGGGCCAAACACAATGACCTGCAAGGGGTTGTGGGCTATCACATATATATCTGTTTATATATTATTTATCTCCCGCTCTGTGTGGCATGTGTGCAGATAAAGACAAACATATTGGTAGGTAACAACAAAAGTTTACAAGCATACAAGTAATTCATTAGTAAAGAATTAGAAAGTCAAAGAATATACTCACTGTACAATTAGACTACTTCAGCTCTGAACTTTCAAACTGTCTGTGAACTTTCAAACCAAAACTAAAAAAGTCTGCTGGATCTAACTCAATTAAAAAACAAAAACAAAAACAAAACAAAAAACTTAAAACTGTGTGCTTGAAGACTAATTTATGGACTGACTGACGCCTCCAATTAAATTTGCTTTAGTAGATTTTATTTCCTGGTACTGACCATATTCATGGATAAAACCTGATGATGATTAATCTTATTGGTCAATCTTATCTACACTTTCAGATAGCCCCTACCAGTAATTTTATAGCTTTGTTCCATTGGGCATTCAATCAAAAGCAGTAAAAAACATTTTCTCTCTGTCTATGAAGTCACCAAGGTTCAACGGCCCATGTGGCCAACAGGTGAAATTTCCTTTTCACATACCTACCCGCACTAGAATATCCAGTTGTTGGAAGATTGCTTCGCAACAACTTCAGAGCTTCACATCTACCGCCATGATTCGATGGTCATTCAATGTAATGCAAGTTCACATGCCCACGAGAATAGTGTAACTGGACTGATCTAAAGGTTAATTTTCTTGGAAAAATGGTTGTAAAAGCATTTTGAGTCTCTATTCTAGTCTAAAGTATTTTCACTCGTTACATTTAAAGAAACGGGCTACACAGTAAACAAATGCAGAGTGTCTTGTATTATGGAATTGTGCCTTGCATCATGGGAATTATAGAAATTGCAGAAAAGATTGATTTACTTTCCCAACACCCACAAATAAAAAAATTATGGTATTAGTTTATCTTTTATTAATGAAAACCATTCAGAAGGCCACAGGTCACCCAAATAAGTCTAGTGGCCCACTGGTCATGGGTTGGACCATGCGGTTTTAAACTATCTTGTATCTTTTCTGTTTCTCTCTATTTCTTCATGCTACTCGTAGTAATAACGTAAGCACCACTGCCTTCCTTGACTTCTGCCTGCCGAGCGTGCCATAATTGCTCATACACTCCTTTGGTGTCGTATTACATTATTCTGTCTGTAAGATGACTGCATCAGTCTCATGGGTGTTATCCCAGATGAGACCGTTGACCTCCGCATTGACCACGACTAAGTTCTGTTCCCTACATTACCTGTCGAGTGTGACAATACATGAGAATGTCCACCTGAATGACGTAGGCACCGGTTTCCACTCCTCGCCAGCGTTGATATAGGTAAGCACACAGACCTGTTTGATGACATCTTCTGCTCGCGCCCTCCCTCCCCCAAATGATTTGCATCTCTTCAGACTGACATCCTTCCCTGTGTTGAGCTCATGATGCAATGGATGCTCTTTATCTGCACTTATCATCAGGTATACTCGTGCCCTCCAGATCTTGATCATGTCATCCATGGTTGGAAAGTCAAGAAGATACCTCATTGCTACACAGCGAGTAGCCGCGATAGCTCAGTGGTTAGTGAACTGGACTACAAAGGACAAGAGGTAGGGTTCGATGCCAACCGACGGCTTCCAGGTTCATCCAGCCTTTAATGGGTACCGGATTTTTTCTGGGGAAGTAAAGCGGCACGAGCGTAATACCGACCACATTGCCCCAAAAATCATGTGCCGAAGGTCTGTAATTATGTCTGTATTATGGTCACTAACACCATATTTCCTATATGCCACTTGGCATAACGGGGCACTTTACTTTTTTTTAAACACAGGGAGTATCCCTCGTACATCCCAAGATAATGCGCATAGCCTCATTCTGTATTTTCTCCAGTTTGTCAATTTGCGTCTTACTGGCAGGAAGAATTGACAGGGTTTACTCGACTGGTGTTAGGACTAGTCCCTGGAACAGAAGGGTAAGTAGTCTCTTCTCGCTGTTGGCAGCTGCCATAACCTTCAAGGTGGTTAATCCTTTGCGGGATTTTGTTATCACATGGTCCTGAAAACACAGGCTGCTATCAAACTTAACTCTGAAGTATGTCATCACCCTGTCTCTGGTCACCTCATCAGTTCCCATTCGTACCACCGGTTTTCTGTGTTAACAATATGATTGTTACAGGAGAACCATGCAACTGATGCTTTATTAGGATTAACCAATACACCTGATACTCCACACCAGGAAGAGATGTGATCGAGTTGTTTTGCAATGTGCAGGCAATTTCACTTCTGTCTCTTTCCTGTCGATATACCAGAATATCATCAGCAAAAGTCATAGTTCTTACCCTTACATCCAACTGTTCTGTGATCGTTATTGTGTACACGTTAAATAGAACTGGTGACAATTGTGAGCCTTGTGGCAGCCCTGGACAAATGGATGTTGGTTCGGATGACCAACTTTCACATCTGAGTATCACCTTCCTCTGAAACAGTGCTGCAGCGATCCATCTAATGAGAAAGGGGTGCACCGCTAGTTTGAGGAGCATATGCATGAGATATTCAAATGGTACTCTGTTGTATGCATCCTCAAGATCTATAGCAGCAGCACACGTCTCCTCTCGTCTGTGAAAGCCTTTGAAGATGTCAAAGGCGAAGACTGCCGCATTGAGCCATGTCTCTTTATATATCTATAACCTCCAAGTGTGGGTGGGAAATGCATGTTTCTGTTCAAGGTGACAGGTGAGGATGCGGGCAACTATTTTCTCCAGTATCTTGCCCGTAGTGTTCTGCATCGTGATGATTCTGTAGGCACTGATCTGAGAATGGTCTTTGTTTGGTTTCGATAGTAAGTAGCTGTGTAGCCACAACTCCTTAATCTGGCCACTCTGAATGCTGGTATAAACTCTTTGGCCTGTTTTTGGCCGCAAATAACTCAATACCAATAACGGTCCAGAACTCATTTCCACATTATAGACTGGCCAACTCCAGTCAATTAGCTCTACGGCACGTGGAGGCACAGTGGGCGTTTGATTTTTGTTGTTTTGAAGCTAATAGAAAAGAAATTATGCTTCTTTGATAACGGACATTGTTAAATGACACTTATCTAGACTCTGTAATTATATCCACAAAACTTCTTGTACTTTGCTTGAAATCACACACATGATTATATGATTTCTGTATCAATCTGTATATTCCTAACTTTGATATCCTTAATAAACACTGTTCTCTTTAGAGACCTGAATACTATCTATAGCTAAACAACTTCCCCTGAAACAAATCTTCTGAATAATCCTTTACTAAAACATAACTGAATGTTTCTCTAAAGTCTTGAATCCCAAGTAAAGTCCTCAACTGTCTCTATGAATAAATATCCCTCGAACCTCCCTCTTCAATCTAATCTGATGCTCCTGATTTAATTTATTTGTGACTGTCCTCTCAAAATGCAAGCTACTGCTTCTTTTATAGCCTAGACCCAAAATTGGCTCACCAAACCTGTTTGTTTCCACCAAATTTTGGCTTCCACCATATTTCTTGTCTAGTTCATCTTATCTGCTTTGTAGATAAGCCAGCCATGATTGAATTCCACCCTATTTCCTTATTAACATGAAATGTTAAAAAAAAAACCAGTTAAATGGGAAGAAAACTTGGGGAAAAAAAAAAAAATGCATATTTATAATGTTCAGGGACTCACCACAAAATTGTATGGGTGCTTAGAATGAAACCAGTCTAAATGTCATAAAGAGCATTCTATCTAAGAACATCAGAACAGAGAGCAAACCTACGAAAAGATAGATGATGGAATAAAAGACATGCAAAGACTAAAACATTTCTTTTTTAGCCGCAACTAGATAGCCAAAGATAGACCTTCCATTTATGAAAAGAGAATCAAACAACAAGCAACCAAATCTAGAGACACCACAGCATACTGAAAACAACCTCCTTTCTCTGCAACACTTAAAGGCATCATTAGCTACATATGCTACGTCATCATAATGGCTCATTGTACATCCCTAGACCAGCCGTACGCTAATCTTACGGTCTGTTGTTTGATGTGTGACGGGGATAATCTGACGATGAACTGTGTTTCTATATGTTCGGAATTGGAGTCAACAACGATGGCCTAACATCATCAAGCACTATACATTTGTAAAAAATACGATGATCATCATTTTCAAGAGGACGTGAACTTCCATGGTATATGGTGGATAGGCGGCGGGAACAATTGAAGGCTATGCATGAAAAGTGTTCCTTGTTGCAGTTTCCTCATATTCCAAGTCCGGCTTGGTGCAGCACTGAGTTAAGTGCTCTGTGCACACCGTGAGCTGTGTGTCTCATCTGTTTTGATCATGTTTGTTTGGGAGATGAGATATTATTTCGGATGATTACGCTGGCACGAGCGGTTGAGCAATTATGGATTTTAATTCGTTTGCAGTGACACCGGGGCCTTCCATAACCAAATCCTTACTAGACCATTAAACTATATGTTGTCTCAGATATGTTTTGCAGCATTCTTGTTTTGTGAAGTGTCTTTATGGATATTATATTAATCAATCTATCTATTGTCCTTTCGAGCTGAAGACATAGGGCAGAACCACAATCTCAAAAACAGAACCTTGTGTGCCAAAATGGCACATAATGCAGAAATCACTGCTTCTAAAATTTATGGCTCGGTTTCCATAACAATACTTTTTACAATGACAGCTTGTCAAGCCAATATTAACCAATACTTACTGCTAAACTTTGAATAGGTCTCATTAATACTTCCCACCGATATGGTTTGTCTTTTCAATTTGAATTCTGTGTTTATTTCTCATAAATAATGCCCAATATTTCTACTTCAATCACTAGACCAAAATGTTACAGCACACTTGAGTTGTTTTTTGGAGTGATTCATACAGTGATAGGGATTATTGTTTTAGTGATGGTAAGTTCAATAGGCCCATTAATAAGTTAGAAACCATGATAGTCTAGCTAGTAAGCTTATTGTATTAATACTGATATCACTGATAAAAATATACATAAAACAAATTTTTTTAGCATATCAAATAAACTATATTTTTAAGACTGTATTTTAATAAAAATGAATAGTGGCACTTCCTAAACATGGAAAAAAATTAGGCGAGTTACTAAATCTGGAATTTAAAATATCTATTCTTGAACATCAACAACTGGCTGATATTCCTATTTTTTGTATCTATTTTACTTTTCAATGATATATAACTGGCACCATATCTACATAAAGTGCAAAGTAGTGAAAAGAAAAAGACGTGATAAAATTGTTTATAACCTTAATTTGGCTGAAACTAAAAAAAAAATAATTCTATGACTCGAAAGAGTTAAAAACTATTATAAATTAATATATGTAGTACAAACTTTAAAATCCATGAATCATATACAGCAAATGAACAAAGCTTTTTTCCCCCCCGAAAAAAAAAAATAATAAATAAACAGATATCTACAGAAAAATCTGTATAAAAATTTTTTTACCTTGTTCAAAAGAGGCATCAGTCTTGCTAAAAGTTTTCTACCTTTTCTCACACTAAGTGTTGGCAAAAAATTCTTGAGACTGTCATCTTGCATAAAGTAGTCATAAACTGTTTGGATTTTTTCCAATCTTTCTTCAAATAGTGGTAACCTGAATAAATAAAAAAAAAGGGGGGTCATGGAAATTAATAACTTCGTTGTCTATTATTATTTGAATCACATAGCAACCCTGACTGATGATGTAGTGTGCATTTGCTGCTTTACCATCCTCTACTTAATTGTTAAGACTGGTTGACATAAAACAGAGAATTTTCCAGAATAATACAATGAATAATTATTCTCAGTAATAAAGACCTAGAACATATAGATGACATGTCACCACAAGTTTATTCTAACGAACCCATTTAATTAAAAGAAAACCCATATGGTACAAATACAAAGTTAACAAACTGAATTGAGCATAAGCAGGATCAGTAATCATCTACGTAGATGGTTCCTATTTCCTACAGACAGCACCCTGGTTGGGGTTTTATGGTATATCAAAATAGTACAATGGTGGTTAGGGATCTGGCTATTGTAGTACAACAGAGGCCAGCATAAGAATGGAGATAGAAGCAGCAATAGTGGTGACAGCTTGGGTTGGTTACACAGAATACTGATCACACAGTCTTGGTGACGGACCTGCAAAGTATACTATAAAATATTGACAGGTTCAAGGCAATAATTTTTTTTTTAAAATATGGCTACTTTGATAATATATATTTGATATATTCATAGCCCTACCAAAGAAATTTATGCAATGGAATGCAATGATCATCACAAAATGAGCCTTATGAGTCACATGACTAAGATATTACTAAGAATCATCATGCAAAGAGTGTGAAACAAAATCACTCCAGAAATTAGTGATGAACAGTGTGGTTTTGTTGGAGGTAAAGGAACGAGCAATGTCAAATAAGATCTTTAGTAGAAAGAGCCAAAGAGGTGAGAATAGATCTATACCTATGTTTCATAGATTATACCAAAGCATTTGACAAAGTAAAGGTTATATATCAAGGTTTTCACATGCGTGTCCTGTGTATCTGTCTTTTAGGGCAGTAGATTAAGACAGGTTGGTGTCCATGTTGATGCTTGGAATGATTCTAGTAACTTATTTGTACTTGTCTAATGGGGATTTAATCAATTGATTGAATCAGATGAAAGGTATATGCTGTTACATCTATAAAGTCTATACAGTTTTGAGGTACTATGATGTTGGAAGATAATGTTGGTTATGATTATACCTTTTTCCATTTGTACGTTGGCAACTTATGTGCTTCACGAATATTTTTCTGATAAAGTGTTACTAAATGCACCCAGTCAGTCTTGAATCTTCTTTTTTCTACTTATCACTGAAACCCTCCAAAACAATAAGCTTGTCCTTCTCTTATGCTCAAAGGACTCTAATTTGTCTTTGTTATTAGTTTAGTTTAGTCTATGGGTTGTCTTCACTTTACATCGGACACGTTCTTATATGCTCAGATCTCCTCCCCAGTATGTCCCTTTTTGTTTTGAAACTGATGACCCAAGTTCTATGTTGATTTATTATTTCTCTGTCTCCCCCAGCAAAGCGTTGCTTTCTGGCACCTCCAATTTTGACCTAATATGAGTGCAACCTGTACATGGTTATCGATTATTGATTGAATCATTAGCTTGCTCCACATCCCTGTACACAATTTAAAATGTCAGCCTGCTTCATTACATGTTCACCACCCACATCAACTATTCCAGCCAAGCTGTTAATTTCATTTCTCACCAGTGTCCATGAACGAAAATTAAACAACCAACATCCACTGTCTTTGACCCCAATTCCCTTCAATTTTCCTGCACATGCTCGTCGAGTCACTCAAAAAACACACAGGAGTAAAAGCATGTTTTTCTAGCCAGACCATTACTTTCTATCTATCTATCTATTGACCTTTCGAGCCATAGCCGGCCCATAGGGCGTAGACCAAGATACACCTTCTCCTATCTGAATTTTTGTTCTAGCAGTTTTCTTTTAAAGATATTTTATCAAATCTCGCCATCTGTCTCTGTTCTGTGCAAGCAGCTCTATCTCATTGAGGGAGCCGAATCCTGCTGCTCTTGCCTCTCTCATCAATGTTCTTCTCAGTGTCTCCCTGGGTCTTCCTCTTTTTCTCTTACCTGTTGTTTCCCATATGAGGGCTTGCTTTGCTATTCGGTTATTATCTCTTCTCATCACATGTCCAACATATGACCATCGTCTTTTCTTTATTACTGAAGATATTAGTGGTTGATTGGCGATTTCTCTAATTTCCTCGTTTGTTTACTTTGGTAACCATTTACTTTGGTTTTACCATTACTTCAGTAGCCATGATATTCATGATCAAACTACTTTTTGTAGCTACCGGAAAGCACCACGTTCCTCCTTTACTATTCTTCATTTGACCTGAGCCATGGAGACTCATGGGTTCTGACTGTGCTGAACAACAGGCCAACAGTGTTGCTTAACCCTCAGGTGAATTCTTATTGATCAAGGTCCGCACCTTTGCCTCTACAACCATAGGGTTTTATTGTTGCATTCTGTGTTCAAAGTAATACAAATGGAAAAGGACGTTGTGCACTCATTTCAACTCCTCCCCGGGCTGTTCCCTAGTGGATAAATCTATTGAGCACCACACTCAGCCTCCATGATTTTTCTCTGTTGAGCTTGCTGCCCTTTCTCATCCAAATCTAACTGTGCAGTTGCTGTTGTACATCAGCACTGAGGTAGGCACATGCAAGGGACATCCTTATTCTGTCTGTAACAGTGGAAAATTAAGTAGATACCGTATCATCCTGAATGGTGTAGCTTTCACGCATCCAAGTATGATGCACATGGTCTCATTTTGTTATCGTTCCAGTCTTTCAATCACAGTGCGGCTGAGAGTTAGAATCGCTAATGCACTCAATAACTAAAGCCACCAGTCCTTGGTATAGGATGGCAAGAAGTTAAGTTGCTGTTCATAGTTTTCTGCAGCCAAGCCATTACCTTCAGTGCTGAGAGCCCCTACTTGGTCTTCATCTTCATCTATCATCTTGATCTATGCACTGGGTGAAAGCAATATATGTTTTTGCCATCATGTGACAGTAAATGTGAGCAGCAAAGAAATTGGGAAGTATAGCAAAATTCATAATCACTATATTTGGTAGGCAGGCCCAATTTTGAAAGGATGTTACATGTGCCTTGGAGATTAACTTACTCATAAACTGTGAAAGCAACAGAAAGATTATGTGATAATTATCTGGCTTGTGTTATGTTAAGCTCAATATTACTGCATCAGGGTGAATTCATTCTCTATAGTATAGGAATATCATGCCTTGTGGCATAACGATAATAGGTGGGTCATGACCACTGGCACATCTATGTGGATAACATCACACTGGACCACCTTACTTTCCCCACAAAGTCTCTGGCAGAGAGTGTGAGAATTTGGCACATCTGGAAATTGAACATGAAAGCACCTGAACAGTAATTAAGTATACTAACCACTTTGCTACACCCTTATTTTATCATGCAAGAAAACCATAACTACTACTATATATATATATTAATACTGTGACAACTGAGAAAGTTGGGGACGAAAAGATAGAGGGAAGCAAAGAGAAAAGATACCAGACAGCTTAAGAGAATGGCTTGGCAGAAAGTCAACAACAGAAATAATAAATAACTAGCGAGATCGAAAGTTGTGGAGAGACATGATCACCTACACCAGCAGGCATGATGATGATGATATATATTAAAACTGACAAATCTATCACAATACCTGTTTTCATCTGGTAGAGCCAGAACTTTTTTTTCTATATCATCCACATCAAGAATCATGTTATATCCCTGTTGATTACAAGTAAATAACAGAGTCAAGTAATATTTTTCATAAACATTTATAACAAACCAAACCAAGAGTACTTAACCCACAAACTGTGAACAAGTCAAGGTGTGTACAACATCTGAGTTAGCAAAACTTAAATGAATATCAGTCAGGCTTCAAGTACAAGTACTATCATGATGCAAATGTATTATGAAAAAACATACATTTTACAAAGGTGTTTTACTCTAGGGTTAAATGAATTATTCAAAAGAATCTTCTGTAAACATTCTTCACTGAAGAGTTCATTCGTTCTTCTACATGAGGTGTTTAGAAAATACATTTATTATGTAATGCTTTTTCCATTTGGCTTAGCTGAGGTTTGTTGCTGACAAAAATCAGCAATGAGCTAACCGAAATAGCATTGAGAAGTAGTGATTCTAATGCTTGAATTCAACTGATGACACTTGAAGAAGCCAGTAAATTAACATTAAAAAAAATGTTTTGAATAATGATAGTATCTAAGTATCAATAACCAAAAACTGGAGCAGTAATGTGATTTTTACATTGATCTGGATTTAGAAAAAAAATAAAATCTTATGTTGGATGCTTGTGATCAACAAGATTACAGTGAAGAGGAATACATTGTGATTGAGCACGACAAAAGACAAGTTATTTTTAAGCTAAATAAACAAAACTTTCAATGGCTGCTTAAAGACATATTGCTAATGGTTTTTTTTATTTTGGTTGCAAAATAATTCATTTTGGATTACTTTGACCTAATATTTATTATAGTAAGTTGGCAATTATAGTCACAATTTTACATTATCAATTGTTTGTTTTGGTCATTTGTCCCTCATTTTTCTTTCTATATGTCTGGTAGCATCTTTTTATTGGTGAAAACTAATTCCTTCAATTATCTAAAAATTAACATATAAATATATAACGTGTTAGATAAAGTATGTTGAATAATATTTAAAACCATAAGGTCCATGACAAATTTTGTCTCTGAAATCTCTTTGGCTGCATTGATAAAAAAACTTCTGTACTGAAGAGTTAAAGTGAAAAAAATTCAGTTTTAGTCCTTTACCTTTTCAATATCCATAAGAAGCTGTCTATACCTTCTGAGTTCTTTGCTGACGTTTTTTTGGGTTGCATCTTCATTAGTTGGTGATACATTGCGACAAACATCAATGATTTGACGTGGATTATGTACACTAGCAGCTGTCAAACGTCCTAATGATCCTTCAAACTGTGCTGAAATGTAAGTTATTAAATGTCTATATCTCTGGAAAAAAAAAAAAAAAAACTAAATACTTGCAGACAGGTAAAGCAGCTGAAAAAATAAATAATAACTCATTGCTGATAATTCCCACCTCAATTGTTGTACAACATTTCACCAAAAAATATCACATATTCACTTTGATGATGGTTTTCAGGTAGGTATCTTCTAAGGCAGTGTAAAAAAAAGTAAAGTACCCCCGTCACGCCAAGTGGCGTATAGGGAAATATGGTGTTAGTGACCCTATATTTTACAGACCTTCAGCACATATTTTTGGGGTAATGTGGTCAGTATTACGCCCGTGCTGCTTTACTTTCCCAGAAAAAAATCCGGTACCCATTTAAGGTTGGATGAACCCGGAAGCCGTCGGTTGGGATCGAACCCTACCCCTTGTCTGTGGTAGTCCAGTTCACTAACCACTGAGCTATCGCGGCTCCCTTCTAAGGCAGTGTAGTCCAACTTTTTGTTGCCTGAGGGCTAAACAGAATTTGCTGCAAGGGAATGCAGCCATCATTTATATAATATGTTTATATATCATTAAAGATCTGTAAGATGGCTTGTCATGTGCATTTTGCACAGAAGCAGCATTGAGTGAATGATTGATACATGAGCGAAACAAGGATACATTTTATCTCCCTTGTTATTTGGAATTGCCATCAATTTTATAATGCAAAAATGCTATACAGGTAACAAAGACATTGAATGCACACTTGCATATCAATTGCAGGACCTTTATTATGCGGACGACATAGTTCTCAAATGACCAGTCATCTTCTTCTTAATCCACTGAACTCCTTCCAGAGTATAAGGCACCCACAAGAGATCTCCACTCAATCTGGTATGGTGCAAACATGAACAGCTCTTACAAGGACCTGCAAGCCTTTTTAATTTCGTCATGTATGGTTTATCACCATTTCCCCAATGGTCTTTTTTGTTTGCTAGGTGATGGCCATGTTTAATGCTAGGTGCGGATGCCTGGTTCATTCCATTCGTAGAACGTGGTCCAGCCATATCTTCTGATGATTTCTTTGTTTGTAATGTGTTGATCCCAACTGATGTTTATAATCTTCTAAATACAGCATCCTTCAAATACACTAAGTCGGCATTCTATCTTTTCACTACAGCTTGGTGCTGAGATGTGAACACCAAATGTTTATCTATTGAATGACTGGGGTGACACGCCTATTCTAGCAGAGATCTCTTTCTCAATGTTGCAATTTAATGAAATATAACTTTCCAGCTATTTAAAGTGATCCACTACTTCTAGACCCACTCCACAGAATGTAACTTTCTTTGTACTTTGGCATTTATTCTCATAATCTTAGTTTTCTCTGCATTTATTTTCAGTACTACCGTGTAAGCATACTGGTCTACTCTGTCTGTTTTCTCTTGTATGTTTCAGTGACAGTGGGCAAGCAATCCATCATTCAAAATCAGTATCTTCAAGAAGTCCAGTAACATCCCATATAATTTCTCTTGTTCTGACGCCAACAACCATTTGCATGATTCAGTCTATAACCATAAAGAAAAGGAGTGATGACAAAATGTATCCTTGTCTAACTCTCGTTATGACTCTCAACCAAGCTGTCTGCTGTCCTTTGTGTCTTACACATCTTACATGCCCTCTATAATGTTAACGATTCTATCTGGTAAGCCGTATGTATACATGATGACCGAGTTCTGTTCCTACATTTCCTGACGAGTGTGACAATACATGAGAATGTCCCTCTGAATGACATAGGCACTGTTATCAACTCCTCGCCAGCATTGATATTGTGGGTCATTATCATTGCACTCAGAATATGTTCATAGGTGCCCACAAACCTGTTTTATGACATCTTCTGCTTGGCCCACTCATGATTTGCCTCTTTTTAGCCTGACATCTTTCCATGTGTTGAGCTCGTGGTGCAATGGATGCTCTTTATCTGCACTTATCTTTAGGTATGCTCGTGCCCTCCAGATCTTGATTCTGTCATCCATGGTTGGAAAGTCAAGATACCTGGAAGAGAAGGGTAAGTAGCCTCTGCTTTATGTTGGCAGCTGCCATGACCTTCAAGGTGGCTAATCCTCTGCAGGATTTTGTTATCACATGGTTGACCTGGTCCTGAAAACACAGGCTGCTATCAAACTTAACTCCGAGGTATGTCATCAACCTGTCCCCACATCAGCCCCAATTCGTACAACTGGTGTTTCTGTGTTAACTATATGATTGTTATGGGAGAACCATGCAAATTATACTTTATTAGGATTAACCAATGCACCTTCTTTTAAAAATTAAACAGCACACCAGGAAGAGGTGCGGTCGAGTTCAATTTCCCTTGTTTCTTCCCTGTCGATATACCAGAATATCATCAGCAACAAAAGTCATAGTTCTTTCTCTCCCATCCAGCTGTTGTTCTGTGATCGTTATTGTGTACACATTAAATAGAACTGGCAACAATGGTGAGCCTTGTAACAGCCCTGGAAAAATGGATGTTGGCTCGGATGACCAACTTCCACATCTGAATATCACCTTCCTCTGAAACAGTACTGCAGTGATCAGTGGTTAAAATGAGAATGGGGTGCACCTCCAGTTTGAGGAGCATATGCATGAGGTATTCAAATGGTACTCTGTTGTATGTATCCTCCAGATCTATAGCAGCAGCACTTGTCTCCTCTCGTCTGTAGAAACCATTGAAGACGTCATAGGCGAAGACTGCCACATTGAGCTATGTCTATTTGTTATATCTATAACCTCTAAGTGTGGGTGGGAATGTGCATTTCTGTTCAAGGTGACATGTGAGGACACGGACAACTATTTCCTCCAGTAGCTTGACCGCTGTGATCTGCATCGTGATGATTATGTGGGCACTGATCTGAGAATGATCTTTGTTTGGCTTTGGTAGTGGTAGTAAGTAGCTGTGAAGCCATTCATGCTTAATCTGGCCACTCTGAACGCTGGCATTAAACTCTTTGGCCAGTTTTTTCAAGTCGTCATCAGCTAAATCGCCTATGCCGTCATAGGAGCAATGTTGTGTGACCTTTAAAGAGTTGTGCGATTTAATTTAGAAGCAAGTGGTGTTGTGTAACATACACTCCAACTAGGTATGGTGACAGCTATACAAAAAAAGGAACGCAACAAATTACCGATGTTTCAGCCTACATGCGACCTTTTTCAGAAAATGAGAACACAAATGGTTAACAGAATGAAGATATACTATATCCATAATGAGCAGAACTAGGGGAATCAAGGAGAAATAAAAAGTGGGTTAATAAAGGAAATTATAAAAATAAAAGGGAGATATATTACATTATGTATGTGAATAGAGACTGATAATAAACAAAAATGAGTAAAAAAAATATTTTAAAATTAATTAAATAATAAATAAAGCAAGACTCAGCTGAGACTCAATCCAGAATCCCAGAGTGTGGATGATTGTAAGTCAAATTAGGATGTGATGAGAAGTGAGAGGGGACTAGGAGTCCCAAGAGGACTTTGTTGTTATAGTAAATAAAGTCTAGCCTTTGCTAGCTTCATATTAAAATTGGCATGTCTCAAACCTGAATAAAAAAAAGGGGGATTTGAAAAACGGTTAGTTTCGAACTTTAATTTAAAAAATGGATGAAAAAAAAAAGCCAACACATAGTGTTGTAAAAACCAAAAATTTCAGGAAGGCATACAGCTGATATTCTTTAAACTAGGACAATATTTAAAATTAAGGCATAAAATTTCCAGACAATATTTGAAGTCATTTAAAAGCTATACAAAATTGCCAAAAAAAAATTACTTCCTGGTTCTACTTCTATCTATCTATTGACCCTTCAAGCCGTAGCCGGCCGATATGGCATAGACCCAGGTACTCTTTCTCTTATCTAAATTTTTATTCTAGCCATTTTCAATCCTTGTAAAGATCTTTTATTAAATCTCGCCATTTGTCTCTATTCTGTGCAAGCAACTCTATCTCAATGAGGGAACAGATTCCTGCTGCTCTTGCCTCTCTGATCACAGTGTCTCTCCGGGTCAGCCTCTTTTCCTCTTACCTGTTGTTTCCCACATGAGGGCTTGCTTTGTTATTTGGTTATTATCTCTCATGACATGTCCAACATATGACCATCGTCTTTTCTTGATTACTGAAGATATTAGCGGTTGATTGGCGATTTCTCTAATTTCCTCATTTGTTTTGAATTCGTTCCACACGAAACCAAGTATTTTCCTTAGACATTTATTTTTTAATGCGTTTAACTTTATTTCTATGTCTCTTGTTGTTTTCCAGCTCTCACATGCATACGTGATGGTTGATAGTACGTTTGATCTGAATAGTCTAAAGTTTTGTGCTTGTGCTGGTTCTACTTGCATTTAGTAAATTAGATGGACATAATCTGGATATATTAGACAGACTTAGCCCAGTGTATTACATGTAAGGGACTTTCTTCTAATCTAACAAATATCCGTGTATGTGCAGTGGATTGTTTGTTTCCATATAAAGACACATACCAGGTGTGTAAATACGTTGCTCTATTTTAAGCATGTTGGGTAATAAAAGTTCTGGTTCATTGTTAGTTCTGTCCATGGAGCCATCCTTCTGCTTGTCACGTTCTGCTGCCTTTTTCTTCATAGTATAATACTGAAAATTAAATATGGATAAACATTTTTTGTTGCATTCAAATACATATACAATGAAAGTATGCATGCATGCGCACATACACACACCGAGGGTGTTTTTTTTAATGACTGTACATTTAAAAAATCAAGTATTTGTGCACCATAATTTATCTATTGTCTATTACGACAAGGTTCAAGCTCCATTTTAACGGTAGGCTCAGAATGTCAATGCTATATGCAGATTTTGTAGTGAATTATAATGGTGTTAACTAATGAAGAAAAAGTATTTGTGGTGGAGCAAGTGTTTCTGAATGGTGCAGGTTATTTGAATGTGCTTGTTCAGCAATTTATTATGACACTTCCTGATAATACAGTGCCTCATCCTCGTACTGTTAGCAATTTAATTAATAAACAAATTTCGCTTCACTGACAGTATTCATGATGTGTGCTGCCCTGGTAGACTATCTATTTATGAAGAAACATTCCTCAACATCCAGAACAGCATACTAATGAGTCCAGGTAAACCAGTAAGGAAGTTGGCTCAACAAGTAGACAAGTCAAGCACAACTGTCCACAAAATCCTGAAGCAGAAATTGAAATGACATCAAAACAAGTTTTTCATTGTACCTCAATTGAAAGAATTAGAGTATCGAAGCAGAGTGAACTATTGCATGTGGTTTGAGAATTTTCTTGATCAGTAAGGTGAGGAAATCTTTGAAATCACTTTCTTCACAGACGAAGCATGGTTTCATCTTTCTGGGTTTGCAAACAGTCAGAATGATCGTCTTTGGAGTAATGAAAATCCACATGCATTGGCGTCCAGTGCCTCTCCAAAATCAGAAAGTAGAGTGATGTGTGCAATGGGTCATATGCGCATAATCAATCCAATTTTCTTCAATGGTATCATAAATTTTGAAAGATAAATGTACTAGAATCATTTGTAACTCAACTTTCTGAGCAGGAAATTGAACAAGCTTGGTTTCAACATGATGGTGCAACTGCTGTAAAATTATTTGAATTCTTAGAAGGCACTTTGCTAATCACATAACCTCTCATGGAATTTGACCTGCATGGTCTCTCTCTTGATCTTACTCACCTGGTTTACTACCTCTGGGGTGTACTGAAAGGAAAAGTGTATGAAAACAATCCCCATACAATTAATGAACTTCAGGTTTAAATCGTCAACAACATTAATAATACTGTACAGCCCATACTGCACAAGGTCTTTGACAATATGAAAAAACATCTCTAATTAAATCTTAAATAATTAATCTATAATCTAATATAATATCTATATTTGCCAACTAAACCGTGGTATTCCAAAAACTTTTGTGAATAGAGCTGTAATGTGGGGAAGAAAACTTTACTTTTAATAAGACACATTATAGCGCAGTATATGTTACATGTACTCCAAACAGTGAATACAAAATTTGGAACGGCAATAAAAAAATCCTACCATAAAAAAAACACCCTGTATATATATATATATATATATATATATATATATATATATATATATATATATATATATATATATATATATATCTATCTATCTATTGACCTTTCGAGCCGTAACCGGCCCATAGGGCGTAGACCAAGATACACCTTCTCCTATATGAATTTTTGTTCTAGCAGTTTTCTTTTAAAGATATTTTATCAAATCTCGCCATCTGTCTCTGTTCTGTGCAAGCAGTTCTATCTCATTGAGGGAGCCGATTCCTGCTGCTCTTGCCTCTCTCATCAATGTATATATATCTATCTATCTATTGACCTTTCGAGCCGTAACCGGCCCATAGGGCGTAGACCAAGATACACCTTCTCCTATATGAATTTTTGTTCTAGCAGTTTTCTTTTAAAGATATTTTATCAAATCTCGCCATCTGTCTCTGTTCTGTGCAAGCAGTTCTATCTCATTGAGGGAGCCGATTCCTGCTGCTCTTGCCTCTCTCATCAATGTTCTTCTCAGTGTCTCCCTGGGTCTTCCTCTTTTTCTTTTACCTGTTGTTTCCCATATGAGGGCTTGCTTTGCTATTCGATTATTATCTCTTCTCATCACATGTCCAACGTATGACCATCGTCTTTTCTTTATTACTGAAGATATTAGTGGTTGATTGGCGATTTCTCTAATTTCCTCGTTTGTTTTGAATTCGTTCCATTCTATACCAAGTATTTTCCTTAGACATTTATTTTCGAATGCGTTCAACTTTGTTTCTATATCTCTTGTTGTTTTCCAGCTTTCACACGCATACGTAAGGGTTGATAGTACATTTGATTTGAATAGCCTAAGTTTTGTGTTTGTGCTAATGAGTTTTGATTTCCACAACTTTTCAAGGCTTCTGAAAGACATTGCTGCCTTAGCCAGTCTGATTCTAATTTCTTTGCTCGTATCCCCTTCTCGATCAATGTGACTTCCAAGATAGATGAAGTGATCGATCTCTTCTACTGGTTTGTTTTCCATGTATATTTTGTCACTTGTTGGAATTAAACTTTTCATGACTTTAGTCTTTTCATGATTGACCTCAAGCCCAATTTTGCTGGCTATTGATGATAGTTCATTTGTGTTTTCCTGCATCGTTTTTATCTGATTGCTGATGAGAACTATGTCATCAGCAAAGTCCAGGTCCTCCAAATGGTCTCCTTGTATCCATTCGATGCCTTTATTACCAGTGCAGCATTTCTTCATTATGAAGTCCATAACAATTCCAAATAACAAGGGCGATAAAATACATCCTTGTTTAACCCCAGTTTCTATTGGGAAACATTCGCTCAGTCCTTCCTCTGTTCGAACTGCACATGTGTAACCATCATACATGTCTTTGATAATATTTATGATTTTTGATGGTAAGCCATATTGCTTCAGAATTTTCCACAAAGAATCTCTATGAATACTATCAAATGCTTTTTTGAAGTCGATGAAGTTAAGTACAAAAGGTTTTTGCTTTTCAATGTGTTCCTCCAATATAAGTCGTAGAGTGAAAATGTGGTCAAGACAGCTTCTCCCTTTTCTAAACCCAGCCTGTTCTTCACGCATTACTGTATCTATTGAATCCTTTATTCTATTTAGGATGATTTTACAGAATAATTTTGAGGCAACTGACAAAAGTGTCACGCCTCTCCAATTGTTACAATCTCTAAGATTGCCCTTTTTTGGGATCTTAACAATGATTCCTTTTTTCCATTTATGAGGCGTCTTCTCTGTTTTCCAAATGATGTTGAACATTTTTTGGAGATGTATTAAATTATGGCTATCAATTGCCTTGAGGATCTCAGCTGTTAACTTATCCTCTCCAGCAGCCTTGTTATTGGTCATTAGCTTTAAGGTGGTTTCTATTTCACTCAAGGTGAAGTCATCTAAATTTACATCTAATTCTGCTGCTGGTGTTTCAGCTTCAAAATCTATTAAACTGTGAGGTAGTGGACGGTTAAGAATTTCTTTGAAGTGTTCCGCCCAACGGGCTTTTATGTCTGCGCTTGTTGTTAGCATTAATCCAGATTTGTCTAGAATTGGTGTTCCACTGGATGTATAGGTGTTTGTCAGCATCTTTTGTACAGTATAAAGAGTTCTGCTGTCTCCTGTAATTGCAGCTGTCTCTGCTTTCTCTGCCAAGTTGTCTATATAAGCTCTTGTATCTCTTCTTGCCGAACTTTTCACTTTGTTGTCTAATTCTTTGTATGTTGCTTTTGCCAGAACCTTTCCAAGATCTGTCTTTACATTAGTCATGGCTCTCTTCGCTTCTCTTCTTTCTTTGATGTATTTCCATGTGGTGTCTGAGATCCAAGCTCGTTTTTCCATTTTCTTCAGTCCAGCACTTGCTTCTGCTGCTGTCATTAGTATTTTGCTCTGTGAGTCCCACATTTCATTGATATCTAAGTCTATTTCACCAAGTGCTGAATAACAATTACTTAGCTCTATGTTAAACTTTTCCTTTATTGCTTCATCTTTCAGTTTATGACTATCAATTTTATGTGTAATTGACCTCTTCTGTTGGTTTCTAAATTTTAATCTTATTTTCCCAATGCACAGGTTGTGGTCACTATTAACATCAGCACCTCTGTATGCTCTTACATCTATTAATGATGATCTGAATTGTTGTTTAATACATAGGTGGTCAATTTGATTTGATGTTCTATCATCAGGAGATATCCATGTTGTTTTGTGGATATTTTTATGTGGAAATAATGTCCCACCTATAACTAAATTTTCTATTAAACATAATTCTATTAATCTTTCTCCATTCTGACTTGTTGTATTACAGCCTTCTCTCCCCATCACATGTTCCACTCCTGCGTTATCTTGTCCTACTTTGGCGTTGAAGTCTCCCATTACAATTAAAAGATCGTGTTTTGGTATTTTGTTTATAAGTTGTTGCAGTTGGTTATAAAAATCATCCTTAACTTCATCATCAGCTTCGTTAGTAGGCGCATAACATTGAATAATTGAAAGTCTTCCATGTTTTGTTTTGTATCGTGTTCGTATCAGACGGCTGTTTACCGGTTCCCATTCTAATAAACTTCTTGCAGCTTTGTCTGTCATCATTATGCCTACTCCTTCACGGTGTTTTCCATCTTCCCTTCCAGAAAAAACTACTATTTTATTATCAATAGATCTCCTACCTGTTCCAGGCCAGCGCATTTCGCTTAATCCTAAAATATCTAGATCGTATCTGTCCATCTCGCTCGCGACCTGTGCATGTTTCGTCGGAGCGGCCATTGTTCGCACATTCCAGAATCCTATTTTTGTTGTTGTTTTAGGGCCGAAAAAACTATCACTACTATCTACTGCTAATTTACACATTCTGTATCAGGTCTACGTTTCATTAACAACATCGTTTTTACGATAGCGGCTTGTTAAACCTCTGATCAACGGTTCTATACCAAGCCGGAGAAAAATAATTCCTCCATTTTGGAAACAACCGGAAACGCTATATATATATATATATATATATATATATATATACAATAACCCTCAGTTTCTTGGATGAAGAATACCCACAAGACCTATGGATTTGTGTGTACTCGGATCAGCACAGAATGCAGCAAAGAATGGGGAAGCAGGAGCATACATTGAGTACCCAAATAACACTAGGGATATGAATAAAATAGCAACAGGGATATATTGTCACAATTACGATTCTGAAATCCAAGCAATAAAGTTGGCAATAGAAAAACTGTTGAACAGTAATCTTAGCCCACAGCCTGTAGTGTTTTTGACAGATGCAAGATCAGCACTCCAGGCACTACAATACAGAAAATTGTCACATCTGCAGACCTTATTGACTGAACTCTGCAAGCACCACAAGGTTGCCCTGCAGTGGATCCCATCTCACTGTGGAATACCAGGAAATGAGAAAGCAGATCAGTTGGCAAAGGAAGGTGCAACAGGCATACACAACCAGATGCATCGGTTACATACCATCATAAGAAACAGATAATAAAATCAATGTGAGGACCACAAGCCCCAAATCAGGATGCCTTTCATAATATGAATAGATGTGAAAAAGTTATCATTTTACACCTCAGAACAGGACACAATCAACTTCACAGTCACATGTATACAAAATTCAAGATCGCAACCTCAACTATATGTACATGTGGTCAGGTGCCCCAGACTGCTGAACACATACTTCAAGACTGCATTGAATATAATAAGCTGAGGAAAATCCATTGGCCCATAGATACAGCACTACAGACAAAACTATATGGGCCACTGCAAGAATGACAAAAGACAGTAAAATTTATACAGGAAACGACATTGCAGATATAGAACAATACTTCAGGCGAACGAAAGATAGATTGCTGAAGTAAAAAATATGTAAAGTCAAATGAAAGAGCAGACAGGCTAGCTTTGCTATCGTTGAGGAAGGTCAATCAATTGATCGGGTGGACATCATCAAATCTGGATAAGCAATGATTTATCTATCTATTGACCTTTCGAGCTGTAGCTGGCCCATAGGGCATAGACCCATTATACTCTTTCTCATATCAAAATTTTTATTCTAGCAGTTCCTTCTAAAGATATTTTATCAAATCTCGCCATTTGTCTCTGTACTGTGCAAACAACTCTATCTCATTGAGGGAGCAATTATTCTAATGACTTATATGTAATAAAGTAATTGAAGTATAATAAAGAAGAGTATTGATATCATAAAGTAGCTCACCAAAAACACTAGAATTTGAAAAATATAAATAATGAAAATAACAATTATTAATCATGCATGTTCAACATTAGGACTATGGAAGAATATGCTAACATATGAGATGCTCTGATTATCTCTTCCATAGTAAAATAGTGGATCCTTTTCAATTCTAGCAGCTGTTAGGACCAGACTCTTTGGATATCTCAGGCCAATTGAATGTCATTATGAGAGTTTGAAAAGCTTCTGTGTGTGATAGTGTATCAAACATTTCAATTTTTTCTTGTTCATCTTCAAAACGTTCAATTTTTTCTTGTTCATCTTCAATTTTTCACTCAATAACCTGTTTTATGTTCCAATAGCACATCATTCACAAATCTTTGTGCTCAGATAAACGAAGTATAGATAATCACTATCTACTTTAAATGTATGAAATACAATTTATTATGATTAGAATTAAAAAATAAGTGTGTACTGTATAGTAGTAGTCATCCAAATATGGGTTATCTGTCTGAAGCTGAAACAGCTGTATTTTTATAATCCATTCCTTTTCCTTTTTAGTCATCAAACCTGCATATTCATCTTCAGACTCACGGCCAGTATATTCAAATGTGTCTGATTCTTGAAAATGCCTATAGGATAGATAAAAAATAAATTGTTAGAATATGTAGTTATTAATGATGAAAGTTGCAAGCTGAAAAACCTAACAAAGACCTTAGACTTCAGAACATGGTCACAATAACTAGGAGACAAATAATAATAAATGAATATTATTATAGAGGGAAACTTCCGAGGCGATAATCAGTGAATCAATTCAGAAGAAGAGGTATGTTTACAGCACTCTGAAAAAATGACAAATAATCAACAACAGAAAAAAATATATGGACCAAGGCAGGATCGAACTCAAACTGTCACAACCTCCATTATCATGCTGCAGACATATGACATAAGTATACATTAAAACAGGTACTTTTATTCTATCTATCTATCTATTGACCTTTCGAGCCGTAACCGGCCCATAGGGCGTAGACCAAGATACACCTTCTCCTATATGAATTTTTGTTCTAGCAGTTTTCTTTTAAAGATATTTTATCAAATCTCGCCATCTGTCTCTGTTCTGTGCAAGCAGTTCTATCTCATTGATGGAGCCGATTCCTGCTGCTCTTGCCTCTCTCATCAATGTTCTTCTCAGTGTCTCCCTGGGTCTTCCTCTTTTTCTTTTACCTGTTGTTTCCCATATGAGGGCTTGCTTTGCTATTCGATTATTATCTCTTCTCATCACATGTCCAACGTATGACCATCGTCTTTTCTTTATTACTGAAGATATTAGTGGTTGATTGGCGATTTCTCTAATTTCCTCGTTTGTTTTGAATTCGTTCCATTCTATACCAAGTATTTTCCTTAGACATTTATTTTCGAATGCGTTCAACTTTGTTTCTATATCTCTTGTTGTTTTCCAGCTTTCACACGCATACGTAAGGGTTGATAGTACATTTGATTTGAATAGCCTAAGTTTTGTGTTTGTGCTAATGAGTTTTGATTTCCACAACTTTTCAAGGCTTCTGAAAGACATTGCTGCTTTAGCCAGTCTGATTCTAATTTCTTTGCTCGTATCCCCTTCTCGATCAATGTGACTTCCAAGATAGATAAAGTGATCGATCTCTTCTACTGGTTTGTTTTCCATGTATATTTTGTCACTTGTTGGAATTAAACTTTTCATGACTTTAGTCTTTTCATGATTGACCTCAAGCCCAATTTTGCTGGCTATTGATGATAGTTCATTTGTGTTTTCCTGCATCGTTTTTATCTGACTACTTTTATTACACTCTGGAAAAGTCCACAAACAACAACAGAAAACACAACAATAGACAATAATTTCCTGGCGTACGATTTAATGTCAACAACAGCGGCGGCAACGACAACAACAACACACCCCCCAAATTATGATATTATACTGCATCTTATTAAGGCATTCAGTTTTTCTTAGGAGGTGATATCAATCATGAAGCTTCTCGTGGCACCTTATTAAAAGGATTGCATTTCTTTCGTCCAATGACTGATCATTTGCCTCTACAGAGCTTGAAGCACATTCTGCCGTTTCAAGATACTTTCATCAGGTAAGTATACAGTTTTCAGCCTTACTCTGGGCTTTTGCTGTAGCGTATATATACCGAAATCTTGGGTGCTATGTTTGGTATTTATTATGTCAGATGAATCTTAGTGTAGATACCTCATACAAAAACTCAATCGTTTGACATGTACGACATATACTGTTCAGGTCTGACTGTAGTGTTGCATGTGGTGTGTAGCACAGCATATTATATTTTCATTTTTGTGGCAAGACTGATTTCCTGCTGATTCTAACACCATCAAATGTTGTTAGAACATTTTCTGAATGCCACTTCTATTTTAGGCATAATTTCATATCGATATTTCATAAATATGAATAATTTTTGGACTTCAGATGTTGTTAGAACATTTTCTGAATGCCACTTCTATTTTAGGCATAATTTCATATCGATATTTCATAAATATGAATAATTTTTGGACTTCAGGTTTTTAGGATACACCAAGATGGATACTTTGTGTTTGCATAAAGAAATATAGGCTTTCTGTGCTGTTGTATTGTACCATTATTAGTGCTTTTTCATTTCAAACTGGCACAATTGTACTAGTCAAGCAGAGATCTGGAGGGGCAGCAACTAATTCCTCCTTGTCTTGTGATGCTGGCCAGCTCAATCTTTTGGGTTTTATATACATCTTTTGGCTGTGCGGGTTTGACATGCCCTCTTATCAGCTGCAATGAATCGGTGTGGAGGGCATCATCTAAGCGATTAAAAGGCAGGAATTATTGAGGTACATTCAATGATCATGGAAATAGATTCGGTGCCAGTGCTTGGAAGAGTTGTCACAGGCGATGACCGTAGCTGGAAAGTGCTCATCAAAAGTTGCAACTAGGAGAAAATGATAAAACAGAAACATTGAGGCATACTGGAAGACGGCAGGAGTTTTATAAGACAGAGAGGGTAAGGTAAGACTTCAAAATGTCAACATTGGATTTTTGAACTGTGGAAGTGCCTGGCAGCGGGGTCCTGCATTAGAATGATTAGTATACAATTTCGACATCCTACTGCTACAAGAGACAAGAGCTAATAAGCTTGGTTACAGTAGATACTGCTGTTACACCAATTCAGATGCAAGTCAAATAACTGCCAATCAGAACAACAGCCACCACTATCAGGCAATTGTGATCAGGAATTATCTTAATCATAACATTATGGACCTCCGATGCATAGCTAATGAGGTACAGATTAATATGGGTGTCTCAGAATGGAATATTATAAACATTTACTCACACAATGGTTCTAGAGAAGCAACCCAAAGACAGACTATTGATTTGTGGAGATTTCAACACATGCAGCACATACTGGGGCAATCCAAATAACAACCAACAGGGCTGGGCGTTAGATACAACACTTCTAGAAGTAAATCTTACTGTACTGAATTGTCTAGTGTACTAGACTAGCGACCAAGGAAAAAGATTCCAAAATACACATGGTGTTGGTATCAATGATGGCAGAAAGAAATGTTCAGAGATGTTCCAGCGACTGACGACCCCAATTCTGTGTTGGTTGATAAGCCTTCTTACACGCCCATTAACTCTTTCAGGACCAGAACAGGAAACATGAATTTTCAGATTTGGACCAGAAAACTCGACTTTTTTTCCTGTTTCCATAAATTTTACCATATACCTTTTTCATTTGACTACTTCACACAATAATTGAGATAAATGTGGCATGTGTTATATATCACTGGAAAGGGAAATGGATACAGAAAATGAAAATAGCAATATATTTCTGATATGTCATTATTTAAAGGAATAGTTATATTTAAAAAAAAAAAAATATTCAAGGTAGATCATTTAAAATATTGTATTTCACTTACCCATTTCCATCCAGATATGTGTTGCTATCCATTTGTCTTGAAATATTACACAACATAATCCAAATTCCTCGAAAATGAAGTTTATTTGATGAATTTATGTCCACAAATAACAAAATTATGCACATTTTTATAAATGATCCCAGAATAAAAAATTTTCAAATTTTTGTACATCACAACAATATTATTTACAAGTCAAGTTTATTATTTTTATTGACACATATGTACTTATTGTGTGTGATATTCCCTAAAGCATGTTTTAGCGCACAGATGTGGCTTATCCGGACAACCTGTACAATAATAGCTGCTTCGTTTTCTTACTTTCCGCTGCTCCGAATAATGAACACACTGCAGGTCTTTCCCATCAAAATCAATGAGATGGATGGCACCCTGATATCTCTGCGGCTTCATGTTCCATTTTTTCCCTGGCTTGGATAAATCAACTTGAAGAAGGTTGTTAGGATTAGGTGTCTCTGCTCCTACTATGCTACACAAATCATAAATAAGCAGCTCCTTGAAATCTGCAAAAGGCATAGGCTTTTCGGTGTTAGGGCGGCTCAAGTTATATAAAATATGAGCATTGAGTTGTGTGATCTCAATTATCCACATAAATATTTTCTTCCACCACTTGACTGTCTTCCGTGTGTGGTTCCCATAATATGAGATCATCTGGTCTACTCTGTCACATCCATTCATTGAGTGGTTGTAGCTATGGATGGGTGATGGCTTCCTGACTTGACTCCTACCTTCAGTTCTGACCTCATATGTGACACTTCCATGTGTTGTCACCAATTGGTAGGGTTTTTTTTATTTTTTATCCCTCCAGCTGACACACATAACTTGCTCCTCATCATTGATGAACCACTTTGCCTCATTCACTGATATTTTTTTATTTTTGACTTCTGTTGGAAATCCGCGTCTGTTGGAATTTAGCGTTCCGGTGTAGTTGTGATTTTTCTGCCACAGAAATTGAACAAGTGGCAGGGAAGTATAATACCGGTCAGCAAAAAGCATGATGATGATCTGTGATGCCTTCCAGTAACTTGTCGAAAACTTTGACAGCATGTGATGAATGTGGGTCTGTTTCAGGCCTGTAAGCTGTGTCCGTACCAAATATATATACCAGGAGGTTGAAAACGTATCCGGTGATTGAGTCGCAAAGTCCGTATGATTTTATATGATATTTTTTTGGCTTACTGGCATTGTACTGCTTGTACTTAAATCTTCCCTTGTAGCCTATAATCATCTCATCGATGCAGATATTTTCAAACGGATAAAACGCTTCTTGAAATTTTTCTATCAATGAATTGATGAACGGCTCAATTTTACATTTTCCAGCCGCATCAGGAACAGCCGCATGAAGCATAGATTGATAAATGAGTAAAAATCTTGTCCGACTAAACATGCACCTAAACCAAGGACTACTTTTAAATGATTGAATGGACCAGTAATCCTTTATAGAATTTTTTGCATTCATTCCCATGGCAATCAG
This sequence comes from Megaustenia siamemsis, assembly GCA_032433765.1. Taxonomy (NCBI): domain Eukaryota; kingdom Metazoa; phylum Mollusca; class Gastropoda; order Stylommatophora; family Ariophantidae; genus Megaustenia; species Megaustenia siamemsis. The sequence goes on from JAVIAB010000107.1 coordinate 37,293,232, forward strand.
GACTGCCAGAAACTGAAAAAAAAGTATTACTGTCCAGCGGTGTCCATTTAGTAAAACTTGAATACCTGCGTACAGGAGTACTCAATTCCATTTTTTGCTGAGCATAATTGTTGATATTTTGAATCAGACTGTCAACAATTGTGTCAGTCAACAGGCTCAGAAAATACTTGGAAGGTGAAGCATTTTCTGGAAGATCTAACTTACATCCAGAATTTATATTTTGGAAGCTAGATTTGCCATTGGTATCTCCATCTCTGGCTTCATGCCACCCATCAGCAGGCTTCCTAGCCACATCTGTCCTGTCAGCTTTGGCTGACAGAATAGTATCAGTTTCATCATCAGAATCACTGCCACTAAATTCCTCTGAGTCACTGATAGTGCTGGACTGGAGGCATCGACCTGCTAAACCTAAACAAGAGAGTCTTGGTTTCTTACCACTCGACTTACCACTACGATTATCATGACTATCACCACAACAACTAAAACTGTCATCTGAATCTGATGAATAGTCCATTTCTGATTCACTAAATAACAATGTTTCGAACATAGATCTCGCTTGTTCTGCACTATATCATTTTAGGCGAGATGTACTGCAAGAACTACCAGCAGTGGGCGTGGCCATTTTGTGATAGAAATTTCAAAAAAAAAAAAAACCATGAATATAATTGAATAATTTGTCAAGTTTCAAACGTCCAACCACGCTGTCGTAAACGGGAAGATCAAGGAAAATAACTCTCACGACCGGAAATCAAGTATTGGTTGAAACAAAAACGAAATTCAGTGAAAATGAAACAAATATTCAGCTATATCCAAAATGTCAGCGCTGTCCAAACGGATCACGCCGAGGACTCGGCGCTGGACCTGAAAGAGTTAAGTTTCTCATTTGTGGCTGTGCCCATCTTAACTCCCATCTCTTTCATCCAAAGGAGCAACGTGGACTCATGGTTGTCAAAGTCCTGTGCCCTTCCCACTAATTGGAGGGCATTGATAATGCCTGCCCAATCCATTGGTTGACCGTCCTCAACAATAACACAGCTAGCCAACCTGTCCACTCTTTCATTTCCACGTACTCGCCCATGTCCAGGGACGTGCACAAAGGTGATCTTACATATTTTTTACTTATGCAATGACTCTACCCATTGCATGTGCACAAAGCCCACCTCCACTTTTTTTACTATGCTCATCGAATCACTCAGTATGCATGCGTGGGTGTAGTCGTAATTTGAAGATAAACATGCTCACTGCTTCACTGGAGTGGAGGGAGTTCAGTAATGTTGTTATGACAGAAGAGGTGGATGGCGCTTCAGGTGCAGATGGAGTTAAATATAGTTATTTAAAAAAGGCCGATGAGTAGATGCTGCCACAAATGTCAGGAGTAAAACCTCAGCATAAAGACAGGTCCAATACCATATGAATGGCTACATAGTTACCTTGTTCGGCTGGACAGTTCAGACATTAACCTCTTCCCTCCCAAAGATAAGTACATTCGTGCACATAATCCTTTAGCACTATACAATGAAAGAGTTCCCTCATAAGACATTTAGAACATTATTGTTCATTTATTAAGGTGTGTAACCAATACTTATTACCATAACTTTTCTCGATTATATCCATTCTATTGGTTTGATTATTTGAGGTTTTTTTGCTGTATTTGGGAAAATATACTAAATAGTGATTTTGAGATCCTGACCAGCAATTTCATAAAAAATGGCGTCAGGAGGAAAGCAATAATTAGTTTCTTCTAATGAGTGTTGAGAAATGATCAGGAATGATGAAACTTTTTGTGATTCAGATAGTAGTAGCCTCCGTCAATCATAGTTGACTATGGATTTTTCAGTGCCCCTAGAAATGTTATTTTTTATTTTCTTTCCTTTCGCTGTGTATTTTTTCCTATGAATCTGTCTCCTTCTTGTTTGAGTTGGACCCTTTAGAGTGTGTCTTACACATGTCTACAAATAGAAAGTATTTGGCGCCCCAAAACCTTTTGCCAATCTGCCAGTTGTCCGTAGAGTGTACCTTTTGGTATGTGGCCATCTTTCATAAGGTGTACATGGCCAGGCCAGCGTAACCCTATGTTGTTTGAGCAGTGTGTAGATGCTCGGGAGGCCTGTGCGAGTCATGACCTCCATGTTTGTCACTTTATCCGTCCAGGTGATACCAAGAATATGGCGTAGACATCGCATATGGAATGCATTTAGCCTTCTCTCCTGGTTTGCATAGGTTGTCCAAGATTCGCTGTCACACAGCAGGATACTAATTATGCAGGCATTGTAAACTGCTGCCTTTATTTTTATTGTCAGTTTGCTGTTTTGCCTGACACGCCAAGAAAGATGGGCAAAGGTGGTAGCAGCTTTACCAATGCAGGTGTCTATTTCTGTATCGAAAGATAGTTTGTTGTTGATGATGGAACCCAATTAGTTATACTGTCACACATCAAGTTTGTAGCTGTCGATAGAGACTGCAAGTGTTGCTTCGACGCCCTACAGAGTATGTTAGTTTTTGCAAACTTATTGTTAGATCGAAGTCTCTGCAGGCATGCGAAAAACGATGTATCATGCTCTGGAGTTCTTCCTGACTTTGCGTGACAAGATTCAGATAGTAAGGAGATTTGGTTTATACTTTTCTTTTTAAGATTTGGATTACTCTGATGTGTATGGTTATGCTTCAGAAGAAGAATTTAACATTTCAGACAGTGTTATGTGACAGTGATTTCAGTAAACATTTACTACTGATTTGTTAAGTTCTAGAGCCACAACAGTGCCTGTCAGTAGTGTCAGCTGCTTTGCCGACATACAACCCAGCACCTCTACACATGGAACTAGTGTCAGGGTAGATACAGTCTACTAGTTTTATCATCAAGTCATGGTAGACAAAGTCTTTGTGGAGTTGATCACAAGGTGGTAGTTGTAGAAGGGGCCTGGCAGAGAAAAAACAACATGTTCTTTCTTGTATTAGTGAAGGTATTTGTATGGGTTTTTAAGAATTTATTGTAAAAAAAAAAAAATAACAGTAAATAAAGTTCATATATTGTTAAATATTCCAACAAAGACACAGGACCACCAATAATGCAGAGTGAAGTGGAGAAGGCAGTTCAACACATGAAAAGAGGCAAATCTCCAGGTCCCGACAATCAGAGAGATAAATGCATTAGGAGAGCTGGGAGCACAAGTCATAACAAAACTACTAAATGACATATATAACACTGGACACATACCTGAAGATCTACTAAAATCTATCTTTGTAGCCATACTGAAGAAGTCAGGTGCCACTGATTGTGAAGACCATCGCACTATTAGTCTCTTGAGCCATACATTTAAAATATTACTAAGAATCATCATGAGACGTGTAAGGGACAAAATAAAACCAGAAATAAGTTAGGAACAATGTGGATTTGTGAAAGAAAGGGCACCAATAATGCAATATACATCTTAAAAACATTGATAGAAAGATCTATAGAGGTAAAGAAAGATCTATACATGTGCTTTTTAGACTACGCCAAAGCATTTGACAAAGTAAAGCATGTGGAAATAATAAATTTGCTGGAGAAATTAAACATTGATGGCAAGGATCTGCGAATCATAAAAAACATGTGCTGGCAACAAACAGCAGCTATACTTATTAACAACCAAACATGACAATTTCAATTTATAAACAAAGAGTCAGACAAGGCTGTGTTCTGTCGCCGGATTTGTTTTCACTTTACAGCAAACATATTATGAGATCAACAGTAGACAAAAAAGAAATTGAAATCAATGGTCAGAACATAAATAATTTACGATGTGCAGATGACACAGTCTTAATAGCAGAGACAGAGAATGAGCTACAAGAAATGATAGATATAATACTAAAAGAAAGCAACAAGAAAGGTCTCAGTCTGAATAGTAAGAAAACAGAAGTAATGGTTATATCGAAGAAACATTCATGACCATCATGCAGCATAAAAATAAACAAGACAGATCTGAAACTAGTGCAACGTTTGAAATACTTAGGCACAGTGATAACATCAGATGGAAGATGCAACACAGAAATAAAAAGCAGAATAGCTCAGGCCAAAATAGCATTTCAGAAAATGAAAAATGTCTTATGCAACAAATCTATGTTAATAGAAATGAGAAAGAGAGTTCATCGATGCTATATTGAACCAATTCTGACCTATGGAAGCGAATCATGGACAATAGATAAACAAATGATAAGACGATTAGAGGCCACAGAGGTGGGATTTCTCAGAAGAATGTTGAAAGTTCCCTGGACAGCTAAAAAGACCAATGAGAAAGTTCTCAAAGAGGCCAACACAAAAAGGGAGCTCTTAAAAACATCAGAAAGAAGCAATCAACATTTTTTGGGCACATCATGAGAAGAGGAAAGTTGGAATACTTGGTTACAACTGGCAAAATAAAAGGAAAGAGAGATCGCGGATGACAAAGAGAGAAAATATTGGATAGCTTGGTGTCATGGCATGGAAAACAGTCAACAACAGAACTCATACGATGCACTTTTGGATAGAAGATTGTGGAAGGACATGATCACCAACGCCAACCGGTACAGTACATGATGATGATATTTCTAATTAAATTCTATTTACCCACCTTTGTAAATGGCCAGGTTGTCCTAGGCCTTTCTGCACGTTGTTATGGTCCAGATAGTCACTAAATAATTGGTCACCATGAACACTGTTTCTGTGTTCCATATGTAGCTGACTGTGATCCCCTGAATATGAATTTGGATGATGATGCTTTTGGTAAGTGTGCTGTTGTTGCCTAACAAAAGGAGAAACAAACAAAATGATTACAGAAGTCATAATACATATTAGTGAACAGCCATTACACACATAAGATGGTATTTTAACATACTACCAGTGGCATAAGAAGTAACACAAGTCTCTCATTCACATTCAAAAAGTTTTTGGTCCTATTATGCCAGGATCTTTTCTGAAGTAACATTCCTCTGTATGAGTTATTCCAAGGCTTTAAAAGTGGTTCAGGAGTCTGCGGTGGTCTGTTCTGAGGTGAAAATAATGATCTTGGTACACTTTGGCAGCTGGTGGATAGGATCTTACAATTTATTTGTAGTCTTTGCTTCTAAATTGTTCTGCATTTGTTTTATATAATAGTCTTGGTCTCTTTAGCTCATTGGATGGGTGTGTTGGACTTTCTGTTACTGGTTTTGGAGAGGATGTTATTAATTTCCAGCTATTCTGCAGTGGGAGGGTTATCCATTTCTGTCCACTTTTGTTGACTATGGCAGCTGATTCATTTATGAGAAGATGTTTTGTGGGGTGGCTTGGTATTTTTTATGAGAATAAGTCAGAAATTCTAGGAATGACAAAGACTATTTTAGGTGGGGAAGAAGTTCCTCATTTTCTAGTCTGAGTGTTCTGATGGCTTAAATAGCACCAGTGATTCAACTCTGTTGTTGGAAGATATTTTGTCAGTTACAAAGGCCTTTTTGGTCACTCTACTTTATGTAGAACAGAGGAAGCAGGATATCTGGCTAGAGAGAGAGATTTCATTCTGACGGCCTGTGATAAGAGTGATATTCTGCAAAGGGCAATCAACTGTGGGGACTACTGGGATGGGTTGTAATAATTGATGCTTCTGTTACGGAGTGAGAGGAAGAGACACAGTAGATTGTTAGGAAGAGATAATAAAAATGCATAAAAATGGTGAAAATAAATTAGATATGGGGACAGAATTTAAGTTAAGATGAGCAAAATTAGCAGGGAGCAATGTGGCAATATAGGTAAATCCAGAGGATTTAGAATCAAAGAGACTTAAGATTTGCGAGGTCTAGGTGCAAAACATGTTGGTTGCATGGTTTGAATAGGTGGGAGAGTTGTTGAGGAAAATTGGACTCTGATTCATGATCCTGCAGCTGACTAGGTAGATTGTTTTTAATCTAGAGAGCCTTCTGGTGTAGAATTTTTGTGATACAAAAACTATGCTTTGATTAGTTTTTACAGGTGATGGTAGACTTATTTAGTAAGTAGGTAGATAAGTACAAGTGACCTTCAAAGATGAATGACATGTTATATTTATCAGTGATTGTGTGGATCAGGGATTGACCATTTCAAAGACAGGAACTACTGTTTTAATTTGTAACTTCAAATCATGTGTTGATGTTATCACATATTGTGAATATTACCAAAGAAAATTGGTGAGGGCAATAAAATTACCAGACATTTTAGCTTTTTAAAACCATACATCTTGATTGGTGTTCTCTTGAGTTTGTCCCCACTTTCAATTACTGACATGTGAATTTCTAAATTGAACAATGAAGATGACTGACAGGAGCAAAAGCTCAACTATCTAGCAGTGATGATGACTGCCACTAGTCAGAATACAGGCAACCAAGATGTTAATGGAAGAAACAAAATGCAAAGAAATACCATCAAATAAAGTAATAACACCAAATATTTATGAAATATCATTACATAATACAACTACATAAGCTCACAATAGGCTTTCACTTCTGCTTATGCTGGCGTTGAAATATAAAGGCTATTTCATGATATATCACTTAATAAGCATTCAATCGTGGAAGTCAACTCTATTACAATTGGTAATAAAATATACCAAATTACCAAAGATACTTGCTTTATAGCATTACAAATACATATCATATCATCATCGAGTGCCGTCTTCGCAACGAAGGTTGGCTACCATGGAGCGCCACTCTGCTCTGTCTCTTGCTTTGATGGTACAGGTTGTCATAGGCTGATTTGTCCATCTTTTGATGTTACTTGTCCATGTTAGTCTTGGTCTGCCTCTGCCTCTTTTACCTTGTATTTTCCCCTCCAGGATTACTTTTAGTAGGCTGTTGTGTCTTTTAACATGGCCCAAAAATTTCATTTGTCTTGTTTGAATTGTGCTTAGTAGTTCTCTTTTCATTTTTAGTTATTTTAAGACTTCGTCATTTGTTTTCTTTTCCCTCCATCCAAGTCTACCTATTCTTCTATATATCCACATTTCAAAGGCTTCAATTCTCTGTTCTGTTTTCTTGTCTAATGTCCATGCAAGATCAAAAATAAAGAGACACAAGCAATAGGAACTTGGAACATTAGATCAGCATTCCAGGTTGGAAAACTAGAAAACATCAGCCAAGAAATGAAGAGAATGAAATTGAACATCTTGGGACTATGTGAAATGAGATGTACAGGAGCAGGATTATTACAACGTGACAGTGGAAATGTAATTTACTCTGGGGGAACCACACATGAAAGAGGAGTAGGCATCATGTTAGATAGAGAAAGAAGCAAAACAGTGAAAGGATTTTGGCCAGTATCAGACAGAATTCTGCTAGTAAAATTGAGAGGTAGACCAATGGATATTAACATAATTCAAGTTTATGCACCAACAAGTAATAGCGAAGAAGAAGGCATTGACACTTTTTACGAGGAGCTAGAGGCAACCATGGAACAGTGTAAACCCCAAGAAATAACTATTATATTAGGGGAATTCAATGCAAAGGTAGGAACACCTAAAGTGCAAAATGTGACTGGGGGGCATGGCCTTGGAGAGACGAATGGCAGAGGGGATAGATTGATAGATTGGGCAAAGACACATGAAATGATTATAGGTAACACCTGGTTCAAACAACACCCTAGGCGACTATGGACATGGCAAAGCCCAGACAAAAAAGTACACAATCAAATTGATTTTATACTGGTACAGAGAAGATTCAGGAATGGGCTAACATTGGTTAAAACAAGGCCAGTAGCAGATTGCAATAGTGACCATGTACCAGTAGTTGGAAAGATAAGAATAAAACTGTGGAAGGCACAGAAATCACCAAGAAATATGAAATTAGAACTAGATATGCTAAGAGTAGATAAACAGATAAGTGATAAGTACAGCACGATAGTACAAAATAGATATAATGATATTGAGAAAATACAGGACATCCAGGAACAGTGGGAAATGCTCAAACAATCGATTCAACAAAAATCAAAAGAAGTAATACCAGTGACTAAAAGAATCAACAAAAAGAAATGGATGACAGAAGAAATATTACAACTAATGGACGAAAGAAGAAAACATAAGAAAGAAGAACGGACATACAAAATATTGCACAAAGAGAACCAAAACAAGTGCAGTGAAGCAAAGGAAGGATGGTTAAAACAGAAATGTGAAGAAATGGAAAAACAACAAAAGAAAGACTCAAAATTTATGCACAATCAGTTAAATGAATTAACAGGAAGAAAAGAAGTCAAAGTTTCAGGATGTGTGAAATCAAAGGAAGGAAATATAATAATGGGACAGGAGAAGACAATGGAAAGATGGACATAATATATCAGTCAACTCTATGATGATGAAAGACCAGAATTAAACAATTCAAATGAAGACACAGGACCACCAATAATGCAGAGTGAAGTGGAGGACACAATTCAGCACATGAAAAGAGGCAAAGCTCCAGGTCCTGACACTATAACAATCGAAGAGATAAATGCATTAGGAGAGCTGGGAGTACAAGTCATAACAAAATTACTCAATGACATATATAACACTGGACACATACCCGAAGATCTACTAAAATCTATCTTTGTAGCCATACCGAAGAAGTCAGGAGCCACTGGTTGTGAAGACCATCGCACTATTAGTCTCATGAGCCATACATTTAAAATATTACTAAGAATAATCATGGGACGTGTAAGGAACAAAATAAAACCAGAAATAAGTGAGGAACAATGTGGATTTGTGGAAGGAAAGGGCACCAATAATGCAATATACATCTTAAGAACATTGATAGAAAGATCTATAGAAGTAAAGAAAGATCTATAGAAGTAAAGAAAGATCTATATATGTGCTTTATAGACTACACGAAAGCATTTGACAAAGTAAAGCATGTGGAAATAATCAATATGCTGGAGAAATTAAACGATGGCAAGGATCTGCGAATCAAAAAAAACATGTACTGGCAACAAACAGCAGCTATACGAATTAACCAAACAGGACAATTCCAATATATAAAGCAAGGAGTCAGACAAGGCTGTGTTCTGTCGCCGGATTTGTTTTCACTTTACAGCGAATATATTATGAGATCAATACTAGACAAAAAAGGAATTAAAGTCAACGGTCACAACATAAATAATTTGCGATATGCGGATGACACAGTCTTAATAGCAGAGGCAGAGAATGAACTACAAGAAATGATAGACATAATAGTAAACAAAAGCAACAAGAAAGGTCTCAGTCTGAATAGTAAGAAAACAGAAGTAATGGTTATATCGAAAAAACAATCACCACCATCATGCAGCATAAAAATAAACGAGACAAATCTGAAACAAGTGCAACGTTTCAAATACTTGGGCACAATAATAACATCAGATGGGAGATGCACCACAGAAATAAAAAGCAGAATAGCTCAGGCCAAAGTAGCATTTCAGAGGGTTAAAAATATCTCAATGTCAATAAAAATGAGATAGTTCATCGGTGCTATATAGAACCAATTCTGACCTATGGAAGCGAATCATGGACAGTGGACAAACAAATGAAAAGACGATTGGAGGCCACAGAGATGGGATTTCTCAGAAAAATGTTGAAAGTTCCTTGGACAGCTAAAAAGACCAATGAGGAAATTCTCAAAGAGGCCAACACAAAAAGGGAACTCTTAAAAAACATCAGAAAGAAGCAATCAACATTTTTTGGGCACATCTTTAATATCTTTTTGATTTAAAGCTGTTATATCTAGTGGTAATGTTGATGAATTAGACTTTTGCTTGTTTCTCTTTAGTTTGATTTTCATTTTAATCATTACAGGATTGTGATCTGAATTAATATCTGCTCCTGGGTAGGTTTTGGGTTTACGCTGTTACGGAACCTTTCTTTTATCACTATATAATCTATTTGATTCCTCTTCTTATCTCCAGGGCTTTTCCATGTGTATAGTTTCCTTTTCTCTTGCTCAAAGTAGGTGTTACATATTATCAGCCTGTTTTCTTCACAGAATTGTATTAATCTTTCTCCTCTGTCATTTCTTTTTCCTAAACCATGATTTCCTATAATTGTCTTATATCTACCTTTTCCTACTTTAGCGTTCATGTCACCCATTACAATCAAGATGTCTGAAGATTTCACTTGCTTCATAACTTTATTTAGGTCTTCATAGTATGCCTCTATTTGTTCATCTGTGTAGTCTTGAGTAGGTGCATATGTCTGTATTATTGCTATGTCGAATGGTTTTGCTTTCAACTTGAGTAGTATAATCCTATCACTACATATCATCATCATCATCAAGTACCGGGCCTACAGGCGTAGGTGATCATGTCTCTCCACAATTTTCGATCTCGGCAGCTATTTATAATTTCTGTTGTTGACCTTCTGCCAAGCCATTCTTTTAAGATGTCTGTTATTTTTTCTCTTTGCTTCCCTCTATCTCTTCGTCCCTCAATTTTTCCAGTTGTTACAATATATTCCAGTTGTTCTTTTCTCATTACATGGCCAAAAAATGATGATTGTCTCTTCCTAATATTGGAAATTAGTTCTCTTTTTGCTTTGACCTCTTTCAGAACTTTTTCATTACTCTTCTTAGCTGTCCATTGTACTCTCAACATTCTTCTGTAAAAGCACATTTCTACAGACTCCAGAGTGATTTTCTTGTCTGTTGTCCTATTGTCCATGATTTGCATCCATATGTTAAGACTAGCTCTATATAACATTTAAGAACTCTTTTTCTTGTTTCTATTGTCAAAAATGGATTGCATAGTATCTTCCTCATTATATTCTACATATTATATATACTATATAAAATAGGCTACACTAAATTCACCCACATTGAAACAGCAAATCATCAATCAGTTAATATATTACATTTAAAATTACTGGACAAAAGACAGGTATTGTACCTTCACAGATCTGATCAGGGTATTAAACAGTCAAAAACAGTGAACATAGATGATAATAGCAATGTTTTGATGTCCTGAAGAATTTTGAAATTTAAATATTTGTGTGTGTGCATGGCTATTTGCAAAATCATTAATGTAAGCTGTGACATTTTTTGGGGTGAGAATTTGTGCTCCCCCCCAAATTGAAAATAAGCTGCTCAACACAGCACATTGCACTTGCTAAAGAAAATGAGTTTTGTTATTACTCCCAGCTCTTCTAGTGCATCTATCTCTTCGATTGTTATACTGTCAGGACCTGGAGCTTTATCTCTTGTCATGTGTTGAATTTCCTCCTTCACTTCACTCTAAATTCACTCTTTCATAGAGTTGACTGATATACTGTTGATCTTTCTATTATATTCTCCTGTCCCATTATTAAATTTCCTTCCTTTGACTTCACACATCCTGAAACTTTGATTACTTTTCTTCCTGCTTATTCATTTAACTGACTGCATAAATTTTGTATCTTTCTTTCATTGTTTTTCCATTTCTTCACATTTCTGTTTTAACCATCCTTCCTTTGCTTCTCTGCATTTGTTTTGGATCTCTTTGTGCAATATTTTGTATTTCCGTTCTCCTTTCTTATGTTTTTTATCTTTCGTCCATTAGTTCTAGTATTTCTTCAATCATCCATTTTTTGTTGTTGATTCTTTTATTCACTGGTGTTACTTCTTTTGATGTTTGTTGAATCGATTGTTAGAGCATTTCCTCCTCGATGTTCTGTATTTTCTCTAAAGCATTATATCGATTTTGTACTATCATACTGTAATAATCCCTCATCTGTCTATCTACTCTAAGCATATGTAGTTCTAATTTCATATTTCTTGGGTATTTCTGTGTCTTCCGTAGTTATATTCTAATTTTTCCAACTACTGGTTACATGGTCACTATTGCAATCTGCTCCTGGCCTTGTTTCAACAGATGTTAGGTCATTCCTGAATCTTATCTGTTCCAGTATAAAACTGGAAACTCTATGAGCCCTATATGCTGTCTAACAGCACTGGAAAGGTCAAGAATGTAACAGATTTCAGAGACCAAATGTTTATACACTTTATGATTTTAAATATCAATGTGCATGGTTTATCTTTGTCCAACACATAGCATATTGTATATACATTTTTAGATAATTGAACAAGGAATTAGATTTAACCAAGAAAAATTGGGGATAAATTATCAAAACAGAAAGAAATTAAACCATAATTGCCAACTTACCAACATAAAGATATGGTCATAGTAATCCAATATAAATTATGTTGTGGAAAAAAAATGAGCAATATGTCTTCTAGACATATTTTACTGATGTAGTGTACAAAATAACTTATCTAGAGTCATTCACAATCATAAAAACAAAATGAATCTTCAACTCTTTGAAAAGGCTTTTCTGAACTTGCAAAGGAGAAGATTCTTCTTCTGCGATCATAACTCTTTCAGAGTAGGATTCCAGACTCTCTCATGAAGGCAGCTGTCTGTTTAAGTGATTCGGTAGCCCCGTAAAGTTTCTCTTCCAGGGAGGTGGGTGTGGTCCACATTGTACTTCAAAAAAAAAAAAAAAAAAAGGAGAAGATTCATGAATGGTTCTATTTGGTCTTTGTCTTCTGCTGCCACATCACCACAGTGCAATATTGTGTGACAGATAACTTGGAATCTTTCACTACTGAATGCATGTTGTATCAAAGGGATGTACATTTCTGCTGATAATGATCAATAATCAGCAATAGATGATCCTCTGAATATGCCCACATATAAATTGTCAAGTGCAAGTATTGTTATGCCTTTCTAAACAGAGCATTTGCGTGCAGGAGTATTGTCAATGGTCCTTTTCTTTACATGGAACATTGATGTTGGATATCAGAGTTTTACTGAGTCCATCATGAAATAAAAAAATCCATAGCAGAGGAATATTCTGTGAGATGTTCAAGAATAACTCCTGGCCTTCACAGTGGATGGAAGCTAAAGTTGTTTAAGGATACTCCAGTTATTATGGCTCACCACTCAAGACTCAATCGGGATAAGTTTACGACCAGGCGAGACCTGAATATTAGGCTGAATTAGATGTTGATTTAGTGATTTTCTTGATAGTTTTACCACTTTCCTTACTTGCTGCTGCTGTTTTTTTTTTTTTCGGCTGGAGGAATGTACTTCTCATCACTGTTATCTTGATGACCAGGAGACATATGAGGTCCGGAGACATATAAGACTCTCCTTTTCTTCTAAATGCAGATCAAGATCATTCAAATCATTGCCGCTGTTGTTATGGACACTATCGTTAACATCATCATCTTCATCATCATCATAGAGTGCTGTCTCCACATCGATGATTGGCTACCATGAAACAACATACCCTACTGTCTCTTGCTCTGATGGTGCAGGTTGTCATAGGCTGACTTGTCCATGTTAGTCTTGGTCTGCCTCTGATTGACTTCTTCAGCAGTCATCAATTTAATTCTGGCATTAGAATCACTTCTACTGAATGTCATTTTGATCAGATGATTTTTGTTTACACTGTCAGAGAAAAACACTGTCTATCCAAATGAAAAAAACACTTATCAAAAGTCATCTTGTGTAAAACATGTGGAAGGAAGAAAAGATTCCTTTGCGATGGGTGTATACAGGAAACTATATAAAATAACCAATAAAAAAATTGGAATATGATTTACTCAAAACACATTGAGAATGACGCTGAGTGTGGCTAATATTACTTGAGCAAAATCAGCGCGCCAAAGGGTGTGACAAATTCTATTTAAAGAATTAATTTCTTCTTGCAAACGAAAGTTCAACATTACTGGCACATTTTTAATCCATTTAACCCTACAAGACGCTGTACCTAGTTTTCAGTAATTTCCTAATCTGCTGCTGTCCCTAATTTTCGGTACTTTGCCTAGTACGTGAAAAAAGCGTCACAAACTAAAAATAACCAACCAATCGTGGTCAAACCTGATGGTTAGCCATTGCAAATGTCTGCCCCCGTGTGTTTGAATTGACTTTGTGTGGTTTGACGTGAAAAAATTATCGAACAAGAAATCGAAGTAGTTTCCATATTCCAATGGGTGATCGATACGTTGGTTGATTCAGACTTTGAGGAGTCAGATTTTCATAAAAAATGTTTCCAGCTCAAGTGACACAGACAGTGAGAGTTCGAGTGATGAGGAGAATCTTGAAACTTATAGATCTAGAGCTAGATCGATAGTAAGAGAAAGGGGGTACCTCTGTCCTGCTGGGTGGACTGGCACACAAAGGTAGAATACTGGCGCTAGATGAAAGGTAGACTTATTTTCCACAATGTCTCCAAGTTCCATCTTATTCTAACCACTTGTTTGCATGTAACTAACATTTTTCTATATCATGTTGGTTTTTTCTCTTTAAAGCTCTGGAATCCTTGTATATGGTACAGTTAGGTTCAGGGCCACAGGTCTGGTAGGGTTAATTTATGATGAAGCAAATCTAATTTTGATCATGATTCTACTCAAATTGACCAGTTTTAGATTTTTTTTCAAGGCACATAACAGTGAACAATGTTTTAGTCAGTTTGTTGTGCTGAACTCCTGATGAATATTTCTGATATCACCATATACCCATTGTTCCTTACAAATTCTAACACAGAAAATGTACATAATAATTAGATAAGAAAATTTAAAGATTAATGTAAGCATACAGAAACTTTTTATAAATTACAATTTCCTGTATGTGGACATACTTTGACAACTTATCACATTCTTCTTGCTCTTAAATAAAAAATTAACTGTCCCACTAGGTTTACTTTTGTCCTATGACAAATTTTGGTAATGTTCTATCTGTTATCTCACCTGGATGCTATCACAGTAGCAGAAGGACTTCCATATGGGCTTGAAAATGGACTGCTTACATTTGTAGGAAGCACATGCACTGCTGGTGGCGGAGGCCTTGTCATAGCATTACCAAACATATGATTTGCTGAATAAAATAATTGTTACATGACTATTCTACTCAATAACACTTTTTAACACATAATTTTTCATTCTGGTTAGTACAGTTTACCTACCCAAAAATATTCCATAGCTACATCATACATAATGAAGTGAGTAAAATATTAATTCCCAAACAGAGAAAGCAAGATATTGACAATCTTATAATGCAGTCTTCTTCCTCTTCTTACTTTCAACTCCTGTGGAGCATAGGTCTTCAACAAACACTTTCCAAGCCATCCTGTTTCTTGCCATTCTTTTAAGTTGGTTACGTGTCTAACTTCAACTCTGCATCTACTTATCTTCTCCATGTATACCTTGGCCTTCTTTGTCTCATACTCAGGGATTCCAAAAAAGGGTTTGTGTAAAATTCTCAGTTGGTTTCCACAGTGTGTGTCCTATCCCGTACCATCATCTTTGTCATATCTCTTTGTCCTCTGGTATTTTCCCATAGTTCTAAGTTACTGATTCTGTCCTGCCATTTTATCCATTTATTCTAAACAAGCCTCCATTAATATAATTCTGTATCTTCACGATTGTCATTTTTGTTCAGCCATATAATAGGACTGACTATAAGACACTGGAGTTAACAATTTATTTTTATATTTAAAATAATTTCTTTGAAATTATTTGAATTTCTTTTCTTAGTGCAATGAAGGCTCCTTTTGCTTTTAGTATCATGTTATGGTTAAGGAAGGCCCAAATATCTACTGTGTACAATGGAATAAATTCAAGACTAATATTGAAATAAGAGAAATGGCTATGCAACCAAAGATCTCATATATATTAAGTACAGATGGACATATGTTGGATATCTCTCTCTCTGCGATCAGGACTCAATCAGAGTAGGATTCCAGACTCTCACATGAAGTCAGCTGTCAGGTTATGTGTGTTGATCGCCCTCACAGACAGAACATCACAATTAGAGTCTGCCAGATCCACTCTGATTAAACACCCGTTAAAACGTTGCACTGTGTTCTGCGCCAGTGGCCCAGTGCATCCGATTTCAGCCAGCATGTGTCCCCAATCTTCCTGCAAGGCAGCAGATGATCTTTTCTGTAGGGGGATTCTGCCCTTAGATGGTCGGCTCTCCCAGGTTTACGAACACCATCTGCCCGAGTCACTAGAGGTAACCAACACAGACATGCACACACAAAGATATGAGATGTGACCAACACAGACATGCACACAGCGATACGAGGCATGACTAACACTGCACATAAAGATATGACTAACATAGACATGCACACACAAAGATATGACACATGCCTAACATAGACATGCACACAAAGATATGAGATATGACCAACATAGACATGCATACACAAAGATATGAGATGTGACATAAACAGACATGCACACACAAAGATATGAGATATCACTGACCCAGACATGCACACACAAAGACATGACACATGACTAACACAGATACACACTAAGATATAAGATATGACTAAACACAGACACACATAAAGATATGAGACATGAATAACACGGACACACCAAGATATGAGCCATGGCCAGCACACACACACAAGCTAAGATATGAGCCATGGCTAGCACAGAAACACATCAAGATATGAGCCATAGCTTCACGGAAAAACACCAAGAAATGAACCATGTCAGGCACAGAAACACATTAAGGTATCCATATGCTTGGGTTTGTTGTAATCGACAGACTCTTCTTAACGTGGGAATCATCGACATACGAGACGCAGGCCCCGATTAACTGTTCACTGGTTTCATTCAAACAGTTGTCCAGAGATTTGAGAGTGCAGTCTGACCCGTAGAATATTCTCTTGCATGTACAGTTCCCGGTTGACTGTTCACAGGTGTCATTGAAACAGTTGCCCGGACATTTGAGAGTGCAGTCTGACCCGTAGTATGTTTCCTTGCACTTTCCGGGTCACATATGATGTCACAGCCATCAGAACACGTCTGTTTGCACGGTAGCCCAAAATTACCATCGGGACAAGTGTCATTACAGGTGTGGCCAGGATGTTTACATTGTAGGCATTTTCCGGATTTTCCCTCACATAAAGGACAGACACTGAGACAAGACCCAGAGCAGTCGTGTCCATAGATCCCATGTGAACAGTTGCTGTGACACGTACCGATGATGACGTTGCAACCTTTACAACACCCACTTCACACTGCACAAAACGACCAAGAATGCCCGTCCAGACAATAGATGTCTGTAAATGTTTGCATCTCACACACCGTTGGCCTGCGAAATGGTCGGTGAGAACTCAATCTTAATGTGTGCCATTGTCACTTGTGTGGTGACTACAATAGTGTTCACAGAAATATTTGGGTATGATATATCATTATACTGGATATGTTTGAGAAGAAACAAGTGAATTCCAAAACAGGCTCTTCTATGGGAAACATCAGGATACAGAAAAAAAGGAAGACCTAAAGAGACTAAAAAGAAGACTTATAAGAGCGATTGATACCACAGTGAAACAAGGATGTATTTTATCACCCTTGTTATTTGAAATAGTGATTGACTTCATAATGCAAAAATGTTATGCAGGTAACAAAGGCAATGTGAACGTGATGTGAAAAGCAGTGTGAACA
The DNA here is from genome assembly GCA_032433765.1 of Megaustenia siamemsis. NCBI lineage: Eukaryota > Metazoa > Mollusca > Gastropoda > Stylommatophora > Ariophantidae > Megaustenia > Megaustenia siamemsis. The sequence continues at coordinate 37,310,632 of JAVIAB010000107.1, forward strand.
TAATGCACACCAAATAAAAAAAAATTCTGTCATCAAGGGATAGAAAATTAAGACTTCAGATCAACCAAAAAAAGATAATAGTAATGAAAAATCAAATCACCCCGAGGTAAATATATACCTTGAAGCAAAACAGTGGAAGAAGTAGGTCATTTTGTTATAGTTATGGAAGGCTCCGCTATCACTGCAAACGAATTAAAATCCACAATTGCTCAACCGCCCGTGCCAGTGGAGAACACACTTTGCACATACTGTAGAGGATTTCAGATCACATGCACATAAACCGCTTCACCAGTGAAGATCCCAAACAGAGGAACTTCCGATCTATACACTTACCTGCATTAGAAAGATAGAATTAACAATCTTTCCGGCAAAAAAACGTAACAGTGAACATTGGTGCAAACATGACCGCCTAAAGGCATGGAGGGAACCTTTTTTTCCGCTTTTTACCTGGTGCCACTTGATATAGCCAACTGCAATAAATTTTTTGTACACCCCCCCCCCCAATCATGTTGGAGAATGCACTTCATATTTTAATAAGTAGTACTGTCACTGGTCTTTTATATTAGTTACTACCTTTAAAAAGATATTTTATAATTATAAAGACATATATTGCTTTGTGTCGAGGCACAATGCAGGTCCTGTGCTAGGTGTGAGAGTTACTAACCCATGAACACTGTAGCTGGGCCAAATGGTGAAATAAGCCGTGGAGATTGGGCAATTAGACAAGCAGGAGGTATGACAGGTGGATACTTGGATGGTGACGGTGAAGGAGATGGGGAACTGCCAATTCTTACAGGAGACTCATGACCTAAATGTGAAGGTGAAAAAAAAAAAATATATATATATATATATATATATATATATAAAAAATGCAGACATTTTGTCAAATGATGTTTTTTTCTTCTTCCTAGTAAAAAAAGTAAAGATAATTCCTCAAAATGTGACATTTTTTTCATGTTCAAACATTTCCACCCTCCGTGCATCTTCCTAATTACAATTCCGGTGATCCCTTAGTGTATATTTTGTTTACATTGCTCCATTTGTTTCCATTTCCAAGTTGAGAGGGAAAGCAAGATATATATATATTACAATTCAACGCTGAAAGGCATATAAGGAAGGAAAGAAGAAGAAGATATCTAAAACAATATGGCAACCGCTATACCAATGTTTGAAATCGAGGTTGAAGACACTTTACAAGGAGACAATAAATGTACACTCGTGGCCACAGTCTTGGGACCTCATGCGTCCAAGATTATGCAATTAAACATGATGAGTGTTATCATCGGACCCACATGATGGGTCATTTAAGATGTTGGAAAAGTGCTGAGGTCTGCCATCTTCATGTTGAGAATAAACTTTTCTTTCTTACCCTGAAATTATTAATGCAAACCTCAGTAATAAATGTATTTAGAATTGTCAGGTGTTTAGCATATGTAAAATAAGGCAAAGTGTCTTCTACTGGTAGACATACTCGAGCATATTTTCTCTATTGTGTCAAAGGCTCCACTTGTAGAATTATAAAATTCTATTATTACAGGTGTCATGATGGTTGGAATAGAAAAATAGCACAGTACACTCTTTTTCATCATTAACACACACACACAAAAAAACATCTCTTCCAATTACCATTATAAAAAAAAAAACCACAATTTTACTAAGCCCCTGTTGTATCTTGAAAAATAAAACACCTGTGATGAATAGCAAATAAGTCAATAATGCAAGCCACTGGCAGCAACAATTAGGAAGTTAGAAAAATTTGTAGAAAATATTTGCATGCAGCTGTTTTTAAGCGGTTTTACTATGAAATCATAATCTAGGGTGAAATAACATCATCATCATCGAGTGCCTTCTCCGCAACGAAGGTTGGGTACCATGGATCGCCATTCTACTATGCTTCTTGCTTTGATGGTGCAGGCTGTCATAGATTGACTTGTCCATCTTTTGATGTTACTTGTCCATGTTAGTCTTGGTCTGCCTCTTTTACCTTGTATTTTCCCTTTCAATATTACTTTTAGTAGGCTGTTGTGTCTTTTAACATGCCCCAAAATTTTCATTTGTCCTGTTCTAATTGTGTTTAGTAGTTCTCTTTTTATTTTTAGTTATTTTAAAACTTCGTTTGTTTTCTTTTCTTTCCACCCAATTCTACCTATTCTTCTATAAATCCACATTTCAAAGGCTTCAATTTTCTGTTCTGTTTTCTTGTCTAATGTCAATGTTTCTGCACCATACAGGAATACTGAGAAGATGTAACATTTTGCCATTCTTAGTTTCAGCCCTGCTGATATTTGTTTTGTTAGTATATTTTTCATGGCATTAAAATTACTTTTTGCCATACCTATTCTTTTGTTTATTTCAATTTTACATTTTTCATCATTGGTTATAGTATGTCCCAGGTAGTTGTAGCTCTGGACTGTCTCCAGATGTATTCCCTCCACTGTGATATTTAATTGTAGGTCTTGAGAATTGTCTTTGTTTATGATCATAGTTTTAGTCTTTTTGATATATCTAGTCCATATTTTTTGCTTGTTATGTTTATTACATTAAGCAATTGTTGTAGGTCTTTAGGACTTTCTGCTAGTAGGGTGAAATAACAATACACAAAAATTTCAGCATGACACTAAGATATGGTTCAATACAATATTTTTTTGTAAATTCGACATTAATCAATTGTAAATTTATCATACCTACCTGGATAATTATGAAGTGACCTTGTGTGTGGTCTAATGATGTTAATAGGTGAACTTTCTCCATTTGGAATTCTTGGTTGAAGAGGACTAATACTTACTGAACCTTGATTAGGCTGAAAAAAAAAATATTAATAATAAAAAAAAAAACCAACTTAATATCTGTGTAGCAAAACAGATTAATTTTTAAGTTGCTTAGAGCTAAATCAGTGACCTAAATCCGACAAACTTACTGACACTCAGAATTCATCTCTCTGCCTTAAGAAAATAAAGATGTACATATGCCTCAAATTTCCCAACTTTTTGCATCAAAATCTTAAATCCTCTGTATCTTCTTCTTTCCTTCCTCATTTGCCTTTCAGCATCAAGGGAAGATATAATTTGCGGTCTTTTGCTCTTCTGATCGCCTCTGCTGCTGTTATATTTCCTAGTGTTTCTAATATTCCATCCATCCATCTTTTTCGTGGTTGACCTAATGGTCTGGTCTGTTATTCTCACATCCTTTGCTGGCTTATTGTGTTGTGTTTTGGTCTTTCTGCCTTGTCACGTGGCCAAACCATTTTATCTGTTGTTTCTTTATATATTCTATGGCGGAGGCTATTCCTAGCTTTTTTCTCAGTTCTTCATTTCAGACGTTATCTCTCAGACTGTTTCCTGTTATTCGTCTAACACATTTCATCTCAGTAGAGGTTATTTTTCTTATTGTTCTTGCATCTAAGGTCCAGGTCTGGCATTGGTGGTAGCACAACGTTGGGATGAAGATTGTATTGTATAGTGCTCATTTTACTTCTAGAGTTATTTCCTTGTTGGACAATAGTGGTGATAACTGTCCAATTATTTGACAAGCTTCGTTGTATCTTGATTCTATCTCTGCTGTTTGTGAATTATCATTTTTCACTAAACTTCCTAGGTATTTAATTCCTCTACTTGTTTTAGTTGCCTGCCTACAATAGTTATGTTGATGTTCTGTTTATTTTTGGTGACATTCATGACTTCTATTTTGTCAATTTTCATTTTTGTGCCTGAGCTGTTGAGTTTAAGTTCTTGTAGGTCTTCTATTTTTTAATGTATTAGTGCCTGATCGTCTGCAAATAAAAGCTCGTTGATGGGTTGGCTAACTTGCATATATAGTCCATGTATGTAATAAACAGTAGGGGGGAGGGGGATAGTACACACCCTTGTCTTACACCTGGATCTAACTTTGAAGTGGTCTGTGTAGCCTGCTGCTGTTCTGACGTACAGTCTTTTAATTAGGTTGGTTAGATGTTGGTTTACTCCATATGTTGTTAGTATCTCCCACAGTTGTTCACTGTTTACTACTCTGTTGAATACTTTTTCCAGGTCAATGAAAGCTATGTATAAATTTTGATTGTGTTCTGTAATTTTATCTGCAAGCTGTTGTAATGTGAATAGAGCGTCAGTACATCCTCTTTTTTTTCGGAACCCTTAATTAGAATCGCTTAACTGTAGTTCTATTATTGGACTCAGCATTTTTTCCACGATTTTGGCATAAAGCTTTCCTACATGTTTGAGAAGAGATATACTCTATATTGATTGCAGTCTCTTTTGCTACCTATCTTTTACCACCACAGGCTGCTCTTTTTCCCTTCTTTTGTCCTTAGCTTTGTTCCACAAACTGTTTTAGAGATGGTTACCGTTTCCTTAATTTGACAAAAATGTTTCTTGAATTCCTCTGTTAGTTTTTCTTCTAGGGTTTTCCTTGATTCTTGATCTTTTTAACTGTTTTATTGTCTGTTCTTTTCGCTTCTTTTTCCTCTGTATAATGGCAATAAACTAATAAAATTCAGTTGCATTCTCAAATAAATGTGCAATGTCCAGTATCTTTAACTATCAATATTTAATGTCACCACAACTGGTGTCAATGAGGCCAAAGAATTCACTCTTTCAGTTATACTGGAGTGTCAGCTAACTAAAGAGTTGCAGTTAATACTCGCAAACCTACTTGAAATAGTAGTAGTTGCTCCTTGTCTCTACCCAATGGTTCAGCTTCTCACTCCAATGAGCCCCATTTAAATGGAACATTTAATTTCTTCATGCTGTTGTACAGTTCTCTCATATTTCCTCCTCTGCCTCTTTAGCTAGTTCATCTATTTTTATTTTCTCTTATTCATCTTCTCACTTCTTTGTTCACCTATTTGTCCTCCATGTTTCCATTGCTCCTCTGTATTTACTGTGTTTGCTACTGTGACTGAAAATTTCTCTCTCACTCCTTGCCCTTTAAAGAAACTTACACTGAAATACTGTTTACCTTTATGTGTTGCACATATTTTCATTTTAAGTTTTGCTAACAGAAGATAATAATCTGATGCCTTATCTGCTCCTCTATATACTTTTCTCAGTGGTTAGTGAACTGGAATACAAAGGACAAGAGGTAGAGTTCAATCCTGACCGACGGCTTCCGGATTCACCAAGCCTTAAATGGGTACCTGATTATTTTTCTGGGAAAGTAAAGTGGCACAGGTGTAATATCGACCACATTACCCCAAAATTATGTGCCGAAGGTCTATAAAAATTATGGTCACAAACACCATATTCCATATACGCAACTTGGTGTGACAGGGCTATTTACTTTTTTAAAAAAATATACTTTTACATCATGTAAGGATGACATAGACTTAATACTTAAGTGATCAATCTGACTTTCCATTTGATATGGTGACACCTATATAGCTTTATGTATTCTTTTGTGGTGGAATATTTTTTCCTGCTAGATGTATATTGATTAAAATCACAGAAGTTCTCAAATATCCATTTTGTTTCACCTTCTTCTGACATATTACTGCCAAGCTATATAAATATATTTATATAGGGGTCTACTCTTTCCAATGTTTGGCAATTGAAATACATGTTGCCCTCTTCGGTATTGTTATTTTTCATCACTATTGTTTTATCTGTATGAGCATACAGAGGTGCTGATGTTAATAGTGACCACAACCTGTGCATTGGAAAAATAAGATTAAAATTTAAAAGCCAAAAGAAGAGATCAACTACACATAAAATTGATAGTCGTAAACTGAAAGATGAAGCCATAAAGGAAAGGTTTAACATATATCTATCTATTGACCTTTCAAGCCGTAGCCGGCTTATAGGGCATAGACCAAGATACTCCTTCTCTTATCTGAATTTTTGTTCTAGCAGTTTTAAATTCTTTTAAAGATATTTTATCAAATCTCACCATTTGTCTTCTGTTCTGTGCAAGCAGCTCTAACTCATTGAGGGAGCCTAATCCTGCTGCTCTTGCCTCTCTCATCAATGTTCTTCTCAGTGTCTCTCTGGGACTTCCTCTTTTTCTCTTACCTGTTGTTTCCTATATGAGGGCTTGCTTTGTAATTCAGTTATTATCTCTTCTCATCACATGTCCAACATATGACCATCGTCTTTTCTTTATTACTGAAGATATTAGTGATTGATTGGCGATTTCTCTAATTTCCTCGTTTGTTTTTAATTCGTTCCACGCTATACCAAGTATTTTCCTTAGACATTTATTTTCGAATGCGCTCAACTTTAAAGGTTTAACATAGAGCTAAGTAATTATTATGCAGCACTCGGTGAAATAGACATAAATATCAATGAAATGCGGGACTTACAAGCAAAATACTAATGACAGCAGCAGAATCAAGCACCGGACTGAAGAAAATGGAAAAACAAGCACGGATTTCAGACACTACATACATTAAAGAAAGAAGAAAAGCAAAGAGAGCCATGTAAATGGCTAATGTAAAGACAGATCTTGGAAACGTCCTGGCAAAAGCAACATACAAAGAAGAGCTGCAGGAATCGGCTCCCTCAATGAGATAGAGTTGCTTGCACATAACAGAGACAAATGGCGAGATTTGATAAAATATCTTTAGAAGGATTGAAAACTGCTAGAATAAAAAATTGAGATAAGAGAAAGAGTACCTGGGTCTATGTCCTATGGGCCAGCTACGGCTCAAAAGGTCAATAGATAGATAAATAGATTGTTTTATCCCTGTTAATTTCAAGTCCTATTTTTTCCACCATGGCTGATAAAGTATCCACATTATTTTGCATCTTGTTGATATTGTCACTTAGGAGCACTATATCATCTGCAAAATGTAGATCTTTCAAGTAATTCTTGTCATACCATTTAATGTCATTATTGCCTCTGCAACATTCACTCATTATGTAATCAAATGTAATTCCAAATAGCCATGGTTCAATTCAAAACCATATCACTCATTCCCTCCTCTGTCCGATGAACTGCGCAAGTATAGTCGTCATATCATCATCATAATCAAGTACCGGGCCTGCTGGCGTAGGTGATCATGTCTCTCCACAACTTTTGATCTCGGCAGCTATTTATTATTTCTGTTGTTGACCTTCTGCCAAGCCATTCTCTTAAGCTGTCTGTTGCTTCCCTCTATCTCTTCGTCCCTCAATTTTTCCAGTTGTTGCAATATATTCCAGTTGTTCTCTTCTCATTACATGGCCAAAAAATGATGATTGTTTCTTCCTAATATTGGAAATTAGCTCTCTTTTTGCTATGACCTCTCTCAGAACATCTTCATTGCTCTTCTTAGCTGTCCATGGTACTCTCAACATTCTTCTGTAAAACCACATTTCTACAGACTCCAGTGATTTTATAATAATGTATTTTATAATGTTGGTAATTTTCTGTGGTTTTCTGTAATGTTTCAATATGTTCTACAAGGACAATCTATGTGTGCTGTAAAATGCTTTTTTTAAATCAATTTAAATCAATGAAATTGCAGATTAATGGTTGTTGTTTTTATGTATGTTCTAGTATTATTTTAAGAGTGAATCAAGTGGTTAATGCAACTTCCTGCCATGTATGAATCCTGCTTGTTCTTCACGCATAAAACATCTTTTATTCTGTTCAGCATGATTCTACAGAAAACCTTGGAGGCAACTGATAAAAGTGTAATTCCTCTCCAGTAAAGCAAATTTTAAGGTTGCCCCCCCCCCCCTCCTTTTTTTTGTTTGGTGCTTTGATAATGATCCTTTTCTTCCAGTTTGTAGGAACTTATTCTTCAATCCAAATTTTATAAAAAATCACTAACATAGAATTATGGAAATGTATCAGTCAAATACCAGTGGATAAAGAGATACAGCGAAGACGATGGCGCTGGATAGGACACACACTGCAGAAGCCAACTGAGAGTATTATACAACAGGCCCTTTTTAGGAATCCCCAGGGAAAAAGACAAAGAGAAAGACCAAGGAATTCTTGGAGAAGACGGAAGCAGAGATGAAGATTATGGGGAAGACATGGAATGATCTTAAAAGAATGGCAAGAAACAGAATGGCTTGGAAAGTGTTTGTTGAAGACCTATGCCCCACAGGGAGCTGAAAGGTAGAAGAAGTAACTTAAATAACTATCTTAGGTGGAATAGAGATAAACTATTCTGTCTGTCTGTTTGTCTATCGACCTTTCGAGCTGTAGTCTGACCATAGTGCACAGACTCAGATACTCTTTCCCTGTTTTGAAATTTTCTTTTTAGCAGTCTCAATCCTTGCAAAGATTTTTTATCAAATCTCACTATTTATCTCTGTTCTGAGCAAGCACCTCGATCGCATAGAGGGAGCCAATTCCTGCTGCCTTTCCCTCTCTGATCAATGTTCTTCTCAGTGTTTTTCTGGGTCGGCCTCTTTTTCTCCTACCTGTTATTTCTCACTTGAGGATTTGCTTTGCTATTCAACTATTTTCTCGTCTCATCACATGTCCAATGTCTTTTCTTGATTACTGATGATATTAGTGGTTGATTGGCAATTTCTCTAACTTCCTCGTTTATTTTTAACGATAAACTATTACCACTTTAAAAATTGTGACCACTTATGGGCACTAGCTCTATATTCTCCAAACACCATAAAGCATGGAGAGAGTCCTTTATCTTTATTACCACTTTAAGCTAACAAACTGTTTTTTCATACTTTAACTTAGGAGTTGTTTAGTTTAGTCGACAGATCATCCTCTTTGCACACCGGACATGTCCGTAAGTGCTCAGATCTCATCCCCAGTGTGTCCCTCAGTGTGTGGAGACTAATGACTCTAGTTCTGTGTTGATTTTTTATTCTTCTGTGTCTCCCTTTCTGGCACTTCCAATTTTGACCTTATGTTCGTGCAGTCTAGACATGGTTTTAGATTATATTATTGACTAAATCATTTGCTCATCCTACATTCCTGAGTGATGAAAAATGAAACATATACCAACCAGTAGTTCTTTAGCAACACCAACCTATCTAAGCTCAACCCATTCAATTTTTTTGAGCATGCTCATCGAGTCACTCAAAAAACATACCTGAGTAAAAGACTGTGTTTCTAGTCAGGACATCGTTTTAGTTACTGTAATGATCTTCATAGTAAGACTACTTGGAGTTACAGTGAAAGCACCGCTTTCCTTATTTGACCTGAGACTCTAGGTTTTGGTGCCTGCATTCTCTGTTCAAAGTGATGAAGTCAGCCTATGCCATTCATGATTTTCATCTTTTCAACATGTTGGTCCTTCTCTCCCTATCTCACTGTGTGAAGAATGTTGTACATCAGTATTGACTTGGAGGAAGACACGGAGCCACATTATTTTGTCTGCAATGATGGGTAAAATGAGATACCACTTTGCCCTGCATGGTGTGGTTTTCATGCATCCAAGTATGATGTGCCTGGTCTCACTTTGTATTAATGCCAGTCTTTCACTCCATGTGTCTGAGAAATTGAATCACCAATGCATACTCAATAACCAAAACCAATAGTCCTTGATATAGGACAAGACGATGCTGTTTACTGTCTGTTGCCGCCATTACACTCAGTGTTGAGAGGCCCTTCCTGACCTTCATTAAAACTTTATCTATGTGCTGAGTGAAAGTACTTCGATCAAAACATATTCAGTGAGATGTGATGTCCAGTGCTGTTTGAAATGGGAGTCTTCTTTGATTAATACACTAAATAATTACCGGGTTTCTCTCCCTTTCCTACCCCTCAATACTACTGGTTGATGGTTCTGGTCAACTTTGCCTCTTTTCTATTTTTTTCTCATTTATTCAAAAGGAAGTTTTTCAGTCTGCTCAACAATATGTGATCTCCTGGATACCAATGTTGCCACACCTTTAGTCTAAAATACTGCATTTATCGCTTCCTTGTTCTTCAGAATGATGCACACTGCTTACTTCAAACATCTACAGGTCTGTAAAAAGTGGATAACTTTCATTTTCACCTCAGTCATTAATATTACAAACTTACTTTTAGGTTTCATTGCTTCCACTTCTCTAGGATACCACAGTTAATAGTTAGGGGTTATATATAGCAAAACACTAACAATAAAGCGGCAAAAAAATAAAAATAATATATTATTATATATATATATAATATATATATTATAGGGACATGTTTTATATATATATATATATATATATATATATATATATATATATATATATATATATATATAAAATGCAAGAGATAAACCAGACATTTTTTTCCTCTGTGCATGGGAAGTTCCAGCAAAGAAACATCATTTGAATTCTGGATTGAAATTCTCGCTAATTTAGCATATGAACTCAGGAATTGTCAAAGTATTAAAGTACAATTTTCCAGTGTATAACATTCCCAATTATTATCTAAACTAATTCTCACAGTGACCTTTTTTTAACTTGTCCAATAAGCAATGAAACATTTTCCAAAATATAACAGCAATAAACTGTAATTAGATGTAAGTAACAAGGCAATCAAAGTTAACTTAGGCTGCACCCCTTGGTAATGATTTCTAAAGCCGAAACAATCCTAAGCTCTACATGGTCATTGCACTTGAACAACATAACTTATAAAACTATAAAGGAAGTTAAATATTTTCATTAGTAAATTGGTATGGCATTAGTTTACTATTTATAGAAAAAAGTCTCAAATGAAAAAAAAGAGGACTTATTCCACATGATTGTATACATATACATATTTGCAGGTGTACAATATTTTTCAAATGTAATCATTGTGAGTGCATGTCTGTATTAGTCACCTCTAGTGACTTGGGCAGATGGTGCTCGTAAACCTGGGAGAGCCAACCATCTAAGGGCAGAATCCCCCTACAGAAAAGATCATCTGCTGCCTTGCAGGAAGATTAAGGACGAACGAGAGAGAGAGAGGGGGAGGGAGAGAGAGAGAGGGAGAGAGAGAGAGAGAGGGAGGGAGAGAGAGAGAGAGGGAGAGAGAGAGGGAGGGAGAGAGAGAGAAAGAGGGAGAGAGAGAGGGAGAGAGAGAGAGAGAGAGGGAGAGAGAGAGAGGGAGGGAGAGAGAGAGAGAAAGAGGGAGAGAGAGAGGGAGAGAGAGAGAAAGAGGGAGAGAGAGAGGGAGAGAGAGAAATGTAATCATTATTTGCTATACCTCCCTCTAAAAAAGATACAGACTGACACTCCACTTGAGTTAGTGGTATAAAAGAAAATGGTCTGTTTTTACTGAATTATTCCAACCTGCTTCCTGAACGTGACAGTAGTACCAGCTGGTGGGATCTGTGCTTGCATGTTAAAATTAAGCTTTTGCTCTTGGGACAAAGGAAGTTCTCCTCTTAACTGTCGCTCCAATTCCTCTGCAGTAAGAACTCGAGGTTTCTGATTTTCACGGGCCATCATATTATGCTCTATTTCTGCCAAAGTAAGTATCTCAGCAGGTAGTGGCATATGTGGTGGTTGTGATGGTGTTGATCTAGCATCTTGAAATGCCTAGGTAAAATATAAAAAATTACTAAAGAATAATTTTAATAATTACTAAAATTAATTAACAATTTTCAAATAATTAACCTCTTACAACACAAAAGACAAAAGAAAAATTATATACGATTTCTAAATCAAAACAAGGACTAGGCAAATATATCTTTTACTGGAAGCAACATCCTGGCAAAGTTGGTTAGGATGATTGTTTTGTGGCAAGGTGATGTTTTAAACAGATTTAATTCTGACCTGGATATCCATTATTTCATATTGCTGTATGTGTATTCTCCAAATGCTAGTTCAAAACCTGTGTTAATTAGTTTTAACTAAAGATGGCACATAAGGCAGAATTAAATAAATAAAAAATCTGCGTCTGAATTACTGCTGTTATTCTTCTTGTCATTAGACTTTGCACAGGATCCATAGTGTGTCTCATGTCACTATTCTGAGCAAGCCTCTCAATCTCTGCAAGAAGCCAAAGTCACAGTTATTGCTTCTCTTATCAGACTTCTTCTTGTCTCTCTAGGTCAACCCTAGTTGACCCAGTTCTTCCCAAACATTACCTAGACTCATCTACCCAAAAAAGGAATAGGTCAACAATAAATACATAAATACATACATATATAATATATATATATATACATTTCATCAGAATGTAGCAGCAAAGATGATGAACGTATCTCTTCATAACTTGAAAATGAGCTAGTAGTATGCACTTCCAACATTGTGGTAGCCGTAACCATAAATTGTACAGCTGGAACAACAATTTGTGTGAAATAAAAAAAAAAAATGGTGGTTTCCGTAACAGAGGTTAAGGCAAAGAAATGCAAATGAATGCATAAAAATGCGAAGCTGCAGTAAAGCTGAATGTGAAGAAAAATTAAAAAATAGAAAAAAATGGTATGTTTCCTCACATTCAGCTTTACTGCACCTTCGCATTTTTATGCATTTATGCACATACCATTTTTTTCTATTTTTTAATTTTTCCTTTCCTTAACAGAACTTGTTCAACTATTACCAGATTGTGTTAAAGATGTTTAAACCTTGCAATCAAGTGCATGAGCCATCAGCTTGTATTTATTCAGAACTGTTTCCTCAGCCTTTTTTTTTTTTTTCCATGACCTTCCTGCAGGTTAGCATCATCATCATCATCATCATCGAGTGCCGTCTCTGCAACGAAGATTGGCTAACATGGATCACCATTCCACTCTGTTTCTTGCTTTGATGGTGCAGGTTGTCATAGATTGACATGACCATCTTTTGATGTTACTCGCCCATGTTAGTATTGGTCTGCCTCTGCCTCTTTTACCTTGTATTTTCCCTTCCAATATTAGTTTTAGTAGGCTGTTGTGTCTCTTAACGTGCCCCAAAAATTTCATTTTTCTTGTCTTAATTGTATTTAGTAGTTCTCTTTTTATTTTTAGTTGTTTTAAAACTTCATTGTTTGTTTTCTTTTCATCCAATTCTACCTAGTCTTCTATAAATCCACATTTCAAAGGCTTTAATTTTCTGTTCTGTTTTCTTGTCTAATGTCCATGTTTCTGCACAATACAGGAATATTGAGAAGATGTAACATTTTGCTATTCTTAGTTTCAGCCCTACTGTTATTTGTTTTGTTGTTAGTATATTTTTCATGGCATTAAAATTACTTTTTGCCATACCTATAAATGACTGCATCTTTCTCATAGGTGTTATCACAGATCAGACCAATGACCTCAACATTGACCACGACTGAGTTCTGTTCCCTACTTTTCATGTCAAGTGTGATAATACACAAGAATGTTCCCTTGAATGACGTAGGCACAGGTATCCACTCCTTGTCAACGTTTATATTGGTTTATATTGAGGACGTCATGGGACGCACCAAAATGGCAGCTTATTTATATTCGAGCTATGGACCAAGCAATGTTTACATTGAACAACACGATAAATGTTATTGCTGCGAGTTGGCAGATTTTTGAAAATGTTTTCAAGGGTTTGAACATAAATGTTTGTTCACAGTTCGTTAACCTTCGCTGTAGATAAAGCCGTTAATTGGATGGCTTCGTTTCAGACATTTTTGACGTTGGTAGCTAAGGACCTAACTTGTGCAAACGGATGGCATTGGCAAGAATCATTTTGAATTTATGAAGTGGGCTCATTGTGTGTTTAACTCAAACGCATATGTGCTTTTTAACCAAAGACCTTTTTCTGGGGACTCAATGCAGATATCCCCGATGGAAGAATAAATTGTACTATTAGTCCCATAAATGATTCGCTTACAGAGGTTTATGATGTAAACAAAGCAGTTTTGTCATTGCAAGTGAATAATGTCCACACCTATAATTGGTCAGGATTGTGTAGCAGCAGCAGCTTTATAGCGAACACAGAAAACATCACAGGATTGTGCTGTTCTGAAACAGCTATGCCATGCTACCCTAGAATTGCCTTTGATGGGATTACTGTGACCACAAAGCACTCTCCATGTGTGTGCCACATATTTACACCCCAGTAAGAAATACTGAATATAACAACACCATGTGCTGCCGTCTGTGATATTAATGACCACAGACCAGGAGCCTCCAGTATGATTGATACAACTGTTGCACCAAGCACTTCATCAGCAGAGCCATATCTATGGAATGTTAATCTGACATTGTTCTTGAATGATGCCCAAGTTAATGAGACATCAGAATCGTGTGGCAGCAGCTACAAGAAGGGAGCGGAGAACATCAAGTTCTGCTGCTATAAAGGAGACTTGCCTTGCTATCCCAGAATTGCCTTAACTGGAATCACTGTAGTTGACAACTTCTCCTCTTGTGTAAACTACACATTCACATCTAAGAGTGAATCAGTGAAGGTCACAAAATCATATTCTCTCTGTGGTTTTACTAACTACAGGTCATGTGGCTTCTGTTGGATTGGAAATGACAAATTACCACCACTGTGTGTCTATATGTTTGGAATTGGAGTCATCAATGACGGCCTAACATCATCAAGTGCTACGACGATCATCATTTTCGGGAGGACGTGAACTCCCATGGTATATGGTGGATAGGCGGCAGGAACCATTGAAGGCTATGTCTGCAAAAGTGTTCCTTCTTGCAGTTTCCTCATATTCCAAGTCCGGCTTGTTGCAGGAGCTACTGAGTTAAGTGTTCTGTGCACACCGTGAGCTGTGTGTCTCATCCGTTTTGATCCTGCTTCGATATCCCGCTTGTTTACGATGAATGATGATATCGTATGACAGGGAACAGTTGGCTGTGTTCACTTTCTGCGCGGTTTCGCCTTATGTCTTTTGGCGTGTGCTGAGACTGCTACGATGGGAACTACAGTTACCTTTCTTTGTTTGGGAGATGAGTTGGTAATTCGGATGATTCCACTGGCACGGGCGGTTGAGCAATTATGGATTTTAATTCGTTTGCTGTGATGCCGAGGCCTTCCATAACCATAACCATATATTGGTAAGCCTACAAACCTGTTTGATGACATCTTCTGCTCGGCCCACCCATGATTTGCCTCTTTTTAGCCTGGCACCTATCCCTGCTGTGTTAAGCTCATGGTGCAATGGATGCTCTTTATCTGCACTAATCTTCAGGTGTGCTCGTTCCCTCCAGATCTTGATTCTGTCATTCATGGTTGGAAAGTCAAGAAGATACCTCGTTGCTACACAAGGAATGGCCCCTGTACATTCCAAGATAATGCGCATGGCTTCATTTTGTATTTTCTCCAGCCTATCAATTTGAGTCGTACTGACAGTAAGAATTGCCAAGGCATACTCGATTGGTGCGAGGACTAATCCCTGGAACAGAAGAGTAAGTAGCCTCTGCTCGATGTTGGCAGCTGCCACGGCCTTCAAGGCAGCTAATCCTATGTAGGATTTTGTCAACATGGTCCCGAAAACACAGGCTGCAATCAAACTTAACTCCAAGATATGTCATCAACTTGTCCCTGGTTACCTCATCAGCTCCCATTCGTACTACCAGTGTGTCCGTATTAATGATATGATTGTTAAGGGAGGACCATGAATCAGATACATTATTAGCATTAACCAAGGCACCTGAAACCCGACACCAGGAAGAAATGGGATCGAGTTCGTCTTGCATTGAGGAGGCGATTCCCCCTTCTGTCTCTTCCCTGTAGATATATCAGAATATCATCAGCAAAAGCCATAGTTCTTCCCCTCCCATCCAGCTGTTGTTCCGTGATCATTATTGTGTACACGTTAAATAGAACTGGTGACAATGGTGAGCCTTGTGGCAGCCCTGGACAGATGGATGTTGGCTCGGAAGACCAACTTCTACATCTGAGTATCACCTTCCTCTGAAACAGTGCTGCAGCGATCCATCTAATGAGGAAGGTGTGCACTGCCAGTTTGAGTAGCATGTGCATGAGGTATTCAAATGGTACCCTGTTGTATGCACCCTCCAGATCTATTCAGCAGCATATGTCTCCTCTCATCTGTGGACGCCTTTGAAGACGTCATAGGCAAAGAATGCTGCATTGGGCCATGTCTCTTTGTTATATCTATAACCTCCGAGTGTGGGTGGGAATGCACGTTTCTGTTCAAGGTGACAGGTGAGGACAAAGGCAACTATTTTCTCCAGCAGCTTGCCCGCAGTGTTCTGCATTGTGATGATTCTGTAGGCACTGAGCGGTCCTTGTTTGGCTTTGGTAGCGGTAGTAAGTAGGTGTGTAGCCACGCCTCCTTAATTTGGGCATTCTGAATGCCGGCATTAAACTCTGGCTAGTTTTTTCAAGTCGTCATCAGCTAAATCGCCTATATCGTCATACCGAACACCATCTGGACCAGGAGCAGTGTTGTGCGAATGGTATCGGTTGTGAGATCTTCTCACAGCACTACATCCTTACACAATTTTGACAGTGTCCCCCGTATCCTCATTCTGACACCTCATTTCTTTGGTCAGTCTGCTCAATAGGCAAGTTTGGTCAGTAGGCAAGCAGGGCCTTTCCCGTTGCTCTCATCAGATTTGTTAAGGACGCCTAATTAAATGAATTGACATTTAAACAGTTCATGATTTTTTTAAAAAAAGAAAAATTTACAGGACAGAAAGTATGAAGAAGATTGATTATATTTTTTCAGAAAAAAAAATTGCAACTCTTTGTAATGTTTATACGTGGCTTTTAAGCAAACATACTGCATACTATTCCTGCTGGTCAAGTTTGTGTTTATGTAATGCTATGACACAAAATTAAAACTTTATTATTAAGGCAGAGTAGTGAATAGTAATAAGTTTTAAGTAATCTGCAATATACAAAACATTCACAAAATTATACAAGGTAGAAATATAATTTTCTACACAAAACTTACACATCCTCATAATAGTTTACATTTATCTCTTCAGATTGACAAAAATGCTTATTTAGCAACAGCACTAGGTGAAATCTAACTAGCTGTGATGTTAGCACTAGCTGAAGATAAAAGAATGACAGATAAGGTTTTATATCCAATGATTACTTTGCTATGCTCAAATATTGCATTGACACGCACAAGTTCACACATCCTACTATACTCACATTCCTGGTTGACATGTCAACAAACAATTATAACAAAAAAAAAAAAAAAAAAAAAAAAAAAAAAAAAAAAAAAAAAACCATTGTATTTGACTAGTTTAAATATATGCTGTACTTCTATCCTGGATTTGGAAGGCAGTGTGAGCTCTATTGGGATGATGTGTGTTATATTTGGTGTGTAAAGTGAGACATTAAAGTCTGGAAGCACCTTAGCTCTCCAATCTCTCAGTTGTTAGCTATGTCCAAGATCAATGAGTCATTCCAGTTCTTTAAGTGTGTGTGCGCACATTCATACACGCACAGCCTGTCCAGCTCTCAATAAATAGGTTTTTGATGTAGTTGGTCAAACTTTACTTTTGGCCTTCATTCATTCCACATCTATAATGGCAGCCACTTCATGCAGTACTTTGTTGTCACACCACAAGCAACGCCCTTATTTCGCATGAGCAAAGAACAAGTTCCATTGTCTGTCTTCCATGACAGAGAGGACATCAGTTATCTATCTTCCTCCACTTCACAAAGTTGCAGGCTGATGTCATATGCCGTTCCATGCTAGCGTTCTCTGCAAGGCCTCATCCCATGTGGTCCATTGAACTTGCTACATCTGTTGTGATATCTTTTGCACATGTTTGTTTGCTGGATCTCCCAAACTACCATGTCCCCACATTGTCTGTTAGATGCATTTTATCACCTTTGGATGTCACCATGACCAAGATGCTCAATAAAATATCTACATGTACTACTATATACACAAAGTGAAAAAGGGCTGAAATATAAATATGAGAAACAAATAATCTTAGGTAAACATCTGTACTGACACTGGGGTCCGAAATATTCATGCTGACAACTGTCATTGTTTGGGCATGTCCCTGTAGTTTTGTCACAAACTGAGTCATTATAACAGTGACATTGTAACGTACAATTTGCCCCAAACCGGGGAAAATTGTACGTTACAATCTTTTGTCTGCACAAGTTAGGTCATTAGCTTCCAAGGCCGCGAACGAAGCCAGCAGAATAAAGACTTTATCTACAGCGATGGTTAACAAACTGTCTACAAACATTTATTATCAAACCCGTGATTACATTTCTAAAAATCCTGATGTTCTCTAATAGAATGAGACTATCCATTGGAGACAAGTAGCTGAATCTTTTCATGCAATATAGCTGAAGGTTGGTTGGATTTCAGTCTGATCAGTTAGATGCCTAGACCATTTGTTGTTCAAAGTGGTCTATAGCTAGTGTTATACCAATCATTTGTCACTTCTAAACATACTCCTTCTAATTTTGTTTACATCTTATCTTATACATTTCATTTTGAATGTAGTTATTTTTTGCCTATGCCTTTCAAGAATTGTCCAAGTCTGGCACTGGTAGTACAATGTGGCTATAAATAATGTTTCTATTTCTATTAATTTTTTTTTTTCCCTTGCATAGTAACATTCAGATGTAAAAAATCAGTGCTATTTGGTAGCTTAGTTAGCTTTCTGGATTCTGATATTCAACATTACATTTACAATATAGACATAGTTTAACATCAGATTTACATTAAAAAACAAAGTTATTTGAGGGAGATTACCACAAGAGAAACATCTGATCAGCTACGATGGAGCCAAATCCATCATCAAAGGCCAGTTTCATGAAAAATGGAAACAAGAACACATAAAGTATAACGAGAGGGATGGATAACTCCAACTATCAAGGAGGGATCAAGTCATCTTACTTTGCCTATGCACTGGCCACAACAGAATGAGAAACCACATGTTTACCAAACTCAAAATAGGAACTACCAGCCAATGCCACTGTACACTGGATAACATGACAACAAAACATGTTCTACAGGATTGCCCCCCATACACAGACCTGAGAAGGGCAATGTGGTCCACACCCACCTCCCTGGAAGAGAAACTATACGGGGCAACTGAATCACTTAAACAGACGCTGCCTTCAGAAGAGAGTCCAGAATCCTAGTCTGAATGAGCCATGATCGCAGAAGAAGAAGAAGAAAAGTTATTTGACAATGTGAAACAAACATGAAAGATGAGAAGACTTTGAACATAATTTAATGAATTAGACTGAAAGTCTTGGCAGAAGATAAAAGCTCAATAAATAAAAATGAAGACAAAACTGCAACACCACAGAAATGCATTCTGTAACATTTGAGAACGATACAATGAAAATTATCACATGAAAGACAAGAATATAGGTTAAAATATACACAAGTGGCACTATGCTTAAACTTATCTCTGATTTGAAGAAAGTATTTTTACAGTGATTGGATGACACAAGAAAAAGAATTGAAACAAGATGTCAAAAAAATATAGAATAGCAGCATTGCAACTGCATGCATTACTCAAAAATGTAAACATCTAAATGGTAACAAAACAGCATGTGATAAATGATATGTTTCTGGTAATCAATGTCACTGCTCTATCTAAGGCACAGGGAAAAGAAGACCACAACTTATGAGATGAAATTCTAGAGATAATCATTGTCACCTAAAATATAGAATGAAGATAGAAAAAAAATGTTGGGAATATATAATGTATTAAACATTTTTATAAAATAAAGTAGCTTGGTCATATCATAAGAACATAGCTTCAGAAGGTATCACCATGTACTGACAGCAGACTATAGAGTAGACAATATTGATGGAAATCTGATGAGATAGGACTAACAACTATTAGTCTCACTCACTTGACCAATGATTATTGTCTTCTTCTTGTGTCATCTCCACATGAAGATTGGTTAATATGAAGAGTCTTGTCTTAATGGTTACATCCTGTAAAAGGTTCTGCTGTTCATATCTTATATGTTATTAGTCCACTATACACTCTCTCTTAATTTTCCTCTGCCTACAAGTAGTTGCAATGTCTCATTTTGTGCTTTAAAAAAGTCCATTTGCTTTGTTAAAGTTGTGTGAAGTAGAACTTTTCTCATTTTCAGTCATTTCAAATCTTCAATACTTTTCTTCTCTGTCCACCTAATTTTCCCACCCAAAATAAAAAAAAATAAACTTACAATTCAACAGCTTCAATTTTCTTCTTTTCTGGCATATTACTTAATGCACGTTTCAGCATCAAAAATATGAAATTGATATTATTATAATATACAATTTGTAAGTAAATTGAAAATATATACCTCTTTATAGATAGACTTAGATATCAATGAAATGTGGGATTCGCAGAGCAAAACACTAATGACAGCAGCAGGCGCGCGCGTACGCACACACCATATTGAAAAAAAAAATTTTTTTCCGTTCACCAGCTTTTACCTCTGACGAAGTACCTGGAGACTAGGAACTGAATTATTTTGCATGTTAATCCATTTTTCCCTGGCAGCCTCGGAACCAGGACCAGGAGCAGTGTTGTGTGACCCATGCCTGTATACTGAGTGATTCGATGAGCATAATAAAAAAAGTGGAGGCTGGCTCTGTACGCATGCAATGGGTAGAGTCATTGCAGAAGTCAAAAATATGTAAGGTCACCTTTGTCTATGGCCCTGGACATACGGGTGTACGGGGAAATGAAAGACAGACAGGTTGGCTAGCTGCGCTGTCATTGAGGACGGTCAACCAATGGATCGGGCGGACATCATCAATGCCCTCCACGATGTGGGAAGAGCACAGGACTTCGACGACCACAAATCCACGTTACTCCTTCGGATGAAAGAGATGGGAGTTAAGATGGGCACAGCCAAAAATGAGAAACTTAGTGGGCGTATAAGAAGAC
This sequence comes from Megaustenia siamemsis, assembly GCA_032433765.1. Classification (NCBI taxonomy): domain Eukaryota; kingdom Metazoa; phylum Mollusca; class Gastropoda; order Stylommatophora; family Ariophantidae; genus Megaustenia; species Megaustenia siamemsis. The sequence goes on from JAVIAB010000107.1 coordinate 37,331,252, forward strand.
TTATCAACCAACACAGAACTGGAGTCGTCAGTCGCTGGACACTACGAGACTTGCTGAGGAGGGGATCTGAGCACCTTTGGACATGTTCGGAGTTAAATGATGATGACCTGCAAATAAATCAACAACTCTCTCTCTATATACATATATTTATTTTGATCCACCCAAGCGAGCCGAGTTACGCCATTACAAGAAGCAAGAGAAAATAAAGTACAAGACTTAATCCGTGTCTAAGCACGCAAGTTTTCACCTATATGTGCTCGGCCGCCCATCCAGAAGTTTTCAATGACTTCTGGATAGTGTCTCTTTAAGCATCAAAACTCATGATGTGACCTTCACCTTCACAGAGTACCACCCTGGTACCCATTTCCGCTGGGTCGACCGCAGGGGTATTTTTTTTTCCAACCACGAGTACAATTCACACTGCTTCCAGCGGGAATCGAACACGGGTTGTATATATCCAGTTATATATTTGGCTGTTTTTGTCTCGTCAGACGGTTTAGTGGAGGCTATTGTGTATTTCTCTACAGCTTCTCTCATGGCTGATTCTACCAATGTTTGACAGACACGTTCAGCCATAGAATGAACAAGTCAGGCCCAATGATCCACAGAGCTTTCCAACTTTTTTTCCAATCAATAATTTGCCATAGGCATCATCGAGTACCGCCTCCGCATCAAAGGTTGGCTACCATGGAGCGCCATTCTGCTCTGTCTATTGCTTTGATGGTGCAGGTTTTATAGGCCGACCTGTCCATCTTTTGATGTTACTTGTCCATGTTAGTCTTGGCCTGCCTCTGCTTCTATTACCTTGTATTTTCCATTCCAATATTACTTTTAGTAGGCTGTTTAGTCTTACAAAACATGCCCCAAAAATCTTGTTTGAATTGTATTTAGTAGTTCTCTTTTCATTTTAGTTGTTTTAAGACTGTTTTCTTTCCATCCATTCTACCTATTCTTCTATAAATTCAGATTTCAAAACTTTCAATTTTCTGTTATGTTTTCTGGTCTAATGTCCATGTTTCTACACCATACAGAAATGTTGAGAAGATATATAACATTTTGCGATTCTTATTTTTCCCTCATGGTAAAGAGTCCTAATTCCATGTACTTATATAGAAAATAGAATTTCTCTCCTAGGTTTTCTTTGGAATAGTACATGATGAGGCTCCAATCTCTTTCACGGTGGTCAGCCACATTCATCTTTCATGCCCTGAATATACCTTTTATGTACCACACACTTTGCTGTTTTTTGCTTTCTGAGCCGTTGATCATTTCTGATTCATCCGCCCCAGCTACCATCACAAACTTTGTACATTCAGGATTGAGATTCCTGCTAGGCGCTGTTGTTGTCAAAAAAGATACCAAACCGCGAACACACGTTAGCCTATTGGAGATAAGTAACACGCCAACACAAGAAGAATAAATCATATTCCACTGAAATATCGATGAAGTTCAGTCCATCCGCTCGTCTGAAGTAAACATAACTACAACGGGGAATAGTTGTACATTATTTCACAACTAGACCGTTGCATAAATCATCTAAACACGCCATCAAGAGCCTAGTCTTGATAAATAAATAACTAAACAAATATTTATTCAAGGAAAATAGTGAAGAAAAAAAGAGACAATTTTTGAAAATATGGGGGAAGAATATAAATTATGCTAAACATTATACATCTTTACAGTGCTTAACAAAGAAGTTTATGTAATGCCATGAGTTAACAAACTTCAAACATGCAATTATGACATAACTTACCCCTGGGAAATCTCTGACTGTTGCTTGCTTAGCCGATGCAAAGAGGGCTTGCAGAGTGCTGTTCACAGGTTTCTGAAACAAGCAATCTCCTGAAGGAGATCCCCATATATTTTTGCTAGGGGATGTCTGGTTGAGGGGAAAACATAATTAATATTTCACAAAAAGTAAATACCAACGGATGAATTTAAATTATTTTCTAGAAGGTGGAGTTTTTCTTTCTTAGTCCAAAGTTACTTAGTAATAATCATATTTATTTGCTAGCATTTAGACTGCAATTTCTCTCAGTTCATGTGACAGAGGAAGGAACTTTTATGTCTTTAAATAGCATAGAAATCTGTGTTGTAAACCTGACAAGATTGAATGGCTAGCATTAATATCCCAGAATGCCCCCCCCCCTTTTTTATTTGCAAATATGGCATAGGCATACATTTCAATGCTGTTCATTTCATGTCCATTATAATTTGCTGGCTTTGAGTATGGGAGGTACTCAAAGCCATAGCACTGGAAACCATTGACCAGTATCCACGCAATGCCGTCCACGTTTATACCGATGAATCTGCATTCAAGGCCACCCTAAATGCTGGTTACGGTGCTGTTGTCAAGTATCCTTACTCTCACCCAGACGACTACCCCCAAATTTACGGTCCATGCGGAGAATACTGCTCCAATTACTCTGCAGAAATTATAGCTATAGAGAGAGAGCACTCAGAAGAATATTTGTAGACTTCGAATGTGACACCATCGCACCGGAAGATATTTATATTTTCTCGGATTCTAAATCAGCACTCGAAGCAATTGAAAGCGGACTAACATCTGAGGTTTCCAATATAAGATCTTTATCAAACCAACACTCCACTGCCTATGGCGTGGCTGTAACCCTACAATGGATTCCTGGTCACATCGGCATTGCGGGAAATGAGAGAGCGGATAGGTTGGCTAAACTGGGAGTATCTCTACCACAGCTTCCTGTTCAAGTTAGCCTCAAAACATGCAAGCAAATTTTGAGAAACAGCTACCATGAGGAATGGTTGAATATGTGGGCTTCAGCAAAGACTGGACGCCTACTCTACAGATATCAAACAAAACTAGACCCCCTCGACCCTGTGCGGGGGCTGAGGCGAAGGGATCAAAGCCTGATATTCCAGCTGAGAACAGGCCATGCTCCTACCAATCAACACCTGAGCAGAATAAAAACACAACATGATCCAATGTGCAGACACTGCCGCCAACAATCTGAGACAGTCACCTGCTACTACACTGTCCCCATTTACAAAACCGACGGAGCATGTTAATCCCACTACTTCCATCCATCAATAGCACACTGTACTCTGCAGCTGTACAACTGAGAAGGACCTGCACCTTCATGCGAGAGGCATTAAGCTGTAAAGAGCTCATAGCTCACAAGGGGATTAAGTCAAGTCATGTCAAATAATTTGCTGGCACAGGAGCAGCTCTATAATGAACAATGGCAAATAAAAGTTTGGACCTGTATACTAACTACATTGGGTAAAATATTCCACCAGTCACCAGTCTTTTATTAGACATTTTCACATGCAATTCAAGATTTTAAGACCTGCACTTTTAGCAGAATTTGAAACATCATGACATAAGTTTTTTTTTTTTTTACTTTTGGTCCAGCAAGTCATTCAACATTGCCACACAATCAAAATGTGTGTAAGTTCTCAAAGTCATGTTGTTTTTGTCCCCTTATCAAAACTATGTATTTTTTGCTTTAGAGTTGGGAAAATTTCGCTTTTGCTCTCGCCTTTTGTGACCACAGAAAAACTTTGCTCTCTAAAGTGTATATATCCATATACTCAAAAATTATAGTGTTTATTTTGTAAGCCATTAATTATTGCCATAACTTCTCCCTTGCTCCCTTCTTTGAGATTTTTCATCCATTTTCAGAAAAATGTAGTAAATAATGATTTTGACACTTGACCAGCATTTTCATAAATAATAACAGCATCAGGTAACATACATGAGGATAAAAAAACATCCAAAGATTTTCAAATTTTCCTTAATAAAAAAAATATTTTTTCCATTAATTTTTTTCTAAATCATTTTCTTGTTTACATATTCATAATCTATTTTGTTTCAACAAACATATAAGTTACATATGTAGGTGCAGTAAGTCCAGAGATATGCTTCACTAAATAATACATATTATTGCACTCATTTTTGTCTACTACCAGGTGGTATATGACATTAATATAAAAGCCACATTGATTATATTCTATCAAGAGTGAATGGAAGATACAGAGTTCTAGAAGCAAAAGCAATACCCAACAGTCGTTACAATACAAAAATTACAGGATTTAACAGAGAAACCGTCAAAACAGCGAAAGAGAAATCATGGGAATGCTCCAGAGAGATACTAGAAAAAAAAAACAGCTAATAGAATGTTCAAAACTGTTAGAAGTATAAAATATAAAGATGAAATCTATAATACCAACAGAAATCCTATAAAATAACTAATAGATAGAGGGAATCTATCTATCTATCTTTCGTTCGCTCGAAGTAATGTCTATATCAGCAATGTTGTTTCCTGTATGAACTTTACTGTCTTTTGTAATTCTTGCAGTGGCCCATATAGTTTTGTCTGTAGTGTTGTATCTATGGGCCAATGGATTTTCCTCAGTCTACTATATTCAGTGCAGTCTTGAAGTATGTGTTCAGCAGTCTGGGGTGCCTGTCGACATGTACAAGTAGTTGATGTGCCGATCTTGAATTTTGTATACATGTGACTATGGAGTCGATTGTGTCCTGTTCTTAGGCGTATAATGATAACTTGTTCATATCTATTCATATTATGAAAGGCATCCTGATTTGGGGCTTGTGGTCCTCTGATTGATTTGATTATCTGTTTCTTATGGTGGTATGTAACTGGTGTATCTAGTTGTGTGCCTGTTGAACCTTCCTTTGCCAACTGACCTGCTTTCTCATTTCCTGGTATTCCACAGTGAGACGGGGTCCACTGCAGGGCAACCCTGTGGTGCTTGAAGAGTTCAGTCAATAAGGTCTGCAGATGTGGTAATTTTCTGGATTGTAGTGCCTGGAGTACTGATCTTGCATCTGTCAAAAACACTACAGGCTGTGGGCTAAGATTGTTCAGCAGTTTTTCTATTGCCAACTTTATTGCTTGTAATTCTGCATCATAATTGTGACAATATTTCCCTGTTGCTATTTTATTCATATCCCTAGTGTTATTTGGGTACTCTATATATGCACCTGCTCCCCCATTCTTTACTGCATTCTGTGCTGATCCATCTGTGTACACACAGATCCATAGGTCTTGTGGGTATTCTTCATCCAGGAAACTGAGAGTTTTTGTTTTATGCTGTAGACTATTCTGTTTCTCTTTGTCAACTATTCCTTTCACTTCTGTCCGTATTTGAACTGATAATCCTGATTCATCTGTCCAGGGAGTCTGTTCTGGTATGGGCAGTAGGGGGTTAACAACTCTTGGCATGTCTGGTGTTTGTCTACTAATACGCTTGGCTTGGTGGATAAAACTGCTTCTCTTAAGTCGTCCCAATGCAAGATTTTGGAATCGGTCCTTCATTGGATGTCTCGGCATGCATACAAATTTCTCTGCCTGTATCAGCACCTTTGTGTCTCTCCGTTCTCTCAGTGCTGGTATCCTCCACAATTTCTCCATCTCCAATATTGGTGTTGATTTCATTGCTCCTGTGATGACCCTAAGTGCCTGGTTTTGTACTTTATCCAGTTCTTGCAATGTGGTGTTTGATGCTGAGCACCACGCGGATGATCCATATTCTAAATGTGGGCGTATACTCTGTTGATAAACTTTACTGAGTATTTTCCCACTCGCACCCCATGTGGTTCCACACAACTTTCTTAGAATAGCCAATTTCCTCCTTGCTTTTTGGGTTGCCTTATTTATCTGCTGTTTCCAAGATAGTTTGTTATCAAATGTAACTCCGAGATATGTAGCTTGTATGTCTTCTTTCACAGGCTCATTGTTTATGTAGATGGCTCCTGCTTTTTGTTTTGGGGAGAGTGTGAAAAGTGTAGTACTGCATTTGTCTGTATTGATGCTGATACACCATCTATTTGTCCATGAATTCAGTGCATTCATAGCTCTTTGTAGCAATTTGGAGGCCACTGTTGCATACTCCTCTGTGCACCACATTACTAAGTCATCTGCATACATTGCCACTTTGATACCATGTGGTAGTTCAGTAACTAGGTCATTGATGTAGATCAGAAAAAGTGTTGGAGATAGTACCCTTCCCTGTGGAACGCCCTGGCGCAATAAGACCTTTTTACTCTTAAGACCATCCAGTTGCACTCTGGCTCTCCTGTTATGCAGGTATGCTTTGACCAATTTGTACATCCTGCCATTTACTCCATAATTTCTCAGTTTCTTCAAAAGCCCTTCCTTCCATACCTTATCAAATGCTTTCTTTAGGTCTATCCACGCTGCTAGTACCAGTTTCTTTTCTTGAAACGCATCTTCAATTTCCTGGGAAAGATAGGTTGCCTGATCTTCGGTAGAGTAACACTGTCTAAAGCCTTGTTGTGGGACAAGGAGATTTTCACTTTCCAGGTACCACTGCAGTCTGAGATTGATTATACGTTCCATTGTTTTACACAAACAGCTTGTAAGGCTGATTGGTCTATAGCTGGATGTCGTTGAACCATCTTTTCCTGGCTTTAGTAATGGTATCATAATTGCTTCTCTCCATGCCTGTGGCACTCTACCTGTGATCCAGCAAATGTTGTAGATCTGCAGTAGTTTTGCTTTAGCTGCAGTTCCCAAGTTCTTAATCATTTCATTGGACACTCCATCACTGCCTGGTGACTTTTTAATTTTTAATTTGGATATTGCAGGCTCTAGCTCTCTTTGTGTAATGTGTATTTCCATGACTTCATGTGTGGTCTCTTCTTGTCTTGCATTTTGTTGTTTTAAACGGGTCTCTTGTCGTTTCTCTAGGCTAATTTCAATATTATTGTCATTTGCAAAGGAGTCTGCAAAGTAATTTGCTGCATGTTTCCCTGTTAGAATGTTTCCATCCTTCTTCGGTGTAATTTTGGTGTTCCTTTCTGTACCCTCATCATTCAGCTGTTTTACAAGCTTCCACACTTTTCTTGTGTCTCGTTCAAGATTCAAGGACTCTGTTTTCTCTTTCCAGCTTCTCCGTCTGGCTTGTAGTTTAGCCCGTTGAAATGTGGCTTTAGCATGCTGGTAGTTATTGTGGTGTTCTTGGCAAAGGTTATTTTCTGCTTGCTTTCGAGATGTTTCCATGTCATTGTGCAGTTGCTCTAGTTCACTACTCCAGTATGGTTTGTAGTGTTTCCGTGCCCCTCTAGGTATTGTTTCACTGGCAGCTTGTATTATTAGTCTACTGAATTCATCAACTATTTTGTTGATGTCTTTGTATTTATATCTTTAGTCAGTACACTGGTGTAGTGTTGATACATTTTCCAGTCTGCCTTTTTGTAATTCCATCTGGAGAGAGTGCTGCTCTCCCTGACGGCCTCATTTTGCACCACTAAAAAGACAGGTCTGTGGTCGCTGCCTCCAAGTTGTTTCCCAACAATACGTGTGATATTCCAATCCAGGTCTGGTGAATGGAAAGCAAGGTCTGGTGTAGATGTGGTATGCCATGATCTGGAATAGAATGTTGGTGGATCTGTTGCCTGGTTTAATAGTATAAGCTCATTGTCATCCTGCCAATTTTCAAGCTCTTCATCTCTCTTGTCCATATGTTCATAGCCCCAGCTCTGTGAATGGCTGTTAAAGTCTCCACATACAATTATTCTTTCTTTTAATGTAATTGTGTCTAGTGCTAGTGGGCGGTCACTCGGACAGTAGTAGTTAAGTAGATGGAAGTCTGTATTTCCTGTCCTGAGGTGCAGTATTTGATATTCCGCCCCATCCATATACACTTCAATCTGACATGCATTAATGTTGTTCCTTACAAGTGTCAGTATTCCGCCCTTTTGCCTGTCTGTTTTTTCTGTCAGATCGGTAGCACTGGTATCCCCTAATCTTGAAGGCTATGTCGTTGTTTGGATGGGTTTCCTGCAAACAGCATATGCTTATTTGTTCATCTTTTTACTGTACCCATCTCTTTTGCTGTTGATGCCTTCAGCATTCCAGTGCATTTTGAGTGGTCTTATTTTGGATTGGCCAGTAGCTCTATTCTCTCGCCCCCTGACTCCACAGAGCAGTTGAGAAGGACATCAGGTAATAGAGGTTGGGCCCTTACGAGGCTGAGGGCCCGGCGCTGCACCTGCCTGAGTGTCCATCACAGGGCGAGTGCCATATTGATTTGTGGTTATAGACATACTTCCATTTGCGTTGAGTGCGTGGCATCCTGATTGTTGTGCGCTTTTTGGCTGGTTGCCTCCGACTTCAGCACTTGAACTTGCTAGAGCATACTGTGGTCTTGCTCGGTTGTAGGAAGGCCTGGCCAGTCTTAGTTTTCAGTCACTGGTGACTGTTAAGCCCCATCACCACGACAAGGAGCTGGCCTTGATGAGTTTCTATATTTTCTGTTATTTTGAGTTATTTGCGGGTCATCATCATTGCACTCCAAACATGTCCATAGGTGCTCAGATCCCCTCCTCAGCAAGTCCCGCAGTGTCCAGCGACTGATGACTCCCAGTTCTATGTTGGTTGATATGTCTTTTTCAACGGTCACTAAGTTTCTCATTTCTGGCTGTACCCATCTTAACTCCCATTTTCATCATTCGAAGAAGTGACGTGGATCTGTGTTTATCGAAGTCTTGTGCTTTTCCCACATCTCAGAGGGCATTGATGATGTCCGCCTGATCCATTGGTTGCCCATCCTCAACGACAGCGCAGCTAGCCAACCTGTTCGCTCTTTCATTTCCCTGTACTCCCGCATGTCAGGACATCGACAAAGGTGACCATAGGTATTTTGGACTTCTGCAATGACTCTACCCATTGCATGTGTATAGAGCCTGCATCCACTTTTTATATCATGCTCATCGAATCACTCAGTATACATGCGTGGGTGTAGTCTTGTGACTCTAACCATTTGAATGCCTTGGTCACTGCCATCACCTCCATTGTCATGCTACTCGTGGTCACAACGTATGCACCACTGTCTCCAAAGACTATTCTGCCTGCCGAGCATGCTGTAAATGCCCATGCACTTCTTTGGTGTCATCTTATAGATCCATCTGTATAGATGACTGCATCTTTCTCATCGGTGTTATCGCAGATGAGACTGTTGACCTCAGCATTAACCACGATCGGGTTCTGTTCCCTACGTTTCCTGTCGAATGTGACAATACATGAAAAAGTCCCCTTGAATGATGTAAGCACAGTTATCCACTCCTCAACAATGTTGATATTGGTAAGCTCCCAGACCTGTTTGATGACATCTTCTGCTCGGCCCACCCATAATTTGCCTCTTTTTAGCCTGGCACCTTTACCTGTGTTGAGCACGTGGTGCAATGTATGCTCTTTATCTGTACTAATCTTCAGGTATGCTCGTGCTCTCCAGATCTTGATTCTGTCATCCATTGTTGGAAAGTCAAGAAGATACCTCATTGCTACACAAGGAGTGTCCCATGTACATCCCAAGATAATGCTCATGGCTTCATTTTGTATTTTCTCCAGCCTATCAATTTGAGTCGTACTGACAGTAAGAATTGCCAAGGCATACTCGATTGGTGCGAGGGAGGACTAATCCCTGGAACAGAAGAGTAAGTAGCCTTTGCTCGATGTTGGCAGCTGTCATGACCTTCAAAGCGGCTAATCCTTTGCGAGATTTTGTTATCACATGGTTGACGTGGTCCCGAAAACACAGGCTGCAATCAAATTTAACTCCGAGGTATGTCATCAACTTGTCCCTGGTCACCTCATCAGCTCCCATTCGTACTACTGGTGTGTCCGTATTAACGATATGATTGTTAAGGAAGAACCATGAAACTAATGCTTTATTAGGATTAACCAAGGCACCTGAAACCCCACACCAGGAAGAAATGTGATCAAGTTCGTCTTGCATTGTGGAGGCGATTTCCCGTCTGTCTCTTCCCTGTCGATATACCAGAATATCATCAGCAAAAGTCATAGTTCTTCCCCTCTCATCCAGTTGTTGTTCTGTGATCATTACTGTGTACACGTTAAATAGAACTGGTGACAATGGTGAGCCTTGTGGCAGCCCTGAACAAAATGGATGTTGGCTCAGAAGACCAACTTCCACATCTGAGTATCACATTCCTCTGCAACAGTGCCACTGTGATCCATCTAATAAGGAAGGGGTGCACCACCAGTTTGAGGAGCATATGCATGAGGTATTCAAATGGTACCCTGTTGTATGCATCCTCCAGATCTATAGTAGCAGCACTTGTCTGTGGAAGCCTTCGAAGATGTCATAGGCAAAGACTGCCGCATTGAGCCATGTCTCTTCGTTATATCTATAACCTCCGAGTGTGGGTGGGAATGCGCGTTTCTGTTCAAGGTGACAGGTGAGGACACGGGCAACAATTTTCTCCAGCAGCTTGCCCGCAGTGTTCTGCATTGTGATGATTCTGTAGGCACTGATTTGAGAATGGTCCTTGTTTGGCTTCGGTAGCGGCAGTAGGTAGCTGTATAGCCGCCACTCCTTAATCTGGCCACTCTGAATGCTGGCATTAAACTCATTGGCCAGTTTTGTCAAGTTGTCGTCAGCTAAATCGTTTATGTCATCGTACCGAACACCATCTGGACCAGGAGCAGTGTTGTGTAACCTTTTAAGTGTTACCCGAATGGTATCGGTTGTGATTGTGAGATCTGTTATTTTGATATACAGTAGTGTCAGTAGCGCTATAGTCAGCATACTGATATCATAGGTGACTGTAATTTATGTAAAGTATGAGGTATTGAATAGTGTAACCTATTTTCACCAATATTGTCCTATCTTTCAAAATAAAAATTTTAATTTTAGTCACAGAATACATTTTTATGTGATTTTAAATTAAAAAAAAAAAAAAAATGCTGACTGACATTGTTAATTGCTATTAATGTTCTATGGACTTCCGGTCAATATGGCGGATAGGCGACAGGAAACCGTTGAGTCACTGAAAAATGTTCCTTGCTGCAGTTTCCTCATATTTCAAGTCCGGCTTGCTAGTAAAGACCTAGAGAATGCACTAGTGTCAGTCGATTTAGTGTGCTTGAATGATGGAAGGGCAACCAGAATGGCCACTCGAACAGGGAACTCTGACAGTGTCATAGACCTGGCACTGGTGCCTTTCACCTTCGCACCGGTTTGCAACTGGAGTGCACTGGGATTCCACGGAAGTGATCACTATCCACGTGTCCTCCTAATTGAGAAAAGCAGAAATAGAAGCCAGAAAAGAAAGCTCCACACATTCCACTATGAGAAAACAGACCTGGACATCATTAGCAAAATCAGACATAGGAAACAGATCGCCTCTCACACGAGGCAGGAGAGATGGACACAGCCACCCTGGTGGAACGTAGAAGTCAAGGAAGCTTGGCAGAACAAGAGACAAACGGCCAAGACATGGAAGAAAGCCAGAAAGAATGGAAGAACACAACCTGAGCCATGGAAGCGTCTGAAAGAAGAGGTCGATCAAAAAATGATGCACTTTAAACTATGTGCTAAGCAGGCTAAGGATGCCAAATGGGATGACTTCTGTTAAAAAGTGTGCTCAGAAAAATCGCTAGCTACATTCTGGTGCCTTCATCAGAGCATGAATGGCACAACACAACACCGAGGCATACCAAACTTTCAGAGCACAGGCCAGATATGGCACAACACAACATCGAGGCATACCAAACTTTCAGAGCACAGGCCAATTATGGCACAAATCAGATGAGAGCAAAGTGAAGGCCCTGCTTGCCAGCTTCATTGAGCAGATAGAACAAAGAAATGAGGCAGTAAGAATGAGGATATGGGGATCACTGTCAAAATTGTGTAGTAATGTAGTGCTGGAACAAGACTTCACAATCACAATCGATACCATTCGCACAACACTTAAAAGGTCACACAACACCTCCTGGTCCAGAAGGTGTTCAGTAAGATGACAAAGGCGATTTAGCTGACGACGATTTGAAATAACTAGCCAAAGAGTTTAATGCTAGCATTCGGAATGACTAGATTAAGGAGGAGTGGCTACACAGCTACCTACTACCGCTACCGAAGCCAAACAAGGACCATTCTCAGATCAGTGCCTACAGAATCATCACAATGCAGAACACTGCGGGCAAGCTGCTGGAGAAAATAGTTGCCCGTGTCCTCACCTGTCACCTTGAACAGAAACGCGCATTCCCACCCACACTCGGAGGTTATAGATATAACAAAGAGACATGGCTCAATGCGGGCAGTCTTTGCCTATGACGTCTTCGAAGGCTTCCACAGACGAGAGGAGACAAGTGCTGCTGCAATAGATCTGGAGGATGCATACAACAGGGTACCATTTGAATACCCAATGCATATGCTCCTCAAACTTGCGGTGCACCCCTTCTTCATTAGATGGATTGCTGCAGCACTGTTTCAGAGGAAGGTGATACTCAGATGTGGAAGTTGGTCTTCTGAACCAACATCCATTTGTCCAGCTGTCAACACCTAGCAGAGGCTACTTACTCTTCTGTTCCAGGTATTAGTCCTCGCACTAATCGAGTATGCCCTGGCAATTCTTACTGTCAAGTACGACTCAAACTGACAGGCTGGAGAAAATACAGAATGAAGCCGTGTGCATTATCTTGGGATGTACATGGGACACTCCTTGTGTAGCAATGAAGTATCTTCTTGACTCTCCAACCATGGATGACAGAATCAAGATCTGGAGAGCATGAGCATACCTGAAGATTAGTTCAGATAAAGAGCATACATTGCACCACGTGCTCAACACAGGGAAAGGTGCCAGGCTAAAAAGAGGAAAATCATGGGTGGGCCATGCAGAAGATGTCATCAAACAGGTCTGTGGATTTACCAATATCAACGCTGGCGAGGAGTGGATAACGGTGCTTACGTCATTCACTGGGACTTTCTTGTGTATTGTCACACTCAACAGGAAAAGTAGGGAACAGAACTCAGTCGTGGTTAATGCGGAGGTCAACGGTCTCATCTGCGATAACACCGATGAGAAAGATGCAGTAATCTATACAGACGGATCTGTAAGATGACACCAAAGAAGTGCATGGGCATTTACAGCATGCTCGGCAGGCAGAATAGTCAAGGAAGACAGTGGTGCATATGTCATGACCACGAGTAGCATGACAATGGAGGTGATGGTAGTGACCAAGGCATTCAAGGCTACACCCACGCATGTATACTGAGTGATTCGATGAGCATGATGAAAAAAGTGGAGGCGGGCTCTGTACGCATGCAATGGGTAGAGTTGTTTGGAGAAGTCCAAAATATGTAAGGTCACCTTTGTCTATGTCCCAGGATATGTGGGAGTACGGGGAAATGAAAGAGCGGACAAGTTGGCTAGCTGCACTGTCGTTGAGGATGGGCATGCTGAGGAAGGGATCTGAGCACCTTTGGACATGGTCGGAGTGCAATGATGATGACCAGCAAATAACTCAATAACTCTTTCCAATACTTGAGATATATAAACTGCCCTCCTCAGTATTGTTACTTTTCATTATTTTTGTCTTACGCCTGTTGATTTCAAGTGCTATTCTTCCTGCCATGGATGATAAGGTATCTGTGCCAATTTACACTTTCTTGATATTGTCATTTAGGAGCACTATATCATCCTACAAAATGTAAATCTTATCATTTAATGCCAATATTGCTGTTGGAACTTTTACTCATTGTGTAATCAACAGTAATTCCAAACAGTAATAGTGATAGTATACAACACAGTTTTACTCCTGTTTAAACTCAAAACCAAACACTCAGTGCTCTCCCCTGTGCGAATTGCAAATAAAGAACATTAAATCCATTCACAGTAACATCTGGAGTAAGACATGGATGCGTATTGTCACCACAAAATTGCACTGACAAAACACGCATGAATGCCAAATTACAAAGTGAAGATATTAATTATTTTTCGCTGAAAATCATGTCCTAAATAGCTTTACAAGAAACAGAACTTAAAATACATCTGTTGTCCTCGAATAAAGAATCTTAAATGAATAACAAAAAAATAAGCACTGAAAAAAGTGTTGGGGTGTAAAGTACACTCCAACAAAGTATTGACAGCTTTACAAGAAAAGAACAAAACAAAATCATGATGTATCAGGCTACATGTGGCCGTCTTCAGAAAATTTGTTCTTGTAATTAATTGCAAAAATACATTTGTACATTAATTAGTTACAAGCACACAAAAAAAATTATAAAATAATGACAGCAGCATTTACATTTACATACCAGGGTTTCCAAATCCAAATAGCCAGGCGGTGAATTTGGCCCAAAAAGTTCATCCAAATGAGACCTGCGAAGTGCCTGAAATTAATTAATAAAAAGTCTCTATTAATTTCTGCAAAACTTTTGTGATAAACACAATAACAGTATATTTTTATCATTAACAATTTAAACATATCTATCTATCTATCTATTGACCTTTCGAGCCGTAACCGGCCCATAGGGCGTAGACCAAGATACACCTTCTCCTATATGAATTTTTGTTCTAGCAGTTTTCTTTTAAAGATATTTTATTAAATCTCGCCATCTGTCTCTGTTCTGTGCAAGCAGTTCTATCTCATTGAGGGAGCCGATTCCTGCTGCTCTTGCCTCTCTCATCAATGTTCTTCTCAGTGTCTCCCTGGGTCTTCCTCTTTTTCTTTTACCTGTTGTTTCCCATGAGGGCTTGCTTTGCTATTCGATTATTATCTCTTCTCATCACATGTCCAACGTATGACCATCGTCTTTTCTTTATTACTGAAGATATTAGTGGTTGATTGGCGATTTCTCTAATTTCCTCGTTTGTTTTGAATTCGTTCCATTCTATACCAAGTATTTTCCTTAGACATTTATTTTCGAATGCGTTCAACTTTGTTTCTATATCTCTTGTTGTTTTCCAGCTTTCACACGCATACGTAAGGGTTGATAGTACATTTGATTTATTTAAACATAAGAAACTGAATATTAACAGCAAATTATAATTAAGCTTAATGTATGATAAGTTACTGAATTTTTTTTTTTTTTAAACTTAAAAGATAAGTTTCTTTCAATGTGATGAGATTAAATAAACAATTATTCACATTAAGGACATAGAGTAGGGAGCCGCGATAGCTCAGTGGTTAGTGAACTGGACTACAAAGGACAAGAGGTAGGGTTCGATCCTGACGGCTTCCGGGTTCACCCAGCCTTAAATGGGTACCGGATTTTTTCTGGGAAAGTAAAGCAGCACGGGCGTAATACCGACCACATTACCCCAAAAATCATGTGCTGAAGGTCTGTAAAATATAGGGCCACTAACACCATATTTCCCTATACGCCACTAGCGTGACGGGGGTAAAAAAAAAAAAAAAAAAAAAGGACATAGAGTGCAATGATGATAACCCACAAAGAACTCATTGTATCACACCAAATCACTCATACATCCTGCCTAACACTAACACCCACAACTTTATTTTACAGTTCAGAAGCCATTAAAAATATACATTAATCATATATTAGGCCTCCATAAAATTTATATTATAGATATTATACTTCCCTGCCAATTGTTCAATTTCTGAGGCAGAAAAACCACCAGAATGCTAATTCCAACAGACATTTGAGATTGACAGACAAAAAGACAGAGATTTCCAGAAGTAAAAAATTTAAAAAATATCAGCAAATGAGGCAAAGTGGTTCATCAATGATGAGGAGCAAGTTATGTGTGTCAGCTGGAGGGATAAAAAATCCCAAAAGCCCCGCCAACTGGTGACAACACATGGAAGTGTGACATATGAGGTCAGAACTGAAGATATGAGTCAAATCTGGAAGCCATCACCCATAAAGGTAAAGTATGAGACTTGAATCTGCGTCTTAGCACGCGAGTTTTCACCCATATGTGCTCAGCTGCCTATCCAGAAGTGTTAAGAGACTATGGTCAATATAAATTAAGAATAATATTCTTATGTAAAACAGATGTGTGTGAAGTCAATTTTATGTAGACAGGTGTGACGTATTCTGACCCAACAGATGAACCAGAACACAACACGAAGTACCAAGACTGACAGTTTACCCAACTACTGAGCACATTTCCTTCGCTATACCAGTGAACACTGATAACATCAACTGAAAAGTGCCTTATTATTGAAGTATAAAGTAGAATCAGATATATGAATAATAGTTTTAATACTCCAAGAAATATATTAATTATTATGCAACAACTAAATATCACTGAGAGTTAAGTGTTTAATAGTGTTACACATAGAGCTGCTTTATGGTTGCGAATCATAGAAAGTAAAAAGAGATACAATGCCAGAGAGAACCAGCTGTGATGTAAGGTTAGGAGATAATAGCTGACAGCCTAAAAATCTAATGAGATACTAAGAGGCAATTGAAGAGAAGAAGATTATAACACAAATTAAAAAATGGCAACCAAAATTTGTGATGCATGTATGGAGAAGTGAAGGGTTGAAATAATATAGGTCAGAGGAATAAAGTTGGTCAAAGGGAAGAGAAGCTAAATGGTTTGACAGAGTAGTACAAGTGAAAATCAATCGTGGAACTTTTGTACTGGTTTATGTTATAAGGTCTAGAGTTGTGGAGAGACATATCTAAAGCTTTCTGCCATAGAATTTTTAAGGTTATAGAGGGATATGAACGGTGTGGACCAAGAATAGTTTCGATAGTTTCATTCACTCATTTTCCTCTAGGGTTGAAAATGGCAGAAGGGCAGAGATCATATTCTTATGATTTGCTGATAATTCTTGGTTGCTCCTTCCCTAGTAATTGTTTTGCGTAGCAATTTTCTAGGTCTGGCTTGTCTTCTTTTACAAGAAGAAAAATGCCTGATGTCTTTCTTCATTCAATCCCAGCACATGATCAATGCCTTCATCTTTCAAAGCTAGACATATATTCTTGATTAAAATCGTCTCTTATGCATTAGTTTGAAATGTATTCTTTCCATTAAAAAATGAAATATAAAATTGTTTTTAAAAATATAATTTTTTAAATAATTTATTATTTTTTTGTTAAAATATATATCTGTGTTTGTGTTGTATGTTTGTTCCTGCTGAAGGCCTATTGAGCTGAAACACTGTTCTAATTTGTGTCGTCCACTTATTACATAATTATACAGTTTTTTTTCTATTTCTCTCTCTCTATATTTTCTTCATTTCTCCACTGGTATCACACAAGTCTTGAGTTTCTTTGATTCCTGAGAACTAGGATCTCCAGTTGTTTTGTCAGTTTGTTGAAAGCATTTTATGCTAAAGTTATGTGTGTCATGATTTATGATGTAATGTCTCTGTAAAACTTTTTGTAAAATTTCAATTTCATTGTTAATTGATATATCAGAGGATATGTTGGTAACATACAGGACTTTAGTTTTGGTTTGTTGATCTGGAGGCCTCCTTTGACCAGAAATTTTACTGAGTACTATTTTTTACTGAGCATCAGGGTATGTATGTTGAGCTCAAGAGTGTAAAGTTATCATCATGTGCCATACCGGTTGGCGTAGGCATCATGTCCTTCCACAATCTTCTATATACCAAGCATCGTATCAGTTCTGTTGTTGACTGTTTTTCCACCCCATGACACCAAGCTTCTCCAGAATTTTCTCTTTGTCATAACCAAGTATTCCAACTTTCCTCTTCTCATGATGTGCCTGAAAAATGTTGACTGTTTCTTTCTGATGTTTCTCAGGAATTCCCTTTTTGTGTTGGCCTATTTGAGAATTTCCTCATTGGTCTTTTTAGCTGTTCAATGAATTTTCAACCTTCTGAGAAATCCCATCTGTATGGCCTCTAATCGTCTTTTCATTTGTTTGTTTAAGGTCCATGGTTTGCTTTCATAGGTCAGAACTGGCTCTACATAGCACCGATGAACTCTCTCTCTCACTACTATTGAGATAGATTTGTTGCATAAGGTGTTTTTCATTTTCTGAAATGCTATTTTGGCCTGAGCTATTCTGCTTATTATTTCTGTGGTGATTATTTCCATCTGATGCTATTGTAAAGTCGTCAGCAAAGCCAATATCTTCCAAAATTTCATTACAAATCCATTTAAAGTTTAATTGTCTGTCTTCTATGGATTTTTGCATGACCCCATCAATTGCAATTCTGAATAAAAGTGGTGACGTTATGCATTCTTGTTTCACACTTGTTTCTACTGGGAACCAATCAGCGTTGCCAGTTTCTGTTCTCACACAGTAAACTGAATAAAAGGCTTGTATAATGTTCACATATTTTGTCAGAAAGCCATAGATGTTAAGAATTTTATATAGCATAGGTCAGCGTAAACTATCAAAGCCTTTTGGAAATCCACAAAGTTAATAATGAGCGAAGATTGGAATTCAAATGATTCCTCAATGCTGATTCTAAGAGTGAAAATGTAATAAATACATGACCAATGTCTCAATCCTGCTTGTAAAGGTATATGCCATTATAAAAAAAGCCTACAAAATTTGTTTGATGAAATCAGTATTTAATGTTCCTCATTTTAAAACATGCACTATTTAATATCACAATGCATACAAACGAAAAGTATAAAGTGATGCCCTTAATATATTAGTATAGCAACGTATAAGCCATAAAAAATGGTTTGCACTCCATCCCTCACCCCTGGTATAGGTTGACCATTGACATTGAAAGCTTTACTGTCACCATCATCAACCACAAGGCGACTAATAGACTGCTCCAGTTCCTCCTGAAAACATGTTTCAAATGTTACCATTGCTCACACTTATGTATATCATATGAGATAATTTTCATCACAAATTTTTACTATATTGTCAGATCATTATGGCTTCTTTTATTTGAATTTCACTGACCTTGCAAAGATAAAGTAGATCTATTTTAATAAAGTAAATATTATGCACCAGGTTTTTACATTCCTCCACTAAATATTGAAAACCTTATATTTCTGAATATCCAGTATGCTTTATACATGGTCAAAAGAGGAAGAATTAATGGATAACATTACTGCATTTGTTTGTATAGTGAGTGATGGAGCCTATTATAGACCTATGTACAGCATTAGCTCTTTAACTTATGGACCAACACTGCTGTCATTTTTCAAACATAACTTAAACTGACAGAAACTTTGAGACCATTTTAAATGATTTAGACAAACCTACCAAAATATTTGAGAGTGATATCCCTTCTAAAAACCACCATGCAATTCAATTCAACCACGTGGGTTGTGAGTATTTGAAAGAAAGCAGGTGTTTTTGTAATATTATTTATATAAAAATAACAGTTGATTTAACTGGCACATCTATCTATGTTCATAAAAGAATAACAAATAAAAAACAAAATCTCATACATTAAGAGTGTGCAGTTATACGAACGATTGGAAAGGATATCCTCTATATTATTTTTCTTTACATTATGGCTAAAACAAATATGAATTCTCTTGAAAAGTATATCTCTCAACTAACAACACTAGTGTGTTGGTTGATGTTGGTGATTCTTTCGATTCCTGTGTAGTGCTTGAGTGTGGCATCTCGACTTGTTTTGTTGAGGTGATTTTTGGTGCCTAATTTACATTGCACTGTAATTAAGAACAATGTGAAAGTGCACTAAATTTGGTAGTTTTCTATAATGTACACAGGAGCCTTGGTGGCTGAGTGGTTAGTGTGCTCGCTTCCCGATCAGAAGGCTCAGGAGTTCATTCAATAGCTTTAAATGGGTACCAGGGATTATTCTGAGAAGTAAAGGCAGCCTGGAGTGACACCGACCACATCATCCAAAAATGTGCAGAGGTCATAGAAAATAATGGTAACCAATACCATATTCCCCATACAGCTAGCAAGGCGTGGAGGGAACCTTTACTTTACTTACTACATGGTTATGGAAGGCCCCAGTATCTATCTATCTATCTATTGACCTTTCGAGCCGTAACCGGCCCATAGGGCGTAGACCAAGATACACCTTCTCCTATATGAATTTTTGTTCTAGCAGTTTTCTTTTAAAGATATTTTATTATAATCTAAATACCTGTGACTGAAAAATATCTTTAATTTTACCATTATGCCCAATCATGCCTACTATTTCACCTTTGTCTACATCCCTGGACATGCAGGAGAATGAGGAAAGAGCCGATAGGTTGGCTAGCTGCACTGTCATTGGAGACGGTCAACCAATGGTTCGGGCGGACTTCATCAATGCCCTCCAAGATGTGGGAAGAGCACAGGACTTCGACAATAATAAGTACACAACACTTTTTCGGATGAAAGAGATGGGAGCTAAGATGGGCACAGTCAGAAATGAGAAATTTAGTGGGCATATAAAAAGATACAATGAGATAGAACTGCTTGCACAGAACAGAGACAGATGGCGAGATTTGATAAAATATCTTTAAAAGAAAACTGCTAGAACAAAAATTCATATAGGAGAAGGTGTATCTTGGTCTACGCCCTATGGGCCGGTTACGGCTCGAAAGGTCAATAGATAGATAGATAAAAAGATTATCAACCAACACAGAACTGGAGTCATCAGTCACTGGATACTGCAGAATATGCTGAGGAGGGGATCTGAGCACCTATGGACATGTTCGGAGTGCAATGATGAGGACCCGCAAATAACCCAATAACTCAATGTCTACTAGTCTAGCTAATCTGCATCAAAGCTAAATTTATCAATTATGCCTAATGTCGTTAATGTGATTCATAGCTAAATTTATATTTAATGTATGTGCTATATTTAAATTTCTGGCAAAAGGCAGACCAGCGCTGAGATATAAGGATGTTTGCAGGGCTTCCTTGAGCGTATTCTCTATCAGTGAAAGAAACTGGGAAATCTTGGCTGCAGATTGTAGCACATAGAGAACAAAAATAAAAAAAAATGGCACAGTAACTTTTGAGGCAGCGCTGGTATCAAATTCAGAAGACAAAAAGTGCAGTACAAAAATGATGAGATAAGGCACTACGAATATATCTTGTTCGCTTTGTGAACGGATTTGTCTATCCAATATTGGCAGATTCAGCCATGATGTTCAGTAAAGCAACATCCAGCATAAGGCACTAATATTTTACCAAACTACTGACTTATGACTGCTTGCTAACAACCGTCTGTTAATACGCCAATATATATATATATATATATTTAAATTAACAAAAATGTCCACTTAATTTAGCATCTGCTTGACAGCATAAACAAATATTTGTTATGCGATCATAACTGGAAATAAATTCAGGCACTAAGGGGTTTAAGAAAAACCTTTACGCTATTATTAGCAAAGACAAAAAAGCTCCAGGAAATGGATGTATTGCAAACAAAGAGGGAAGAATGCTAACAGACAACAAAGATATAATAGATAGATGGCAAGAATATATAACAGAATTATTTCATAACGAAAGTGACAAAAAAACCAGACATAAAATGTACATACAACTATAAAATCCTTATATCTGAAGTAGAAAAAGCTATAAAAACAATGAAAAAGGGAAAGGCAGCAGGACCTGACAATATACAGATAGAGATGATACAGGCTCTAGAAGAGTTTGGCATCGAAGTGATCACAGACATATGCAATGACATATACCATATAGGATACATACCAAACAATCTAAAAACATCAACTTCCATTGCATTGCCTAAAAAGAATGGTGCAGTTGAATGCAGTGATTTCAGAACAATAAGCCTAATGAGCCAGGTAACAAAGATTTTACTAAAAGTTATACAGGGAAGGATTCAGAATAAAATCAATACTGAATTAGATGAGCAACAATTTGGATTCAGGAAAACCAGTGGAACAAAAGAAGCCATATTTAGCATGAGAACATTGATTGAAAAGTACACAGAAGTAAACAAACTGCCTGCTTTATAGACTACACCAAAGCTTTCGATGAATACACCATAACGAATGGCAGCTTATTTATATTCGAGCCATGGACTAAGCAATGTTTACTTTGAACACCAAGATATCTGTTATTGCAGCGAGTTGGCAGATTTTTGAAAATGTATTCAAGAACATAAATGTTTGTTCACAGTTCGTTAACCTTCGCTGTAGATAAAGTCTTTAATTTGATGGTTTAGTTTGTGACCTTGGTAGCTAAGGAACTACTTGTGCAATCGGATGGCAGTGGCAAGGATCATTTTGAATCTATGAAGTGGGCTCATTTTGTGTTTAAGCTTAAAAGCATATGTGTTTTTTAACCAAAGACCTTTTTTTGGGGGGCTCAAGGAAGATATCCCCGATGGAAGAATAAATTGTATTATTAGTCCCATAAATGATTCGCCTCCAGATGTTTATGATGTAAACAAAGCAGTTTTGTCATTGCAAGTGAATAATGTCCACACCTATAATTGGTCAGGATTGTGTAGCAGCAGCAGCTTTATAGCGAACACAGAAAACATCATATGATTGTGCTGTTCTGAAACAGCTATGCCATGCTACCCTAGAATTGCCTTTAATGGGATTACTGTGACCACAAACCACTCTCCATGTGTGTGCCACATACCTACACCCCAGAAAGAAATACTGAATATAACAACATCATATGCCGTCTGTGATATTAATGACCATAAACCAGGAGCCTCCTGTATGATTGATACAACTGTTGCACCAAGCAATTCATCAGCAGAGCCAGATCTATGGAATGTTAATCTGACATTGTTCTTGAATGATGTCCAAGTTAATGAGACATCAGAATCGTGTGGCAGCAGCTACAAGAAGGAAGCAGAGAACATCAAGTTCTGCTGCTATAAAGGAGACTTGCCTTGCTATCACAGAATTGCCTTAAATGGGATCACTGTTTTGAAAACTTCTCCTCTTGTGTAAACTACACATTCACATCCAAGAGTGAATCAGTGAAGGTCACAAAATCATATCCTCTCTGTGGTTTTACTAACTACAGGTCAGGTGGCTTCTGTTGGATTGGAAATGATAACTTACCACCACTGTGTGTCTATATGTTTGGAATTGGAGTCTTCAATGATGGCCAAACATCATCAAGTGCTACGACGATCATCATTTTCGGTAGGACGCGAACTTCCATGGTATATGGTGGATAGGTGGCAGGAACCATTGAAGGCTATGTCTGAAAAGTGTTCCTTCTTGCAGTTTCCTCATATTCCAAGTCCGGCTTGTTGCAGGAGCTACTGAGTTAAGTGCTCTGTGCACACCGTGAGCTGTGTGTCTCATTCGTTTCGATATCCCGCTTGTTTACAATGAATGATGATATCATATGACAGGGAACAGTTGGCTGTGTTCACTTTCTGTGCGGTTTCGCCGTATGTCTTTTGGTGTGTGCTGAGACTGCTACGATGGGGACTACAGTTACCTTTCTTTGTTTGGGAGATGTGTTAGTAATTCGGATGATTCCACTGGCAAGGGCGGTTGAGCAATTATGGATTTTAATTCGTTTGCAGTGATACAGAGGCCTTCCATAACCAATAACCAATAACACCATAACCAACTTATAGACTGCCTAAAGGATATAAATCTAGACGACACAGACATACGACTAATATGCAATTTGTACTGGGAGCAAACAGCAATAATAAGATATAACAAAGAGAACTCTACACCCATGGACATAAAAAGAGGAATAAGACAAGGATGCATCCTATCACCAAGCTTGTTCAATCTATACACTGAGCAAATCTTTAAAAACATCTCAGAGATGCCAGGCCTAAACATTGATGGAAAGATAATCAATAACCTAAGTTATGCTGATGACACTGTTCTACTAGCAGAAAATCCTAAAAAACCTACAACAATTGCTTAATGTGATAAACATAACAAGCAAAAAATATGGACTAAAAATGAATATCAAAAAGACTAAAACTATGATCATAAACAAAGAAAATTCTCAAGACCTACAATTAAATATCACAGTTGAGAGAATACATCTGGAGACAGTCCAGAGCTACAACTACCTGGGACACACTATAACCAATGATGGAAAATGTGAAATTGAAATAAACAAAAGAATAGGTATGGCAAAAAGTAATTTAAATGCCATGAAAAATATACTAACAACAAAACAAATATCAAC
This sequence comes from Megaustenia siamemsis, assembly GCA_032433765.1. Classification (NCBI taxonomy): domain Eukaryota; kingdom Metazoa; phylum Mollusca; class Gastropoda; order Stylommatophora; family Ariophantidae; genus Megaustenia; species Megaustenia siamemsis. The sequence continues at coordinate 37,355,064 of JAVIAB010000107.1, forward strand.
AGGGCTGAAACTAAGAATGGCAAAATGTTACGTCTTCTCAATATTCCTGTATGGTGCAGAAACATGGACATTAGACAAGAAAACAAGAAGAATAGGTAGAATTGGATGGAAAGAAAAGAAAACAAACGATGAAGTTTTAAAACAACTGAAAATAAAAAGACAACTACTAAATACAATTAAGACAAGACAAATGAAATTTTTGGGCCATGTTAAAACACACAACAGCCTACTAAAATTAATATTGGAAGGGAAAATACAAGGTAAAAGAGGCAGAGACAGACCAAGACTAACATGGATGAGTAACATCAAAAGATGGACAAGTCAATCTATGACAACCTGCACCATCAAGGCAAGAAACAAAGTAGAATGGCGATCTATGGTTGCCAATCTTCGTTGCGGAGAAGGCACTCAATGATGATGATGGAGATTTAAAGACCATAGAGTTATTTGGTTATGGAAGGCCCCAGTATCACTGCAAATGAATTAAAATCCATAATTGCTCAATCGCCCATGCCAGTGTTATCATCTGAATCTCATCTCCCAAACAAAGAAAGGTAACTAGTCCCCATCATAGCAGTCTCAGCACACCGAAAAAGACATAAGGCAAAACCGCGCAGAAAGTGAACACAGCCAACTGTTCCCTGTCATACGATATCATCATTCATCGAAAGCAATTGGAATATCGAAACATGATCAAAACGGATGAGACACACAGCTCACGGTGTGCACAGAGCACTTAACTCAGTTGCTCCTGCAACAAGCCAGACTTGGAATATGAGGAAGCTGCAAGAAGGAACACTTTTCATACATAGCCTTCAATTGTTCCCGCCGCCTATCCACCACATACCGGGAGTTCACGTCCTCTTGAAAATGATGATCGTCATATTTTACAAAAATGTAGAGTGCTTGATGATGTTAGGCCATCGTTGTTGACTCCAATTCCGAACATATATACACAGTTAATATACGTTCATAGAGTGAACGATGGAATGAATTAAAAAAGGAATGTCCGGAGAGAGATGATGGAATGGAATAGTGGCTACGTTCAACGTATTGAAGTAACAAGCAAGAGGCTAGAGTCTTAAGAGCTGTCATCAACAGATCCACAAGATAATTTCAAGAAGGATGATAAGAAGATAGACCGAGAAGCGAGGGGACAATAACAGTGTCAATATTACTAAAGGATATGATAGATAGTATGTTCTATAGAAATTGAAACATAGAAATATTATGTGTGTCTATAAGCTCCCAGTATACTCAAAAATGGATGTTACAAAATTAGTTAACCCTAGATTACAACACCTCTCCGTAAATTACATCCTTTCCTAGATTACGTTTGATATATAGCCTGAAATTCGAAAGCATGGCGCTGTGGCTACTGGAGGTGTTGCGTTTGTTTGATGTCTCATTGGGAGTTACAGAGGTTTTCCCCCATCATAAATTGAAAAAAGGAGGAGAAATTCTTGAAAATTTGCAAAATATATTTTTAAAAAGCAGCTACGTTCCTTTACAACACCTTTGTAAATTTTATGACATGCATGTTGTGTTTGGAAGTAAAAAATCCAACATCAAAGGAAACAAAATCCAACATTCAGGGGTCATCAGAAGTAACAATTAAGAAGGTATAAAAAGGGGGTAATGTTTCCTGTGGCAAACTGTTGAATTCCAAGAACTTAAATTTTGAGTTTGTAAATCTTACGGAGATGTCGTAATCTAGGGTTAAGGATGGGAAAGATAAAAGTGAGATTGTAAATAATAATCTAGAAAGAGAATGAAAATTTAATAAAGCAAACACTTTAAGTAAAAAAGTAAAGTAAAATGGTTCATCATCATCAAACACCCCCCCCACCCACTTTAAAAATAGCAAAAGGACACTATTTTGCAGCAGAAGAAACTTTCAAGCCGTAGTCAGCCCATAGGGCATAGACTACTCTTTCCCTGTTTCAAAATTCTCCTTCTAGCAGTCTCAATCCTTGCAAAGATCTTTTATCAAATCTCACCTCTCATCTTTGTTCTGTGCAAGCATCTCAATCTCATTGAGGGAGCCAGTTCCTGCTGCCTATGTCTTCTCGATCAATTTTCTTCTCAGTGTTTCATTGGGTTGGCCTCCTTTCCTCCTATCTGTTGTTTAATATGAGGGCTTGCTTTGCTACCCGGTCTTCTCATCACATGTCCAACATCTTTTCTTGATTACTGATGATATGATAGTGGTTGATTGGAGATTTCTCTAATTTCCTAGTTTGTTTTTAATTTATTACATGCTATACCAGGTATTTTCCTTAGACATGTATTTTTAAATGTGTTCAACTTTGTTTCTGTCTTTTGTTGTTTTCCAGCTCTTGCAGGTTTATACTACGTTTGATTTGAATAGTCTTCATTTTTCAAAGTTTCCAAGTTTCATTTTTTTGTGTTGATAAGTTTTGATTTCCACAACTTTTCAAGGCTTCTAAAAGAGACAATGCTGCTTCAGCTATCATGATTCTAATTTCTTTACTTGTATCCCCTTCTCGATCAATATGACTTCCAGGGTCGATAAAGTGATTGATCTCTTCCACTGTTTTGTTTTCCATGTATATACTTTCATATGTTTGAACCAAGCTTTTCATGACTTCCGTTGTAATATGGTGGGATGTAGGTCACGTTCTCTTGATCGCTGCAGCAAGTGCATTCGGGATCTGGTTGATTTCGGTTCTCCGTTATACTTTTCTGCGCTAAAGTAAAAGTGATGATCTTATTACATCTGCGCCGCTAAAGCGATGTACGCTGGTAACAGTTCCTTTTTGACAAATCAAGTGTTGTAAATGCGACCTTCCAACATCTAGACTTGATCTGCGCATTACGTCACATTGGTGCTGTTCACTGCCGTTGTTGGAATTCCTTGACGCAAGTTATTTTCATGTTACTTATCAATGTAAACTATTTCGTCAGCCGCAGTTCTCTCTTTATGGAATTTGCACAGTATTTTGTTCGTCTTAGGCTGCTTTTACTAGAGTAATCTGAAATCGAAAGGGAGCGAAATTGTGTGTACAACATTTTTTGTGTGCTACATCATCGTAATGGTTCATCGTATATCCCTTGACTCTAGACCGGCCATACGCTAATCTTACGGTCGGTTGTTTGATGTACGACGGGGAATATCTGACGACTAACTGTGTGTCTATATGTTCGGAATTCGAGTCAACGATGGCCTAACATCATCAAGTGCTCTACATTTTTTTTAAAATGTGAAGATGTGACAATTGAAGGCTATGCATGAAAAGTGTTCCTTGTTGCAGTTTCCACTGAGTTGAGTGCTCTGTGCACACCGTGAGCTGTGTGTATCATCCGTTTTGATCATGTTTCGATATTCCAATTGCTTTCGATGAATGATGATATCGTATGACAGGGAACAGTTGGCTGTGTTCATTTTCTGCACGGTTTCGCCTTGTCTTTTGGCGTGTGCTAAGACTGCTATGATGGGGGCTACAGTTGCCTTTCTTTGTTTGGGAGATGAGATTCGGATGATTACGCTGGCACGGGCGGTTGAGCAATTATGGATTTTTATTAGTTTGCATTGATACCGGGGCATTCCATAACCAAATATTCATGACTTTAGTCTTTTCATGATTGATCTCAAGCCTTGCTTTGGTGCATAGGGTGATTAGGGAGCCTTTTGTATTTCTCCGCCTGTTGCATTACTTTAGTTTTCCCGTCTGTCTTCCAAAGGCTATAGGCATGTTATTGTTTCTAGAGTCTTGATAGGTGTAGATTTCATAGAACCAGTGATGATAAGGGAAGCCTGGTTTTGTGTTCTGTTAATTTTGCTAAGCTGTGATTTGGGTGTTGTAGCCCAGGGTGTGACTCCGTACTCTAGGACTAGGACTGGTCTTACTCTTCTTGTGTACAGTCATTTCAAGATATTGCTGCCTGCTCCCCAGTCCATTCCTGCTAATTTCTTCATAATATATGTTTGTTTTCTGGCTCTTTTGTTTGCTTTGTCTATCTGATTTATCCATGTCAATCTGCGGTCCAGGGTGATACCAAGATATATTGTGTTTTCGTCAATAGCGGGTGTGTGGTTCGTGAAATTTGCAGAGCACCTTTTATTGCAGGGACCACATTCTATGAGCACCTCATTGGTGATTCCATCTTTTTCAGAGGAATTCTTGAGTTTCAATCCTTTGAGTGCTACATCTAGTTCTGTCGGTGTAAAGATGGTTGTCTGGTGTCCTTCTGGTGCTAAAGGCATAAGTTTTGCGTCTCGGATTTCCTTTCTCGCAGCTTGCTGTTGATCTTTTGTAATCTTTATCCTACTTATGTTTTTTGTAAGTTTCTATCAGTATGTTTCCCGTCCTTTTGCCTTTGTGGATGTTCTGGTTGGGTGCTAATTTTATATAGATCGGCTGTTGTTTTCATCGCTAAGAGCTGTCACAAGTTTCCACAGCGTCTGTCCATTTTTATCTAGATTGAGGCGCTGTTTTGTCTTTCCAACAATGTCTTGCTGAAATCTTGACCTCTATTCTGTATTTGGCAGAGGCTGCTATAAAGGTTATGTTGTTCTCTGTGTTTTGGCTAGTTCTCTGGCAGAGATCAATTCCTTCTCTAGTCTTTGTATTTCCATGCTCCAATATGGCTTGTAGTTTTTTCTTGATCCTCTAGGAATTTATTCTTAAACAGCTCTCAGGATTGCCTTTGTTAACTCCTCTGTCATATTACTGACTTTCTTTTCATGGGTGTATATATGTGTAGTGTAGGATTCTGTGAGCTTGGCAAACTTTTCCCAGCCAGCTCTATTGTAGTTCCAGCCGGGAAGTGGTATCTCTTGTTTGTGAGCAAGATCCACTGAAAGTTTGACTGGTCTGTGGTCACTGTTTCCAAGTTGGTTCAGTACTATTCTGGTTATTACTCTATATTTTTTTGAATATGTCTCCTGTTGCGAATGCTAGGTCGTGAGTTCATGATCCTCCCCGTTTATGAGGAATAGTTGTCCGATTCCAATTCTTTCACCTCGAGCTTTGGTTTCCTTATATACACATCTTTCAGAGTGGCTGTTAAAGTCTCCTATTACCAGACATTGTGAAGGCGTTATTTCCATTGACTCCAGCTTGAGTTATCTGTCATTAGGGTAGTACATGTTAAATATCCTTGCTAGTGGAGCTGATGTATAGATCTGTACCGATGATCTCTGCCTCTCCATTTGCGACTATTTCTATCTGTTTTGCTGAGATCCTATTTCTTATAAATACAATTGTTCCACCCTTGTGGCCTTCCCTGTCCTGTCTAAATGTCCGGAATAACCGGTTTTGTAAAAGGAAGGCTAAAGAGGAACAACTTTGCGGCAATCTTCAAAGAATTGACAACTAGCGACAACTGCCCCAAACAATGCCAAAACCCATAAGCCCATCTGGTATGATTTCCCACGGGAAATATAAAATACCAGAACTTAAGGAAGACATAATAGGAATCATGAAAAAATGCACCCAAACAAACACAGAGAGAAAGCACATAGCAGAAAAACACATAGATGATAACTACCCACAGGACTCCTGGTTACACATATACACGGATGGCTCTGCCACAAACGCCACCAGAAATGGACGAGGTGTGTTCTTGAGGCTGAACAACCAGAAAGAGATCACCAAGCCAATACCTACTGGGAAATTCTCAAACTATAAAGCAGAAAATGAAGCCCTCAAAGATGCTGCAAAACTGGCTATACAAAACAATACAAAAATAACATGCACAAGAAAATGGCAATACTGACTGATACAGTGTCAGTCCTAACAGCTCTAAAAAAAACCCCCAGGAACAGTGAGCTAGATGAGATACCCTTGAAGAGAACTCCCACGAGGAGAGCAGCATTGAGGCTGCTTTAGAATTACTTTTCAAGAATAGGTTTTGTACAGTATAACCAGCCATCATTCTTAAGAGGAGAGGCAGCGATGTGCATGAGGAGAGTGCAGTGTATAGTGAGATCCGGAACCATGTGTACTTTTATTTGGAGACCCGAGTGGGAATGTTAAACCACCAGGTTATTTATTGTTAAGAATTTGTTATAGTGGACTCGATCAATAAAGTTTTAGATGTTTTATTAAAAAAGACATATGTACCATGAAACGTGTGTGTTGCATCCAAGCCAAGAGGTCAAAACTGAAACAACGCGAAGTACTGAAGTCGTAATAGGTTGCACTCACGACAGGATATATATATGCTGTTGCGATAGACGAAGCTGAGGTTGTGCGCGGGGAAGAGCCAGAGATTCAATGACGACCCACACCAGAAACATCAGGCAAGAGTCAAGTAAACAAGCGCTGTTACACAGACAGTACAAGCCTGTTTAAGTTGTGTCGGAGATGACAGCATCTGACCGGTGTTACATCTTTACACCGCCAACAGCTGTCAAGTGTCAAGAGACAATGAAGATATACTTTTATAGTGACAAAAAACCCAGCACGACTGCAAAAAGTGTTACATGAGGAGGGAGGGAGATTACCACAAGAGAACCATCTGATCAGCTATGATGAAGCCAAATCCATAATCAAAGGCCAGTACCATGAAAAATGGAAACAAGAACACCCAAAATATAACAAGAGGGATGGATATCTCCAACTATCAAGGAGGGGTCAAGTCATCATGCTTCACCAACAGGTCACAACAGAATGAGAAACCACATGTTTACCAAACTCAAAATAGGAACTACCATCCAATGCCACTATACCTTGTATAACAATAAAACATGTTCTACAGAGGATTGCCCCCCCCCCAGTACACAGGCCCGAGGAGGACTGTGGACCACACCCACCTCCTTGGAAGAGAAACTCTACAGGGCAACCGAATCACTGAAACAGACAGCTGCCTTCATAAGAGTCCAGAGTCCTGTCTGAATGAGCCATGATCGCAGAAGAATTTTACTGGCTGTTGATGATAGTGCATTTGTGTTTTCTTGCATCGTTTGGCTGCTGATGAGGACTATGTTATCAGCAAAGTCGAGGCCCTCCAACTGGCCTCCGTGTATCCATTCAATGCCTTTGTTACCAGTGCAGCATTTCTTCATTATGAAGTCCACATATAAGTGCATGTCAAGTAGTTGTTCTTTTAAAAATAAAACAGGTAAAAGTGTACCCCTTATAACAAACATTACATTTACTTATTACATAAGTGTTCTTAATTAAGTTTTTAAGTATGCAGTTTAAAATGACTTCCCGTGTACAGAAACAAGAAACAAACAAAGAAAAAAGGCAGACACAAAACAAGCCGACATGTTGTACCCAATAATAAAGATAGATCTGTTTAAAATAAATGAATGTTTAAAAAACTAACATCTTGTGTGGCCAATGAATAACTCTTGTCAAAGGTGACAAATCCAGAGTCTTGTGTTCTGTTTTCTCCAATAGGCATCTCAAATAAGGTACCCTCCAGTTCTTCTGCCATGCGCTTGTGCTCATTTTCCCAGTCATAGTCAGCTGTAATAGACTAAAAGCTAAGTAAAAGTCATAAAAGTACATTTTACTTCCTGAAACTCCTTATATTTGTAAACTTAACTTTATAAAAACATCTATACAGAAAAATAACATATTTGTGATACTACACAGTAACCAGTAATCTCCTGCACAAGCATAATTGGATGGATTTTGAAAGGAATAACATTACAGTATCTTAATATCTGACTGCAGTCCATTATAGTTCAGAACAAAGTGCAAATGATATATAGTAGGCACTCTAGTAAAAATATGTTTAATATTTTCAGGAATCCAGACTACATTTCTGACTTCATTATGTGAAAGCACTAAGCCATTTTAATTATATAACCAAGTGTGTACTGCTAGAAAGGTGTTTAAAGTGGCTGCACAAAAATATGAGCTAAAATAAATATAGATATTTTGATTTGTTGTGCATTTCTACATAAGTGTTTGAAATTTGAGTGTTATGTCATTGCAGCCATTTTCTAAAACAATTACATAGCCAGCACATTGAAAAAAATGTTCATGCATATGGTCAAAAATATGTGTATTTAATACGGGAGGTCAAAAAGTAATGCACACCAATTTTTTTCTCGGCTAATAATAAAGATAGGAATATGAAATTTTGCACACTTGGAATATGACATGTTCCAATTATGTGTACCAAATTGCACAGCATTCTGATAAATATTACGCAATCTATGAACCGTTAAAATGGAGCTTGTCAACAATGTCCGTTACAAACAGCGAATTGTCATAGAATTTCTGGTTGCGGAAAAAGAAACTGTGGCAAACATTCATAAACGACTGTGTGCAGTGTACAAATGTTCTGCAGTCGATAGGAGCACAGTTAGTCGCTGGGTTCAGAGAATTAAAGCTGCAGAAAGTGTACGAGTGGAGCTGCATGATTTACCGCGTTCTGGACGTGCTGCCTCGGCTACCAGCACAGACATGTTAAACCGGGCTGATGCCATTATTCGTAAGGATAGGCGTATCACTAGTCAGCAATTGGCATTGCAGCTTACAGTCAGCAAGGGAAGTGCAATCGCAATTTTTAAAACTCTCGGATATTCAAAGATTTTTGCGCTCGATGGGTTCCTCGGTGCCTAACAAATGATCACAGAGTTCAAAGGAAAACATTCTGTTCTGAATTGTTGGAGCGTTTCGGTGTTGAAGGAGAAATGTTTTTGTCAAAAATTGTTACCGGTGACGAAACGTGGGCACATTATTATGAGCCTGAAACAAAAATGCAGTCAATGGAATGGCATCATCCGCAGTCACCAAAAAGAAAAAAATTCAAAACATCTCCATCAGCCGGAAAGGTGATGATCACTGTCTTCTGGGACATTGATGGTGTGATTCTTGTTGATGTAATGACAAGAGGTGAGACAATCAACTCGACAGCTTACATCAATACACTGACAAAACTCAAAAATCGGTTCCACAGAGTTCGGCCTAATAAGCCATCTGCAGATTTGTTGCTTCAACATGACAATGTACGCCCTCACACAAGTCTGGTAACACGGGAAGCAATCAACAAATTTGGTTGGACTGTACTGCCCCATCCTCCTTACAGCCCTGATCTGGCTCCCTCAGATTTCCATCTGTTTGGACCACTCAAAAAATTCCTGCGCGGGACACACTTTGACAATGATGAGGATGTGATCCGTGCAGTTAAAAAATGGCTACGCGAGCAGGACAAAACTTGGTACAAACGAGGCATTCATGACCTAGTTTCGCGTTGGCGTAAGGCAATACGCTTGGACGGAGATTATGTTGAAAAATAGGTAGTGTAAAGGGGATGTTCAGCTACAATCTGTGAAAATTTCACACATTTTGCCCGAATAGTTTCCGAGAAAAAAATTGGTGTGCATTACTTTTTGACCTCCCTACGTAAATAGATATGTATTGTGCATTGCTTAATATATTTGTAAAATTTGAAAGTGATGTCATTAGAGTTAAGTTTTATTAAATTAATGAGACTATCTTGCCACTGAAAAATCAAGTCACTATCTTTCATACATAATCGACCTACTTAACAGAATTCCAAACTGACATTTTGTTACTTCCTCTATGTTCATATTGTGACAAATACAAAATTAATTCACTTAAAAGTTCACACCTTTTTCATAATTATTATACAGACAGGAGGCATCATTCAATTGGTAATTTTAAGAGCAATCTTGTTATTAAGTTTTACATTTCAAAATCTATGTTAGAATTTAAATTGTTGTTTGTATGGTTCAAAATGCTGGAGAACAATAGAAAAGGAAATATCAAGACTGTCATCATTTGATTTAACATAACGTGCATGACAATCCTCAGAATTTTTTGACAATATAAAATCAGCAATCAACAAATGTAGCAAGAGAAAATGTGCAGTGAAAACAGGCTGATACCACATTTGGAATGGCCATGTACTTAGAAGATAAAAAAATAACAAGAACTTCCTTGCAGTAGCATACTTATTACTGATAACAGAAATACACAATATCTTATTTTTCATTCACTTAAAAGAATATTGCAATGCACTATGGCACTGTAATTTGCAACTTACAATAATATACAAAATAACATCTATAGGAGAAAAAAATTACCATCCCCTTGATCGCCAAATGTTTCGTCATTCAATATGTCAAAGTCTTCTTCTCCCTCTGGTGCTTGTATAAGCTGATTTTCATCATCCTCTGCTTTTCCTGCTCCAAGAGCCTGCAATAAGGAAAATATAATTGGCATGGTATTGCAAAAGTGAGTGAGATTTAACCATAATGTACTACTGATCTCTGGTATTTTTTTTTTTAAACCTTGAGAAATCTATCCTGTAATAATCAAGTCAAGTTCATAGCTTTTAAATCCTCAAATTTCCCTGTTTTAACATCTGCACTTTTATGTTGTTTACTTTCTTTAGATTTTCATACCATTTCTTACATGTTCACAGACTACTGTTCCTTTGTAACTGGGTTATATTGTTAATCTGGCACATATTTTTAGTGGACTTCACTTCCTGACTTTAGTTTTAACAGTGAGCTCCCCTGACATATCTTTAGGGTAATGTTTACAAAACTTGCAAAAAATGTTTGCAAGAAATGATCTCTGAGTGAAACAGGGTATAGCAGTGACAAGTTTGAAACAGAGTATAGCAGTGATAAGTTGAAACAGAGTATAGCAGTGAGTAGTTTGAAACAGAGTATAGCAGTGACAAATTTGAAACAGGGTGTAGCAACGATAAGTTAGGTGCGAACTAGATAGTAAAAAAAAGGGAGATAAAATAAGGCTGAGTGATAAGTGTGCAGGTGTGCGTGAAATAGGTGAACAGCTTTAAGGGCACGAGAAAACGGGAGAAGCGGGAAACAAAGGTTAGAGTGAGAAGACAAAGGAAGAGATCAGCTCAGAGATCAAAGACTAATACGCCATTGGTCCCCTATCTGTCACTCATCAGCAAGTCAGAGAATCACACAACGTGGCAGAGGCAGCGGTACGATGGACGGGGTTGTCAAGTTCAACTCAGCAGTAACAGCAAGTGGTCTGTGGCATCAATTCGCATTGTTGCGGATAGATAACGGAGCGATGATCAAGGGGCCTGTGTCGGATTCAGTGTGTTCGACATGGTCTGACAGCCATGGTGACTGACGGCAGTGTACCGGCCAGTGCAGTTTGCCGGAAGTGAGTGATGGCAGTGAATGCGCATCGAGGGGGGGAAGATCTACGTCGGGGCTGAAGTCAGTCAATGGCGTCGAATGGTAACATCGTTGAGTCAACAGTAACAGTGAACAGCAACGGGTGGTGACTCGCATGCACATTCAAACACGCACACCCCCCGGGCTTTTTATAAATATTACATGAACCACACCCACCATAGCATAATTTTAGCACCATATACTGGTGGGCCTGCTATTTGGAATGGTTGGTATAATATACCATATCCAAGCAGTTTATTTTAGATATGTGTATATATATATATCATGGGTTAAAAAGTGTCACTACCTTCTATAGGCAGAAAGTGGGAAAATGGATCATTGTTATCAAATTGTGAGATGATTCATTCACAACTAAAATGAAATGAATGGTTAAATAGCATTTGAGTTTGCATATTAAAAAATATAAAGCTAGCAATCTATCAAAACATATTTTTAATCACAACAGATCAGGAAAGCAGACACTGTCATGACAATGGATACAGGTCTATTTAAGGTGTCAAATATCCATGTAGAGTGGTGTTCTGATATTGAATTATTTGCTGGTCATCATCATTGCACTTCGAACATATCCATAGGTTCTCAGATACCACCTCCTCAGCAAGTCCCGCAGTGTCCAGTGACTGAGGACTCCAGTTCTGTGTTGATTGATAAGTCTTACACACCCACTACGTTTCTCATTTCTGACTTCTTAACTCCCATCGCTTTCATCCAAAGGAGTGACGTGGACTCATGGTTGTTGAAGTCATGTGACATTTCTACGTCTCGGATGGCTCTGATAATGTCCGCCTGATCCATTGGTGGTCTTCACAACATAGCTAGCCAACCTGTCCGCTCTTTTATTTGCCCATACTCCCACATGTCATGGGAAGTAGACAAAGGTGACCCTATGTATTTTTGACATCTGCAATGTCTCTACCCATTATCTGCGTGTGCACCACTGTCTTCTTTGACTATTCTGCCTGCCAAGTGTGCTGTAAATGCCCATGCACTCCTTTGGTGTCATATTACAGATCCGTCTGTATAGATGACTGCATCTTTCTCATCAGTGTTATCCCAGATGAGACCATCGACCTCCGCGTTGACCATGACCTTCAAGGCGGCTAATCATTTGCGAGATTTTGTTATGACATGGTCGAAGTGGTCCCAAAAACACAGGATGTGATCAAACTTAACTCTGAGGTATGTCATCACCCTGCTCCTGGTCACCTCATCCGCTCCCATTCGCACCACCGGTGTTTCAGTGTTAACGATATGATTGTTAAGTGAGAACCATGCAACTGATGCTTTATTAGGATTGACCAATGCTCCTCATACTCCACACCATGAGAAAGATGCAGTCATTTATACAAATGTATCTGTAATAGGACACAAAGGGTGTGCATGGGCATTTACGCACTCTACAGGCAGAATAATCAAGGAAGACAGTGGTGCATACATTATGACGAGTAGAATGACGATGGAGGTGATGGCAGTGACAAGGGCATTCATTTGGTTAGAGTCACAAGACTACACCCACACCTGCATACAGAGTGATTTCATGAGCATGCTAAAAAAAAGTGGAAGAGGGCGTGTTAAAAGCTCATGTCGTTAGCACACAAAGCCTCTTAATGAATGATACATGGATATGAAAGCAACTTCCTTTATCTAAATACTGCTCAAGCAAAGAAACACAGCCATTCCTCTTCCCTAACATTGCTGGGGCGCAACCTGCTCAAATGCTCTCAAGTTTAGACAGTTCAAGTTTATTGTCGCCAACATCACTATTTTTGACACAGTTTTTCACTGCTTCAAATATATCTCTTCCAGTTGATAAATCACAAAGTCCTAAAATCTCCTGAAACACATCAAAATTTTATGCACCTCACAAGCAACTGAGCATTTTATCTGTTATGTCGCCACTCTCATCTATTCCAATAGAGTATCTGGAAACAGCAGCTATATATTTTATCTGTTTTGATACATCACCTGCAATTTCTTCAATGCGCCTCATAGTTGTATTTCGTGATAGGGAGATATTTTCTGCCATTCGTTTGATATTGGTCACCAGCGTTTTCTGCAAAGTTGGATATGCTTTCCTTAATAATCACACCGTCTGAGAACGGTTTCTTCTTCTTAGCGAGAAGAAGTGATATTTTGTAGAAGCTTTGCCATATTTTTAGTATTTCTTCACTTATTTTAACAAATAAGTTTTGCATACAATGAAGTCCTTTCTTTTTCTTTGAGATGTAGTCTGTTCATAAAAGCTGAGACAGGAGAATATGATTTGTTGAAGGCATCATGTGTTTGTTTGAAATGCCTTTCCAGGTTTTATTTTTTAGGAACTGCGACTGTCATTGAACAGATCAAACACATCGGTTTCGAAGCACTTCCCATTGTAAAGAAAAACAGTTCTCCCCGTTCTTCATTAAATGCTCGGACACCCACTTCACTTTCACATTTTCTCTTTCACGAACCATGCTTGCTTAAAAACAATCTTAAAACACTAACTGCCAGCACAGCACAACACAAGCTGTAATAGAGTGTACCAACCTCATAAAGAAAAAAATAATGTATCAACAATTATTTAGAACTGAATAGATAAAAGAGAAAAAATACTACTAACAAACTACACCACAAATTCACTGCAAATTACAAAATAAGAAATAGTAAGATTAATAATAAACTCCATTTTAATTTATTTCATCTAAAAATCACAGTAGGTGAAGGATTATACATTTTAAAATTGTTTTATCTCCTTAACGACTAGACCTAGAAATGCCCAGCATGGCGCAAAAGGAAGATCAACATTAGATGTATTTCCGGGTCAATTCAAACACCTAGGCAAGGTCTATCGATGCATTTTATTGAAGATTTTTTATACCAGTAACTATGGCACACCAATGTAGGAAAATGGCACCTTGACAGAAGGAAGATTGTGCTTTAAAATTGGCTTCTATGAATTGCAGTGTCTGATAGTGATAAAGAGGTTTGCATTGGATCTTGGGGTGGGCCAATCAAAATGTCTTGATGGGCCATTAGTTGGCTCGCAGGCCTAGGGTTGGCCACCCCTGATCTAGACTATGTAGATGATTCACTGAAATGACACTTCCTTGACTGCAATCTCTTCCTTTGGTAATAATAAACACTCCAACAAGGATTGGGTTCAAGAAAACATGATACTTATACCATTTATCATCATATGCCATACCGGTTGGCATAGGCGATCATGTCCCTCCACAATATTCTATCTACAGTGCATCGTATCAATTCTGTTGTTGACCATTTTCCATGCCATGACACCAAACTATCCAATATTTTCTCTCTTTGTCTCCGCGATCGCTCTTTCCTTTTACTTTGCCAGTTGTAACCAAGTATTCCAACTTTCCTCTTCTTATGATGTGCCCGAAAAATGTTGATTGCTTCTTTCTGATGTTTTTTAGGAGCTCCCTTTTGTGTAGGCCTCTTTCAGAATTTCCTCTTTGGTCTTTTTAGCTGTCCAGGGAACTTTCAACATTCTGAGAAATCCCATCTCTGTAATTGTCTTTTCATTTTCTAATTGTCTTTTCATTTGTTTGTTTAAGGTCTATGATTAGCTTCTATGGTCAGAATTGGCTCTATATAGCACAGATGAACCCTTTTTCTCATTTCTATTGACAGATTTGTTGTCTAAGATTATTTTCTGAAATGCTATTTTGGCCTGAGCTATCCTGCTTTTTATTTCTATGATGCATCTTCCATCTGATGTTATTATTGTGCCCAAGTATTTGAAACGTTGGACTTTATTTTTATGCTGCATGATTTTTTAAAATTGTTTCTTTGAAATGACCATTACTTCTGTTTTCTTACTATTCAGATTGAGACCTTTATTGTTGCTTTGTTTTACTATTATGTCTATCATTTCTTGTAGTTCATTCTCTGTCTCTGCTATTAAGACTTTGTCATCTGCATATTGTAAATTATTTATGTTGTGACCGTTAACTTCAATTCCTTTTTGTCTACTATTGAACTAATAATATTTTCACTGTAAAGTGAAAACAAATCCGGTGACAGAACACAGCTGTCTGACTCCTTGTTTTATATATTTGAATTGTCCTGTTTGGTTGCTAATTTGTATAGCTGCTGTTTGTTGCCAGTACATTTTTATGATTCGCAGATCCTTGCCATCAATGTTTAATTTCTCCAGCATATTGATTATTTCCACATGCTTTACTTAGTCAAATGCTTTTGTGTAGTCCAAAAAGCATATATATAGATATTTCTTTACATCTATAGCTCTTTCTATCAATGTTCTTAGATGTAAATTGCATTATGGGTGCCCTTTCCTTCCACAATTCCACATTGTTCCTCATTTCTGGTTTTATTTTATTCTTTACATGCCTCATGATGATTCTTAGTAATATTTTCATCATGTGACCCATGAGACTAATAGTGTGATGATCAGTGACGCCAGACTTCTTCGATATGGCTACAGAGGTAGATTTTAGTAAATCTTCGGGTATGTGTCCAGTGTTATATATATATTGAGTAGTTTTGTTATGACTTGCACTCCCAGCTCTCCTAATGCATTTACCTCTTCTACTGTTATATTGTCGGGACCTGGAGCTTTGCCTCTTTTCATGTGTTAAATTGCCTCCTCCACTTCAATACCATTTGTGGAGAAGAAAATAAGCTTTCTAAACCGTAAAGAATTACCCATGCCAGAACACAAAAAACAAATTCAAACAAGCGAGGGCAGAAGTATAATGGGAATCAAAAAGATGTGCAAATGAATACAGATCATATTTGTGTTTTTTGATCCACAGAGCTGCTGTGCTGGGCAATTAAAGAACTATGTATAACAACGACTGCTCTAGGCCCAAATATCTCAAAAACTGCTCCCTTAATAAACACAAATTGGGGGCCTATAAGTAACACAGCTAAACAGCTGAAAAGATGGGTCGAACATTACTCAAATATTTACTCTTAAAATACACCAGCTGGTCCCAAAATCCTCTGTACTGATCGAATTGGACAATTGAGAAGGAATTTCGTGATGTAATCCACAACATCTCAAGTAAAAAAGCGTCAGGCAACTACAACATTACAACCGAAGTTCTCGAAAAAATCTTGAAACACTCTCCTACACATTAGACTCACCTTATTGTGGTTGAAAGGCTTGTGAGCCCCCAGGATCTTAGCTCCTGGCAGGGTCACCCAAGCTGGACAGGTCATTGGTGAGGGGCAGACAAAAGAGCCAGGAGTAGATAGAACCATTTAAGTGAAGACACAGAACCCACCAGCGAGTGGTATACTCTCTGGTCTGAACTAATCCATACCAACTTCATGGGTTAAATAAATGTTTCTCTGTCTTATCTCCTCTTTCTGTCCATTATTAAACAGGTAGGTGGTGCTCAAGAGCTCCAAAGACAAGACCACCAATGAGAGAGAAAACTCTACATCAAGCTCAGACAGATGGTGCTCATAAACCCGGGAGGGTCGACCATCTAAGGGCAGAATCCCCCTACAGAAAATACAATTTGCTGCTTTGCAGGAAGGAGCCAGTAGTGGGGTGTAACATCCACTTCTGGTTCCAAGATGATGGAAGGAAGTTCATGTTCTCCCAACCACTCCAGGATTTGCATTTGGGGACTGATCAATTTCAGCTCTCCATTGCAGATTTAAGTGTTAAAGTCAACCTGATGTTCCACTTAACAGATTTGCGCCGATGATGCGGAGCCGTACACATGGCAAAATTCCTCTTTGGCAGGTCAAGTGTTGTGAATGCGACCTTCCCCGTTTTGGAGTTGATATGCAGTTTACGTCATATTGAGTGCTGTTCAAAGGCCGCTGCTGAATACGTTTGATGTCAATTATTTACAAGTTACAACTCATTAATATGGACTGCTCTGCCAAGTCAATAGAAGGTCACACTTTATGGATTTTGCACCATCGATACCATTTTTTCTGCACTGTTGGCTGCATTCACTATATTAATCGGTTGTTTGTGGGCGCATCCATTGTTGCGTGTGGAGCGTCATCATAATGGCTGATCATTTATCCCTAAACTGGCCGCACGCTTATAATGAAGGGCGAAATTATGGAGTTTAGTTCATGACTTTACAGCCCCAGTGTGACTCAGAGTTTCATGTTGGTCAGGAGGGATGTTGTCTAAATTCAAAATAAAGACTGTGAGATCAAGGGTAGGCTTGTGAACTGGTTTATCATTTCACAGATTCACATCCCAGGGGAGATCTCAACGCTTACGGACTGTTGTTCGGTGTGGATAATCTGACGAATAACTGTGTTTCATATGTTCGGATTTTGAGACAAAAACGATGTCCTAACATCATCAAGCACTATACATAAAAAAAAAAAATAGGACGATCAACATTTTCGGGAGGACGTGAACTTCCGGTCAATATGGTCGATAGGCGGCAGGAACCATTAAAGGTTGTGTCTGAAAAGTGTTCCTTGTTGCAGTTTCCTCATATTCCAAGTCCAGCTTGCTGCAGGAGCTACTGAGTTAAATGCTCTGTGCACATCATGAGCTGTGCATTTCATCTGTTTTACTTGTGTTTTGATATTCTGATTGCTTACGATGAATGATATTGTATGACAGGGAACAGATAGCTGTGTTCACTTTTTGTGCGTTTATCCTTATGTCTATTGGCGTGTGCTGAGACTACAGTGATGGGGACTGCAGCTACCTTCTTTTGGGAGATGAGATATTAATTCTGATGATTCAACTGGCACGGGCAGATGAGCAATTATGGATTTTAATTCGTTTGCAGTGATACAGGGGCCTTCCATAACCATAACGTACACTCCTACAGGGTATGGTGACAGCTTTGCAAAAAAGGAACACAACAAAATACTGATGTTTCAGCCTACACGTGGCCTTTTTCAGAAAATGAGAACAAATGATGAAACATAGATAAATACTACTACATCTAGAATGATTGGGACAGGTAAGTTAAGGAGAAGTGGACAGAGAGATAAGGGATGAAATGATGAAACGAGAGAGAGATATCTCTGCATATAATGCACTGAAATGTGAAGGACATATACCATACAAAACAAGCCTAGCAACAAGACTAACAGGAGAAGATAGACGTGGCCTGCATCCAAGAAACTCACCTTAATCCTCAGCACATATTTATGATCACGGGCTACATTTAGACAGGATAGAGAAGGCCACAAGGGTGGAACAATTATGCTTATAAGAAATACCATCCCAGCAAAACAGATAAAAGTAGTCCAAAATAGGAAGGCAAAGATCACCGGCACAGACTTATACATCAACTCCAATAGTACAAGAATATTTAACATGTACTATCCTAACGATAGGTTGTTCAAGCTGGAGTCAATGAAAATAACACCATCACAGTGTCTGGTAGAAGGAGAATCCAACAGCTATTCCGAAAGATGGGAATATAAGGAAACCAACACTGAAGGTGAAAAAGTGGAAGAAAGGGAAATACACAACAACCTAAACACCCCCCCCCCCTCTCAAAAAGCCTACACTGCACCTATTAGCACCATGAAAAGAAAGTCAATAATACGATAGAGGAGTTAACAAAGGCAATCATGAGAGCTGTTAAAGAATAAATTCCTAGAGGAGCAAGAAGAAACTACAAGCCATATTGGAGCAAGGAAATAAACAGACTTGAGGAGAAACTGAACTCTTCCAGAGAACTACTTGAAACATCACAACGCATCGAGAACAACATAGCCTATAAAGCAGCCTCTGCCAAATACAGAAAAAATCTCTATTGAGATCTAGCCTTTTTAGATCTGACAATGCTTTTGACACCAAGATCAGTGCAGGTTTATACAGAGTGCTGGAAAATGTAGGCTGCCCACCTACATTACTCAAGATGATCAAGTCATTTCACAACAATATGTCTGCCACCATCCAGTTTAATGGCAGATCTTCCCAGCCCTTGAGAAGATTTCTGGAGTCAAACAAATGTGTCTTTGCCCCTACCTTATTCTGCGTCTATATCACTGCCCTTCTACACAATGCTTTTGAACCCGTCTCTGGAGACATCTCCATACATCATGTATATATGACACCTACTAATTTAATTTAGCATATCCGAGGTCAAAATTTAAAACAACTGAGACCCTAATCAAGGACTCAATGATTGACAATCTGGCTAGATCATGTGATTTATTTCCCTGTCAATAAGTATCCAGAAGACTGATGCTTACTGAAAACTTAACTATTCCTGCAATTACAAATTAAATAACACAATCCTTGAATAAGTAAGAAAGTTTACCTTGCCTGTTTGGGACACACTTTTTAACATGTTGACACAAATTAGACCCTTACTATGACACAAATGAGTCCCTTCCCTGGCAATAAATCTGGTGTTTGTAACTTACATTCAGAACTTTTCACTGCTTTGGCACTATAAAAATAACAATTGTTTATATCATTCCACAGACATTGCCATGCTGTTTCAGTTCATCTCCCAAATTTGCTAAAATAACAATTGCAGCACTATAGTCCATTGTTCATGACTTTCACTTTTACCGATGTCACATACGTTTCAACTTTAAATGCAAATTTAACAAAATTGAAACGGTCAAAAAAAATTATGACTTTCACTTTTACTCTCAGAAATTATTAAACTGTTGTATAAAAAAATATGGATTAAAAATGTTAACATGAGAAACTAAGGTAGACGTTTTAAAGAGCAAGCATACAGATATGGTGGGGGGCAAAAGATGTTTAAAGGAATAGCTACTTTTATTTCCATTGTACTGGTAACTTCCAGACGTGGCAGAAAAAATTTTTTTTTTTCAATTTCTTCTTCTTCTATCCTTCCTCTGTTGCCGTCGAGGGGAGAAACAATCTGCGATTCTTTGCTCTTCTGTTGTTTTTTTCAATAATTCCTTAATTTACAGGAATCCGTTGAATTTGTCTAAAGAGACTAACACTTAACACATTTTCTGGAGAAATCACATGACTACTGTTATTATATATATCATGTGAATGGTTAGAAAATATCCTAATTTTGGGTGAAAGAATTTTTATAATCAGCCTTGCCTTCTAATAGTTTTCAAGATTTATGCAATTTAATGCAGTAATTGTGACTTTTTAGTGATTATTCAGCACTGAATTCAGCATTATTACAGAGAATTGAAGCCTTTGAAATGTGAATATATAGAAGAATAGGTAGAATTGGATGGAAGGAAAAGAAAACAAATGACGAAGTCTTAAAACAACTAAAAATGAAAAGAGAACTACTAAACACAATTCAAACAAGACAAATGTGATTTTTGGGCCATGTTAAATAAAAGACACAACAGCCTACTAAAAGTAATCCTGGAGGGGAAAATACAAGGTAAAAGAGGCAGACCAAGACTAACATGGACGAGTAACATCAAAAGATGGACAAATCAGCCTATGACAACCTGCACCATTAAAGCAAGAGACAGAGAAGAATGGTGCTCCATGGTAGCCAACCTTCGTTGTGGAGACGGCACTCGATGATGATGATTCAGCATTAAAATGCTGGTTAACCTTGATAAAACATAGATTTATAAATTCAACACTAATTTATATATAAATTATAGTGCAAATTTTTAGGGCAATGTGTAAAGATAGGCGCTTGCAAATAAAGAATTACAGAGACCATGTGTTTATGGAAAGAGACATGCGAAGAAACACTGGGGAAAAGAGAACGCCAGAATAAGGCATGGATGACAGCAGAGACCCTGGATAAAATTAAAGAAAGAAAGAACAAGAAAGCAGACATAAATAAAAGCAAAACAAGAAGTAATAAAGCCAAGACACAGGAAGCTTACACAGAGGTGAATAAAGAAGTGAGAAGATGCATTAAAAGGGATAAGAGGAAATATATAGATGAATTAGCTAAAGAGGCAGAAGAAGCAGCAAATAAAGGGAATATGAAAGAACTGTACAACAGCACAAAGAAATTAGGTGGAAAATACAAACAGATCAACGCCTTTATCAAAGATAAGAAAGGAAATCTGCTTAGTAATATAAAGGAACAAATGGAGAGATCGCCTGTGCGCTGCCGGGGCCCGAAAGGGAAGTAAAGAATAGCGGCGCTGTACCCTACCAGGCATGTTCGTAAGAGGCGAGAAAGGAGGGTTAGGCATGGGACTGGCTATCCCATACTGTAAAAAAATAAGCCGAAAAAACTTCACAAACATGAACAAGTCAAAGAAAGATAAAGTAAATCCGTCAACCAGGAAAGAGAAGGGCTCTCTGTCTAAGAGATGTATGACGCAATCCGGAGAAAGCCATAGGGAGTCCGGGTTGCCGACTCACCCTTTGTCTACCAGGAAATCATCCAGAATTGGCACCTGGAATGTTCGTACCCTTAACGAACAGGGAAAAGCGGCACAAGTGGCAGCAGAGATGACCAACTACAAGATAGATATTCTGGGAATGTGTGAAACAAGATGGCTGGGAGCGGAGAGAATAAAATTGAATACAGGGGAGATGATTTTATCATCAGGAGCACAACATAGCGAAGGGGTAGCTATAATGCTATCAAAGAATGCACAGAAGACACTAATAGAATGGGAGGCAGTGGGACCAAGACTGGTGAGAGCAACATTTAGAACAACCAAAAACAAAATAAAATTACACATTATACAATGCTATGCACCAACCAACGATAAAGATGACTCAGTTAAAGATGATTTTTATAAACAGCTACAATGCCAGATGGATGCAAGACGAGCCAAGGATATTATAATCTTGATGGGAGACCTAAATGCTAAGGTAGGATCAGACAACAGAGGCTTCGAAGAGATTATGGGAAAACATGGACTTGGAGATATAAACGAGAATGGAGAGATATTTGTGAATTTCTGCGCCCTTAATCAAATGAGCCTAGGAGGAACAATATTCCAACATAAAAGAATACACAAAGCTACATGGATGTCACCAGATCATAGAACGGAAAACCAAATTGATCACATATGTATTAATAATAAGTTTAAGTCATCCTTACAGGATGTAAAAGTATATAGAGGGGCAGATATAGCTTCTGATCATCATCTTCTGTTAGCCAAACTTAAAATTAAATTAAAAAGGTATACTACAACGAATAAGGGCAGAAAGTATTTCAATGTAGGGTTTCTTAAAGAACAAGGAATTAAAGATAAATTCGCAGTCACAATATCAAACAAATACCAAGTCCTCCAACAACTAGAAAATACAATAAATATAGAAGATCATTGGAAACAGGTAAAAAATATATGGAAAGAGACATGCGAAGAAACACTGGGGAAAAGAGAACGCCAGAATAAGGCATGGATGACAGCAGAGACCCTGGATAAAATTAAAGAAAGAAAGAACAAGAAAGCAGACATAAATAAAAGCAAAACAAGAAGTAATAAAGCCAAGACACAGGAAGCTTACACAGAGGTGAACAAAGAAGTGAGAAGATGCATTAAAAGGGATAAGAGGAAATATATAGATGAATTAGCTAAAGAGACAGAAGAAGCAGCAAATAAAGGGAATATGAAAGAACTGTACAACAGCACAAAGAAATTAGGTGGAAAATACAAACAGATCAACACCTTTATCAAAGATAAGAAAGGAAATCTGCTTAGTAATATAAGGGAACAAATGGAGAGATGGAAGGAGCACTTTGAAGAACTTTTGAACAGACCCGGCTCAAATAATCCTCCAGATATACTACCAGCAGAAGAAGAATTACACGTTAACTGCGGAAAACCAAGCAAAGAAGAAATAATGAAAGCCATCAAACTATTAAAAGATGGTAAAGCCACAGGACCAGATGAAATTCCTTCGGAAGCCATCAAAGCAGATATTATCACCTCTACCAAGATGTTACATAATCTATTGGATAAAATTTGGGAGAGGGAAGAAATACCTAAAGACTGGAGAGAAGGTTATATGATCAAACTACCAAAGAAAGGAAGTTTACAGGAGTGCACAAATTATAGGGGAATTATGCTACTATCAGTGCCAGGAAAAATATTAGGCAGAATCATTCTGGAGAGACTAAAAGAGGCTATAGAGAAACACTTGAGAGATGAACAAGCAGGTTTTAGGAAGAACAGATCATGTGCTGATCAAATAACTACTCTACGTATAATAGTTGAACAAAGTTTAGAACTAAAATCCCCACTTTATATTGGATTCATAGATTACGAAAAGGCATTTGATAGTTTAGACAGAAGAATGCTTTGGAAGTTGCTGAGTCATTATGGAATCCCCATAAAGTTTATTAACCTGATAAAAACAATGTATGAAGGAACAAAATGTAGTGTGGTGCATGAAGGACAGCTTACAGAAGCATTTGAAATAAGAACAGGAGTAAGGCAAGGATGCCTTCTGTCTCCATTTCTCTTTCTACTGGCCATAGATTGGATTATGAAAATAACTCAAAACAACAGAAATGGGATCCAGTGGTCACTGACCAAACAACTTGATGATTTAGACTTTGCTGATGACATAGCTCTCCTATCACACAGCCACCAACAGATGCAAGATAAAATGAGTATATTAGATGAGAGATCACAACAGCTAGGACTAAAGATTAATAGAGATAAGACCAACATTATGAGAATTAATGCAGTTGGCAATAACCAAATAAAACTAGGAGAAATACCTCTACTAGACGTACAATCTTATATATATCTGGGCAGTAATATAGATAAAGAGGGAGGAACAGAAAACGATACCAAAATAAGGATATCAAAAGCAAGAGGAGCTTTCATTGCACTGGGAAACATATGGAAATCCAAAGAAATTAGGCTAAATACAAAAATACAAATTTTCAACTCCAATGTTAAGTCGGTTCTATTATATGGCTGTGAAACATGGAGAATAACAAAATTGACAATCACGAAGGTACAGACTTTCATTAATGGATGCTTGCGCAGAATAAAGGGATGGAAATGGCAGGACAAAGTCACTAACGTGGAATTATGGAAATGTACTGGTCAAATACCAGTGGATAAAGAAATACAGCGAAGACGATGGCGATGGATAGGACACACACTACGGAAACCAACTGAGAGTATTACACAACAGGCCCTTTTTTGGAATCCCCAGGGGAAAAGACAAAGAGGAAGACCAAGGAATTCTTGGAGAAGACAGATTGAAGCAGAGATGAAGATGATGGGGAAGACATGGAATGATCTTAAAAGAATTGCAAAAAACAGAACGACTTGGAAAGTGTTTGTTGAAGACCTATGCTCCACTGGGAGCTAAAAAGGTAGAAGAAGAAGAAGAAATGGAGAGATGGAAGGAGCACTTTGAAGAACTTTTGAACAGACCTGGCTCAAATAATCCTCCAGATATACTACCAGCAGAAGAAGAATTACACGTTAACTGCGGAAAACCAAGCAAAGAAGAAATAATGAAAGCCATCAAACTGTTAAAAGATGGTAAAGCCACAGGACCAGATGAAATTCCTTCGGAAGCCATCAAAGCAGATATTATCACCTCTACCAAGATGTTACATAATCTATTGGATAAAATTTGGGAGAGGGAAGAAATACCTAAAGACTGGAGAGAAGGTTATATGATCAAACTACCAAAGAAAGGAAGTTTACAGGAGTGCACAAATTATAGGGGAATTATGCTACTATCAGTGCCAGGAAAAATATTAGGCAGAATCATTCTGGAGAGACTAAAAGAGGCTATAGAGAAACACTTGAGAGATGAACAAGCAGGTTTTAGGAAGAACAGATCATGTGCTGATCAAATAACTACTCTACGTATAATAGTTGAACAAAGTTTAGAACTAAAATCCCCACTTTATATTGGATTCATAGATTACGAAAAGGCATTTGATAGTTTAGACAGAAGAATGCTTTGGAA
Source organism: Megaustenia siamemsis (assembly GCA_032433765.1). NCBI lineage: Eukaryota > Metazoa > Mollusca > Gastropoda > Stylommatophora > Ariophantidae > Megaustenia > Megaustenia siamemsis. The sequence continues at coordinate 37,380,002 of JAVIAB010000107.1, forward strand.
GTTGCTGAGTCATTATGGAATCCCCATAAAGTTTATTAACCTGATAAAAACAATGTATGAAGGAACAAAATGTAGTGTGGTGCATGAAGGACAGCTTACAGAAGCATTTGAAATAAGAACAGGAGTATGGCAAGGATGCCTTCTGTCTCCATTTCTCTTTCTACTGGCCATAGATTGGATTATGAAAATAACTCAAAACAACAGAAATGGGATCCAGTGGTCACTGACCAAACAACTTGATGATTTAGACTTTGCTGATGACATAGCTCTCCTATCACACAGCCACCAACAGATGCAAGATAAAATGAGTATATTAGATGAGAGATCACAACAGCTAGGACTAAAGATTAATAGAGATAAGACCAACATTATGAAAATTAATGCAGTTGGCAATAACCAAATAAAACTAGGAGAAATACCTCTACTAGACGTACAATCTTATATATATCTGGGCAGTAATATAGATAAAGAGGGAGGAACAGAAAACGATACCAAAATAAGGATATCAAAAGCAAGAGGAGCTTTCATTGCACTGGGAAACATATGGAAATCCAAAGAAATTAGGCTAAATACAAAAATACAAATTTTCAACTCCAATGTTAAGTCGGTTCTATTATATGGCTGTGAAACATGGAGAATAACAAAATTGACAATCACGAAGGTACAGACTTTCATTAATGGATGCTTGCGCAGAATAAAGGGATGGAAATGGCAGGACAAAGTCACAAACGTGGAATTATGGAAATGTACCGGTCAAATACCAGTGGATAAAGAAATACAGCGAAGACGATGGATAGGACACACACTACGGAAACCAACTGAGAGTATTACACAACAGGCCCTTTTTTGGAATCCCCAGGGGAAAAGACAAAGAGGAAGACCAAGGAATTCTTGGAGAAGACAGATTGAAGCAGAGATGAAGATGATGGGGAAGACATGGAATGATCTTAAAAGAATTGCAAAAAACAGAACGACTTGGAAAGTGTTTGTTGAAGACCTATGCTCCACTGGGAGCTAAAAGGTAGAAGATGTGTTTATGAAATTATTGCTCACGCCATACTTGATGCTTTTTGCCTCTGTCGATAGCTCCGTTTTTATCAATATCTTTGTAATTAATTTACTGGTTAACCTTGACAAAAAATATATTTTTAAAGACAGAACTCATTTATACATAAGTGTGCAAATTTTGAAAGCAGGCGCATAAAAAAAATTAATAAACAAAGCAAGTTATCGTCTCTAAAAACCATGGCGATCTTCCACAGCCAATTCTCAGGGTACGGACAACTGTCCATGGGCTCTGTGATACTTTCCTTTTAATCACTTAAAAGCAAAATTATTTTACTTAAAAATTAATAACCTTTTTTCTAACTGTCACACAAACATCAACATCATCAAGTACCGGGCCTACTGGCGTTGGTGTCTCTCCACAACTTTCGATCTCGACAGTTCTTTATCATTTCTGTTGATGACCTTCTGCCAAGCCATTCTCTTAAAACTTAAGTTGTTTAGTATTTTCTCTCTTTGCTTCCCTCTATCTCTTCGTCCCTCAATTTTTCAAGTTGTTACAACATATTCCAGTTGTTTTCTCAATTACATGGCCAAAAAATGATGATTGTTTCTTCCTAATATTGCACACAAACATAATGAAGATATATTTGAATGTTAAATTTTAAGAAGTGACTATTTTAAATATTTTATAAAAGTACCTCCTATACAAAAAAATTGTAAGAGATGATAAATTTCATAATTAAAATCAAATGATCTCTTACATCTTTATTTTTGTCATTGAAAAATTTTTTTTTTTAAACTCCCAAATCAAAAGGTGATTAATCGGGGTATGATAAAATAAATAGTTCATTTCTCCACTCACACTAATGACTACTGGTGTTGTTATTTGAAAGTTATGTTGAAGTGAAGAGCTTTGTTATTTGAATTTTATATGTGAACTCCCCCCCCCCCCCAATTAAAAAAAAATTTAAAAAATTGAGAAATACAGAATCAAGCAAGTGTGTAAACATTTATAAGTAAACAAAGCGAGCCCAGACTGAAGAAAAGACAAAACTTCCGCTCTAAGCGAAAGATTTGATTAATAAAGTATAAAGTAAAGAGAAACTGAGAAAGACCACACAATTCACAATAATAAAGTTTTGTTTTTGAATTCCAATAATATATAACAATATTATAATAAATTGATGCCGACACACTGACAGACAGCAATTCAGATTTCAGATGATTGCCTTTTGTTGAGAATCTATTTCATTAAAATAATCATGTATAATTTGTCTAGTAATGTAATAAATCAGACTAGTAACTTCTAAGACAAGACTTACTATGTAAAAAGTTGTTCTATCATCGATAATTGGTTACATTTAATTTATTTGTAGATTCGCTTTCAGTTTTGTTATCATTGAACTTGTTTTTTTTGGTTGGTGGGTAAACTAAAACTTTGATTCAATGAATGATATCTACAATTTGAAATAGTAATTAGCAATATAATTCGTTATCTTGACAAAAAAAAATCTTTCAAGATACAATAGTTTATATTTTTACAATTTTAAGCGATAATATTAGCGCACTTACAGCAAAGGTTCTGTTGGTATTACTTGACAGTGCCATATCTACGCCATTTTGTTTGCTGTATGAGTATCTAAAAATTACTCTCAAACAAATTGTCTCGAGAGTTCCTTTCGTAACACTCCGACAGAACAAGATTTTAAAACAAAAGGTAGTAAAAGTAATGTAGATTGACTGCCTATAAAAACTTTTATGGTTAAATAAATAAATGTACATTGCCTGATCATAGTTAATATTTATTTTCTTTGATATGTCAATTGTTTATAAAACTTTCTTTGCCTAGTTAAAAATTAATATTTTTCCGCCATATTTCACAAACAAGCGGAACTTTCCGGAAAAATGACTTTTAAAAAAACTTAACTTTAGAATGACATGGACGAGAAAACCATACATGGAATCACGGCAAATAAGATAAGACCATTCATACACATGGAAATCTGGCTTTTTTCAAGGTGATTGGCATTTTTATTTCTATGAGATTTTAATGACTTTTTTTGCCAAACAAACGGAAATCTGTGGAAACTAAATTCGCCCTAATCTCAACTCATCATCAAGTATCAAGTTTACTACCGGGCCTGCTGGCGTAGGTGATCATCAATCATGATAATTAACTCTTTCAGGACCAGAACAGGAAACAGGAATTTTCAGATTTGGACCAGAAAACTCGATTTTTTAACCTGTTTCCAGAAATTTAACCATTTACCTTTTTCATTTGACTACTTCATACAAAATCTGATTCAAGAAACAGAACGAATAAATATAGATATTTTAGGCATATCAGAGACTATAGCTCGTTTCAAATCATCTGCCAGGAGGCGAAGGCGCGCCCCACCCAGCACCAGAGCTGGAAGTCGTCAGTGACTCATAACTGATGGCTTGCGCCAGGATCGGTGAACCAGAACCATCCAGACCCTGCTACACCTCTCCGCGGTGCCTCCAGAAACAGACTAACCTGTCTAGTCTGGCCAAGCGAGCAGGGATCGAAGAGGGAAGACAAACCCGGTACTCAAAAATGTCGGCTGAAGTCGGATGTGTTGGGCCGAAAGGCGCAGATATCACAGTGTTACACTGCAAACTTCAACACAACGTAACTACGTCCACTTAACGTCCTTTTAAGGGCGGATGACGAGGAGGAAGTCTACGGTTCGTATCCGCTAGAATACCTCAAATCATCGGACGACCGCATCATCATCATCAAATCATCTGCCCAACTTCAAAACGCTATTACTCTCTAACCATTTGTTAAAAACTTTTGAAATTTTCCAAATGTTATTAGAATGCAAAAGACCCTTTAAATGTATATTTAACAAATATCTTGCAGCTGCAGTTTTCTTAAAGCGGCGATATTTCTTTGATGTTTGTCAAAATTGTAAATTGTGAACCCCTAAATAATAGAAATTACCGTAGTTGCTGGTCTATGATTAATTTTCACTAGAGGCGTGGCCGTAATGGGGAAATAACTGGATAAAACAAAACACCAGGAGAATTATTGTCTGCTCAGTTCGAGGACGGACGATAATATCAAGGTATACCTGTATGTCCAATTTTCATAGTTGTGTGGTCCTGAAAAGAACCGTTTGTTGAACTAACTTAAGGTAATGTAGGGGCCAACATTGTGGGGGCTATATACTTTCATTCTGAATCAGACGAGTCTAAAAGATTAATAACTGTTTGGGGTTGAACATTCCACAAACCATCATTTTTCCAATATTCCTCTTCCTGTTTTAAGACGTGGTCTTCACATTTAGTCCAATAATCTTTGTCTATATTTAATAAAGCGAGATTAGCAAGAGTCTTTACATCGCATATTTTGAATGTTGTATTTTCATCTGCCACTTGTCCTTTTAATTTTGCCCAGATTAGTTCTATTGGATTTAAATGAGCATGGTAAGGTGGCAGCCTCAAACTTATATGACCGTGCTCTTGGATAATCTTATCTATTTGAAAAATCTTTGTCCTCTGTTTTTGCTTTACTAGAGATAGTAATTCAGGTTTTAAGTACATGTTATTAAATTGTATGTGCTCCTTTGTGAGCCATATCTTAATAGCATCTTTTGTACTGGATGACGTCGGGTATCTTCAAGTGCAACAATGTTGTGGTACGCTGCATTGTCCATTATTAGGCAAGATGGTCGATCTAGTGATGGGAGAACAGAATTTTCAATCCAATGTCTAAATATGTGACCATTCATCTCAGAGTGATAATCCCGATTGTCTATGGATTTTGAAAGAAAAATGAGCTCTGCATTCTGTATTAGTCCATGTTGTCGACTACCTGCATGAGCAATTATCTAGCGCTGTCCTTTGCTGCTAGGTATTAATCTCTTAATCTTTCCATCTGATGACTGCCATTCCCTTTGGTTAGTGTGGTGAGCATTGATCCAGGTTTCATCCAAGTACACAATATCATAACCTTGCTTGCGCACCTCTTTTACTTCACGTAATTACTTGCTTCTCATGACTACTATATGTGGCTTCTCACAGATGATGTTTCGTCCATTGGAATACTTTCTGAATGTAAAGCCTGCAGCTCTCACATTCCTCCATAATGTAGACTTTGATATTTCAATACTGTTGTTCTTTTTCAGCGATACTTTTAATTTTCTTATTGTAACAGTTTCATTCATACCCAACATTTTGCGAATTTCACTTCTAATAAGTTCACTGTCGAAATTATCCAACATTTTTGCTCTTCCTTGTGATTTTGTATAATTTGAACATTGACGGTCACGTGCTTGAATCCAGCGATTAAATGACCGTTTAGATAAATCCAAAATGTGTCTTGTCCTATTCTCAGGGTTTTCTAAAGAGTGAAATAATCTTCCTCGTTTAGCCTCTTTGCAAAAATAGTCATACATTTTTATTGCGATGTTTTGTAAACTGCAGAATTTCATTTTAAGACTCATGATAAATGTTCCACGTCTCCACCTATGAATGAACGGAAATGGAACACACAATGCCTCATGTTTTCTACAAGTGTCTAATTGTGTCAGAAAGCCCACGTGGAAAGTGTGCAAAAACGTCAATTGTACCGTGTATGGATTTTTAATCGCTATTTTTAACTTAAAATACTGTAAACATTAAGTTTTGACTACATCAATGGGTCGTTATAAATTTATATAAATCAAATAAGCAACAATAATAACCAAATGTTTTTTTTTAATGAAATTAATTCCCTGTTGGGTTCTAATCATTATAACTTTACATGCAAATTTTGAAAAAATTACAAAAAGATATCGATTTTAAAAGTTGGGCAGATGATTTGAAACGAGCTATAGATGGAAAGAATGTGGGTACATTGAAGACGAAAAATATACATTTATATACTCAGGAAACACAACAGAACATCAAAGGGGGGTAGGAATACCGATAAAAAGAGAGCTACAAAAATATATAAGTACCCACTGGACATACAGTGATAGGATTGTACTACTCAAGTTGAAAGCAAAACCATTTGACATAGCAATAATACAGACAATATGCACCTACTCAAGACTACACAGATGAACAAATAGAGGCATACTATGAAGAACTAAATAAAGTTATGAAGCAAGTGAAATCTTCAGACATCTTGATTGTAATGGGTGACATGAACACTAAAGTAGGAAAAGGTAGATATAAGACAATTATAGGAAATCATGGTTTAGGAAAAAGAAATGACAGAGGAGAAAGATTAATACAATTCTGTGAAGAAAACAGGCTGATAATATGTAACACCTACTTTGAGCAAGAGAAAAGGAAACTATACACATGGAAAAGCCCTGGAGATAGGAAGAGGAATCAAATAGATTACATAATGATAAAAGAAAGGTTCCGTAACAGCGTAAAGAAAGCCAAAACCTACCCAGGAGCAGATATTAATTCTTATCACAATCCTGTAATGATTAAAATGAAAATCAAACTAAAGAGAAACAAGCAAAAATCTAATTCATCAACAAATCCACTCGATATAACAGCTTTAAATCAAAAATATATTAAAGATACCTATACAATACAAGTAAAGAACACATACCAGAAGCTGCTAGAGGAAGGAATTGAACAATACAGAAGAGAAAATCATGATGAAAAAGTAACAACCAAATGGCAATGCATAAAGAAAAGCATACAAAAAGCCTGCGACACCTTACCCAAAAGAGAAAAGAACAAAAAACAAAAATGGATAACTAATACCATCCTAGAAAAAATGGAAGAAAGGAGACAAGCGAAGAACACTGCCCAATACAATAAAATAGATAATGAGATACGCAAAATGTGCAAAAAGGCAAAAGAAGACTGGCTCAGCCAAAAATGTATAGAAATAGAAACTATGGAAAGCAAACAAGACCTAAGAGGAATGCACACAGAAATAAAGAGAATGACTAATAAAAATTAAAAAGCCACAGAAGGTGGATGCATTGCAGACAAAAAAGGAAAAATGCTAACAGACAATAAGGTTATCATAGATAGATGGCAGGAATATATAACAGAACTATTTCATGATCAAAGGGACAAGAAACCAGTTATAAAATGTACATCAGGCTATAAAATCTTAAAATCTGAGGTGGAAAAAGCTACAAAAACAATGAAAAGGGGAAAAGCAGCAGGACCTGAAAGCATACAGATAGAGATGATACAGGCACTTGAAGATTTTGGCATTGAAGTGATTACAGACATATGCAACGACATATACCACACAGGATACATACCAAATGAACTAAAAACATCAACTTTCATTGCATTGCCTAAAAAGAATGGTGCAGTTGAATGCAGTGACTTTAGAACAATAAGCCTAAAGAGCCATGTTACAAAAATCTTGCTAAAAGTTATACAAGGAAGGATTCAGAATAAAATCAATACTGAATTAGATGAGCAGCAATTTGGATTTAGGAAAAATAGCGGGACAACAGAAGCCATAATACCGACCACATTACCCCAAAAATCATGTGCTGAAGGTCTGTAAAATATAGGGTCACTAACACCATATTTCCCTATACGCCACTTGGCGTGACGGGGGGTACTTTACTTTTTTACTTACTTACAGAAGCCATATTCTGCATGAGAACATTAATCGAAAAATACACAGAAGTAAACAAACCAAGTATGAAGCCTGCTTCATAGACTACACCAAAGCTTTTGATAGAGTACACCACAAACAACTTATAGAATGCCTAAAAGAGATACATCTAGATGACATGGATATACGACTAATATGCAATCTATACTGGGAGCAAACAGCAATAATAAAATATAACAAAGAGGTCTCTACACCCATTGATATAAAAAGAGGAGTAAGACAAGGATGCATCCTATCACCAAGCTTGTTCAATCTATACACTGAGCAAATTTTTAAAAACATCATATAGATGCCAGGCCTACAAATTAATGGAAAGATAATCAATAACCTAAGATATGCTGACGATACTGTACTACTAGCAGAAAATCCTAAAGACCTACAACAATTACTTAATGAAATAAACACGACAAGCAAAAAATATGGACTAGATATGAATATCAAAAAGACTAAAACTATGATCATAAACAAAGAAAATACTCAAAACCCACAAGTGGATATCAAAATTGAAGGAATAGACCTGGAGACAGTTCAGAACTATAACTACCTTGGACATACTATAACCAGTGATGGAAAATGTACAACTGAAATAAACAAAAGAATAGGAATGGCAAAAAGTAATTTTAATGTCATGAAGGACATACTAACATCAAAACAAATAACACCAGAGCTAAAACTAAGAATAGCAAAATGTTACATCTTCTCAATATTCCTATATGGTGCTGAAACATGGACATTAGACAAGAAAACAGAACAGAGAATTTAAGCCTTTGAAATGTGGATATATAGAAGAATAGGTAGAATTGGATGGAAGGAAAAGAAAACAAACGATGAAGTCTTAAAACAACTAAAAATGAAAAGAAAACTTCTGAACACAATTAGAACAAGATAAATGCGATTCTTGGGCCATGTTAAAAGACACAACAGCCTACTGAAAGTAATCCTGGAGGGGAAAATACAAGGTAAAAGAGGCAGAGGCAGACCAAGATTAACATGGACGAGTAACATCAAAAGATGGACAAATCAACCGATGACAACCTGCACCATCAAAGCAAGAGATAGAGCAGAATGGCGCTCCATGGTAGCCAACCTTCGTTGCGGAGACGGCACTCAATGATGATGATGACTTCACACAGTAATTAAGATAAATGTGGCATGTGTTATATATCACTGGAAAGGGAAATGGATACAGAAAATGAAAATAGCAATATATTTCTGATATGTCATTATTCAGATCAAAGGAAGGAGAACTGTTGATTGAACAAGAAAGCATAAGGGAACGATGGACAGAATACATTAAAGATCTTTATAATGATGAACGAACACAAGTAAATATTAAGGATAATGGAGAAGGACCAGAAATTAGAAATACTCACAGAAGAAGTGGAAGATACCTTGCACAATATGTGAGCAGGAAAAGTTCCTGGACCAGATAATATAACTAAAGAAGAGATTGAAGCCATGGGTGATTTTGGAATAGAAATAACAAAAATATTGAATGATATCTACAACAGCGGATATATACCAGACGACCTGCTAAAATCAATATTCATAGCCCTACCAAAGAAATCTGGAGCGATTGAATGCGATGATCATCGCACAATAAGCCTTATGAATCACATGACTAAGATATTACTAAGAATCATCATGCGAAGAGTGCAAAACAAAATCAGTCCAGAAATTAGCGATGGACAGTGTGGTTTTGTCGGAGGTAAAGGAACGAGCAATGCCATATTTATCATAAGATCTTTAGTAGAAAGAGCCATAGAGGTGAAAACAGATTTATACCTATGTTTCATAGATTATACCAAAGCATTTGACAAAGTAAAGCACCAAGAAATAATAAAAATTATAGAAGGCATAAATGTAGACAGCAAAGATCTAAGAATAATAAAGAACATGTACTGGCAACAAACAGCGGCCATAAGAACTGGAAACCAATTGGGAATGTTTCAACAAATAAAATAGGGTTGTGTTGAAACAAAAGACAAGGTTGTGTGCTGTCACCAGATTTGTTTAATATTTATAGTGAGATTATTTTAAGATCCATAAGGGGCATGCCTGGAATAACAATTGGAGGTCCTAATATAAATAATCTAAAGTATGCTGATGATATAGTATTAATCGCTTAGAGTGAAAATGAGTTACAAGAAATGTTGGACATTATAGTCAAAGAAAGCAAAAATAAATAAAGGACTCAGCCTTAATAGCAAAAAGACAGAGGTAAGGGTAACAACAAAGAAAAAGACATCACCCCAGTGCAAAATAAAAACAAGTGGAACAATATTAAAACAGGTATATGAATTTAAATATTTGGGAACTTTGTTAACCTCAGACGGAAGATGTACAAAAGAGGTGAGATGCAGAATGGCTCAGGCAAAAGCAGCTTTCCAAAAAATGAGGAAGATACTATTCAATCCATTTTTGACAATAGAAACAAGAAAAAGAGTTCTTAACTCTTTCAGGACTATTATCCGACACCTCGGTTCTATGAAATTGATCAGTTCTAACCACTCACGACACGTCGGTTATTTCGGGTGTAGCTGAATATTTTATTCGTTTTCATTGATTTTCGTTTTTATTTCAACCAATACTTGATTTCCGGAAGTAGGAGAGTTCTCTTGCTTGATCTTTATGTTTATACCGGCATGGTCGAAGTTTCGAACGTTGGAAAATTTTTAATTTATATTCATTGTTTATTTATCAAATTTTTGTCACATAATGGCTACGCCCACTGTTGATACTTCTCACAGTCGACCAAAACGATATAGATATAGAGCAGAACAAGCTAGATCTATGTTCGAAACCTTGTTATTGTGTGACTCAGAAATAGAGTATTCATAGTATTTAGACTCGGACAATTAAATAAGTTTGTTGTTGTGATAATGGGTTGGAATATTGGTAAAAGTTATGATAAAAAGGTAAGATGATCTGGCTTAGGTTTAGCTAGTGGATGCCTTCTATTCCAGCACTATCAGTGCCTCAGAGGAATCGAGTGGTAGTTATTCTGATAACGAAACTGGTACTTTAGGGACATATCACACAAAATAAGTCCAGTTGTGTAAATAAAAATAATAAACTTGATTTGTAAATAATATTGTTATGACGTCACATAAATTTTTCATTCTGGGATAATTTACAAAAATGTACATAATTTTGCTATTTGTGGACATAAATTAATCAAATAAACTGTATTTTGGAGGAATTTGGATTATGTTGTGTAATATTTCAAGACAAACATATAAACATGGAAAAGGGTAAGTGAATTACAATATTTTAAATTAAAAATGATCTATCTTGAATATTTTATATTTAAAAAAATATTTTATTCCTTTAAATAATCACATATCATAAATATATTGCTATTTTCATTTTCTGTATCCATTTCCCTTTCTGATGATGTATAACACATACCACATTTATCTAAATTATTGTGTGAAGTAGTCAAATGAAAAAGGTATATGAACATTTCTGGAAACAGGAAAATTAACCTGGTCCAAATCTGAAAATTCCTGTTCTGGTCCTGAAAAAGTTAACCTAATTTCTTTGGATTTCCATGTTTCCCAGTGCAATGAAAGCTCCTCTTGCTTTTGATATCCTTATTTTGATATCATTTTCTGTTTCTCCCTCTTTATCTATATTACTGCCCAGATATACGTAAGATTGTACGTCTAGTAGAGGTATTTCTCCTAGTTGTATGTTCTTCATGACATTAAAATTACTTTTGCCATTCCTATTCTTTTGTTTATTTCAGTTGTACATTTTCCATCACTGGTTATAGTATGTCCAAGGTAGTTGTAGTTCTGAACTGTCTCCAGGTCTATTCCTTCAATTTTGATATCCACTTGTGGGTTTTGAGTATTTTCTTTGTTTATGATCATAGTTTTAGTCTTTTTGATATTCATATCTAGTCCATACTTTTTGCTTGTCATGTTTATTTCATTAAGTAATTATTGTAGATCTTTAGGATTTTCTGCTAGTAGTACAGTATCGTCAGCATATCTTAGGTTATTGATTATCTTTCCATTAATTTGTAGGTCTGGCATCTCTGTGATGTTTTTAAAGATTTGCTCAGTGTATAGATTGAACAAGCTTGGTGATAGGATACATCCCTGTCTTACTCCTCTTTTTATATCAATGGGTGTAGAGTTCTCTTTGTTATATTTTATTATTGCTGTTTGCTCCCAGTATAGATTACATATTAGTCGTATATCCATGTCATCTAGATGTATCTCTTTTAGGCATTCTATAAGTTGTTTGTGGTGTACTCTATCAAAAGCTTTGGTGTAGTCTATGAAGCAGGCATATATTGGTTTGTTTATTTCTGTGTACTTATCGATTAATGTTCTCATGCAGAATATGAAACTAAGAATAGCAAAACGTTATGTCTTCTCAACATTCCTATATGGTGCAGAAACATGTGTATTCCTCCTTTTCTTTGCACCATAACTGTTGATCTGTCTGATGCTGTGAAGGCTCGTTAAGACCAGAGCCCTCGTGCACCGGAACTGGAATCCTGTTGATGCCGTGAAGGCTCGTTAAGACCTGAGCCCTCGTGTACCGGAACTGGAATCCTGTTGATGCTGTGAAGGCTTGTTGAGACCTGAGCCCTCGTGCACCGGAACTCTCTTCCTTGGATGACAACCTTGGCCTGTGATCGTGTCCCATTGTATGCCGCGCTGTTACTCCCGTCTGTTCATAGCCCTCCCCCAGCGTTCGTTCTTCGCTAGGGCAGACAATACAGCTAGCACTCGACAAAGCATGTACTAACACCAGTGAAAAATTCACACATCTGAAGTTTATTTCACACAATGATCACCTCCCATAGCAAGTCACAAGTACAATAGGAAAAGTCTGTTGATAGTCTCTCACACTTCTCCTACCTCTCTCTCACAATACATATGTAGGAATGCAGTCCCTAGCATCCCGAACAGCCCTGTGGCTAACCCCCACGTGACGATACTGGTCTTCATCAGCCTCGCCTACGTCGTGGTCTCCTGATGTATCATACTCTCTATAGAGCCCTCTCTAATTTGATGTGACCCCACGAGTTGTTCGTGCTCACAGTCACTCTCCTGTCTCTGTGGCACTATCTACCACCTAGTTAATTGTGTCATGCTTCTACACAAGCCTGACATCTTTATGATCTACTGTACTGTCCCTGATTTGAACGTAGTTGCCCCTTAGCATGCTATCTTGTACTCATTGCTCCACCAGAAGCTTAAGGTGGTGAGAGATACTCACAATCTAACACAGTCTCTGTGAATGGTTGTAGCTACTAACTACATTAATAATGTCGCTTTATGACTCACACGAAGTCTAATGTTGGTGAGAACACTCACAAATCTAACAAAGTCTCTTTAAATGGTTGTAGCTACTAACTACGTCAATAATGTCTTTTTCTTTATGACTCACACGAAGCCTAATGTTGGTGAATACTCACAATCTAACAAAGTCTCTTTATGTGGTTGTAGCTACTAACTACATCCATAATGTCTCTTTATATATCTACTACTAGCTACCATGACTTGTTGGACTAACTCATACTTGCTAATCATACAAGGCGCTACCATGGCCACCTTATCCTATTGTTACCCTACACCACCTATCCTATCACTTCTCCTGGAAATACATCTTATCAGTTCAACGGCCACACACCAACTAACCTGCTATCGAAAAATGTCAGAAACCAACTCTCCTTGTTCCTGGTATCGGCTGTCACACAACATACAGTCGTCCGGATTGAACCATCACCCTATCTCGAATGAATTTGCCCACCTATTCTTTGTCTCAGCTTTCCTTTTCCCCGCCAGTCATAATTCATTTTACATCTACCCTCATTCCTACATTGCTTACAGTTCTCGTGCCTCATGATTTGTTCAGACTCTTCACATTTCACGTGGACCATGAGTTTCCCCCTGCTTCTATTTTACCCTCAACCTTTCTCTAACCTTGACCTCTACTACCTCACTCCCATTTTCTCGTCCTCTACATATCACTGCTACCTCCTTGCTTCACTGCCTCCTATCTCCTGCTAGTTATTTATCTACCTTTAATAACTAACCCGTACCACCCTCATTCTACCCTATCATCTACTTCTCTACCCCTTTTGTCCCTCTATCATGTCACTTCTATCTATCCCTTGTCTTACTTATTTGGAGCCTCCTCCACAATTTCTGACAGGGCCCTTACAGAACTTCTGGAGGCTACTCCTCTATATTATTGCTTCTTATATTTTCTACAATAGTGAGTTATAGTTTTCTACAATACAATATAACACTAGAAGTGCATTAGGAGAGCTGGGAGTACAAGTCATAACAATACTACTCAATGACATATATAACACTGGACACATACCAGATCTACTAAAATCTATCTTTGTAGCCATACCGAAGAAGTCAGGCGCCACTGATTGTGACGACCATCGCACTATTAGCCATATGATTAAAATATTACTAAGAATCATCATGAGACGTGTAAGAAACAAAATAAAACCAGAAATAAGTGAGGAACAATGTGGATTTGTGGAAGGAAAGGGCACCAATAATGCAATATACATCTTAAGAACATTGATAGAAAGATCTATATGACTACACAAAAGCATTTGACAAAGTAAAGCATGTGGAAATAATCAATATGCTGGAGAAATTAAACATTGATGGCAAGGATCTACGAATTATAAAAAACATGTACTGGCAACAAACAGCAGCACTACGAATTAACAACCAAACAGGACAATTTCAATTTATAAAGCAAGGAGTCAGACAAGGCTGTGTTCTGTCACCGGATTTGTTTTCACTTTACAGTGAACATATTATGATATCAATAGTAGACAAAAAGGGAATTGAAGTCAACGGTCACAACATAAATAATTTGCGATATGCGGAAGACACAGTTTTAATAGCAGAGACAGAGAATGAGCTACAAGAAATAAATAGACATAATAGTAAAAGAAAGCATCAAGAAAGGTCTCAGTCTGAATAGTAAGAAGACAGAAGTAATGGTCATATCGAAGAAACAATCATCACCAGCATGCAGCATAAAAATAAACAGGACAAATCTGAAACAAGTGTAACGCGTCAAATACTTGGGCACAATAATAACATCAGATGGAAGATGCACCACAGAAATAAAAAGTAGAATAGCTCAGGCCAAAATAGCATTTCAGAAAATGAAAAATATCTTATGCAACAAATCTATGTCAATAAAAATGAGAAAGTTCATCGGTGCTATATAGAACCAATTCTAACCTATGGAAGCGAATCATGGACAGTAGACAAACAAATGAAAAGACGATTAGAGGCCATAGAGATGGGATTTCTCAGAAGAATGTTGAAAGTTCCCTGGACAGCTAAAAAGACCAATGAGGAAGTTCTCAAAGAGGCCAACACAAAAAGGCAGCTCCTAAAAAACATCAGGAAGAAACAATCAACATTTTTCAGGCACATCATGAGAAGAGGAAAGTTGGAATACTTGGTTACAACTGGCAAAATAAAAGGAAAGAGAGATCACAGACGACAATGAGAAAAAATACTGGATAGCTTGGTGTCATGGCATGGAAAGCAGTCAACAACAGAACTGATATGATGCACTGTAGATAGAAGATTGTGGAAGGACATGATCGCCTACGCCAACCAGTATGGTACATGATGATGATGATATTTTCTACTCTACCTCCCCTATTTCTTGGCTTTTTCCCTCTTCTGTTGTTTGATAACTCTCCTCACTCTCCCATTGTTCACGCTCCTGCTCCTTATTTTTCTTCTCCTCTGGTGATTCTCCTG
Organism: Megaustenia siamemsis; assembly: GCA_032433765.1. Taxonomy (NCBI): domain Eukaryota; kingdom Metazoa; phylum Mollusca; class Gastropoda; order Stylommatophora; family Ariophantidae; genus Megaustenia; species Megaustenia siamemsis. Next base: position 37,395,410 of record JAVIAB010000107.1, read on the forward strand.
AAGACCATTTCCCCTGTCTTTTTCTAACAATGCTCCTTTTATTCCCCTGTGTTTCCATCTCTGTACTTTCTCCCACTCGCCCTTCTCTTGCTCTCTCCTGTCATCTTACCTCTTGTTCTCTGCGTTGTAATCTAACTCGTCTTTCTGGTATTGACGTGTCTTCTTCTTCCGGCGACATTTATTTCTCTCTCTCTTTGTACCCTCCGTTCTTGTTTTCTTCTACCCTGACTCCTCGTGTTCCTATATGGTGCATCCTCTTCCGTGCTGTTTACTTTGTCATCACTACTCTGTTTTTTCTTCATTACTTTCGCTGCTCCTATCTTGTATTTCCTCTTTCTATACATTGTTCCCTTGCCTCCATATTAACCTCTTGGTGTCCTTCACTTTCTGTTTACTCTGTAGACTCTTTTTCTCCATACATAGTACATTTCCTCCTTGGCCTACCCCTCTGTTCCTGTTCGTTCTCTGACCATAATGACTCATCTTTTCTTATGTTTCTCCTGTGTGTTTGTATTTCCTTTCTACCATATATGTGCTTGATTACATAATTTGCCTCCCCTGTTTTCTTTATTATTATATATCCTTCTTACCATCTAGGACTAATTTTTGACGTGGCTGTTTGATTCTTTTAATATACCTTATCCCCAACTCTATACTCTATCACTTCTTTATCTTTACTTTTCTGCTGGTTCTTCTTTTCCACTCGCCTTAAATTCCTCCACACTATTCTTTGTGTGTCGTGCATTTGTTGAAGGATTATTTCATGAATCTCTTCCCCCATATATCTTCTCCTTGGATGCTACACATTATCTAGTGGTAACATCGGGTGCCTACCATACAGTAAAAAATAATGATGAAAATTGTGTACTCTCGTTTTTAATTCATCTTGACTGCCGCCAATCCATGATTTAATTTTACATCCCATTCCATTTCTTGTCAATTTCGATATGATGTCATTTAGTGTCCTATGCTGTCTTTCGTTGATCCCGTTTACCTGGGGGTTGTATACCGATGTTCTAATATGTCGAATGTTCAATTTCTTTAATGTTTGCCGAAACTTTCTACTTGTGAACTCCCCCCCCCCCCCCCCATTATCTGTTAATATGCTCTGCGGGCAACTATACCTGGGAATAATTTCATTTAATAATATATCTATTATGGTGTCTGTGTTCTTATTCGCTATTGGTATGCTTTCTGGCCCATCTACTATAACAATCTGTTATATGTAGTATATATCTATTTCCCGATATTGTTGTGGGCTATGGACCTGTTATGTCCATGCTGATTTTCTGCATCGCAAAATATTGTTTCTCCGTTGACATCACTGGTCCTGCTTTCTCTACCAAATTCCTTGTTTTACATATCCTGCATTTCTTAGTGTGTTCGTCTACTGATCTATATTATCCTGACCAATAATGTTTTAATCTTAATGCGTCTAACATTTTGTCTCTTCCCATGTGTCCGTTTTTCTTGTGATACATTGTTAACAACTGCTTCCTGCATACTTGCGGTATGCACACCCTTGGTTGTACTTCGTCTTCTATATATAATAGTACTCCATCCTTTTCATCTATACTAAATTTCTTCCAATTATCCACTTTTTATATCTCTCATTATTTCCCCTAACTCATCATCTTTACTTTGTACTTCTCCTGTTATGTCTACTTCCTTCTTCTCTTCACTATTCTCTTGCTCCCCCTCCTCTTCTGTATTACTTCCCCTTTGTCTCACTTTGTTGGTATCAATTATATTTAACTGGAATGTTCTTTCATCCACATCTGTACATGAGTCGTTTTGTTCTATTTCTTCACCTTCCTTTCTTGGCATTCTAGACAACCAATCTGCACAAATATTCCTAGTTCCTTCTATATATTCTACTTTGGCTCCACTATTTTGTAATGTTAGAGAGTTATAGTCATATCTATTTTCCTGTTCTTAATCGGTGCTTCAAGCATTGCCTTGAGTGGTTTATGGTCTATTCTTATCACTACTATATGGTCCGTATATGTAAAAATGGAGTTTCTGAATCGCATAATGGATCGCATATGCCTCTTTCTCTATGGCCACCTCGTTTGTGTTCTGTTTAATATGTGCGATAGAAAATATATCGGCCATTCCTCTATCTTATTTCTACCTTTTCGCATACCAGACACACTCCTATTGCGACGTCTGACGCATTCGTATATACAATCATCCTTCCCTCCTTGTTCGGGTGCGCTAACAACGGTACCTTCACCAACCCTTCTTTTACCGTGTCAAATGCTTTCTGACGCCCAGTTGACCATTGAAACCTCACAAATTTCTTTGTCAATGGTTCTGCCACTTCTGCAAACCTTGGTATAAATCTCCTGTAATAGCCGCACATCCCTAGAAAACTTCGCACATCCATAGAAAACTTTGCACTTCCCTCACTCTCGTTGGTGGTTTCATTTCTTTGATCACTTGTACTTTATCTTTGTCTGGTAGTATTCCTTCTCTATTCACTACAAAACCTAAATATTTCACTTCTTTTCTTAAAAATTGACATTTATTTAGTTTTAGCTTTATATCATGTTGCCGTAGTCTCTCAAATACTAATTTAATGTGTTGTAAGTGTTGTTCCTTTATCCCTTTGGTAACAATGATTATGTCATCTACATATGCTTGTGCAAATGTCCCTAGCCCTTGTAATACCTGGTTCATCAAGTTCATGTATGTTGCTGGTGACCCTTTTGTAAACGTTCCTAGATGTGTGTTGAACGCAAGTTTATCCCTGGTATTCTGATTTACTTGGATTGCCCAATATCCAGACTTGCAATCCATCGTGGAGTAGTAATCTGTACCCTGAAACAATGCCACTATATCATCCACTCTTGGCATCTGATAACTGATATCCTTCGTCACTTTGTTTAACGCCCTATAATCACAGCAAAATCTTTTTGTTCCATCCTTCTTCTGTACTATTATTACCACTGGTGACGACCATTGTGACGTTGTTCTGGAAATTATTCCTGCTTTTAACATTTCCTCTACAGTCTTCTCTACTGCCTCCCTAGCCTTTAACAGCGTCCTATATGTTCTTATATTTGTTGGTTGTGCTGTTCCCGTGTCTGCCTCTAATTCCACTGTTTTTGTTTTTCCTAATTCAAAGTTTGTTAAAGCAAACATGTCATGGTTGTCTAACATTAATTTTTGTACTTGGTCTCTATTGCCCTCATTTGTCTGTATTTGTTTCACTAACTGCTCCTTTTTTTCCTTTGTTAGTTTGACCTGTGTTTCTGTTGTTTTTCTTCCACTTGCTATCTATTACTACTTCTCCTGGTGTCTCTTTTTTTTCCTTAAATCTTTGTCTTACCCATAGCAGGTACTCCTGTCTTTCCACCTCCTCTTCGCTCTTTCCTGTTCCACCCCTCCTCTTTGCTCTTTCTTCCATATATCTATTTTATTTAGTTGTTCTCGTTTTTTCTTCGCTATTACCTTTCCCTTCTTTATCTTTATTGTTTTTCCCGAATAGTTGATTAACATTACTCGAAAACTATTCCCCCTATTTAGTTACGATGCCATCAATTGCTCTTATGTTTGGCTCTTCCATTATTTCTGGTTTTGCTCTTGTCATTTCTATTGTCATCCCTGGTCTAAAATAATCATTGTTTTATTTTTGTTACTATGATGTGTACTCTGTGTGGTTTTAAAATTACACCTTCCTTTACTCTGGCTAGCGTAATATGGATATCATCCTCCATTTGTACTTCTAATCCTCCTATCTTTAATGTCTGTGTTTTGTAGTTTACTATTACTTTGTTTCTTTTCATCCAGTTCCTACCCAGTACCATGACTCTGTTCATCCCTCTAACTACCATAAACCTTTATTCCATTCTACATTTTCCTATTTTCATATGTATCCATATTTCTCCTATTACCTCTTACAGCTTCCCACTTATGGATTCAAGTTTGTTCTTTGTCCTATACATCCCCTCCTTCCCTTTTATTGACCTATACGCACTTTCCTTTATCACACTCACACTCGCCCCGGTGTCTATAATAGCCCTAAACTTCTGCTTGTCTGGATCCTCCCTTCTTCCGTATCTCCAAAATTGATCAGGCTTTTCTTCTGTGCTCAAAATCGCTTGCCTCTTTGAGTACTGTCTCCGTTTCCCGCTCCCTGATACCTTCCTCCTCTTCCCTGTCTACTAATCGTTTCTCTACATTGCCTCATGATATGTCCTATCCTCCCACACCTGTAACACCTCCTTGAATGACATTTACCACTTGTGTCTCTCTCTGTTGCACCCTTCTTTGCCTCATGTGATCGATCTCCATGAGGCTTTCTTGTCTACCCCCCCCCCCCCGTATTTGCTTCTCTATCTTGTCCCTGTTCCTCCTCAAATCTCTTTGTTATACCCTCTTCTATCGCTGCATTTATTACTTGTGAAATTGTTGCAACTCTCTTTCTTGCTAACATCACTTTCAGTCCTTTATCCCTTATCCCCGCTATGAATGTTGCTATCAACAACTTACTGACCTGTTCTGTCTCTACTCCTGTTCCAATACCTCGCTCTGCCATTTCTCTTATCCTTTCTCCATATTCCTGTATTGTCTCGTTCCTCCCTTGCTGTTTCCCTGTCAGTTTCATGATGGCATGTTGCTCATCTTTGAATTTTCCATACCTCTTTGCTAATGTTTTAAATTCCTGCCACGACTCTTCTTTCATCTCCTCTATCCTTCTCACACAATTCGCTACTCCACCCTGATTAGTAGCTACTGCTAATTCTTTCCATTCTGTTTGCCCTAGCTGTTTACTCTTCCCCCAGAATGCAATGGCGTGTACCCACTGAACAATTTAGTATGATACTTTAGTAACCTAATTTTGATAATTTGTGAATCTCGTTGCTTACTTTTATTGTTTTCTTTCCTTGTGATGTTTATTGTTCGTTATTCTTTAATTGTAATGTTTCAATTTATTTTCTATAGATGCCTAATACTTGTCATCTGTGCTGTGAAACTTTCACCCGGAGCCGGGACATAAAGCGACACATTGCTAGTGTACATGTGCATCAGGAATACAAATGTGATGTTTGTGAACGAGTTTATAATAGAGCAGACAACCTTGCCAAACATATTAAGACAGAGTATCCTGCATCTCTTGTATCAGTAGTTCCTGCATCACCAGCATGTCCACTGGTCAACCTCATTCAAGCGGGCAGTAAAGAGTTCAAACTCAAGAGCCCTCAAAGAGACCAAGTCTTATTAATGAAGTAGACTCTTTAAATAAGTTATCCCAAGATATTAGGAAGTTATATAAGGACAACTGGTTAGCTATTAGAACACATGAACGTAAGGACAAACATATGGACACGTACACTATATTTCATCAGCCTGATACTACTATAGATTGGAAGACCCTTGTCAACCCAATTTTCCTAGTCCAGCAAAAGCGTTTCAAGGTGAATTAAAGTCATCATTTAGTTTTAAGACATAGAGAGACACAGGGGCTGCGTTATTTTCACACCAGCTCAAATAACACAACAGGGTTAGACAAACCCTTGTTAGTTAACAACAAAAATTACTTTGAAACATTTGTAGATTAAATCAAAGTGATATATTAGGGTGTGCAGACAAAAATAGGGAGACAGCCAAATAAACTTTAGAAGCGTTAGTCAGTACGAGTGTTTATATTTATAAACTTCAAGATTATCCTATAGGGTGTCTGCTAGATATCCCACCATATATTGCATCGAACCATGGTATTAATACCCTTCAAAACGACTCTAATTCTAAAGTCTACAATGATAATCTCTGCTTCTTCTGTAGTCTAGCCGTCTATAGAGGAACTCCAATTAATAATGTTAGGAAGGCTTCGTGTACCCGGGCGTTATTTATTTACTGCGTGCATTCCTTGAGATATTGTAATGGCGTTGTGAGCATGCAGGGCAGCTTGACTGTCAGCGTGATGCGTGTTCTACTCACACGCTGTGTTGATATATCGATCGTTACTTTATCGACAGCCTGCACCGCTCCTGTCAGTTCTCTGTTAGCGTGACCTCAGATGGAATGCGCTGCTCGTGTTTACAATCGGGCCCACACGCCTTCATACCCCCCTGGCTATCGTCTCAGCCCTGACCTTGCTGGGTCACTGTAGTACTTCGGGTTTGTTGTTAAGATGACCGTTTCACGTTGTGGTTCCGCGACAACTTTACTGTTGTAAGGAACTTTTTGGTGTGGTACAACAACAAAGATGTAGTCCCCTTCTTAGAAACATTAGAGCAGCAGGTTCACTTTTATGGGGAGCGGGGTGTGGACTGTTTTAAAGATGCCATTTCGGTTCCGGGTGTTTGTTTAAAATATCTTTTAAAGACCATTGATAGGGGTGTAATGTTTAGTTTATGTTTGAGCAAACAGGCGAGTCTACACACAAAAATTCGAGATAATATCGTTGGAGGTCCCACTATAATATTTCATAGGTATCACTAGGTAGGGAAAACGTTTATTAGAGCGGAAAGGTGGTCCAATCCATGCAAGGTTACGATGCTAATGCGTTGTATCTTTAGGTTCTGATGAACCCAATGCCAACAGATTACCCAATTATTAGAAGAATGGAGACCGGGTTTAGGTATATGTCCAACAACGTGGTTAACGTGGGTCGCCCACCAAAAAGGGGTGGAGTTGAAAACTCAGTTTAACAGGAGGGAGTTTCGGTTAGGTGATAGAAATATCCCTGTGGATGGGTGGGATAAAATTAACAGAATAGCCTATAATTTTCATGGTTGTCTGTACTATGGTCACAAAGACTGTCCCCTCACCAAAGATAAAGATAGAAACCCTGTTAATAATAAACCCTTGTTCAAGCTGTTTGAAAAAACATGTGAGATACACACCTACCTAACTGAGGTGATAAAGCCCCAGTTGAAGTTAAGTGGGAATGTGAGTGGCAAGCTCAGAAAAAGTCAACCAACCATTAGGGCTTTCCTTTCTAAAGCCATCCCTCGAGCTAGACCTCTTACTCCTTAAGAAGGGCTCCCTCTCAGTGATAAACAGATTCTGACTTCTGTTTCAGATGGGATGTGTTTTGGTTTAGTGGAATGTGATCTACATGTCCCCGACCGCCTGAAGGCACATTTCAGTGAGATGACTCCAATTTTCAAAAATATTGATGTCACGCGTGACGATATTGGGGTGTTTATGGAGGATTATGCCCTCAAACATAACTTGTTGTCGACCCCTCGCCGCACCCTAATCGGTAGTTATGTCGAGGAAAAAAATTTGTTGGCCACACCACTGTTAAAGTGGTATTTAGGTCATGGTCTAGAAGTAACAAAAATCTATCAAGTTATAGAATATCAACCGTCCAGTTGTTTTAAAAAGTTTGGAGAAATTGTTTCTGATGCTAGAAGGGTCGGGGATTTAGATGAAAATCAATCTATAGTCAGCGATACGATGAAACTCCTGGGAAACTCTGCAAACGGGAAGACTCTAACCAATAAGGCCAATCATAGCGCTGTCTCGTACGTTCATAGGAATGAGATATCGAAAATGATAAATTCCCGGTTTATAAAGATGACTGAAATAGGAGAGGATCTTTTTGAAATTGAGATGGAGAAAAAGAAAACTGTTTGGGACTTACCCCTACAAATCGGTTTCTTCGTCTATCAATATGCAAAACTTCATATGTTAGATTTTTATTTCGAGTATTTAGATAAGTTTGTAGCTAGGTCAACTACACCTCTAGATATTTAACTCTTTACACAACCAGCTTCGACCAACCAGTGATCTCTATCAGTTTCACCCCTTATAACTCTTTTATATCATAGAGCTAAGCAGACATCCAACTACATACTTAGAAATCAATTTTATCCATGTACTATATATTTACTTATTTTAATAAATATTGTAACTATTTTAATGGTGTATAATATCCATTATATGATGTGTTATGGTATATATATCTATTGAGATAATAAAATATAACTTTGTCTTCTGTTTTATATTGACCGTTTTTCATTGGTGTTGTATAATCTGCTAAAGTATCCTAAGGTCTATGTGTATAATGCGCCTTGCTATATATCTCTGTTAATTTATGGATCAAATAATATTCAAATACAACATTGTATACTACGGTAGCTCCACTTTGCCCAAGGGTGTCCTGAAGACTAGCGGAGGAAAGGAGACGTCTTACTCCTCCTTTGGTAGGGCAGGACTCTACCCTGCTAACCACTAACTTACTTTACTTAGTCTAAAATCACACGCACACACATGATAATATGACTTCTGTGTGTAACTTGCACCACTAACTTCTATGAAATCTGTGTACTCCTAACCGTAATATCTCTAATAATCTTCTTAAAGAAACAAAATATCTACATATAGCTCAATCTCTTCAATTGAAACAATTCTATTTGAATGATTCTCTCAAAAGACATATCTCTGGATCAGTCCTCTCTCTTCTAAAGGACTATCCCAATCAATCCTTCTCTAAATCCTAATCTGTCCTTTTCCGTAGTCATCACACCCTTTGGCCATTGAGATAGAAGTGCAGGCCTTGATTTTTCGAGAACCCTTTTGAGAGTGACGCTGTCATATACATAGGTGGGTCTCTTTTCGACATGTGCATAGCTTGTGGGCTTCCATGTTGGAAGTAGAATAGTGAAGGATGACAGTGTTGCTTTTTCACTGACTATCATCATCACCAAGTAAGTCCTGTGCCCTTCCCACATCTCGGAGGGCACTGATGATATCCGCCCAATCCATTGGTTGCCCGTCCTCAACGACAGCGTAGTTAGCCAACCTGTCCGCTCTTTCATTTATATTACACGTATTGTTAGGAAACAACTTGCAGGCAGCGACCACCAACCAGTCATTTTAGTGGTGTAAAATGAAGCTGTCAGGGACAGCAGCACATCTCTCTAGATGGAATTACAAAAAGGCAGACTGGAAAATGTATCAACAATACACTAATGTACTGACTAAAGATCTAAATACAGACAGAGACATCAATAAAATAGTTGATGAATTCAGTAGACTAATAATACAAGCTGCCAGTGAAACAATACCTAGAGGGGCACAGAAACACTACAAACCATACTGGAGTAGTGAACTAGAGCACAATGACATGGAATCATCTCGAAAGCAAGCAGAAAATAACCCTTGCCAGGAACACCACAATAACTATCAGCATGCTAAGGCCAAATTTCAAAGGGCTAAACTACAAACCAGACAGAGAAGCTGGAAAGAGAAAATGGAGTCATTGAATCTTGAACGAGACACAAGAAAAGTGTGGAAACTTGTAAAACAGCTTAATGATGAGGGTACAGAAAGGAACACCAAAATTACATTGCAGAAGAAAGGAAACATTCTAACAGGTAAGCAGGCAGCAAATCACTTTGCAGATTCCTTTGCAAATGACAATAATATTGAAATTAGCCAAGAGAAACAACAAGAGATCTGCTTAAAGCAACAACATGTAAGACAAGAAGTGGCAATACATGAAGTAATAAAAATACCCATTACACAAAGAGAGCTAGAACTGGCAATATCCAAATTAAAAAGTCACCAGGCAGCGATGGAGTGTCCAATGAAATGATTAAGAACTTGGGAATTTCAGCTAAAGCAAAACTACTGTAGATCTATAATATTTGCTGGATTTACAGGTAGAGTGCCACAGGTATGGAGAGAAGCAATAACGATACTAATACTAAAGCCAGGAAAAGATGGTTCGACGACATCCAGCTACAGACCAATGAGGCATACAAGATGTTTGTGTAAAACATTGGCACATATAATCAATCTCAGACTGTAGTGGTACCTGGAAAGTGAAAATCTTCTTGTGCCACGACAACCAGGCTTTAGACAGTGTTACTCTACTCAAAATCAGGCAACCTATCTTTCCCAGGAAATTGAGGATGCATTCCAAGAAAAGAAACTGGTACTAGCAGCATAGATAGATCTAAAGAAAGCATTTGATAAGGTATAGAAGGAAATGTTTCTGAGGAAACTGAGAAATTATGGAGTAAATGGCAGGACATACAAATGGGTGAAAGCATAACAGGAGAGCCAGAGAAGATCCTACTGTGCCAGGGCATCCCACAGGGAGGGGTACTATCTTCAACACTTTTTCTAGTCTACATCAATGACCAAGTTACTGAACTACCACATGGTATCAAAGTGGCAATGTATGCAGATGACCTGGTAATGTGGTGCACAAAGGAGTATGTAACAGTGGCCTCCAAATTGTTGCAAAGAGCTATGAATGCACTGAACTCAAGGACAAATTGAAGGTGTATCAGCATCAATACAGACAAATGCAGTATTACACTTTTCACTCTCTCCCCATGAAACACAGAGAATGTGCAAAAAGGCAAAAGAAGACTGGCTCAACCAACGATGTCTAGAAGTCGAAACTATGGAAAGTAAACAAAACTTAAGAGAGATGCACACAGAAATAAAGAGAATGACTAATAAGACAAAAAGGCTGCAGGAAGCGGATGCATTGCAAACAAAGAGGGAAAAATGATAACAGACAACAAAGATATAATAGGCAGGAATATATAACAGAATTATTTCATGATGAAAGGGACAACAAGCCAGACATAAAATGTACATACAACTATAATATCCTGAAATCTGAAGCAGAAACAGCTTCAGGGCACAATGAAAAAAGAAAGGCAGCAGGACCTGACAGATAGAGATGATACAGGCACTAGAAGATTTTGGCACTAAAATTATCACAGACATATGCAATGACATATACCACACAGGATACATACCAAATGAACCAAAAACACCAACTTTCATTGTATTGCCTAAAAAAAGAATGGTGCAGTTGAATGCAGTGATTTCAGAACAATAAGCCTAATGAGCCAGGTAACAAAAATTTTACTAAAAGTTATACAGGGAAGGATTCAGAATAAAATCAATACTAAATTAGATGAGCAACAATTTGGATTCAGGAAAAACAGTGGCACAAAAGAAGTCATATTTAGCATGAGAACATTGAAAAGTACATAGAGAAGTAAACAAACCAATATATGCCTGCTTCATAGACTACACCAAAGCTTTCGATAGAATACACCATAATCAATTATAGACTGCCTATAGGATGAAAATCTAGACAACACAAACATACTAATTAATAGCTAATATGTAATTTGTACTGGGAATAAATTTGTACAGCAATAATAAAATATAACAAGGATAATTCTACACCCATGGATATAAAAAGAGGAGTAAGACAAGGATGCATCCTATCACCAAGCTTGTTCAATCTATCATCTTCATCATGTACCGTACCGGTTGGTGTTGGCGATCATGTCCTTCCACAATCTTCTATCCACAGTGCATCGTATAAGTTCTGTTGTTGACTGTTTTCCATGCCTTGACACCAAGCTATCCAGTATTTTCTCTCTTTATCGTCCGCGATCTATCTTTCCTTTTATTTTGCCAGTTGTAACCAAGTATTCCAACTTTCCTCTTCTCATGATGTGCCCAAAAAATGTTGGTTGCTTCTTTCTGATGTTTTTTAAGAGCTCCATTTTTGGTTATATGTTGGCCATATGGTGAGAAGAGACAACAAAAGAATCTCAAAGCAGGTCCTCCAATGGGAACCAGAGGGTAAAAGAAAAAGAGGCCAACATAGAGAAACACTAAAAAGAATATTAAAATGAGAGACAACAGCAGGCATCAGCTCCCTCGCCGAAATTAAAGAACTCGCCCTTAACAGAGCCTTGTGGTGAGACACAATGCAGGTCATGTGCAAGGTCTGACAGTTGAAAAATTGTCAGACACAAGTCTATAATTTCTGCTTCATGTGCCGTCTTCGGCTCAAAGAGACAACAGATAGCAGTGATACAGCTTAAGTAATTTGAGCCATTACTAATAAATAGGCTTAAATGTTTTAGGGGATCACACCTACTACAACACAAGGACATCTATTGACCATGCAATGTTTATAAGAACTAGATAAGCCGTTCAGCAATCAGCTCCCTGATTGGCAGATAACAGTGGTTCAACCCATAAGATTGTTTCTTTTCGCTCTTAATTGTAACGTCTAGGGAGGAAGGAGGCCAGTTATATTAAAACCTTATTAAATCACTGCATTGCATCTTTATATAATATATATATATAAATAAAACATATAAAGTGTTGACAAGTTCTAGGAAGGGTCTCTCTGAAATGAAGGTTGTGGCAAAATGTGAACAGCATCTTCTAGTCCTTCTATACCAAGGATTGGTGGCTTCATTTATGCACTGGCAATTCAAACTTTCAGCCAGACACAGAGTAAAAGACTGGAATATATACAAAATGAGACCATGCGCATTATATTGGATGCACAAAAGTCACACCTTGTATCTCCATGATTTTTCTACCATTGCAGAGAGAATAATGATGTCCTGAGCATGTGCCTATATCTGAGTCAGTGCTGATGTACAACATTGTTACACAGTGAGATCAGCAGAAGAAGGGGCAGCAGGATAAAAAATAATCCCGTTGGTATAGGCTGATGACGATGTTCAACAGATTTGTCCATTTGGTGACATTGAACCAAGGAAAGAGTGGATACAGGTGCCAGCAGAGTGCTCTACCTCCTTTTGGGTTTACAGAACTTTGAATGCAGGCAACAAAACCTTGTGGTTGTGGAGGTGCAGGCCTTGATCTATGAAAATTTATCTAAAGGTAAGGCAGTCATTTACTGATGGATCCATTATTCAGTTGGAGCTCATGGGCTTTCTTGGTAACTACAAATATGGAGATCATGGCGGTAACTAAAGCAATGACCTGGCTAGAAACACAATCTTTCCACTCAAGTGTGCCTTCTGATTGACTCAATGGGTATGCTCAGAAAAATTGAAGGAGGCTGGGCACAATGGCAGTGGTTAACCTCACTAAAGAACCCAGAACTGGTTGGGACCTATTTCATTTTTGTCCTAGAATACTCCGACAAGAAAATAGAACAGAAAATTGAAGCCTTTTAAATGTGGATTTATAGAATTGGATGGAAAGAAAAGAAAACAAACAAATTTTTAAAACAACTAAATATGAAAAGACAACTACTAAACACAATTAGAACAAGATAAATGACATTTTTGGAGCATGTTAAAAGACACAACAGCCTAATAAAAGTAATATTTATTTATATTTTACAATTTTTGTAATTTATTTATTTATATAAAAGTAATATTAATATCCGGCATGAGAGGAAATGAACAATCTTTCTGAAAGCCTGACTGGAACAGCTGCCATGGATGGTGAATGTGCAATGGACCTAAATGACATTCTGAATGCCCTTAAGGTGACAGCATGCGTGCTGATGATTCAATCAATGATCAAGAATTATGAACATATAAGACCAGGAAGAGATCAAAAGAAGATTAGCAATAACAACAGAAAAATTATATGCCATGAAGAACTTGTGGTACAACCCCAGTAAAGCAGTCAAGTTAAACTTACTGAGGGCACACATCTTCCCGATAGCAACAGATAGTTGTGAATCATGGACGATCTCACAAACAGCAAAGAAGAAAATTGATTCATTTGAAACAAAATGCTACAGATAAAGCATCCTTAAGATACATTGGATAATGAAAAAGAGCAATGTAAGTAAAAAAAAAAAAAAAGTAAACTGCTCCCATCACGCCGAGTGGGGTATAGGGAATATGGTGTTAGTGACCATATATTTTACAGACCTTCGGCACATGATTTTTGGGGTAATGTAGTTGGTATTACGCCCGTGCCGCTTTATTTTCCCAGAAAAAAATCCAGTACCCATTAAAGCTGGGTGAACCCGGAAGCTGTCGGTTGGAATCGAACCCTACTTCTTGTCCTTTAATGTAAACACACTAAAAGATTTAAACATTAAAAATAACTGGCTTACAAACACTCATTCTAGGAAGGAAATTAAAATACTATGACCACATCAAAAGACACAGCGGGCTGGAATGAACAATAATGGAAGGCTTATACCTGAGCTTGGCATCTATGGCAGACCAAGAAGGTGGTTTCATAACAACGAGACCATGAACATAACAGCAGAAGTGGGTGATCTGGCTAGTCTGAGATTGTTTCAGACGGGCAGTGGTGAATGCAATGTTCTACAAAGGACATGTAACCTTATAATGACGATTGCCATCCTTTGCCTTGCTCTTTGTCCAGTTCCTTCTATCTGAGTTTTCTGTATCCAGCGACAGTCAAATGTGATGCCTAGAATTTTAAGTTTCCTTCCAGTTGTAGATTTTTACTATTCAGTTTTAGTTTGTTTGAGAGGGAGAATAATGTGCGTGTTGTTTTTCCTTCATTTATTTTAACTAGCCAGTCAACTGCTTACTTTTCCAAAGAGACCAGTGATCACATTCGGGAAAGTTAATTCCTTACCTAATGTGAAATATGTAAGTCAATAGAGAGTGATCATTTTGTTCAGAAAAATGATACATAAACATAAAAAAGCAACAAACATGACAGCACAACAATACTTAGAAAGTCCATTGTCATAAGACAACACAGAAACAACACAAAGAGACTCAAGGTGCAAAACAAGCATTTTACAAAGGTACATTTATCCCAGTTTGTACTGCCAGTGCCAGTCCTGGATGTTAGACTACATAACAATAAGAAAAATAACCAGAACCAAAATTAAATGACAGACACAGCCTATGATATAAAATCAGAAGTAATGAACTAAGAGCTAAGAATCATCATCATTTAGTGCCGTCTCAACATCGAAGGTTGAATACCATGCATCATCATTCCACTCTGTCTCTTGCTTTGATAGTGCAGATTGTCATGGGGTGACTTGTCCATCTTTTGATGTTACTCCTCCATGTTAGTCTTGGTCTGCATCTTTTACTTTGTATTTTCACCTCCAAGATTACTTTTAGTAGGCTGTTGTGTCTTTTAACATGCTCCAAAAATTTCATTTGTCTTGTTCTAATTGTGTTTAGTAGTTGTATTTTCATTTTTAGTTGTTTTAAAACTTTGTTTGTTTTCTTTGCTTTCCATCCAATTCTATAAATCCACATTTAAAAGGCTTCAATTTTCTGTTCTGGTTTCATGTCTAATGTCCATGTTTCTGCACCATACAGGAATATTTAGAAGATGTTTTGTTATTCCTAGTTTTAGCCCTGGTGTTATTTGTTTTGATGTCAGTATATTTTTCATGGCATTAAAATTACTTTTTGCCATATCTATTCTTTTTTCTTTGTTTATTAAAACAGGTAAATGAATTTAAATATTGGGGAACTTTGTTAACATCCGATGGAAGATGTACAACAGAGGTGAGATACAGAATGGCTCAGGCAATAGCAGCTTTCCAAAAAATGAGGACGATACTATGCAATCCATTTTTGACAATATAAACAAGAAAAAGAGTTCTTAAATGTTATGTAGAGCCAGTCTTAACATATGGATGTGAATCACGGACAATAGGACAACAGACAAGAAAATCACTGGAGTCTGTAGAAATGTGGTTTTATAGAAGTGTTGAGAATACCATGGACAGCTAAGAAGAGTAATGAAAATGTTGTGAAAGAGGCCAAAGCAAAAAAGAGAGCTAATTTCCAATATTAGGAAGAAACAATCACCATTTTTTGACCATGCAATGAGAAGAGAACAGCTGGAATATATTGTAACAACTGAAAAAATTGAGGGACGAAGAGATAGAGGAAAGCAAAGAGAAAACATACCAGACGGCTTAAGAGAATGGCTTGGCAGAAGGTCAACAACAGAATTGATAAATAACTGTCATGATCGAAAGCTGTGGAGAGACATGATTACCTACGCCAGGCCCAGTACTTGATGATGATTCTTTTGTTTATTTTAGTTTTACATTTTC
The DNA here is from genome assembly GCA_032433765.1 of Megaustenia siamemsis. Classification (NCBI taxonomy): domain Eukaryota; kingdom Metazoa; phylum Mollusca; class Gastropoda; order Stylommatophora; family Ariophantidae; genus Megaustenia; species Megaustenia siamemsis. The sequence goes on from JAVIAB010000107.1 coordinate 37,411,206, forward strand.
CATCACTGGGTATAATATTTCCTAGGTAGTTATTGAGTTATTTGCGGGTCATCATCATTGCACTCTGAACGTGTCCATAGGTGCTCAGATCCCCTCCTCAGCAATTCCCTCAGTGTCCAGCGTCTGACGACTCCATTTCTATGTTGATTGATAAATCTTTTTACATGGCCACTAAGTTTCTCATTTCTGGCTATGCCCAACTTAACTCCCATTTCCATCATCCGAAGAAGTGACGTGGATCTGTGTTTGTCGAAGTCCTGTGCTCTTCCCACATCTCGGAGGGCATTGATGCTGTCCGCCCGATCCATTGGTTGCCTGTCCCCAACGACAGCGCAGCTAGCTAACCTGTCTGCTCTTTCATTTCCCCGTACTCCTGCATGTCATGGGGACAGGAGAGGAGAATGAATGAAACAGAGCATAAATAATAGTGTAGCTGAAACAGGCTATATTAGTAGACAGAAAGGGGATGATAAGCAAAACAAAGCATAAATAAGAGTTTAGCTGAAACAGGCTATAGAAGGGGGGAGATAAGTGGAGATAAAGAGAAGGGACCAAATAAGCATGATTTGGGGTGAACTGTTTTCAGGGAAGTGGGAAAATGAGAAACAGAAGGTGAGTTTAAGTCAGTTGCATCTGTGCTGTGGTCCTATGCGGGCGGCTGAAGAAATTCAGTCGAGACAGTGGACTTAGAATGAGTTGACTAGATGGAAGTTAGGTTATTCTTAGGGCAGTAGCCAATAGTTAGTTGTAAGAATTTGAGGATTTTTGTGTTTGTAAATTAGTAAGTGTTCTGTGTTAGATGTTAGAATAAGATATATGTTGAGAGCAGTGGATAAGGTTAGATTGCTTGGTCTGCAACACAACTGATTATGAATCAGAGCAGTCAACACAGTAATCTTGTTGGACAATTGTAATTAGCTCCTACCATGAAGAATTAGATGGGTAGAGAGAGCATATGTTGAGTGCAGCGGATGAAGCTAGGGTTGCTTTATCTGAAATAACCTGATTATGAATCAGGGCAGTCAACACAATGAATCTGGTGGAGATGTGGAATTTCTCCAACAGTAGACGACTTTGAGGAAGTCGTGGCAGAAAACCTGAGAAGCTGTGTTTAGCTTCTACCGTGTAAAAGTGACTGTTTTAGTGATCATGTTTGATTGCACATACGTGGGAATCCATATAGAGATTCCAGAGAGACTTGTTACGCTATGAATTAGCTTGTAACAATTGACTTTAGTGATCATGAATGATCGCATACACCATAAGGAACGTCGAGAAAGACTTCCATAGAGACTTGTCAAGATATGAATAGCGTTGCTGTGACTATTTGATTTATTTAAGTGATCATGAGTGATCGCATACACCATAAGGAACGTCGAGAAAGACTTCCATAGAGACTTGTCAAGATATGAATAGCGTTGTAATGACTATTTGATTTATTTAAGTGATCATGAGTGATCGCATACACCATAAGGAACGTCGAGAAAGACTTTCATAGAGACTTGTCAAGTTATGAATAGCGTTGCTATGAAATTGATTTTCGGTGGTCAGGTTGATCACTCCCATAGTCAGGAACCTCAAGGAAGAGTTCTACGAAAACCATGAGGTTCGCAAATATTCTTGATGTTAACGTATGTTTTGTCAAATTGTAAATGTTCTGTATGCTCTGGGCATGCGCTTGTAATTAAAGATGTTTTTGTGTTCAATTGAACTGTTGTTAAGTCATTCAAGCAGTTTAATTATGCAATGATCCAGCGAGTGAACGAGCGGGGATAAGTCCTGGAGAAGTAACACTACACAATGTGAAGTACAAAATTACAGATCATGACGGCTTGAAGAGAACGGCGGTAACAGGGCGAGCACACAACAAGTCCAAAGGAGTAACGACACATCGAAGGGGAAGTGGTCAAGAGAGGGGTTGTTACTCCATCCAGCAGCGAGAAATCTTCAGAGAAGATCCAGCCATTGACAGTATCACGAGTCATGCTCATCGTGCAGATGCACCTGTGGTTACTTCGGACTCGTGATACGAGGAATCCGTGATGATGTCACGGAATGTTATTATTGACTATCGTCATTTAAGGAGAGCATAAACAGACAAAGGTGACCTTACATATTTTGGATTTCTGCAACGACTCTACCCATTGCATGCGTACAGAGCCCGCTTCCACTTTTTTAATCATGCTCATCGAATCACTCAGTAAACATGCGTGGGTGTAATCTTGTGACTCTAACCATTTGAATGCCTTGGTCACTGCCATCGCTTCCATTGTCATGCTACTCGTGGTCATGACGTATGCACCACTGTCTTCCTTGACTATTCTGCCTGCCGAGCGTGCTGTAAATGCCCATGCACTTCTTTGGTGTTGTATTACAGATCCGTCTGTATAGATGACTGCATCTTTCTCATCGGTGTTATCACAGATAAGACAGTTGACATCAGCATTAACCCCGACTGGGTTCTGTTCCCTACTTTTCCTGTCGAGTGTGACAATACACAAGAAAGTTCCCTTGAATGACGTAGGCACCGGTATCCACTCCTCACCAACACTGATATTGGTAAGCCCAAAGACCTGTTTGACGACATCTTCTGTTCGGACCACCCATGATTTGCCTCTTTTTAGCCTGGCACTCCTAGGTAGTTGTAACTCTGAACTGTCTCCAGATGTATTCCTTCAACTTTGATATTTTTTTTGTAGGTATTGAGAATTTTCTTAATATTCTTAAGAGGTAAGAATAATGTCCACTATTAAAAAAACATAAAGTGACAGCAAATAAATTGATTTGCCCACCTAATTAGACAGAAGAACCAAATGCAACACAAATCAACAAACATCATGAGAATACCAGGTCAAAAAGTTCATCAAGAAAAAGAATTGTTAGAAAAAATAAGAGACACTAAGAAATACACACACATGGAAAAGTTAAGAAAAGAGAACTGAGGATGGAAAGTAGTGTTTTAATAGAATAGTCATAGTCAGGGCCGTCTTAACCCTTAGGCCCGTTGGGCATTTGCCCGGGGGCCAACGATCATAGGGGCCCCATGCGAATATGTTGTAGGGGTAAAACATGCAAATAAAATCTCTGTTTTTCATGTTTAATGTTGATTATTGTTGCAGCAGTATAGCATGTTTTAACAACAATTTTGTTGAAATTAGTATAATGACAACAAAATAAATAATACATCATTTTTAATATTATCAACCATTTATTTTTTTATTCGGGGGGGGGGGGGGGGGGGGCGGCACTCTTTCTTTGCCCAGGGGCCCAAAATGGTGTAAAGACGGCCCTGGTCATAGTCTATATACTCCTTTAGAATATAATATAATACCTTTACAAATGCTTGATGCAACTCTTGATAATACTAGACTTCTTCTGTGTGATATTCATAATTAAATGATAACATTTGTGCAACTCCTGTGTTGCTTCCTAAATCCCATTGTGTTTCACATAATAGAGTTTCAATTATTGACTTTAAAAGGCAGTTTTTATTCTATTGTTTAAGAACAATAGTCTTCTATATTGTGTATATCTCCACAGGCTGTAGCACATTCTTATTATATAAAACTTTACAACATTAATATTGAAACAAATATTTTGAATGGTGCATGTCGCATAAAGGTTAAAATTAGGAACAGTATGTCATATCTTTGTTTCCATGTTTATTATTCATTTCATATATACCACAAAGGCATAAACTACACCATTCGTACTGTTACTAACAAATTAGTCAAAGATCACATAAACAATTAAAACTCATAACTGTATATGCTATATACACTAGGATTTTGGTTTAACTTCAGTTGTACTATTCACAAACTTTTGTGACTCTGCAGCTTTCTTTGGATTGTATGTATATGTCTTCATAAGGGGACCATTGGCAGCTTTGCGAAAGGTAATTTCATCTAATCTTTGTCTTTCCAAGACTTGCTGGGATGCTTTCATGTTACTGTAGGCTGAAGACACAAAGTAAAAGTACAAAAGTATACAAAAACTAATTCTGAATTTTCATTTAAAAAACACATTTGGTAAAACAGATGCCATGATACTGAATATATAACCAATAGAATTGGAAAAAAAAAAAGGGGGGGGGGGGATGTCAAGAGGCAGGGTTTGGATACTTGTACTGTGCGTGGCTTGCTATGGTGTAATACAGAAGTGAATTATGTTTCTTAAAACTTCTAAAGTTAATTTATAACTAGGCTCAGAGCACCAAGATGGACGCTTGTTTGCATTTGAACAAAGCCCAACAGCCAAGATCTGAATTTGCAGAATTTCGTTCTTTCTCAACGGCGGCCATTATAGTTTAGCTTTTACTGGCACAATGCCTGGAGTTTAGCTTTCTGTCTGTATGGTACGTTGTGCGCATAACAGTGGAGAATTACATCACCATATGTCATCCAACAAGCTTTGTGGTTGTGTGCACAAGGCCATGAGCCAGTGTCGTGATCATGTGCATTCTAGTCTTGTCGTTGTTGCTGTATATGGCCACTGCTGTTGCTGCTGAGATGACGCCAAACGATATAGGTCCGGAGAAATGCTTGCCAAGTCCAAGGCTGATGTTCTTGCACATAATAACCTACATTGACTCGGTAGTAATGTTGCTACCACTGTTGATCGCCAATACTGTCATGCTCTTCATGATCGTTCTATCCATCATACACAAGTTACGGAGGAAGAAGCTCAGTGACCTGCCAATGAGGGAAGTTTCTGAGCTGAAACCAATCAATGATCCTAGGTAGAGCTCAGTGAGAGCTACCGCCCAGGTTCGTGTGGATAGGATGCTCTTTGCCTTGTCTCTGTCTTACATTATCATGAACGCACCCAGCCACGTGGCCAGACTGTACTATCTGATGCGGACTCAAAACTCAGGGAACATGAAATTGACATTCTCTGAAGGTCTTATCTTCCAGCACGTCAGCCACGCAACCATGCCTGCAAGTTTTGGATTTTCGTGGTTGTCAGTAGAAACTTTACCAAGAACCTCAGATGAACTTTAGTGGACGTTATTAAGTGTATATGTTAGTCGTGGCTTATATCTTGGTGGTTGCCTGTGCTAACCATGGCTCATATCTTTGTGTGTGTATGTGATAGCCATGGTTCCTATCTTGGTGGGAGAGAGAGGGAGCGAGGGAGAGAGAGAGAGAGAGATAAGTTTGATAACAATGCACTTTTTTTTTTTTTAAATTGTCTCCTCTACCAGTTAGTAGGAATGTGAAAATTTTGATGTACTTCTGTTCCAAGGTATTTTGAGGTGGTGTTTTAATACCAAATTTGTTATCTACGATAATAAAATACCAACCACAAATTATACAGGAAAATCAAAACACTAACCCTATAATTCATAGCTTCCTGTCACTAGAAATAAGTGCACTTGTTAAACTGCTAGCTTAGAAAAAAAAGGAACTTTGCTACAAGAAAATCATACTAGAAAATCGGCCCAATAATAAATATTTATTTATTATTATTATTGTAGTAGTTATTGTAGTAGAACATCGGAAGGTCTGTCAGAATGGTTTCAGGTTACAACAGGAGTAAGACAAGGATGTGTCCTCTCACCACTCCTCTTCATCATATATATGGACAAAATAAATCAGGAAACAACCAACAACAAGGACAAATCAAATAATAACATAGAGGTAGAAAACTCCAACATCAATGAGCTACTCTTCGCAGATGACCAATGCCTAATATATGAGGATGAAAACCTGCTACAACAGCATTTAACATCTCTAGATAAAAGCTGCACAAACTACAGTATGAAAATTAACACAGCAAAAACAGAGGCTATAAGAATAAGCAAATTAAGACACCCATTAAACATCAAGATCAAAGACAAAGAAATAAAACAAGTAGAGAAATTCAAGTATTTAGGCGCAATGTTCACAGAAGATGGACAACTAGACAGAGAAATTGACATGAGAATACAAAAAGCAAATGCTGTCACATACCAGCTTTCACCATTGTTAAGACATCCAAACATTTCTATGCCAGCTAAACAACAAATGATAAATAGCATCTTCATACCAACTTTGTGCTATGAAAGTCAAACATGGACCCTTTCTAAATCACATTTAAGAAAGATCAATACATGTGAGATGCGATGCTTGAGAAAAGTAACAAACAACACAAGAAGAGATAGAATACCAAATGAAACCATAAGAAAAATGGTAGGAACAAAACCCTGCCAAGAATATATAGAACAACAACTTAAATGGTTTGGCCACCTGGTCAGAATGAATCCTCACCAATCACCATCAAGGGCGTTCTTCTCGAGAATGCATGGAAAAAGACCAAGAGGAAGACCCAGAAGAAGATGGATAGATGCAGTGACAGAGACATATAACAACAAAGGAAAATCACTAATTCAGACAATTCGAGCAGCACAAGAACGACAAATGATATAAACCACGACACCTTTTAGGTATCAGTGAAAGAGAAAAGAAGAAGAAGAAGAAGAAGATTGTAGTAGTTGGCCGTTGGTTGGCAGTTGTGGCTGGTCATATAGTTGGTTCTTCTGTCTAATTAGGTGAACAAATACTCTTTATTATCTACAGTTAAAACCATTGTCAATATGCATTATCAATGCAAGTATTATAACCTAAATCTGTGATGTCTATATTTTATAATAGTAAATCAGAATAAAAAAAGGAACCATTGTTAAGATTTCTAAAAAGGGCAATTTCAGAGATTATAACAAATGGAGAGGCGTGACTCTTTTGTCAGTTGCCTCAATGTTATTCTGCAAAATCATCATGAATTGAATAAAGGGTGCAATAAATACAATAAAGCGTGAAGAACAGAAAAAGGAAGAAGCTGCCTTGACCATATTTTTACTCATATTGTGCTATTTATAGACATATTGGAAGAACACACCGAAGAGCAAAAACCTTTTGTACTTAACTTCATTCACTTCAAAAAGCATTCAAATCATTCATAGAGATTGTTTGTGGAAAATTCTGAAGCAATATGGTGTACAATAAAAAAAACCATCAATATTATCAAAGACATGTATGATGACTACACATGTGGAGTCCGTACGAAGGAAGGACTGAGCGAATGTTTCCCAAAAGAAACAGGTTAAACAAAGATGTATTTTATCACCCTTGTTATTTGGAGTTCTTATGGACTTCATAATGAAGAAATGCTGCACCTGTAACAAAGGCATCAAATGGATACACACAGACCAGTTGGATGACCTCATCTTTGCTGATGACATAGTCCTCATCAGCAGTCAGATAAAAATGATGCAGAAAAACATATGAACTATCATCAATAGCCAACAAAATTGGGATTGAGATCAATAATGAAAAGCTTAATACCAATAGATGACAGAATATACACGGAAAACAAAACAGTGGAACAGATTAATCACTTTATCTATCTTGGAAGTCACATTGATCGGGAAGGGGATGCAAGTAAAGAAATTAGAATCAGAATAGCTAAAGCAGCAATGTCCTTCAAAAGCCTTGAGAAGATGTGGAAATCAAAACTCATCAGCACAAAAACAAAACTTAGACTATTCAATTCAAACATACTATCAACCCTTACATATGCATGCAAGAGCTGGAAAATAACAAGAGACATAGAAACAAAGTCGAATGCATTTAAAAATAAATGTCTAAGGAAAATACTTGATATAGCGTGGAACGAATTAAAAACAAACTAGGAAATTAGGGAATAGGAATGGCAAAAAGTAATTTTAATGTCATGAAGAACATACTAACATCAAAATGGAGGCGAAGGCGCGCCTACCAGCACCAGAGCTGGAAGTTGTCAGCGACCCACAGCTGATGGCTTGTGCCAGGATCGGTGAACCATAACCATTCAGACCCTGCTCCACCTCTCCGCAGTGCCTCCAGTAACAGACTAACCTGTCTAGTTTGGCCAAGCGTGCAGGGATCGAAGAGGGAAGACAACCCTGTACTCAAAAATGTCATGCTGAAGTCGGATGTGTTGGGCCGAAAGGCGCAATTATAACAGTTATACTCAACACAACGCAGACACATCCACTAAGTCCTTGTAAGGGCGGATGATGAAGAGGAATATTCTAGTCTACCATGATACTCTAGAATACTTTAGTCATCGGGCGAATGCAACCAACCAACCACCACATCAAAACAAATAACACCAGGACTAAAACTAAGAATAGCAAAATGTTAAGTCTTCTCAAAATTCCTATATGGTGCAGAAACATTGACATCAGACAAGAAAACAGAACAGAGAATTGAATCCTTTGAAATGTGGATATATAGAAGAATAGGTAGAACCGGATGGAAGGAAAAGAAAACAAACGAGGAAGTCTTAAAACAACTAAAAATGAAAAGAGAACCACTAAACACAATTCAAACAAGACAAATGCGATTTTTGGGCCATGTTAAAAGACACAACAGCCTACCAAAAGTAATCCTGGATGGGGTAAATACAAGGTAAAAAAGGCAGAGGCAGATCAAAAGATGGATAAATCAGCCTATGACAACTTGCACCATCAAAGCAAGAGACAGAGCAGAATGGTGCTCCATGGTAGCCAACCTTCATTGCGAAGATGATGGTGATGAGGAAATTTGTGTAATCGCCAATCAACCATTAGTATCATCAGTAATCAAGAAAAGATATTGGACATATGATGAGAAGAGATAATAACGGAATAGCAAAGCAAACCTTCAAGTGGGAAACAACAAGCAGGAGGCAAAGAGGTTGACCCAGATAGACATTGGGAATAAAATTGATCACAAAGGCAAAAGCAGCAGGAATCGGCTCCCACAATGAGATCAAGTTGCTTACACAGAACTGAGACAAATGGTGAGATTTGATAAAAGATCTTTGCAAGGATTGAGATTGCTAGAATGAAAATTTCGAGAGCTTCTATGCCCTATGGGCCGGCTACTGCTCGAAAGGTCAATAGATAGAAATCAGAATAAAGTAGTAACTATAAATTCCCTTACAAAATTGGTAGTTATATTTATCTTTATTTAAAAGGTATCGTGATAAAGGACAGGTTTCAAATTCTAGTTTGGGATTCTGATTCGATTTTGTTGTTTGTGAATTATTCCGGATGATAAAAATGTTTGCCTGTATAATTTAGGCTAGTCTCTCTACTAAAATTTTCTCCCAATAATACATATTTGTTTATTTGTTATTATTATCTTTAACCCATGAGTAAGTCCAATTAATCAAGAGGTTGGTGTGGGTCAAGAACTTTTTTCTATCATTGCATCTAAACAGAGTAAATAGCTAGTAAAAAGCTGAGTAGCTGGTAGTATTCTTATATTTTTAAAACTTGTGGCTTCTCAAATTTTCCTATAGCAAGCTTGTCACCATTCATGTTGGAAGCAATCAAAATAGACATTCTGTCATTTTGAATTTTGTAACCATTGAATGCTTCTCCTTTTTCAGCACATGTGGTTTACACTTGTAAAAGAGAAATGTCTTATCAGCATTGTATATACTCTTCGGTTTAACTTGCTTGAGAATTCTATAGTTCACTTCCACCTACCATTTATTTATTTTGAAACAGACTCAACCTAATAACAGATAACTTTCACTGCAATTCCACATCACACTTTGAATCAGTTCAGCCAGCACATACCAGTTGAAGTTGATATGACTTAGACTCTTAACCGGCTCTTTTCTATTTTCAATAAGGATGGGTCCTGAAATCTTGGTATTCTTGCTTCTAACTTGATGAAATCATGTTCTGTTCTCTTCATAGAATCAGTTTCACTACAGTCAAGAATTCCTCATATTCACTCCACTCATATATATCACAGCTCCTACCAAAGTGTGTTGGCGAATTTTGTTGACAAGGTTAACTACCATGCAGCCCTAATTAGGCGGACGAATCCAAATGACTTCCATTGAATAGAGAGTGCACAGTCACTTCCTCACTCCAGTTTCCTCGCAAACAAATTTTAAACAAACAAAGCAACTGAAACAGTTTATGAGACTACGTTAGTGCCTGCAAAAATAAGGCGGCATGCAGCCATTTTGCACTGTTAGCAAGATCAAACCCCAGTACAAGCCAAGTTGGCTGCATGAACGACAATTTTAAACAAAACCGAAAAGGGACTACCAAAGGTCACTTTTAACGCCAATTTACTCAAATTTACAAAATCACGTCAAAGCACTGAAAAAATGTTTTCGTGATGGTGCTCTCTAAAAGTGCTTGTGACCATAGTCTCCTTTTCCATGGAAGTTTCAGAACCATGTATGCAAAGCATGTCAACGTCTTCATAATCGGCTTCCTAAATTCTTTCTATTCCACCCAAAATCACCGCTTGTAAACGCAGACATAATGTTGTTTCTGTCCTTCACGTTTATATGTAGTATGCTTGAGGAAATATGTTCCCTGCATTTTTTGTCCACTTTCTCTAACACTACTTTCACTTCAAATGATACGCACTTGCATTTTTTGCAAGTACTGGAAACCATCATAATAACAAATGACTTGTGAATAGATTTGAACAAGTATGTAGATGTGAGCGAATAATCAGCCTTTTTGATTAAAGCCCATTGTTCGCTGGCCTATCCAATAAAATAGACAGTCATCATTTCTCCAACTAAAGCCACAACTTGTACAGTACTGTGTGCTTTGTTTCCTAAAACCATATCTCTCTTATATACTGTTGTGTGCAGGTAGAACTTATTAATCATGCAAAGCAAGTGTGGCCAGTTTACATTTTATACACGAACAAGAAAAGTATACACTGTTAATATTTTTTTTTTTTTTGCTCAATGTCACATGCCATTAAACCTGTTGGAGTACTGGCCATTGAAGCCAATCTCTAAAAATATCACAAGGAGTTATCAATTAATGTTGCTGTCTATGAATGTATATGGCTATCTACGACTGTTTGTCCAAGTCTGTAAAGTCTATTATATAATTGTAGGAGAGGTGTTCTGTCTGTATAGATCCTGCATTACATCACAACAGACAGATGACTATCTGATAAGATGGCACTCGATGATGATGATGATATATATTCAATTTTCATCAATTTTCCCAGTTGTTACAATATATTCCAGCTGTTCTCTGCTTATTACATGGCCAAAAAATGATGATTGTTTCTTCTTAATATTGGAAATTAGCTCTCTTTTTGCTTTGGCCTCTTTCAAAACGTTTTCATTACTCTTCTTAGCTGTCCATGGTATTCTCAACATTCTTCTGTAAAACCACATTTCCACAGACATCAGTGATTTGTCTGTTGTCCTATTGTCCATGATTCACATCCATATGTTTAATACAACCAATACAGTAATATTAAAATTGTGGGTAATGGGAAAATAAGTCAATTTTTTTCTGCAGGTTCTATAGGTAACAGCCATTGTAAAAACACTCTGCACATGTGTAAAATGTAGCCCCTGTTTCATAAATTTTAACTGGTGATAACACTTTTGACTGGACTACATATTCAAAAGGCTTTTACCACTACCTCCCTGAGAAAATAGGTCTTTAGATTTGTCCAGTAATGTTATTCTTGTAGGGTGTGTGAATTCGGATTTTGGCAGATGACAATCGAATCAGGGATTATGAAGTTCCCATCATGTTGAGAAGCATTCTTTCAGTGACTGGATATTCTAGCAGAGGTGGATAGGTGCAAAGGAATTTCATCTATTGGCCACACTGACCATTGACTTTTGGCGACTTCAAAGGCAATGAGGAAAGGTTGATTGATTGCTTTTTATCGATTGCCCAACATGAACAAAGCTACAAAATTATGTGAATCGGCTATATGAAGGTGTATATAAGACTGATCACAAATTAGTATTCAGTCATGCAGTTTTCAGTTAGAACCTTTAAATGTATATGCAATGGCCAGTGATCCCTTGCAAGTCATTATGTTTGGCTCTCTGATAACAAAAGGTTGGACCACACTGACATAAATGATAAAATAGCAGCTCAAAATTATTTTAGGAAGATGAGACCATTTTTCAAAAATTATTTTTAAATGTTAGCTCTTTACAGTCCCTAATCTGGATAGCGTTTCAGTCTAAGGAAGGGAGATGATGTCTGCTGCCAATACCTCTCTCATTAGCGTTTCTTGAGATTACTTTTTCTTTTCCCTATTGTTTTTCATATTAAAACTTGCTTTATGTCGCTATTTCTTCTCATCACACGGCAAACATATGCCCACAATCTTTATTTTTGGCATTTGGTCTAACAAATATCAGCTCCCCTCCTCTCAAATCTAGATGTTAATGTTAAAGTTATATATATTGAAAACATCATTACTTACATTCTCTAAAGCCTTCCAGAAAGCCTTTCTTTTCCACAGGTAAAGTTAAGTGCTGCACTTTTTCTGGTATTTTAAAAAATTGTCGCACATGTGGGATCTTCAAGAACAGAACTTGCACCAGCGAGAATGAGTTGGAAGTAAACCAGTAAACCAACATTGCCTTGTAAAAAGAGCAGAAATTCTTGCATAAAACATTATTGAAAAAAAAAAAAAGAAACAATAATAAAACGCAACTGTAACAGACAAATTAGCTATGTGAGTTATGGGTGTTATCAATATAACATGAATGTCAGTAAATAGGCTGTAGACATTCATTCATATCAGTAGTAAATATGAATTTCTTGATCTTCTGATAAGTTCACTGCATTTGCTCAAGTCTAGCGGTCTGCGCATGAGAGTAACAGGTAAATTTCCCAGCTCTAAATAATCTGATATAACCATAGGGTAAAAGAAAAAGAAGCCAATCTAGTGAAACACTAAAAAGAACACTGAGGCGGAGGCAACAACAGCAGTCATCAGCTCCCTCACCAAGACTGAACAACTCACCTTGAACAGAGTCGAGTGGCAAGATACAATGTGGGTCCAGTGCATGGTCTGATGTTTGATTAACAAAGATTGTTGTCAGAGTCTAGATTTCTGCCCTAAGTGCCATCTTTGGATGGGTGGGTGGGTGGGTGGGTGGGTGGGTGGGTGGGTGGGTGGATGGATGGATGGATGGATGGATGGATGGATAGATAAGATAGATAGATAGATAGATAGATAGATAGATAGATAGATAGATAGATAGATAGATAGATAGATAGATAGATAGATAGATAGATAGATAGATAGATAGATAGATAGATAGATAGATAGATAGATAGATAGATAGATAGATAGATAGATAGATAGATAGATAGATAGATAGATAGATAGATAGATAGATAGATAGATAGATAGATAGATAGATAGATAGATAGATAGATAGATAGATAGATAGATAGATAGATAGAAATAATCTGATATAACAAGAGACAATAATAATGTATGCTGAAAATTTATTTAACTAATTTGTACAGCTGGCCTCATGCCCTAGATATAAATAACAACAATGCCTTGAAAACTGATGTATCACTTGTTAGACTGATGAGGCTACATTTGTAATGTGATGTGTTCTTTGAACATAAGTGTACAAAATGCAGTAATTTCATAGTTCCACAAGCTATGTCCATTATCTGCACTTGCTAAGTATTCCAAGATGCTACACATTGGCAAATTAAAATCACTAAAGCAAAAAACATGTAACTGCCATTTATACAAAGAATTAATAACCATCACTCATCCAGTGAGGTCACATATAGCACATTGGCAGAGCCAGATCTGATTACCAAACACATGAGCAATCAGATGACATCATGCAATATTGTAACTCAGTAGTTATCTGCTATAAAATGAGGCTTAATGTATTAAAACCTTTTCCAGTAGAGCAAGTATACAAATTTCCTCTGCTGATTATCTCCACCACAAAGTGGTAGAGAAGCCTACATATCCATCTCCCTCAGAACTGTTCTGGTGGTAGCAATGCTATAAAGAACTCAAACAAGACAGGTCAATAGGACGGGAACAGGAAAAGTGAAACACAAAAATGTTGAAATTGGATTCATTCACTGGGTGCCATGTCCACATTGAAGGTTGGCTACCAAGGAGCATCATTTTACACTGTCTCTTGCCTTGATGGTCCATGTTATCATAGGTTCACCAATCCACCATTTGAGGTTATCAGTCCACTTTAGTCTTGGTCTGCTTCTACCTTGTGCCTGTGCCTTCCCTTCTAAGATGACTTTTATGTATGCCTCTTCATATATACAAAAAATTTTAGTTGTCTTTTTAAAATTTTATTAAGTCTCTCTCTCTGCGTTCTCTCTCTGCGTTCAGGACTCAATCAGAGTAAGGATTCCAGACTCTCATATGAAGTCAGCTGTCAGGCTAAGTGTGTTGATCGCCCCCACAGACAGAACATCACAATTAGAGTCTGTCAGATCCACTCTGACTGAACACCCGTTAATACGTTGCACTGTGTTCTGCGCCAGTGGCCCAGTGCATCCGATTTCAGCCAGCATTTTATTCGGGTTTGCTTTCCCTAGCCTTTGATTGTCTCCAATCTTCCTGCAAGGCAGCAGATTGTCTTTTCTGTAGGGGGATTCTGCCCTTAGATGGTAGGCCCTTCCAGGTTTACGAGCACCATCTGCCCGAGTCACTAGAGGTAACTAACACAGACATGCACACACAAAGATGTGAGATATTTTATTAAGTAAAACAGATGTTAGAATAATTAAGAGTGATTGTGATTATAATAACAACATCTGATGGAAGATTCACGACAGAAATAAAAAGCAGAATAGCTGAGGCCAAAATAGAATTTCAGAAATTAAAAAACGTCTTATGCAACAAATCTATGTTAATAGAAGTGAGAAAGAGAGTTCATCTGTGCTATATAGAGCCAATTCTGACCCATGGAAGTGAATCATGGACCGTAAACAAACAAATGAAAAAACAATTAGAGGCCACAGAGATGGGATTTCTCAGAATAACGTTGAAAATTCCCTGGACAGCTAAAAAGACCAACAAAGAAATTCTCAAAGAGGCCAACACAAAAAGGAGCTCATAAGAAACATCAGAAAATCAACATTTTTTGGGCACATGAGCAGAGGAAGGTTGGAATACTTGGTTACAATTGTGGCAAATTACAGGAAAGAGAGACTGCTGTTGTTATGTTTCTGAGTGTTTCTAATATTCCATCAATCCATCTTTTCTCATGGTCGCCTCTTGGGTCTGGTATTCTAGCAATGTTTATTGAAGGCCTGTTCTGTAGTGTTTTGATTCTTCTGCCTTATTACCCTAACCATTTTATCGATTTGTTTCTTTATATACTCTATGGTGGGAATTATTCCTAGCTTTTTTCTCAGTTCTTCATTTCTAATCTTATCTCTCAGGCTGTTTCCTGTCATTCATCTAACACATTTTTATTCTTGGTATTGGTTATTTTTCTAATTGTTCTTGCATCCAGGATCCAGACCTGGCACTGGTAGCATAATGTTTGAATGAAGATTGTATTGTAGAGTGTCCGTTTGGCCTCTAGAGTTATCTCCTTGTTGGACAATAATGGAGATTGCTGTTCAATGAATTGACAAGTTTTGTTGCTTCATAAGTCTATCTGGTGCTTTTGAAACTTGTTTGTCACTAGATTTCCTAAATATTTCAATTCCTCCACTTGTTTTAGTTGTCTGCAATCTATCGTTTTGTTGATATTCTGTTTTTCTTCTGCGATATTCATGTAGTATTGAGTGCCTGTGCTGTTAAGTATATTTAAACATTCATGTATGTCTATTTTTGTTAGTAGTGCCTGATCGCCTGCAAATAGATGCTTATTAATCTCATCTGTCTCCGATGGGTTGGCTAACCTACATATGTTGTCCATCAAGTAATAAACAATGGAGGAGATAGTATGTACCTCTGTCTTATTCCTGATCTAACTTAAAAGTGATTTGAGTAGTCTGCTACCATTCTGACTCTGCAGCTGCTGTTGATGTAGAAACTTTTAATTAGGTTGGTTAGATGATGACTTACTCCATATGTTGGTAGCATCCCTTATAGTTGTTCTCTGTTTACTTGTTTGAATGCTTTTTCCTGGTTATTTGTTTTGATTTGATGATGATGATACTTTTCATGTTGTTAAAATTGCTTTTTCCCATTCCTATACTTTTGTTCATTTCTGTCTTAAATTTTTCATAATTTGTTACATGTCAAAGAGAGCTAGGTTCTTCATCTACTTTGAAATCCACTTGTATATTTTGTAGTGTGTTTTCTCTGCTTACAACCATAGTTTAGCTATTTTTAAAAATTGCAATAGTGCAATCTAATTCTTATCATGAAGACATCATAGTGAGAAGGTGAGCCAAAACAAATCATTGAAGTTATTCTGGCGATTTCACTGGATAAGAAAGGCGCAGTGAAGAATATTTGTGTTCATGACATCCAGAGCTTAAATCCAACTTGGCAGAGAATGTATGAAAAAAAGGATGCAGTCCTATTCTACCACTATCTTGAACACACTGATCAAAAGGATATGTGATGTTGTTACAGAACTATCTCTGCCTGGTGAATAATTAAGTTACAGTAGATGAGATCAAAACCATGTTAAAGCGAGCAAATAACAGTGCATCAGGCTCAGTAGGCATTCAGTATGAGGACATTGGCAAATTGTCTTATGAGAATTTGGAATAGTGTGCTTGAATGATGAATTGTGATGTTCTGTCTGTGCGGGCGATCAACACACTTAACCTGTCAGCTGACTTCATGTGAGAGTCTGGAATCCTACTCTGATTGAGTCCTGATCGCAGAGAGAAAGAGAGAGAGAGAGAGATAGAGAGAGAGAGAGAGAGAGAATGATAAGAGGGCAACCAGAATGGCCACTCGAACAGGGAACTCTGATAGTGTCATAGACCTGGCACTGGTATCTTCCACCTTCGCACCAGTTTGCAGGTGGAGTGTACTGGGATTCCACAGAGGTGATCACTATCCATGTGTCACCCTGATTGAGAAAGACAGAAATAGAATCCAGAAAAAAATTCCACTATGAGAACACAGACCAGGACGTCATTAGCAAAATCAGACATAGGAAACAGAGCGCCCTTCATAGGAGGCAGGAGAGATAGACGCAGCCACCCTGGTGGAACGTAAAGTCAAGGAAGCTTGGCAGAACAAGATGCAAACGGCTTAGATATGGAAGAAAGCCAGAAAGAATGGAAGAACACAACCTGAGCTCTTGAAGCGTCTGAAAGAAGAGGTCGACCAAAAAATTATGCACTTTAAACTATGTGCTAAGCAGGCTAAGGATGCAAAGTGTGATGATTTCTGCAAAAAAAGTGTGCTCAGAAAAATCCTAAGCCCCATTCTGACACCTTCATCAGAGCATGAATGGCACAACATGACACAGAGGCATACCAGACTTCCAGAGCATGGGCCTCGATATGGCACAAATCTGATGAGAATAAAGGGAAGGCCCTGCTTGCCCGCTATATTGAGCAGACTGACCAAAAAAATGAGGTTGTAAGAATGAGGATATGGGGGTCACTCAAATCTTGTGAGGATGTAGTGCTGGAAGAAGATCTCACGATCATAACCGATACCTTTCGCACAAGACTTAAAAGGTCACACAACACTGCTCCTGGTCCAGATGGTATTCGGTACAATGATACAGGTGATTTAGCTGACGACGACTTGGAAAAACTGGCCAAAGAGTTTAATGCCAGCATTCAGAGTGGCCAGATAGGAGGAGTGGCTACACAGCTACTTACTACCGCTACCGAAGCCAAACAAGAACCATTCTCAGATCAGTGCCTACAGAATCATCACAATGCAGAACAGTGTGGGCAAGCTGCTGGAGAAAATAGTTGCTCGTGTCCTTACCTGTCACCTTGAACAGAAGCGTGCATTCCCACCCACACTTGGAGGTTATAGATATAAGAAAGAAGCATGGCTCAATGCGGCAAGTCTTCGCCTATGAAGTCTTCGAAGGCTTCCACAGATGAGAGGAGACATGTGATGCTGCTATAGATCTGGAGGATGCATACTTCAGAGTACCACTTGAATACCTCATGCATATGCTCCTCAAACTGGCAGTGCACCCCTTCCTCATTAGATGGATCACTGCAGCACTGTTTCAGAGGATGGTGATACTCAGATGTGGAAGTTGGTCATCCAAGCCAACATCCATTTGTCCAGGGCTGCCACAAGGCTCACCATTGTCACCAGTTATATTTTAACATGTACACAATAATGATCACGGAACAACAGCTGGATGGGAAGGGAAGAACTATGACTTTTGCTAAAGACATTCTGGTATATTGACAGGGAAGAGACAGACGGGAAATTGCCTCCCCACTGCAAAATGAACTCGATCGCATCTCTTCCTGGTGTGGAACATCAGATGCATTGGTTAATCCTAATAAAGCATCAGTTGCAAGGTTCTCCCTTAACAATCGTATCGTTAATATGGAAACACTGGTGGTACAAATGGGAGCTGATGAGGTGACCAGGGACTGGTTGATGATGTACCTTGGAGTTAAGTTTGACCGCAGCCTGTGTTTTCTGGACCATGTGATAACAAAATCTCGCAAAGGATTAGCCGCCTTGAAGATCATGGCCGCTGCCAACATCGAGCAGAGGCTACTTTCCCTTCTTATCCAGGGACTTGTCCTCGCATCAATCGAGTATGCCCTAGCGATTCTTACTGTCAGTACGACACAAATTGATCGGGTGGAGAAAATACAGAATGAAGCTATACACATTATCTTGGGGTATACGAGGGACACTCCCTGTGTAGCAATGAGTTATCTTCTTGACTTTCATGGATGACAAGATCAAGATGTGGAGGGCACAAGCATAACTGAAGATAAGTAGAGATAAAGAGCATCCATTGCACCACCAGCTCAACACAAGGATAGGCGTCAGGCTAAAAAGAGGCAAATCATAGGTGGGCCAAGCAGATGTCCTCAAACAGGTGTATTGTCACACTCGAGAGGGAAATGTAGGGAACAGAACTCAGTCGTGGTCAATGCGGAGGTCAACAGTCTCATCTGGAATAACACCGATAAGAAAGATGCAGTCATCTTGGCAGGCAGAATAGTCAAGGAAGACAGTGGTGTATACGTTATGACCACGCTTGATGACATAAGGATGGAGGTGATGGCAGTGACCAGGGCATTCATCTGGTTAGAGTCATAAGACTACACCCATGCCTGCATACTGAGCGATTCAATGAGCATGATAAAAAATTGGAGGCATGCTCTGTACGCATGCAATGGGTAGAGTCATGTAGAGTCCGGGTATAGGACTTCGGCAACCATAAGTCTACGTCACTCCTTCAGATGAAAGAAATGGGGACTGCTAGAAATGAGAAACTTAGTGGGCGTATAAGAAGACTTATCAACCAACACAGAACTGGAGGCGTTAGTTGCTGGACACTGTGGGACTTGCTGAGGAGGGGATCTGAGCACCTATGGACATGTTCAGAGTGTAATGATGATGACTAGCAAATAACTCAATAACCTACCAGTTTGAAAGCTTTGTCTGCATCTCCCCTGAGTTGATACAGTTCAAACAGAAAAACTTAGGTAAATATTGAGATTTTTGCCCATGATGGGTTCCATGGAGACATACATTTGCTGCTGCAACTGACCTAGAGGATGCATACAACAGAGTACCTCTAGATTTCCTGATGTTTCAACTTCTTAACTCAAGATCAGCCCTTTCCTCCTATTTGGATTTCTGCTGCTCTTTTCCTACAAAAGGTAGTATTTAAATGGGTACCTGAAAAACTGTGACTAGGAGTAGGGCATGACTGAGTCTGACCTGCACTGATGGCTTGATCATAAGGAATATGTGAGGTGGCTGGGTTTTTGTTGTGTATACTAATAAAAAGTTGGTAGAGAAGGCGCAGGAGACTACAAGATTACTACCTTTAGCACATGCTTGGAGATTAAGGCTGTAACGGAAGCTACCACATAAAGAAAACAACAACACATGTGGTCATCATGATTAACCCACAAAGCAAGCTTTGCAGCATTAACAAAAACACAGTAGGGAGTGGGTGCACCTACTCTAACAGCCTAACTTGGTTATATGCCCTGAGTATGCTGGAGTTTATGGCAGTGAGATTGCCAACAGGTTGGTATGCCATCATCTGTAACACAATGTAGCTGAATACAATCCACATGTCAAAGGAATGGTGTGACACGAAACCATGAAGGTTGAAAGCAGGAAAAGCAAACCTCAGCAAAAAAAACTGCTACACTCTCAATCAACGATGGACAAGAATAATCAGTATATAAACACTTTGAGGATTTTTTAACACTGGTGGCAGAGCATTAAACACTTCAAGGTATGGTGACAGCTTTACAAGGAAGGAACACAACACAATACTGATGTTTCGGCCTGTGGCCTTTTTCAGAATACAGGGACAACGACAACAAACGATGAAGTACAATTATCTATAACTACATGTTAGATGATCAGGTGAATGGAGAAGTGGACAGAAAAGAAGAAAGTAGGATGTTGAAATAAGAAAGGAGGCTACATGAGGGGAGGTAAGATGAGTGCCGAGATGTGTAAAATAGAAAGATTAGAAAATAAGGAAGAGCTAGAGATGTCAATAGTAAAAAGTGAATAATGTATCGCAAAACGTATATGAAAATCACTTAGCTCAAACAACTTGTCTGTCCGCCGTGAAGGAATCGAGTGAATGACTATGTATGACACTGCCTGGAGAGCATCACGTGACGGAAGAATGCGAGATCATGGGAAAACAATTAAGAGGGGGGAGGGTTGGGAGGGTGAGAAGAAGTGGCGGGTTAAGCCGAAATAGTGTGAAAACACCGGTCGAAATAAATAGAAACCAAAACAATAGCTCAGGTAAGGCATGTCTGCAAGCACACAAAGAGCGGAAGAAGGAGAAGATAATAGGCCTCATAAAACTACTAGGACCATACATGGGAGTAATCCCACCACAGGAATCGAAGAGAGGGTGAAACAAAAGACAAGGGGGCAAACTGGGAGATGAGCAAGAGAGATAGTCTATGGGTGGGCTAAAAATGGATGAATAGAGAGGTAGGGAAAGGGAGGAAATAATAACCAGAGGAAGAGAAATTGAGAGGAAGAATAAGAAGGGTAAGAATCAGGTATGTGAAAAGTGGATAGGAGGAGAGGCCGTGGATCAGGAGTGAATAGATAGAGAGGGAGTCAGAAAGAAGTCGAGTAATAGAGAGATGGTATGCAGGAAGTAGTTCCTAGAGAGGTAGAGAAGTTGGGAAATGGAGAGACTGAGGGGGATACAAAGAGAGGTGGAGTCAGAGTGGCTGATGAACAGACAAGTGGAGTCCTAGAAGAGGGCTAAGAGTAGATACCCGGGTGGGGGTGGGGGGTGGGGGGTTACTGGAATAATGTGGGTAGAGAAGTGGTGACACAAGAGAATAGAGAATACTAGGAGTGTATACATTAAGGGGAGTAGGAAGCATACACCAGTGGAGGAGAGATAATATAGTGATACGGAGGAGATAGACATATAGGTAGTCCGCAGAGAGGGGGGAGGGGGGTTTTAAGGATGAAGAAGGCGAGATGAGGGATTACTGAAAGTGGATAGGGGGAGAAGGGATAGATTGGAAGCAGACGAACAGAGAGGTGAAATAGGAAGAAGAGTACAGGGGTGGGCGAAGGGGTCAGAGGAAGAGGGGTCCTCAGAGGGACAAGGATACATTGATACCACGGAGGGAGGGGGTGAGGCAACCCCAACGAGCGATCAGACGGTTCTCAAGAGTGATACGACTGTGGTGATCAGAGGAGCGTGATACTAGGCTAGTGACCAAGACATCAGACATCAGCCTTCCCCTGATGGCCCCTCGAGTTAAAGTGGGGTGCCATCTCCTCGGGTGATATCATGTAAATGTTCACGTCACCTATCTCCAATACGTCAACCAGACTGATCGATGTAGGTCAACTTGCATCGCTTACAGATGATGGCATAAATGATGTTCCGCGATGTGCAAGTGAATCCCTCTCTGATCTCGAAAGGACCATTAGGAAAGAGTACAGTATCAGTCTGGAGAACATGGTCACAAGTTTTGCATACTCTGCGGTTGCAGCGGATAGTACCTCGATGGCTAAGAGGGCAGCAGGAAGATGGCCCCTGACAAGAAGGTCACGGAGGTTCTGGTCAGGTCTAAAGGCCACCAGTGGTGGGTCGGGGAAGAGTAGACGAGTAGTAGGGTCAGATCCAAGAATAGGGAGGTAGTGGTGAATAGTCCTAATCACAGCGTAGTGGTGAGGGTGATAGGTGAGGGCGAGCACTACTCTATCCAACGGGGGGCCGAGTAGAGGGGGTAAGAGCAGACTGACGTGAAGTGTGGAGAACTCGACGCAGGGCAGGGAGGAAAGCTGCTTCTGGATAGAGGCGTCGACGGAAGAAATCAAGCATGAGGTGGGCATTGTGAAGGAAATCTTCATTGTCTTGGCAAAGGCGACGAAGTCTGAGAATAGGGAAGAGAGTTCTTACAGGATGTAGGGTGAGAGGAGTCATAGTGGAGGAAACTGTGGGAGTCGGTGGTCTTGTAGAAGACCGAGGTGAGAAGATGAAAGATGCCCAAGGAGACTGAAATATCTAGGAAAGATATGGAGGAGGTGGAGATGTGGTAGGTGATGTGGATAGAGGCGTGGAAATGTCCGACATATCCGATGAAACAGGAGATCTCATCCTCTGGAAGGTCAGTCAGACCGATGCAATCATCGATGAACCTACGATACATAAGGGAAAGAGGGCCCTGGTAGGTTTGGATGATTTGGTGCTCAAGGTAGCCCATGAAGAGATAAGCGTAGCTAGGGCCTATTTTGGTGTCCATCGCCACACCACTAATCTGGGTGAAGAAATTGCCATTGAACTCAAAAGAGTTGAGGTCAGTGGCGATGGAAGGTTGGACCCTACGGTCCAGGAAAAACTGAAGAGCTCGAAGGCCGTCGGAGAGGGGAATAGAAGTATAAAGGGAGCAGACATCCATAACGAAGAGGCGGTTGTGGCGATCAGGAAGAAGGGTGATAGAGGCAAAGATGTTGAGGGTGTCGTTGGTGTCTTTGATATACGAAAGGAGGCCCATAACTATGGGTTGAAAGACACTGTCAATGAAGTCAGAAATGAGAACTGTGGGACATGAGATGGAGGAGACAATAGGTCATCCTGGAGAGTCAGGTTTATGTATTTTGGGCAGCATATAGAAAGAAGGTCTGCCCAAGCAGTGTTCAGGAAGGATTGTACGGGAGGAGCTAGAGGGAAGTAGCCCATCCTGAATGAACCGGAGGATCATACGACGCACCACGGCGTTGTTAGAGACAGTGGTATCATCAGGATGGGGAGGTAGAAAGTCGGGTCGGATAATTGTTTTATCCCCTTCCCAGATATAGAGGTCTTTCCTCCATACCACCACCGAGCCTCCCTTGTCGGCCGGCTTGATGATCATCTACTGTCCTCTTTCCTAATAGTCCTTTCGAGATCAGAGAGGGATTCACTTGCACATCGCGGAACATCATTTATGCCATCATCTATAAGTGATGCAAGTTGACCTACATCTGTCAGTCTGGTCGACGTATCAGGGATAGGTGCTGTGAACATTTACATGACATCACCCGAGGAGAGGGCACTCCTGTAGCAGCCCACTTTAACTCGAGGGGCCATAGGGGAAGGGTGATGTCTTGGTCACTGGCCTAGTATCATGCTCCTCTGATCACCACAGTCGTATCACTCTTGAGTACTGTCTGATCGCGCGTTGGGGTTGCCCCCCCCCCCGGCATCAATGTATCCCTGTCCCTCTGAGGACCCCTCTTCCTCTGACCCCTACTCCCACCCCTGTACTCTTCTTCCTATTTCACCTGTCTGTTCGTCTGCTCCCAAACTATCCCTTCTCCCCCTATCCACTTTCAGTAATTCCTCATCTTGCCTTCTTCACCCCCCCCCCCCCCCCCCCCCGCAGACAACCTATTTTTCCATCTCCTCCATATCACTATATTACCTCTCCTCCTCTGGTGTATACTTCCTACTCCCCTTAATGTATACACTCCTAGTATTCTCTATTCTCTTGTGTCACCACTTCTCTACACTCACTATTTCCAGTACCCCCCCTTACCTGGGTATCTATTCTTAGCCCTCTTCTAGGACTTCACTTGTCTGTTCATCAGCCACTCTGACGGAGGCGAAGGTGCGCCTCCCAGTACCAGAGCTGGAAGTTGTCAGCGATCCACAGCTGACGGCTTGCACCAGGATCGGTGAACCAGAACCATCCAGACCCTGCTCCACCTCTCCGTGGTGCCTCTAGTAACAGACTAACCTGTCTAGTCTGGCCAAGCAAGTAGGGATCGAAGAGGGAAGACAACCCGGTGCTCAAAAATGTCATGCTGAAGTCAGGTGTGTTGGGCCGAAGTGCTCAAATATCACAGTTATACTGTAAACCACAACACAACGCAGACACGCCTACTTAACGTTCTTTTAAGGGCAGATGATGACGAGGTACACTCCTTAAGTCATCGGGCGAATGCAAGCAAGCAAGCCACTCTGACTATACCTCTCTTTGTATCCCTCTCAGTCTCTCCATTTCCCAACTTCTCTACCTCTCTAGGAACTACTTCCTGCATACCATCTCTCTATTACTTGACTTCTTTCTGACTCCCTCTCTATCTATACACTCCTGATCCACCGCCTCTCCTCCTATCCACTTTTCACATACCTGATTCTTACCCTTCTTATTCTTCCTCTCAATTTCTCTTCCTCTGGTTATTATTTCCTCCCTCTCCCTACCTCTCTATTCATCCATTTTTAGCCCACCCATAGACTATCTCTCTTGCTCATCTCCCAGTTTGCCCCCTTGTCTTTTGTTTCACCCTCTCTTCGATTCCTCTGGCGGGATTACCCCCATGTATGGTCCTAGTAGTTTTATGAGGCCTATTATCTTCTCCTTCTTCCGCTCTTTGTCTGCTTGCAGACATGCCTTACCTGAGCTATTGTTTTGGTTTCTATTTATTTCGACCGGTGTTTTCACACTAATCTGGCTGATCCGCCATTTCTTCTCCCCCCTAATAAACCCACCTCCTCCCCTTTTAATTGTTTTCCCACGATCTCTTCCTTGCGTTCTTCCGTCATGTGATGCTCTCCAGGCAGTGTCATACATATAGTCATTCACTCGATTCCTTCATGGCGGACAGACAAGTTGTTTGAGCTAAGTGATTTTCATATACGTTTTACGATATGTTATTCACTTTTTACTATTGACATCTCTAGCTCTTCCTCATTTTTCTAATCTTTCTATTCTACACATCTCGGCACTCATCTTACCTCCCCTCATGTAGCCTCCTCTCTTATTTCAACATCCTACTTTCTTCTTTTCTGTCCACCTCTCCATTCACTTGATCATCTAACATGTAGTTATAGATCATTGTGCTTCATCGTTTGTTGTCGTTGTCCCTGTATTCTAAGAAGGCCACAGGCCAAAATGTCAGTATTGTGTTGTGTTCCTTCCTTGTAAAGCTGTCACCATACCTTGAAGTGTTTAACACTCCCTACCACTGGCTCCTTGCAACCAGCTTTACTGCAGCATTGCAATTATTTGCCTGTTCCCATGTCCCAAATACTGTAAATTCAATCTGAACTAAAGGAATTAAGCTATAAATAGACAAAATTTGGTCTGGGCACCCTGTTAAAATAACCTGCTCTGCTAGTGCAAAATTAATTTTGTTCTCAGAAAAGATGTTAAAAATAAACTCAAGGGATTGAAAACTCAGTTAACTGTAATTTCAGCTAATTAATCAGATTCAACCCCTTAGATTGTATTAATACATACCTTATATATGATACGTTTTTCCCATATTTAATACGCTTTTTATATGTTTTTCTTTTAATACGGCCTGTACTCTTAATTAATACGGGGAAAAAGACATTTATTTTTGTGAAATTCCCCATTTTGTTTCTTCTTAAAATAACACTACACATAAAATTTTCTGAAAACTGTATATCATCTAATTCTAGAATCGGCAAAAACCAAAATAAAAGAAGTTGCTGAGAACGACTCACATTTTAACGCATTTAACCGGAAATATCACATGACTATAGTGTTACTAAATATACACCAGGTAAAATGTCAAAAAAAACTTCATTCGCAATACAATTTGCTGGCTACTTAGAGCCTAAAGTAGTTTTCTCTTTCATTTTTTGGATGGAAATTGTGGTCTAATACAACCTAGAAGACTTGGTCTAAGATTGAACAGGTCGTATCTCACAGAAAAGTAGGTAAAACCCCCAAGACAAGGTGATGAATGTCACAGCTCTGATGAAAATAACAAGGTTTTCTTTCCCAGTTGGATTACTTATTTGTTGAAAGTAGACCAACATATTACTTTATTTTGAAATACTGTAAATTCAATATAATATTCAGTGACAATTTTTCCCTAAAAAATAGTTTAAACAAAAAAAATTACTCTGGTGCATGTTATTTATGCTGACAAATATGGCAATTAGGAGTTATGACAATTTGCATAATTTTTTGAAGAAGAGATCAAGGAAAACAGTGAGTACAGGTACCAGACAGTTGAAGAGAATGGTGAAGATGAAAACAAATGAGCTGCTAAACAACTATAGAAACAAAGTTATGGAAAGACATGATCATTTACACTAGCAAGGGTGGTGCTTGATGATGACAATCAATACTTACAGTTGGAAAATTTGAAATGAGTGGCAGCATTATCAGAGGCATAGCTCTCATGATCCACTTTAATACATGTGTTTGTGACTGAGCACTAATTCCGTCCACACCAACCTGTGAGGTACAGGATCATAGAAACAAATGAGATGAGCACAAGATGTAAGAAGAGCATTAAATATTAACAAAATCTACCCACATTTTTACTTAACCCTAGATTTATCATCAGCATGTCATACCAGTTGGTGTAGGTGATCATGTCCTTCCACAATCTTCTATCAACAGTGCATCGTATCAGTTCTGATGACTGTTTTCCATCCCATGGCACCAAGCTATCTAGTATTTTCTCTCTTTGCCGTCCGCGATCTCTCTTTCTCTGTATTATGCCAGTTTGCCAAGTATTCCAACTTTCCTCTTCTTATTATGTGCCCGAAAAATGTTAATTGTTTCTTTCTGATGTTTTTTATGAGCTCCCTTTTTGTGTTGGCCTAAGAATTTCCTGATTGGTCTTTTTAGCTGTCCAGGGAACTTTCAATATTCTATCCCCCCCCCCCCCCCCCCCCCCCCCTTACTACTTCTGGTGACCCCTGAGTGTTGGGTTTTTTGTACTACTAATGTAGGATTTAATTTTTTTTTTTTCATTTCAGGAGATATGATCCTATGAAAAAAATGTAATTTCAACAAATTGGTCATTAACAATTTTTTTCTAAGCTGTGACCAGGGAAATTTCCTCTATTGCTGACATGAAACAAACCTTTATGACTCAGGAAACACAGCGAATAACACTGAGGTAGCCGAACTTACAGCAACTATCTGAATAGACAAAGTAACATGTCCTGTCCAAGCAGTCAATATAGGGTCATAAATCAACCTTAGCCAGGAAATCCAAGTTCTATGTGGTCTACTTGGTCTTTTGTGTCAAAAGTTCAAAGAAAATATTATTTTTAGTATTCTTAATGTTACAATTAAGTATTAATTTTAAAATTAGGTATTAATTTGCACTATGAAATGTAACAACGTGTGTCACAGGTAGGTATCATAATCTAAATTTGTCATTTCTGTATCATCTAAATGGTGATATTTTTAATGACCAAGTATGTATGCCTTCCTGGATTGTAGTGAATATTTCTATTAAATGTATCATGGATGCTAATCATACAGTTCTCTCAATACACACTGCTGATTATGCATGTTTACTTCCTCAGCAATCAGCTGAATAAGCTATGTGTTTAGACATTTGGATGGGTCATGAACAAGATAGAATGTTTTTGGTTTTCACCGTTTTGCCATAACATGTTATGCGGGTTTGTTTCTGTGGGTCATACTTGTATTCTTAGGGTGTTGAGAGTCCTGCAGGATATGCTCTGGAGTTTGTCTAGAAGCTCGCAGTCACATATTGCAATGTTACTGAGTTCTTGTGCAAGTGTGCTCTGAGGCTGCAGTGACTTTTCCTGAGTGAATATTTCATTCTGCTAATGTCTGCTGAGTTTGTTTAACCCCTTCGCTTCCACTCTCTACTAGAAAATCATAGTTTATTTTGTAATGGATGTAACCAATAATTATTGTTATAACATTTCTTGCTTGTTTCCCTTCAATCGATTTTCTTCTTTGAGCTTTTCTTTTTAACCCTGGAAAATGTAGTAAATAATAATTTTGACAATTGACCTGCATTTTCATAACAATGGCTTCAGGTGGAAAGTGGTTCTCTACTCAAACTGTACCATACAAAATTGAACTACTAGGAATAACAATGTAATAAATAAAACTGTAATTCAAGTTAATAAATTACTAAATACTATTTTCTCTGCTATATTCTTCTATTGCTGTGACTTATTTTTTTAAGGCAAAAGTAACATATGAAAGGACAAAAACATGCAAAGAATTTCAAATGTTTCTTATGAGTAAAAAAAAATTTTTTTTTCAATTAAAAAAAAAAATTATATTTTTAATTTACACTTCTTTAAGTGTGTTAACTTTAACAAGTCTCGGGCACATGGTCTTTACGTTCCATGTGCCAAGTTTACAAGTTGGTGCTTTCTTCATCATTTAACTATGCCTAATCTGCCTGGACACAGTATATGGAGATAGCGCTTCACGCAGACGCATTATCCTCCTCTTGTATTTGTTTCAAGAATTTCCAAAGAAGGAACTAGGTCCATACGTTCAGAATTTAAAGAAGGTGCGGGGGATGCCAGAAAGATGATTTAGCAATGTCTACTGCCTTAGGGTCCCTCCCTCCAGAATTTTACTCTGGGTGTTCTCCCATAACCTTCGATTTCAACTAGAATCTAGTCCACAAAATAATGGAGGGTTTTGAGATTGAAGTTTCCCTTCTTCAGACGGGTTGCCAGCCAAGGTTTACAAGTCTCGACTACCTGGAGCAATATTTAAAGAAACACTTTTATCAGGCCCAGCTGCCCGGAAGTCCGAGAAAACAATTTATCGGTCAATATTAGGCCAGAAGTCAAACCCAATGCACAGTACCATAAAGTAGAGCTTGTATAAAAAATGGCATAACATCAATTGGGGCTGTACTATGGCAAAACATGGAAGAGAAAAGACTCATGAAACCTTGTAGATCAGTGGGCCTGACATGTTTATTCTGTGGCCGAATGTGTTTGTCATACATTGATAGAATCAATCTCGAGAGAGGCTGTTTGGCAAAAACAAATCCTCCCTAAAAAATGCACAATAGCTTCCATTAAACCATCTGACAAGACGAAAAGGGCCATATATTTATAAATCACCAAGCATACATAATGATTACAAATTCAAATTCCTCATCCATTCTGCTGAAAAATATAATTATAAATATAATTAAATATTATTAATTAAATTATATAAATTAAGCATATAGGTACATTAAGTCCAGAGATATGACTCTAAAGAATACATATTATTGTCCTCATTTAAGAAAAAAAAAGTCTGGTAGTGAAGGGGTTAAGTTGTCATGTTCTGGCAGATATTTTCCATAAAACTCACTCCATTCTGTTTTACTAGCTTGTTTCAAGATTGTCTTTATTTGAGTTTATGGGGTTGGTTGGACTGTAGTAAGTTCCCACCTGCTTTTGCGAGTCCATCATCTATCTTGCTTCCAAGGATACCACAGAATCCCGGTATCCACTGCAGAACTAGTTCTGTCTTTTCTAACAGCATGTTGTTCTTTATTTCCTGTATGAGACAGCCCTGTTTCAGACTTGATACTGCTTGTATAACTGACCTTGCATCACTAAGATGACAATTTTTAGACCTAAAATCTCTTGTATATTGAGAAATTGGAATGGCTGCTATTGTCTCTGCTCTGAAATTTGTGCACCTTTAGATGGGAGAGAGTATGTTTCTGTTTTTCCGCTTGGTAGTTATATATATATATATATCTATCTATCTATTGTCCTTTCGAGCCAAAGACGGCACATAGGGCAGAACCACAATCTCAAAAACAGAAACCTTGCGTGCCAAAGTGGCACATATTGCAGAGATCACTGCTCTAAAATATATGGTGCTGTTTCCATAACAATACTTTTTACAATGACAGCTTGTCAAGCCATCGATCAACCTCCTTAGTTGCCTGGAAGGTCACAGTGTCACTATTCTTTACTTCCCTCATAATGAGGCCCCGGTAACACACAGGAATATATATATATATATATATATTATATATATTATATATATATATGCCACTGCCTTCTTTCTTTGATGCTTCAGTTGCGGATCCATCTGTGAATACCTGTGTCCATGTATTTCTGGGGTATTTTTCCTGGAGCATAAATAAGAAATGTCGTAAGAAGCAACTAAGGAGGTTGATCGATGGCTTTATGTGTCATTTTGGCACGCAAGGTTTCTGTTTTTGAGATTGTGGTTCTGCCCTTTGTGCCATCTTGGGCTCGAAAGAACAATAGATAAATAGATAGATAGATAAAGTGACAGGGCTCTCATTTCTGTCCTGGGTTGCTCAATTTTGGAGATCATTCCAGGAACATCTAGGATTATTTTTATTTTGTTTTCACGGTTGAACTAAGATTTGGGTGTAAGGGTTTTGCACAGATCTTTGTTTGGTTTTAATATATGTACATGTCTGAAAGTTTCACTTGCAAGATGATTTGGACTTTTCCTGAGGAGTCTGTTTTGGACTCTTTCAATACTGGGTTTCCAGGTGAATCTAGAGCAGAGACATGCAACATGTGGCCCACAGGCCAGAAACGGCCCGCCAAGTATTTTGACTGGTCGTTGTGCTTAATTTGAAAATGACTACACACTTCATTCTCTGAGATATAAAAAAAAAAAAAATAAATAAAAAGCAAGAAAATTATTAACCGATACAAAGTGAGAAAACACTACACATTGCTGTTGGTCAAATATCATTAAAAAATGGACAACCCTCTCATTAAAACCGTAAGCTTTCTATTTATGAGCGCGATAGCTCAGTAGTTAGTGAACTGGACTCCAAAGGACAGGGGGTATGGCTCGATCCCAACCGACGGCTTCCGGGTTCATCCAGCCTTAAAAGGGTACAGGATTTTTTTCTGGGAAGTAAAGCGGCATGGGCATAATACCGGCCACATTACCCCAAAAATTATGTGCCGAAGGTCTGTAAAATTTATATTCACTAACACCATATTCCCTATACGCAGCCACTTAGTGTAACGGGGGTACTTTACTACTTTTTTATTTATAATTTATTTATATATATATATATATATATATATATATATATATAATTTCGGCATCTTCATAGTGTTCAGGTCTGGCCCTCGGAAAATAAAA
Source organism: Megaustenia siamemsis (assembly GCA_032433765.1). NCBI lineage: Eukaryota > Metazoa > Mollusca > Gastropoda > Stylommatophora > Ariophantidae > Megaustenia > Megaustenia siamemsis. The sequence continues at coordinate 37,442,473 of JAVIAB010000107.1, forward strand.
GGTTGCCAACCACTGATCTCTCTCTCTAAGTGATTCGATTGCCCCATATAGTTTCTCTTCCAGGAAGGTGGGTGTGGACTACATTGCTCTTCTCAGGTCTGTGTACTGGGGGCAATCCTATAGAACATGTTTTGTAGTCATATTTTCGAGTGTACAGTGACATTCATTGAGATTCTTTGTGGAAAATTCTGAAGCAACATGGCTTACCATCAAAAATATTATTAAAGACATGTATGATGGTTACACATATGCAGTTCGAACAGAGGAAGGACTGAACGAATGTTTCCCAATAGAAACTGGGGTTAAACAAGGATGTATTTTATCACCCTTGTTATTTGGAGTTGTTATGGACTTCATAATGAAGAAATGCTGCACTGGTAATAAAGGCATTGAATGGATACTAGGAGACCATTTGGAGGACCTCGACTTTGCTGATGACATAGTTCTCATCAGCAGTCAGATAAAAATGATGCAGGAAAACATGGACTATCATCAATAGCCAGCAAAATTAGGCTTAAGATCAATCATGAAAAGACTAAAGTCATGAAAAGCTTAATTCCAACAGATGAAAAAAAATACATGGAAAACAAACCAGTGGAAGAGATCAATCACTTTATCTATCTTGGAAGTCACATTGATCGAGAAGGGGATACAAGCAAAGAAATTAGAATCAGAATAGCTAAAGCAGCAATGTCTTTCAGAAGCCTTGAAAAGTTGTGGAAATCAAAACTCATCAGCACAAACACAAAACTTAGACTATTCAAATAAAATGTACTATCAACCCTTACGTATGCGTGTGAAAGCTGGAAAACAACAAGAGATATAGAAACAAAGTTGAACGCATTCGAAAATAAATGTCTAATGAAATTACTTGGTATAGCGTGGAACGAATTCAAAACAAATGAGGAAATTAGAGAAATTGCCAATCAACCACTAATATCTTCAGTAATAAAGAAAAGACGATGGTCATATGTTGGACATGTGATGAGAAGAGATAATAACCGAATAGCAAAGCAAGCCCTCATGTGGGAAACAAAAGGTAAGAGGAAAAGAGGAAGACCCAGAGAGACACTAAGAAGAACATTGATGAGAGAGACAAGAGCAGCAGGAATCGGCTCCCCCAATGAGATAGAGCTGCTTGCACAGAACAGACAAATGGCGAGATTTGATAAAATATCTTTAAAAGAATTGAAAACTGCTAGACCAAAAATTCAGATAAGAGAGGGAGTATCTTGGTCTATGGGCTGGCTATGGCTCAAAAGATCAATAAATAGATAGACAGTGGCATAGGCTGGTTGTACCTATTTTGAATTTGGTGAACGTGTGATTTATCATTCTATTGTGGCCTGTGCGTTGGCGAAGTATGATGACTTGATCCATCCCTCTCGTTATGCTTTGGGTGTTCTCGTTTCCAATTTTCATGATACTGACCTTCCAGGATGGATTCGGCTTCATCATAACTGAGCGGATGGTTCTCTTGTGGTAATCTTCCTCCCTCTTTAGCTAATTTGCCTGCGCGTTTGTTCCCGTGTATATTACAGTGTGAAGGTATCCACTGAATGACTACTCTCTGGAAGTTATTCCATAGTTGGTCTAGGGTTGTTCTCAAGTCATCTAGTTCATTGTTCTTGGGGCTTTTTAGAGCTGATAGTACTGACAGTGCATCAGTCAGAATCACCAATTTATTGTGCATGTTATTTTTGTGCTGAATAGCCAGTGTTGCAGCATCTCTGATGGCCTCAGTTTCTGCTTTAAAGTTGTTTGAGAATTTCCCAGTAGCTATTGACTTGGTGATCTCGTCCTGGTTATTCAGCATCAAGAACACACCTTCCCCTCCATTTCTGGTGGCATTTGTAGCAGAGCCATCTGTGTATATGTGGGACCAAGAGTCCTGTGGGTAGGTATCGTGTATGTGTTTTTCTGCTACGTGTTTTCTTTCTATGTCTAATTGGGTGCCTCTTTTCATGATTCCTGTTATATTTTCCTTAAGTTCTGGTATTTTATGTTTCCCATGAGGAGACATATCAGATGGGCCCAAGGGTTTCGGTATTGTTTGGGAAAGTACTGGGTCTCCAGTAGTTAGTTCATTGGCGATTGCAGCGAAATTGTTCCTCTTTAATCGTACAATTCCGAATCCAGTTATTCTTTGGTGCATGGGGTGGCTAAGGAGCCTTCTGTATTTCTCCGCTTGTTGCAATACTTTAGTGACCCATCTGTCATCTAAGGGTTGTAAACCTGTCACTGTTTCTAGAGTCTTGATAGGTGTAGATTTCATAGCACCAGTGATGATACAGGCAGCTTGGTTCTGTGTTCTGTTAATTTTGCTAAGGTGTGATTTGGAAGCCATAGCCCAGGCTGTGACTCCATACTCTAGGACTGGTCTGACTCTTCCTATGTATCTATCTATCTATTGACCTTTCGAGCCGTAACCGGCCCATAGGGCGTAGACCAAGATACACCTTCTCCTATATGAATTTTTGTTCTAGCAGTTTTCTTTTAAAGATATTTTATCAAATCTCGCCATCTGTCTCTGTTCTGTGCAAGCAGTTCTATCTCATTGAGGGAGCCGATTCCTGCTGCTCTTGCCTCTCTCATCAATGTTCTTCTCAGTGTCTCCCTGGGTCTTCCTCTTTTTCTTTTACCTGTTGTTTCCCATATGAGGGCTTGCTTTGCTATTCGATTATTATCTCTTCTCATCACATGTCCAACGTATGACCATCGTCTTTTCTTTATTACTGAAGATATTAGTGGTTGATTGGCGATTTCTCTAATTTCCTCGTTTGTTTTGAATTCGTTCCATTCTATACCAAGTATTTTCCTTAGACATTTATTTTCGAATGCGTTCAACTTTGTTTCTATATCTCTTGTTGTTTTCCAGCTTTCACACGCATACGTAAGGGTTGATAGTACATTTGATTTGAATAGCCTAAGTTTTGTGTTTGTGCTAATGAGTTTTGATTTCCACAACTTTTCAAGGCTTCTGAAAGACATTGCTGCTTTAGCCAGTCTGATTCTAATTTCTTTGCTCGTATCCCCTTCTCGATCAATGTGACTTCCAAGATAAATGAAGTGATCGATCTCTTCTACTGGTTTGTTTTCCATGTATATTTTGTCACTTGTTGGAATTAAACTTTTCATGACTTTAGTCTTTTCATGATTGACCTCAAGCCCAATTTTGCTGGCTATTGATGATAGTTCATTTGTGTTTTCCTGCATCGTTTTTATCTGATTGCTGATGAGAACTATGTCATCAGCAAAGTCCAGGTCCTCCAAATGGTCTCCTAGTATCCATTCGATGCCTTTATTACCAGTGCAGCATTTCTTCATTATGAAGTCCATAACAATTCCAAATAACAAGGGCGATAAAATACATCCTTGTTTAACCCCAGTTTCTATTGGGAAACATTCGCTCAGTCCTTCCTCTGTTCGAACTGCACATGTGTAACCATCATACATGTCTTTGATAATATTTATGATTTTTGATGGTAAGCCATATTGCTTCAGAATTTTCCACAAAGAATCTCTATGAATACTATCAAATGCTTTTTTGAAGTCGATGAAGCTAAGTACAAAAGGTTTTTGCTTTTCAATGTGTTCCTCCAATATAAGTCGTAGAGTGAAAATGTGGTCAAGACAGCTTCTCCCTTTTCTAAACCCAGCCTGTTCTTCACGCATTACTTTATCTATTGAATCCTTTATTCTATTTAGGATGATTTTACAGAATAATTTTGAGGCAACTGACAAAAGTGTCACGCCTCTCCAATTGTTACAATCTCTAAGATTGCCCTTTTTTGGGATCTTAACAATGATTCCTTTTTTCCATTTATGAGGCGTCTTCTCTGTTTTCCAAATGATGTTGAACATTTTTTGGAGATGTATTAAATTATGGCTATCAATTGCCTTGAGGATCTCAGCTGTTAACTTATCCTCTCCAGCAGCCTTGTTATTGGTCATTAGCTTTAAGGTGGTTTCTATTTCACTCAAGGTGAAGTCATCTAAATTTACATCTAATTCTGCTGCTGGTGTTTCAGCTTCAAAATCTATTAAACTGTGAGGTAGTGGACGGTTAAGAATTTCCTATGTATAGTCGTTTCAAAATATTGCTGTCTGCTCCCCAGTCCATTCCTGCCAATTTTTTCATAATATTAGTTCATTTTCTGGCTTTTTTTCTTGCTCTGTCTATCTGATTTTTCCAAGTCATTCTGCGATTCATGGTGATGCCAAGGTATATTGGGTTTTGGTCAATAGGGAGTGTAGGTCTTTTATCTTCAAGTTTGAGAGAGTGTGTTTCTTGATTGGCTGAAAATTGTATATGTAGTTTTTTTTTTTTGTTAATTGGTAAGAACCAGATGTTCGTCCATTTTTCAAGTTCACCTAGGGCATCTTGCATCCTGGATCCAGCCACTGACATACTTTCCCTCGCGAGCCCATAACGCCAGATCATCTGTGTATATTGCTGAGTGTATTCTGGGTGGAATGTCCAATACGATGTCATTTATGAAAATTAAAAAGAGTGTTGGGGACAAGACTCCGCCTTGAGGGACACCTTGTTTGAATGTGACCTTCTTACCTAGTTGACCTTGTACTTGTACTCTGGATGTTCTATCCTGAAGGTATTGAGAGACCCAATTGAATAAACGTCCCTGGATGCCAAGTCTAAAAAGTTTGTTTTTTAAACCTTCTCACCATACCCTAACAAAAGCCTTCTCCATGTCGACCCACACTGCCAGTGTGTGTTTCTTTTCTTGTAGAGCATCCTCTATTTCCTGTGCGATGTAGATGACCAGGTCTTCAGTTGATCTGTGCTGACAGAAGTCACTTTGTTGTGCTACGATTTGTTGTTTTGTCTCCAAATGCCAACAAAAGTCTTCTGTTAACCAGCCTTTCCATGAGTTTACTCAGGCAGCTCAGTAGGCTAATTGGTCTATAGCTACTTGGGTCCAGTGGGTCTTTTCCACCACGCTTGAGGATGGGCACCATAATAGCTTCTTTCCAGATTGCCGGCACATGACCTCTCTTCCAGCTAGCATTTATTATCCTTAGAAGCCGGCCCTTGGCTTTCTGTCCCAGATTTATGAGCATTTCGTTGGTGATTCCATCTTTACCAGGGGAACTTTTGAGCTTCAATCCTTTGAGGGCAACATCTAATTCAGTTGGGGTAAAGATGGTCATCTGATGCTCTTCTAGTGCTAAAGGCATGTGTTTTGCATCTTGGTTTTCCCATCTTGCAGCTTTCTATTTGTCTATTGGAATGTTTATTCTACCAATGTTTTTGTAAGTCTCTATCAGTAGATTTGCTGCCCTTTTGCCGTGAGGATGTTCTGGTTGTGTGCTAATGATATTGAAGGTCGGCTGTTGTTTTCGTCTCTCAGAGCTTTCGTAAGTTTCCATAATTTATTACCATTTTTTGTCCAGATTAAGGCTCTCTGTTTTGTCTATCCAGCTCTGTCTTGCTGATATCATGACCTCACGTCTGTATTTGGCAGAAGCTGCTTTTTAGGCAATGTTGCTCTCTGTGCTGTGTGATGTTTCAGCGAGTTCTCTGACAGAGTCCAGTTCCTCTTCTTGTCTTTGTATTTACTTGCTCCAGTATGGCTTGTAGTTTCTTCTTGCTCCTCTAGGAATGGATTCTTTAGCAGCTCTCAGGATTCCATTTGTTAACCGCTCTATCATATTATTGACCTTCTTTTCGTGGGTATTGATATGCGCAGTATATGCATCAGTGAGCCTGGCAAACTTTGCCCAATCTGCTCTCTTATAATTCCAGCGGGGAAGAGGTATTTGCAACTCCTGTTTGTGAGCAAGATCCACTGAAAGTTTTACTGGTCTGTGGTCACTATCTCCAAGTTGGTTCAGCACATTTCTGGTTATTTTGATGCATAAGTCTCCAGTTGCAAATGCTAGGTCGGGAGTTGATGTTGTCCATCTTCTTGAGTAGAAGGTTGGGGGGTCCTCTCTAGAGTTTGTGAGGAATGGGTTGTTGTCTATTTCCCATTCTTCCACTTCTTCACCTCGAACATTGGTCTCCTTATATCCCCATATTTCAGAGTGGCTGTTAAAGTCTCCTACAACCACACACTTTGATGGTGCTATTTCCATTGACTCCAGCTTCAGTAATTTGTCATTTGGACAGTATATGTTAAATAACCTTATACTAGCGGAGTTAATGTATAGGTCTGTACCAATGATCTCTGCCTCTCCGTTTGTGACTACCTCTATCAGTTTTGCTGGTATTGAATTTTTAATAAGTATAAGAATTCCACCCTTGTGACCTTCCCTGTCCTGTCTAAATGTTTGGTAGCCCCTGATCATAAACCTGAGCTGAGAATTAAGGTGAGTTTCCTGGATGCAGGCAACATCTATCTCCTCCTCTGCTAGTCTGATTGTTAAAAGTAAAAAGTAAAGTACCCCCGTCACGCCAAGTGGCGTATAGGGAAATATGGTGTTAGTAGCCCTATATTTTACAGACCTTCAGCACATGATTTTTGGGGTAATGTGGTCGGTATTACGCCCGTGCTGCTTTACTTTCCCAGAAAAAATCCGGTACCCATTTAAGGCTGGGTGAACCCAGCAGCCGTCGGTTGGGATCGAACCCTACCCCTTGTCCTTTGTAGTCCAGTTCACTAACCACTGAGCTATCGCGGCTCCCTCACATGTTACTATGCCAGATACTTTTTGGCTTGTATTGGTCAGTATACACTGATCTAGCCCTAAAAAAGAATTGTGGCGATTCAGCCATAATCAAAACTGGAATAAAATATAAACAAGAAATTGTATGTAACAGCTGTATTAAGTGAGGACAAAACAAAATAACTAAATATTTCACCCACAGAGCTTCATTAGTTGAATAGGACAGTAAACATGTACAAGACAATGACACAATCACATGCAGTTACTTTAACTCATGAGTGGTTAGGTCCCTATAGTAATATATAATGAAGTTCAAAAGACAGGAATGGCCAAAAGAAAGATTAACTCATACAACTGGGTGGAAGAGAACGCAGGAAAGGATTGTTAACTTCAACAATTCCCCATTATTGGGATCTTCGGGAGTGTGTGTGTGTATGTGTGTGGGGAAGGAGCTAATTAGGACTGGAGAATAAAGGCTGCTTGTCCAACGCAGTATCTTTGGTGTTTGGGTTTGAGTTTCTACTTCATCCCAGATAGAAAAAAACATTAACCCTACCGGGATTTGAACCAGCATTCTTCTGATTTGGAGCCCAACAACTTATCGATTCCAGTGATTGAGGAATAGAAAAAGGAAAGGGGCCATGGGTAATAGTAGAAAAAGAATAAGAGAAATGGATCTATCCACAATTAAAGGAAGGTAGGGTGAGGATGGTTATGTTCTCAGAATGAGAACCGGCGGAGGTCATATGAGGAACAAGAAATTATACCAGTTAATCAAAAATGAAACCATAAGAAAAATGGTAGGAACAAAACCCTGCCAAGAATATATAGAACAACAACAACTTAAATGGTTTGGCCACCTGGTCAGAATGAATCCTCACCTATCACCATCAAGGGCGTTCTTCTCGAGAATGCATGGAAAAAGACCAAGAGGAAGACCCAGAAGAAGATGGATAGATGCAGTGACAGAGACATGTAACAACAAAGGAAAATCACTAATTCAGACAATTCGGGCAGCACAAGAACGACAAATGATATAAACCACGACACCTTTTAGGTATCAGTGAAAGAGAAAAGAAGAAGAAGAAGAAGAATCAAGACTAATAGACAAGCAATTTCTATTTTAAAAATAATTTTGGATGATGTGTCTGTTCACTAAGATAGTCAACTTGCTTACCTCTACTGTCAACCAGAATGTTAAAGCTGTCAAAAGAGGTAATCCATAAAATGGTTCTGTAATTGTAAGATCTGGAAACCATAGTGCCCCACCTGTCTTCATACTTTCCACAGGCAGATTAGCCATTCCTCTAAGTCCTATAAACACGGACAGAAATACAGGCACCTGAAATAGAAGATAAATCATTATGATGCAGGAAAAAATCTGGCAGTGAAGTTGCACCCAGAAAAACATTTTATTTGTTGACAAGAATTTTTCTGTACTCGGAAATTAGTAGGAGCAAATGACAGAAATTTAAAAAATAAGATTTTTTTCCATTTTACACTGAGTGACAAAGCAAAATATTTAACCATCAAGTCATGTGTCCTTTTAATGGGTAATAATTTGTTCTTTACTCTGTGACCCTCCTTCAGAAAATCTCCATCTATGTATATAAAGATATGTGCCAAGCAGTTGTTATGTCTTCTCCATTAAGGCAATTTTACTCAAAATAAACATGAATAAACTCTGACTCCAAAGTCTCATCTTTATATCTATTGTTCAACTCAAATATGATTTGTAAAATTCTAATATAATAAGCATACATGGATTGAATTAAAAGTTTGCAATATTAATAAAATTTATATTATCCCTCACTCTATTTATTTCCACATAAGCACATATCTAATTATTGTTATAGTTAGTCGAAGGCCCCGGTATCACTGCAAATGAATTAAAATCTATAATTGCTCAACCGCCAATGTCAGTGAAATCATCCGAATTAAAACTCATCTCATTGAAGGATCCAAACAAAGAGAGGCAGGCGCAGTCCCCATCATAGCAGTTACAGCACACGCAAAAAGACATAAGGCCAAGCAGCACAGAAAGTGAATGTAGCTGAACTGTCCTTCATCATATGATATAATTATTCATCGTAAGCAATCGGAATATAGTAATACGATCAAGATGAAAAACACAGCTCATGGTTTCACAGAGCACTAAAATCAGTAGTTCCTGCAGCAAAGCCAAACTTTGGATATGAGGAAACAGCAACAAGGAACACTTTTCAGACTGAGCCTCAATGGTTCCTGGCGCCTATCCACCATATTGACCCGAAGTCACACATATCTAATTATACTGCTGCACTACTTCATACGGCTTAATTTATACTAAAATTATCATAAACATGGCATCAAGAACCAGGAATACAAGGAAATTGCAGACATTTATTAATACCTGATTAAGAATGATACTTTAGATCAAATACTACAGAACATTAAATTATACACAGAACAGATCCACCCACACTGAACAAAATTATAAAAAATGGTTGGAATGGATGGGGAAATTTCATCAAAAGCCCGACTCAAGCCTCTCCTAACAATCTCTCACTTGGAACTCACAAAAAAAAAAAAAAAGAAAGAAAGAAAGCAAGAAAGTTCTAGAACTCATGAAGATTAAATCTTGAGATAAAGATCCCAACAAACACAAATTACACTTCTAGATGAAACAGCAAAGTGGAATAGAAATGGAGATCTCTTTTTGATAGTCTTAAAAAACACAAACATATGCGCAAACATGCACACACACTTGTTAATTAAATTTTAATTTTTAAAATTAAATCAAATGAGCAAATTGTTTTTGAAAGAAATTAAACTATACATAGCTTACAATCATTATCATAATCCTTCCAGTACAGTCAGATGTTACATAAGCTTATGTAACAGTGATGGGGTTATTTGTTGTTATTCGTGTATTGTGTCGATACGTGTTGGGGCCGTGCGTGCAGTAGCATGACGTACTTACTCACACGCTGTGTTGATATATCGATCGTTCGTTTACTGGCGGCCTTCACCGACATGTCAATTCTCTATTCGATTGACCTCAGCTGGAATGCGCTGCTCGTGATTTGCTCGGGACAACATGTCTTCGTGCCCACTGGGTGTTCGTCTCAGCCCTGACCTTGTCTGTTCACCGTAGTACTTCTGGTTCGTTGTTAGTATGACGGTTTAACGTTGTGATTCCGCAACAACTTATTTGCTGTTATGATTTGTCCCCAAGGGTTGACGCTAGGCCAGATAAATATAACTGTGTAACACATAACAACACATTGGTTATCAGAAATTGTTCTGACTTTTAATACTGTCATATTGGACTCTCGTTACACAATGGATATGGCAGGTCACACACTTAAAGCGCACTTTTACAATTCTTTAGTCTATCGCCCTCACACTTATCTCTGGGCTCTAAACACATTCATACTCGCATCTTAACTACTTGTGGACCGTTCCCCATCGAACGGCTCCCCCTATACTATCTAACTTCTACCGGCCCTGCGGTCTCTTGGCACTGCTACTAACTGTCTCTTCATAGTGCCACTTGCTAATCTGTCCGCCTAACTATTCTTCACTAGTCTCTGCGTCTCCTAACTATCACGTTTTCTTCTGCAGGCTACATATCTATTACACTTGCTTAGTGTCATTATTCTAACTAACTTACTAATCTATATCGCATCTAATTCTACTAGGCTAAGGTTAGCCTCTCTCTATGGCTGACCCACATGGTCGCCCGTCTCCTAACTGGCGTGTGTGCTCCTGCCGACTACATATCTCAAAGTGTTCAGTATAAAGTGCTCTCGATCTTTAGTGTTTACCTCTTAAATTTGGGTCTTCTCAGCCAATCAAAATTGACTTCCTGCACGTCTGTCTGCCCACTCACTTCTGGACATGGCCTTCACGTTTTCCACGTGAATTTCAACCCATCGTCTCATTTTTCTCGTGACTTCGTCTTACTATCTTTTTCCTTTTTTCTCCTTGACCTTGTTCTCTCGTCTTTGTTTACTCCTCTACTCTCTCCACTCCTCCCTCTTCTACACTTATACAGTGCTTCAAAGTCCCCATTCTGGGCATGTTTCTCAATTTCAGTAAGGGAGTCAATGCTTGCTGCCTTGCCAGTATTCTCCTTGTATCTAAAAGGTCTGCCTCTTTTTCTGCTTCCAGTTTTTTTCCCATTTGAGGGTTGCTTTGTGACACTATTCTCATCACACAGTGTAGCAGGGATGAAGAAAAGGAAAAGGGACATCATATAAGACAGAGAGAGATCATGAAATGGGCAAATTAGGACAAATAAAAGGGAAAGATATAGAGTAAAATAGCACATTTAGTGTGCAATGCAATTGACACTATAAGGAAAGAGAGACTTAGATAAGACGTATAAATGAAAGACAGTTAATAACTCAGCAATGAAGGGAATACAATACTTAGCCTACCGGCGATATTGATGTACTTGTAACTGGTGATCATATATGTGTCTCTCTTGACAATCTAATTAGGCAATTAGTAGATTCCTGTAATCATACTAATAGTTCTTATCCAGTTCTCTCAAAACTGTTTCTTACTCATCTGTAACTCTATGACTCTATCCACACAGTCTCTTGTATCCATAGAAGGTTCAATCCACACATTCTTTTTTATGTCCTTTGGAGATTCTATTTCTAACTAAGTCTCTCAGTTTTGTTGACTACTCTAAAACTTTCTCACTGACTAACTCTTAACTTGTCCATTATCTTCCAGAACTGTCTTTAGCTAACTACCAGCTAACTCCTGACTCTCTGCCTTGAGGCAGGTTTCTAATCTCGTCCACTCTACATTTTGCTAGTACGTCCAAAGCTTCAAGGACAAATAATGTGTTTCTAACTACCTCACTCCTAACTACTCTGCCTGCAAGTAGTTTCCAAAAAATTAGTCTGACTTTAGATCTTCTCAAGTGCGTCCGAAATCTAAGAGAACTCTGCCCAAAAGTGTCTGTGTTTCTTGGTTTTGTTGTTATGTCAGCCACTCCCACCTGGCTGAGGATTCTGGGAATCTTGGCTATGGTCACTCTACCATTCATCAGGAATTAACCACTACCTCATAACTCCACCTTACAATTCTGTCTCTAATCCTTATCTGTCAATCATTCCTATTACTTAGGCTTCCAGCAATACAAAACTGTCATTTGGTCTCTTGACAACGTGGGGGCCTTCTCTCTCAGAACTCTTTAATCTCCTACTGCCGCCGTACATCAGTGAGAACTCTGCATCTCCTATAGTTGGTTATCAAAGAGACATCTACGGCTACTTGAATTCCCCAGAATTCCACTCGGTCCTGGAATCAAACGGTTAGTGGATGATATGTCAAGGGCTTCAGTATTCAGAGTCCATTTAGCGATCTCTTGCTATCTCTCTCTGCTTAACTTCATAGCTTGAGTTATTGAGTTATTTGCGGGTCATCATCATTGCACTCCGAACATGTCCATAGGTGCTCAGATCCCCTCCTCAGCAATTCCCTCAGTGTCCAGCGACTGACGACTCCAGTTCTATGTTGGTTGATAAGTCTTCTTACACGGCCACTAAGTTTCTCATTTCTGGCTGTACCCATCTTAACTCCCATTTCCATCATCCGAAGAAGTGGCGTGGATCTGTGTTTGTCGGAGTCCTGTGCTCTTCCCACATCTCGGAGGGCATTGATGATGTCCCCCCGATCCATTGGTTGCCACTTCATAGTTTGTTACGTCTCACCGTTCTGAGTCCAGTCACCTAATTTATGATCGCTAATTCTAGGTTTCCTTTTTGTTCTACTTCACATACAACATACTCATCTTTTATTCTTCTGGATTGCCTACACTATCACAGCCCTGGTTGGACCAAGCTGTTCTATAATTTTATAAGTACCGTTATTTGTACAGTGAAATATATAATTTAACATTTACACAAACAATGTTTAACATTGTACTGATACATGAAAAAATAGAAGACCTACAAAACACCTAAATAGACTTAACAATACAGACACCCAAAACAGCTTGAAAATCAACATTAACAGATAGAATTAATGAAAAATGCAAATGAGAAACAGATCATTTACATAATGATACATGTATGGTAGACATATGTGTATAAAGCAGGTCATGAACCTAGGTCTAATTATTTACATTAGCACACAAACAGCACTTTTTAATTGATATATTTCAGCAAGGAGATAGTGTGCAAATTAAGGATTCTGTTTCACTTTACATTTGTAAAGATTTGTCACTCAACTCTACATGGACCTAATTTTTGCATCAACCACTAGACTCTGTCAGTAGTGCCTAGGGAAACTAGAGCTGATGAGGTTTAACCATGAGACAAATAATTTTATTTGTGGCAAATCATCTTCTCTAAAAAATCATGTTTTCCCCTTTCTAAAAATCTTTCTAAGCTTCCCACGACTTTCTTAAATATGAATCCAGCCCAGCTTAATAATAGTGACTATTCTCCATTGTTAATTTCCTGTAATCATGGTATTCCTTGGTATAACATGTGCAAACATTTTCAATAGCTCTGTCCTTAAACATCAAAATCTAAAGTGTCAATATCACATGTATCATGCATGTGCAAACATTTTCACACAGCTCTGTCCTTATCAACATATATGGCGTGTTATGGCAATACCATATGGGGGGAAACAAGTCTAATATTTAAACAGCTCTTTCATAACCGAAGTCTCATCTATATGAATCAACATTACCTTAGCTGAGTTGATACTACAGCACACTGTGTTGTGGTTGTGCTGAATCATTAATTCAAAAACTGCAGTCTCAATACTGCTTCATTCCTTGAATATTCATATAGAAAATTACATTGCACTGTGTTGTGCTAAGGCAGTCTAAAAAATGTTGTATTCCTTTATTATTCATATAGCAAGTTACACTACATTGGCATTTTGCTGAATCATTACCACACTAATGTCATGACTATAATCTCAGTGCTGCATTCCATCACTGTTCATATAACAAGTTACATTGCACTGTGTTTTGTGGTTTGCACATATTTTTCCTTTGGACTTTTTCCTAGTAAAGATAGAATTCAAGGCTCTATTAATTAAACAGAACAAACAAACCTGACATAAGGGCATCATAAGTTGACCAAATGGCTTGACATTGTTTCGTTTCATGTATTCTCCAAGCTCACCTCCATATTGCATGCTGAAGATAAGCACAAAAATGTTATAAGATGTTTGAACAAACATATTATTTTGACAACATTACAAAAACTCACACTGTGCTTATAGACTGAACATATGCTTTTGTTGTGAAGTTTTTTTTTTCCCTGGGACTACCCATAACTAAGACTCACGATGACCATCAGTTCTTTGGTCAAGTCTTCTTTACACCTTCAGAGATGGCCCTTCCTTGTGATTTTAATATCTTTGTTCCAGCATTTAGCATTCTTTCAAAGCAATCAATCAATTGATTTTTTTGTTATCTTTGAAGTTGCTCAGATTAAACAGTGTCGCTGTCAGCAGATAAAATTTCACACCTACTTGCTTGATTCTTTGGTTATCTTCACAATGAGAACTTCACACCTACGGCCAGAACCTTCTTCCATCTGCAGGAACCAAAATTCCCACCCTCACAAGAATAGAGGTTCACCTTGTGAGTCTTCATAACAGTCTTTAGAATCTCTAGTCTTGAGTCAAAAATATTATCACTAGAATCTCTAATCTAGTCTAAGGTATTATCACCTGTTACATTTCATGAACAGAAAACATGTTGTTGTTTGTCTGTTAATTTTTCCGAGTGCTAACACATACTTATTTGTTCTATTATTCCCTATTATCGCCTCGGAAGTTCCCCATATAAAAATATTTATGTATTATTATTTGTTACCAGTATATAACCACTGGAAACTACTATTCGTGCTGTTTCGTCCAATAAATGTTTGTCTACAACACAAGTATTCAGCCCTACTGGGAGATACTTGCATTAATAGGAAAATACAAATATACAATTTATTTCCGGTCTGAGATCGTTACCCTATGCTATAGTCATTGAGAGCGCCTTTCGTGGAAGACACTACTACAATAGCCATTTTTTTAGTTGGCTGAGTGGCAGTGTGCCAAGCGTTCGGCCTCTCGTGGCAAGGCGCGGTGCCAGGGAGTACGGGTTCGATCCCACTTCGGACCATATATTGTTCTTCGTTTTTTTCTGTTGTTGTTTGTCTGTTAATTTTTCCGAGTGCTAACACATACTTATTTGTTCTATTATTCCCTATTATCGCCTCGGAAGTTCCCCATATAATAATATTTATGTATTATTATTTGTTACCAGTATATAACCACTGGAAACTACTATTCGTGCTGTTTTCGTCCAATAAATGTTTGTCTACAACACAAGTATTCAGCCCTACTGGGAGATACTTGCATTAATAGGAAAATACAAATATACAATTTATTTCCGGTCTGAGATCGTTACCCTATGCTATAGTCATTGAGAGCGCCTTTCGTGGAAGACACTACTACAATAGCCAATTTTTTAGTTGGCTGAGTGGCAGTGTGCCAAGCGTTCGGCCTCTCGTGGCAAGGCGCGGTGCCAGGGAGTACGGGTTCGATCCCACTTCGGACCATATATTGTTCTTCGTTTTTTTCTGTTGTTGTTTGTCTGTTAATTTTTCCGAGTGCTAACACATACTTATTTGTTCTATTATTCCCTATTATCGCCTCGGAAGTTCCCCATATAATAATATTTATGTATTATTATTTGTTACCAGTATATAACCACTGGAAACTACTATTCGTGCTGTTTCGTCCAATAAATGTTTGTCTACAACACAAGTATTCAGCCCTACTGGGAGATACTTGCATTAATAGGAAAATACAAATATACAATTTATTTCCGGTCTGAGATCGTTACCCTATGCTATAGTCATTGAGAGCGCCTTTCGTGGAAGACACTACTACAATAGCCAATTTTTTAGTTGGCTGAGTGGCAGTGTGCCAAGCGTTCGGCCTCTCGTGGCAAGGCGCGGTGCCAGGGAGTACGGGTTCGATCCCACTTCGGACCATATATTGTTCTTCGTTTTTTTTCTGTTGTTGTTTGTCTGTTAATTTTCCGAGTGCTAACACATACTTATTTGTTCTATTATTCCCTATTATCGCCTCGGAAGTTCCCCATATAATAATATTTATGTATTATTATTTGTTACCAGTATATAACCACTGGAAACTACTATTCGTGCTGTTTCGTCCAATAAATGTTTGTCTACAACACAAGTATTCAGCCCTACTGGGATACTTGCATTAATAGGAAAATACAAAATATACAATTTATTTCCGGTCTGAGATCGTTACCCTATGCTATAGTCATTGAGAGCGCCTTTCGTGGAAGACACTACTACAATAGCCAATTTTTTAGTTGGCTGAGTGGCAGTGTGCCAAGCGTTCGGCCTCTCGTGGCAAGGCGCGGTGCCAGGGAGTACGGGTTCGATCCCACTTCGGACCATATATTGTTCTTCGTTTTTTTTCTGTGTTGTTTGTCTGTTAATTTTTCCGAGTGCTAACACATACTTATTTGTTCTATTATTCCCTATTATCGCCTCGGAAGTTCCCCATATAATAATATTTTATGTATTATTATTTGTTACCAGTATATAACCACTGGAAACTACTATTCGTGCTGTTTCGTCCAATAAATGTTTGTCTACAACACAAGTATTCAGCCCTACTGGGAGATACTTGCATTAATAGGAAAATACAAATATACAATTTATTTCCGGTCTGAGATCGTTACCCTATGCTATAGTCATTGAGAGCGCCTTTCGTGGAAGACACTACTACAATAGCCATTTTTTAGTTGGCTGAGTGGCAGTGTGCCAAGCGTTCGGCCTCTCGTGGCAAGGCGCGGTGCCGGGAGTACGGGTTCGATCCCACTTCGGACCATATATTGTTCTTCGTTTTTTTCTGTTGTGTTGTTGTCTGTTAATTTTTCCGAGTGCTACACATACTTATTTGTTCTATTATTCCCTATTATCGCCTCGGAGTTCCCCATATAATAATATTTATGTATTATTATTTTGTTACAGTATATAACCACTGGAACTACTATTCGTGCTGTTTCGTCCAATAAATGTTTGTCTACAACACAAGTATTCAGCCTACTGGGAGATACTTGCATTAATAGGAAAATACAAATATACAATTTATTTCCGGTCTGAGATCGTTACCCTATGCTATAGTCATTGAGAGCGCCTTTCGTGGAAGACACTACTACAATAGCCAATTTTTTAGTTGGCTGAGTGGCAGTGTGCCAAGCGTTCGGCCTCTCGTGGCAAGGCGCGGTGCCAGGGAGTACGGGTTCGATCCCACTTCGGACCATATATTGTTCTTCGTTTTTTTCTGTTGTTGTTTGTCTGTTAATTTTTCCGAGTGCTAACACATACTTATTTGTTCTATTATTCCCTATTATCGCCTCGGAAGTTCCCCATATAATAATATTATGTATTATTATTTGTTACCAGTATATAACCACTGGAAACTACTATTCGTGCTGTTTCGTCCAATAAATGTTTGTCTACAACACAAGTATTCAGCCCTACTGGGAGATACTTGCATTAATAGGAAAATACAAATATACAATTTATTTCCGGTCTGAGATCGTTACCCTATGCTATAGTCATTGAGAGCGCCTTTCGTGGAAGACACTACTACAATAGCCAATTTTTTAGTTGGCTGAGTGGCAGTGTGCCAAGCGTTCGGCCTCTCGTGGCAAGGCGCGGTGCCAGGGAGTACGGGTTCGATCCCACTTCGGACCATATATTGTTCTTCGTTTTTTTCTGTTGTTGTTTGTCTGTTAATTTTTCCGAGTGCTAACACATACTTATTTGTTCTATTATTCCCTATTATCGCCTCGGAAGTTCCCCATATAATAATATTTATGTATTATTATTTGTTACCAGTATATAACCACTGGAAACTACTATTCGTGCTGTTTCGTCCAATAAATGTTTGTCTACAACACAAGTATTCAGCCCTACTGGGAGATACTTGCATTAATAGGAAAATACAAATATACAATTTATTTCCGGTCTGAGATCGTTACCCTATGCTATAGTCATTGAGAGCGCCTTTCGTGGAAGACACTACTACAATAGCCAATTTTTTAGTTGGCTGAGTGGCAGTGTGCCAAGCGTTCGGCCTCTCGTGGCAAGGCGCGGTGCCAGGGAGTACGGTTTCGATCCCACTTCGGACCATATATTGTTCTTCGTCGTTTTTTCTGTTGTTGTTTGTTAATTTTTCCGAGTGCTAACACATACTTATTTGTTCTATTATTCCCTATTATCGCCTCGGAAGTTCCCCATATAATAATATTTATGTATTATTATTTGTTACCAGTATATAACCACTGGAAACTACTATTCGTGCTGTTTCGTCCAATAAATGTTTGTCTACAACACAAGTATTCAGCCCTACTGGGAGATACTTGCATTAATAGGAAAATACAAATATACAATTTATTTCCGGTCTGAGATCGTTACCCTATGCTATAGTCATTGAGAGCGCCTTTCGTGGAAGACACTACTACAATAGCCAATTTTTTAGTTGGCTGAGTGGCAGTGTGCCAAGCGTTCGGCCTCTCGTGGCAAGGCGCGGTGCCAGGGAGTACGGGTTCGATCCCACTTCGGACCATATATTGTTCTTCGTTTTTTTCTGTTGTTGTTTGTCTGTTAATTTTTCCGAGTGCTAACACATACTTATTTGTTCTATTATTCCCTATTATCGCCTCGGAAGTTCCCCATATAATAATATTTATGTATTATTATTTGTTACCAGTATATAACCACTGGAAACTACTATTCGTGCTGTTTCGTCCAATAAATGTTTGTCTACAACACAAGTATTCAGCCCTACTGGGAGATACTTGCATTAATAGGAAAATACAAATATACAATTTATTTCCGGTCTGAGATCGTTACCCTATGCTATAGTCATTGAGAGCGCCTTTCGTGGAAGACACTACTACAATAGCCAATTTTTTAGTTGGCTGAGTGGCAGTGTGCCAAGCGTTCGGCCTCTCGTGGCAAGGCGCGGTGCCGGGAGTACGGGTTCGATCCCACTTCGGACCATATATTTTCTTCGTTTTTTTCTGTTGTTGTTTGTTAATTTTTCCGAGTGCTAACACATACTTATTTGTTCTATTATTCCCTATTATCGCCTCGGAAGTTCCCCATATAATAATATTTATGTATTATTATTTGTTACCAGTATATAACCACTGGAAACTACTATTCGTGCTGTTTCGTCCAATAAATGTTTGTCTACAACACAAGTATTCAGCCCTACTGGGAGATACTTGCATTAATAGGAAAATACAAATATACAATTTATTTCCGGTCTGAGATCGTTACCCTATGCTATAGTCATTGAGAGCGCCTTTCGTGGAAGACACTACTACAATAGCCAATTTTTTAGTTGGCTGAGTGGCAGTGTGCCAAGCGTTCGGCCTCTCGTGGCAAGGCGCGGTGCCAGGGAGTACGGGTTCGATCCCACTTCGGACCATATATTGTTCTTCGTTTTTTTCTGTTGTTGTTTGTCTGTTAATTTTTCCGAGTGCTAACACATACTTATTTGTTCTATTATTCCCTATTATCGCCTCGGAAGTTCCCCATATAATAATATTTATGTATTATTATTTGTTACCAGTATATAACCACTGGAAACTACTATTCGTGCTGTTTCGTCCAATAAAATGTTTGTCTACAACACAAGTATTCAGCCCTACTGGGAGATACTTGCATTAATAGGAAAATACAAATATACAATTTATTTCCGGTCTGAGATCGTTACCCTATGCTATAGTCATTGAGAGCGCCTTTCGTGGAAGACACTACTACAATAGCCAATTTTTTAGTTGGCTGAGTGGCAGTGTGCCAAGCGTTCGGCCTCTCGTGGCAAGGCGCGGTGCCAGGGAGTACGGGTTCGATCCCACTTCGGACAACATATATTGTTCTTCGTTTTTTTCTGTTGTTGTTTGTCTGTTAATTTTTCCGAGTGCTAACACATACTTATTTGTTCTATTATTCCCTATTATCGCCTCGGAAGTTCCCCATATAATATATTTATGTATTATTATTTGTTACCAGTATATAACCACTGGAAACTACTATTCGTGCTGTTTCGTCCAATAAATGTTTGTCTACAACACAAGTATTCAGCCCTACTGGGAGATACTTGCATTAATAGGAAAATACAAATATACAATTTATTTCCGGTCTGAGATCGTTACCCTATGCTATAGTCATTGAGAGCGCCTTTCGTGGAAGACACTACTACAATAGCCAATTTTTTAGTTGGCTGAGTGGCAGTGTGCCAAGCATTCGGCCCTCGTTGGCAAGGCGCGGTGCCCAGGGAGTACGGGTTCGATCCCACTTCGGACCATATATTGTTCTTCGTTTTTTTCTGTTGATGTTTGTCTGTTAATTTTTCCGAGTGCTAACACATACTTATTTGTTCTATTATTCCCTATTATCGCCTCGGAAGTTCCCCATATAATAATATTTATGTATTATTATTTGTTACCAGTATATAACCACTGGAAACTACTATTCGTGCTGTTTCGTCCAATAAATGTTTGTCTACAACACAAGTATTCAGCCCTACTGGGAGATACTTGCATTAATAGGAAAATACAAATATACAATTTATTTCCGGTCTGAGATCGTTACCCTATGCTATAGTCATTGAGAGCGCCTTTCGTGGAGACACTACTACAATAGCCAATTTTTTAGTTGGCTGAGTGGCAGTGTGCCAAGCGTTCGGCCTCTCGTGGCAAGGCGCGGTGCCAGGGAGTACGGGTTCGATCCCACTTCGGACCATATATTGTTCTTCGTTTTTCTGTTGTTGTTTGTCTGTTAATTTTTCCGAGTGCTAACACA
Source organism: Megaustenia siamemsis (assembly GCA_032433765.1). NCBI lineage: Eukaryota > Metazoa > Mollusca > Gastropoda > Stylommatophora > Ariophantidae > Megaustenia > Megaustenia siamemsis. Next base: position 37,462,986 of record JAVIAB010000107.1, read on the forward strand.
TACTTATTTGTTCTATTATTCCCTATTATCGCCTCGGAAGTTCCCCATATAATAATATTTATGTATTATTATTTGTTACCAGTATATAACCACTGGAAACTACTATTCGTGCTGTTTCGTCCAATAAATGTTTGTCTACAACACAAGTATTCAGCCCTACTGGGAGATACTTGCATTAATAGGAAAATACAAATATACAATTTATTTCCGGTCTGAGATCGTTACCCTATGCTATAGTCATTGAAAGCGCCTTTCGTGGAAGACACTACTACAATAGCCATTTTTTAGTTGGCTGAGTGGCAGTGTGCCAAGCGTTCGGCCTCGTGGCAAGGCGCGGTGCCAGGGAGTACGGGTTCGATCCCACTTCGGACCATATATTGTTCTTCGTTTTTTCTGTTGTTGTTTGTCTGTTAATTTTTCCGAGTGCTAACACATACTTATTTGTTCTATTATTCCCTATTATCGCCTCGGAAGTTCCCCATATAATAATATTTATGTATTATTATTTGTTACCAGTATATAACCACTGGAAACTACTATTCGTGCTGTTTCGTCCAATAAATGTTTGTCTACAACACAAGTATTCAGCCCTACTGGGAGATACTTGCATTAATAGGAAAATACAAATATACAATTTATTTCCGGTCTGAGATCGTTACCCTATGCTATAGTCATTGAGAGCGCCTTTCGTGAAGACACTACTACAATAGCCATTTTTTAGTTGGCTGAGTGGCAGTGTGCCAAGCGTTCGGCCTCTCGTGGCAAGGCGCGGTGCCAGGGAGTACGGGTTCGATCCCACTTCGGACCATATATTGTTCTTCGTTTTTTTCTGTTGTTGTTTGTCTGTTAATTTTTCCGAGTGCTAACACATACTTATTTGTTCTATTATTCCCTATTATCGCCTCGGAAGTTCCCCATATAATAATATTTATGTATTATTATTTGTTACCAGTATATAACCACTGGAAACTACTATTCGTGCTGTTTCGTCCAATAAATGTTTGTCTACAACACAAGTATTCAGCCCTACTGGGAGATACTTGCATTAATAGGAAATACAAATATACAATTTATTTCCGGTCTGAGATCGTTACCCTATGCTATAGTCATTGAGAGCGCCTTTCGTGGAAGACACTACTACAATAGCCAATTTTTTAGTTGGCTGAGTGGCAGTGTGCCAAGCGTTCGGCCTCTCGTGGCAAGGCGCGGTGCCAGGAGTACGGGTTCGATCCCACTTCGGACCATATATTGTTCTTCGTTTTTTTCTGTTGTTGTTTGTCTGTTAATTTTTCCGAGTGCTAACACATACTTATTTGTTCTATTATTCCCTATTATCGCCTCGGAAGTTCCCCATATAATAATATTTATGTATTATTATTTGTTACCAGTATATAACCACTGGAAACTACTATTCGTGCTGTTTCGTCCAATAAATGTTTGTCTACAACACAAGTATTCAGCCCTACTGGGAGATACTTGCATTAATAGGAAAATACAAATATACAATTTATTTCCGGTCTGAGATAGTTACCCTATGCTATAGTCATTGAGAGCGCCTTTCGTGGAAGACACTACTACAATAGCCAATTTTTTAGTTGGCTGAGTGGCAGTGTGCCAAGCGTTCGGCCTCTCGTGGCAAGGCGCGGTGCCAGGGAGTACGGGTTCGATCCCACTTCGGACCATATATTGTTCTTCGTTTTTTTCTGTTGTTGTTTGTCTGTTAATTTTTCCGAGTGCTAACACATACTTATTTGGTCTATTATTCCCTATTATCGTCTCGGAAGTTCCCCATATAATAATATTTATGTATTATTATTTGTTACCAGTATATAACCACTGGAAACTACTATTCGTGCTGTTTCGTCCAATAAATGTTTGTCTACAACACAAGTATTCAGCCCTACTGGGAGATACTTGCATTAATAGGAAAATACAAATATACAATTTATTTCCGGTCTGAGATCGTTACCCTATGCTATAGTCATTGAGAGCGCCTTTCGTGGAAGACACTACTACAATAGCCAATTTTTTAGTTGGCTGAGTGGCAGTGTGCCAAGCGTTCGGCTCTCGTGGCAAGGCGCGGTGCCAGGAGTACGGGTTCGATCCCACTTCGGACCATATATTGTTCTTCGTTTTTTTCTGTTGTTGTTTGTCTGTTAATTTTTTCCGAGTGCTAACACATACTTATTTGTTCTATTATTCCCTATTATCGCCTCGGAAGTTCCCATATAATAATATTTATGTATTATTATTTGTTACCAGTATATAACCACTGGAAACTACTATTCGTGCTGTTTCGTCCAATAAATGTTTGTCTACAACACAAGTATTCAGCCCTACTGGGAGATACTTGCATTAATAGGAAAATACAAATATACAATTTATTTCCGGTCTGAGATCGTTACCCTATGCTATAGTCATTGAGAGCGCCTTTCGTGGAAGACACTACTACAATAGCCAATTTTTAGTTGGCTGAGTGGCAGTGTGCCAAGCGTTCGGCCTCTCGTGGCAGGCGCGGTGCCAGGAGTACGGGTTCGATCCCACTTCGGACCATATATTGTTCTTCGTTTTTTTTCTGTTTGTTTGTCTGTTAATTTTTCCGAGTGCTAACACATACTTATTTGTTCTATTATTCCCTATTATCGCCTCGGAAGTTCCCATATATAATAATTTATGTATTATTATTTGTTACCAGTATATAACCACTGGAAACTACTATTCGTGCTGTTTCGTCCAATAAATGTTTGTCTACAACACAAGTATTCAGCCCTACTGGGAGATACTTGCATTAATAGGAAAATACAAATATACAATTTATTTCCGGTCTGAGATCGTTACCCTATGCTATAGTCATTGAGAGCGCCTTTCGTGGAAGACACTACTACAATAGCCAATTTTTTAGTTGGCTGAGTGGCAGTGTGCCAAGCATTCGGCCTCTCGTGGCAAGGCGCGGTGCCAGGGAGTACGGGTTCGATCCCACTTCGGACCATATATTGTTCTTCGTTTTTTTCTGTTGATTTTTGTCTGTTATTTTTTCCGAGTGCTAACACATACTTATTTGTTCTATTATTCCCTATTATCGCCTCGGAAGTTCCCCATATAATAATATTTATGTATTATTATTTGTTACCAGTATATACCACTGGAAACTACTATTCGTGCTGTTTTCGTCCAATAAATGTTGTCTACAACACAAGTATTCAGCCCTACTGGAGATACTTGCATTAATAGGAAATACAAATATACAATTTATTTCCGGTCTGAGATCGTTACCCTATGCTATAGTCATTGAGAGCGCCTTTCGTGGAAGACACTACTACAATAGCCAATTTTTTAGTTGGCTGAGTGGCAGTGTGGCCAAGCGTTCGGCCTCTCGTGGCAAGGCGCGGTGCCAGGGAGTACGGGTTCGATCCCACTTCGGACCATATATTGTTCTTCGTTCGTTTTTTTCTGTTTTTTGTTTGTCTGTTAATTTTTCCGAGTGCTAACAATACTTTATTTGTTCTATTATTCCCTATTATCGCCTCGGAG